>CM056379.1:83881173-85081173 GCA_029718625.1 Synaphobranchus kaupii
ACGCAAGAAACAACAGAAGAGCATTTCATCCATTGTTTCAACATTCAACATCAATGCTGGTCAAAAAAAAACCATGTGTCTTAAATCAACTTGTGGACATGTGGTTCCAACATCTTTTTGTTCTGAAGAGGAGAGGAGCTCGTGAGCCTGTTTCTGGACTCTGCATGTCTTGCACACTATCAGTGTGTAACTGCATTTAACGTTTTCTCTTTTTTTATTTGAGCCGCTGGAAGGAGAACTGATAACTCCACAACTTTTTCAAATTCATCAGGATTTTTTATTTTACAAAACATGGGCTTATTGGAATTGAAGGATTGTCGGCAGTTGAACTCAAAGGAAGATGCTATAAATCACAGGGATGGGGCACAGAAGAAATGTCCAAGAGAGAAAGATGAGTTCATTCCCCCTCCTCCATATGGAGAACATTCTTGCGCTGTCAGTCACCGGCCAGCATTTCCCGTCTACCTCTTATGGCACAGAGAACAAATTTGATCAAGTTCCACTCTTTAAGAAAAGAAAAAAAAACGCTTGAGAAGAAAGAGGACAGGGAGCAGGTGTCCGCCATACCCCGACAGGCTGCTTATTTTAAAAAAGCACAGGGAAGAACATGATTTATAGACGGAAGGATAACAATAATTCTCCGAACATTAAACTTTTAAAATGGTTGATATTGCACATGCCAAGGTTAACTCCTTGCGCAGGGGAGTGTAGGTAGACACTGAGAGGGACGGAGAGCAAGAGGGAACCGTAGAATGAGAATGAAAGAGGTGTCGGCATTGTGTTTGGGTGTCAGTGCCAAGGCCTTTTATCACCTCTGCACTTCAGTACCAATTTGTTATCATTTGCTAAAGCAGTGGAAAGCATTTTATGACATGCTCAAGTTGCTGTTTACTTCCTCCAATTTATCTGCCCTCTCTTTATGTGCTATGAAACCACAATTCCAATAATTATTTTAACTCAGCATATAGTAGATTTTGAGAGAACCCAATTGCATGCCTCCTAATGGTGACAGAAACAGATGCTTCATTTAAAGTAACTGTTTGCTACTGTAGCATTGGCTAACACAATAAACCAACTAGGGAGCACCCCATTTGTTAAACAATAAAATTTTGTTTGTGTGTAACAGACTCCTTTTGTATTCTCACCCAGCAGAATTCTACTGCCAAAATTGACGTAAATGTACAATTTCTAACACAAAAATTAAATCAAAGCTTTTAAATAAAACATTGCGTGAATTTGTTCTAGTATTTAAGTTAAACATGTTAGCTGTTGCCTCTCAGTGATTTTATCTTTTTAAATGCTTCCCCCCCAATTTACTCCCCAATTTGTAATACCCAGTCATATACAGCATTGCTCATGCTACAATCGCTGCAGCTAACACATGAGATTCTGAAGCAAGTGATATCACCTACTGTTCCTTTTCACACCAAAGCCAACTAGCCAAGCTTGCACAGACATGATCTGGAGGACACTTCTTGTGCAACTGTAGCAAGCAGACCACAGGCACCAAATCGACCAGCGGGGGGGGGGGGGCAGCCAAGTTACCTCTCCCTACCACTACGTGACCACATTGCCAAATATGCATCACCCTGTGCCGCTACCGGCACTGGCAGGATCGGGATTGGATCCAGACCATGGGGCCCATCTATGTACTAGAACAGCATCTTGTCAGGATGAGCCTCCCAGCAGCCTCATTTTTGAAGTTTTTAGGAGCTGCATTCATGTCTTGGCACTGATGTTCTGTTCAGCATTAAAAACACTGTGGCTAAAATGCATTATGACTGCACATTCTCTACAGCTGACAGGTTACTGAAGGCTCCACCTATTAAATAGGCAGAGGACAGAATATGTAGATTCTGTCATTGTTTAAAAAAGGGAAATGGCAGCAATTTCAGTCTGCATTTCTTTGGTGGCATTTTATGTGTTTTATTTCTTAAAAGTAAGCCTTAATGTGACTACACTGGTATATTAATTACAATTGGAAGATGGTTATCAAGTGAATACAGATGACCTTTTCTCAATTCCTGGTTAGTATAGTGTTCATTTATTACAGTATTTGGTAATATAGCTCATAATTAGCTGTACATCGGGGTGTCAGACTTGATTCCTGGATTTGTTGGTGTTATGTTTCGCACTAATGTGATTGGCTTATGTGGTTGTTTTTGCTTTGGCCATTTAATTTAGACCTAATCATTTTTCCAGTTGGTGTATTGGTGGCGAGTGTGAGAGCTCTGTCCTTCTTATTTCTGTATTTGTGTTGTTGCCATAGGTGTTTTGTACAGGTTTGTAGTTCCAAAAAGGAAGTAATAATTGTGTTGCCTTATTAAATTACAATAAAATAGATATGTTGTGCAATTGATCATTAAAATTGAAGGTAGCTTTAATATTGCACAACAACAATTCCGGAGTAAATCTACACTGCTGGTGTACATTTAACACCCTAGGGTGTTTATATGAGACCACAGTGTGTTAAATGTACGCCACAATTTTTGCTGTCTGCTCTCCAAATTTTATGGACCCAGCATGTGGGAGACTTGAGTCTGATACAGTCAGGGATGTGAAATTCTCAGTATGGGAGAGTCAAAGCTGAAAGACTGAAATTCACCACCTTTTTTCACTATGTTTTAACGTCTCTAACAGTTGTGCAAACTGTTTCATCTCAACAGTCTGGTATGGCGAACTGTAACAGAACATTTGTTATGTGGTTTTCTGGCAGGAGTCTGCTGGTGTGACTGGCAAAGAGTGGAACTGTAAGGCAGCCGGCAGGAGATGTGGCATAGTGTAACATAGACTGCAGTCTCCAGACACTTGCCAGGAAGTGCATTTTTGGAATTGCCCATATGTGTTTGTTGTCTTTTGTGCAGACGTTGATTTTGCAGGCGTCGTGCACCGAGACAGATGGAAAGGTCGGGTGACCGAATTGCACGGGATGCACCTCGCAGGGAGGGTCAAAAGGTCGCCCCTTCATTTACTGTAGTATTTAGCTGCGCATTCCTCACCGCCGCTTCACGTTCTCCCCTTTCGAAGGGACAGCTCCAAGTAGGAGTCTGTTTACACCAGCGCATGTCTAGCATACCCCGGGACATAGCTGCCATTTTCACACCCGGCGACCGCTGGTTTGCGCGGCAGCCCCTCCGGTGTCAGTGACCCGCACAGAAGAGGAAGAAAGCAGGGCGGAAGGAACGCAACACACAACCGAATTTTCATTAAAAACATTTCATTTTAGGAAGATGGCGTAACGGTGCCTCGGGGAGCGATTTCACACATAGGGCAGTCTGCCTACGTGACTAAAAGCCATTAGAGAAAATGAACCTGCAGTTACGGGAAGGGGGTCCAATGCCTGCCCTGGCTGGGCGCTGGGAGCCAGAAGGCAGAGGAGTCGCAGCGTGGCCCAACGTGTATAATGGGGCCAATCCTGCCATGTACCTCATCTCCAGAGGCCCCGCCCACTGACAAGGCCTCTGTGATTTGACCACCACCTAGCCAGCAGAGAAGGATAGGCGATTGTAACGGACAGCTGCATTTCTATTTGTTTGTTTATATGGTAAATTCTGTGTATCTAATTGATTGTACATTATTGAGCTGCACACACTGATTATATTATTATTATTATTATAATTATTATTATTGTTATTAATATATCGCACTTTTAAGGTGTGAACTTAAAAAAACCTGAACTTTTATATTTGAATGGTGATGATTATTATTTCTTATCATTATTATTAATATTAATAGTGGTGAAACATGCTCGCACATTTAATTTTGATCCAGTGCGGTTAACTTGGACCCACTACTGATGGAAACAGCAAACCTAACGACAAAAGAGCACCGCAGTACTCCTGAATTGCGTGTGGTTTCCGACAGGGATCCAGGCTGACGCGAGGCCCGATGTGGTTCGCCCAAGCCTTCTCCCGTAAATGTTTCCGCACATGGAAGAGAGGGAAGGCTCACGGCCACCCTTCTCAGAGGGCGCGCCCCAAGGCGGGGGAGGGGCAATTAAGGAGCCGTTTTTCGCCCGCGCGAAGCAATAAGAAACCGCCTGGAATATGTTGTCGGCACAGCCCAAGCGTGGGGCTGTGGAATGGATGGCGAGGGGCATAAATCGACAGCTCAAACCCACAGCGCGGCCCTCTGAGGTCCCCGGCCTGCCTTTCGCAGCATGAATATGCAAAAGCAAATTCATTAGCGCACTGTTAACTCCTTCATTATGACATTATGATGATCATTTTAACTGGAAACCAGCAGTCGTCTGGCGTAGGCACCCACTGAACTGTTCCGACCGGATCACCTCTGGAACGGTCACATCAGCCAATAAAGAAATATCCCCTCCCCCCCACTATCATACTTTTATGGGCCTGTTGAAGCTAATTCCGCCGCAATTAAGAAATACAGGATGGGGCCTGCCAATCTGAATAGTTTAACAAAGGAAGGTGAAACACCTAAGGTTTTAAACCCATACAGCAGAAAATCATGCTAATTCTGCCCTTTTTTGGGACATTAGCGAGAGAAGACAGTGCTGCGGTAAACTATTGATATTTTGCAGAGCAAAAAAGCTGTAAGTTATTTCTCAGTGAAGAAATTCAGGCTGGGGCCTGGCAACCTGAATAGTTTAACAAAGGAAGACAAAATGCCTAAGGTTTTAAGTTTAAACCCTTAGAGCAGAAACCCTTGCCAGACAAATGATTATTTTTACAGGTCAAGCCATCCAATTTCCTGTAACACATCTGCATTACACACATATAGCAGGTATAGTGCAGAAAACCTTTTGATGTGTGTAAATAATTGATGCCAGTACATCAAGGGGCGAAGCTTGTTTTCATTAGGACCCCATATATCCTTCACTTCATTAAAAAAACCGCAGATGAAATGAAAGTTTCCCTTTTTCCTTTGGAACAATAGGTAGTGGCAATTTTAACACACGAGCGTCTACCTTTAAGCACTAACATTATGTTTTGTCATGAAATAGCAGCCACAACAGAAAACAAGCTGCTTTGCATTATGTATATTTTCTCACATGCAGACATGCGTGTTTGACTCATCTGTATTACCCCACGCCCACAGGCTGCTGGCCAGCATTATAAATGCTCTCCTGTGTGGGGAATGAGGCCACTGCCGCCCGTCAAGCCCCCCCCCCCCCCCACACACACACACCCCCCGTGCAGCTTGCGCATCAGAACAAATTCCCATGGAATTCCGGCCACAGTGTGGAAGGGTCATGGCTAGTTTAGGAGGTGCTCTGTGGGTTACAGGGGCTCTGTGTGGGTCGGCCTTCAGGAGAAGAATGTGCTGTAAAGAGCCCCCCCTCCCAAACTCAGGCTGTGTGTCCAATAGTCCGGTCTAGAGGAAGAGGTGAGGGGGGGTGTCCGGGAAGGGGGTCATTCACCGGTCAAATCCAACTTCGGCCTGCAGAGCTCTCCACTTCACACTCCTACTGCATTATTGCATGCCAGCCTCCACTGCCCTGCAAGCTGCCACCAACTATTTTTAGCCTGGGAGGAAAGACAAAAAGTACATGTTTTCTTTTTTTTCTCCTTCTTTTTTTTACTCCTTAGCAACGGAGCTGACAGGACGTGGATCCTCAGCTATGCACCAGTGCCTCACGTTTGGGGCTCTCCCATAAAAACACACAATGATTCTCTCTTCTCTAATGAATACACAAAGACTCCTCCACCGAAACCCGTCTGAAAAGATGGCACTGAGAACTCCGCCAGTGCAAGCCTCCACTGTATCTTCACACTAAAAAGTCTACCATCTTGTGGTGTGCTTATCCAGGCACTCTCATGAGGCAAACCAAATGGTAGACTTGCATTCTGGATGGCAGGCATACCTTAATGTCAAGTATGTGTTACCACAGGAGAAAACATGATTGAAAAATCTAAACGTTTTCACGCGTTGCTCTTTCTGCCGCCCAAACTTTTAAGAGCTATGTTAAAGAAGCACCTGTGGTTCCGAATCAATCACAGCAGAGCTATTTTTCTAGCGAGCTCGTTTTCATGTATTTACTTCTCCTCGTATCCTGTTTTAATGTTTGGACTGTAATGGATGGTTTTCAGGTGCGTTCCTCATATCCTCTCCACCCACGTGGGCCCCAGCAACCTCACTGGACCCTCCGAATTAAGAAAGGGCGCCTTTTTCTACACAAGGGAAAACGGAGAACGGCTCCCAGTCCTCATCGCTCATCTGTTTGTTTATTATTCTGAGCCGCGCCTTGATTTTCAGGGGTCACCGGCGAAGTGTCCGCTTTATTCCTCCGCGACGGACACGCGCGTACTCGCGCCCAAACGCGCAGTCCAGCGGCAACGTTTCTTCCACAGGTGGTCCCTGAGACAAATGAACGGCGGAACAAAAAAGAAACAGATCCGACGCCGGTGACGGCCGAGACAGCGAGGCCTAATGCGAGTGCTGATTTTTGCTCGTCGACCAACTTTCACGTCTTTTTTGCCGTTTAAAATCGCGGGGATTAACCTCCGACGACGCGACAAATCCGACAACCGTTTCTACATCTGTCTGCTCTCAGATCACAGACGGAGTCAAAGTGCACGGTTATTGATGAGACGGGATTATCCTCCCGGATCAAACAGACTTCAGAGATGAGGCTGGAGAAGGGGTAAAACTCAACACGGTCTTGTCTCTGGGGAACCGACACCTGGGCTGTGTCCGAATCAGAGCCCTATCTACTGCGTCCTGTCCCCTGTGTACAGTGTACTGGCAGATGTGTGCTGTTTAATGTGCACTGTTTAGCCGCAACGTGCCGCACGCAAAGAATATCCTAAATACTATTTTCCAACCGCACTGTGGAAGTGTCATAAGACTTCCCACCCTTGCGTGGCCATGTCACATGTTGCTTTTATTGTTATTGATGGAAAACGTCAGCGAAGCTGAGCCCCGTCTTTTTAAACGAAGCTTCACGTCATATTTATACGACCAAAAATGTTTGTGTACTTCTTGAAAAGTGTGTACTTCTGAACATACTCAGCGAAACCCCAGAAGTACAGTAAGTGTATCATACGGGGGTTTTAAGTATACTATATTCAGAGAACATTTCGCCTACTTAACGACTTTCTCGTCCTGTCTACTCAACAAGCCTACCTAATGGTATGGAACGGTGCTGATTCGGACACAGCCCTGGTCTCATCTGCACACAATAATGAGGCGTCTTGGCACCTCTGCTGCCGCACTGTAAGCTCGGTATAAACTGCCAAACGCTTTTTTTTTCATCACACCATCCAAGGCAGTCATTAGAGCCCCGGTGTCAGTCTAAAACACAAACTTGTGATAGAACATAAGTCAAAAGAGAGATTTTGACTGCAAGTGGGTCTGAAAGATCTTTACACAGGCCTTTTGCAGAGGACGGTTGTGGACACGGGTGCCCTTCTTGTGCCTGAAGAGGACGAGGACACTCGGGTCTCTGACAGCTCCGCCTTGCAGCCCTTCCTGCAGACATCTGTTGGCTGTGTATTATGCAGAGCACATACTGTATCTCAGAGTGGCAAGGCTGGCAATTAATTACACATTTTAAATGAAGTGCATTGTTAAAGAATAAGAAGGAGTGTAAAATTGCCATGATCCTACAGTGCAGATGGTGCTTCAATTCCATATTCTGTAAGGGCAGCAAAGCGGGAAATGAATTATTACTCAACTAACTTGGAAGGCACTGTGTCTTATTGTGGCTAAAAAGAAGACAAAAAAGATAAAATAATAATAATAATAATAATAAAAATAATAATAATAAATAATAATATTATTATTATTATAGAAGATATATAATGTGAAGAATAAGAATAGCTATTAAGAGTTAGAATGATAATAATTGTGATTTTTAGGATAATTATATTATTATTACGATAATGATTATTATTATTTTCAGTAGTAGTATTATTATAGCATAGATGTTATAATACATTTTCAATAAAGCTGTGAGCTTATCTTATTATTTCAGCAACAACTGTTAGTCATGGTTGTGTCTGCTGCTGTTCTGTATTTACCGCTAACTCATTCATGGATGCTTTATATATTTATTGGCGGAAAGACAATCCTTTTAGGCTGACTTTAAAAGGTTTTCCAACACTTTTTATTCAGTACTAAGATGGATAATAATAATAATAATAATAATAATAATAATAACAATAATTGTTTGTATTATTATATGCTCTCATGTGTGCAAAGCATATTAAATAAATATAATAACATAGAATAAATATTAATTATATTTTTCAAGACAAAAAATAAAAACCAAAAAATATTCTAGAATGAAAACGGTACAGTATGTGACAGATTCTGCACAACATATTTTAAAATAGTTTTTAATATTTTGTTTCAGATTTCATGAATTAATAAAATCTTTTTTTTTTTACTGTAAATCTATCTACACGTGAAAATATTTGAACAGATTATAAGTAACCGTGATTCTGAATGTGACTTATTTTCAACAAGCCGATTTCTTAAAAATAAAATAAGGAGAATACAGTTTACCAAAAAAAGATTGTGAACTGCTGTATTCCATTATATTTGCAGTTAATATGGTCTGGAAGTAAAGATCCTTTTCCATCTGCTGCCCTGTTTCTTTACAAAAAATAAATCGATCGTTGGAAACGAACAGGAGAAACTTGATGAATTGGTGCAGGTCAAAAGCAACACTCTATGGAATTATGTCTTGAAACTTTTTCGATTTAGCATGTGTGCAATTTGAAAGGCAATTTGCAATTGTAAATCATCTTTCAAAATTAAAAAGGTAGGATATAGAGATTAAAAAATATATCAAAATGCATTACAATGTGCAAAGACAACCCCGCGCATAAATATACAGCGATCGACTCAACCTAACCGGCTTTTCTCACACAGAAAATCGTAAATTGTAAATACTACTGATACTAATACATGTAGCATACTGTACAGCTGTAAATATTCCTATATCCATAATAGCTTTAGTGAAAACACGGTCATACAAATTCCTGTAATGGTATATTAAAACCTAACAAGTATTTATTATAGTTTTGTTTTTTTTTCTCTTCCCCTTCCGTGTATTATTAAGTCAAATTTTTAAAATATCCTATTGGTACTTAAATTAAAGTACTGATATTGATTCGATATATGTAACACGAGAAACGTGTAATTAAATAAAACAGGCACCCGTTTCCGTCGTGGGAGAATGTACACATGGTAACATGAAATTAGTAAATAACTAATAAAATAATAAGTCAGAATTATCTTTTCACTCACATTTGCATTTTGTAGAAATGTACATTTCCGAACAATAGCCTTCTGTTCATTCAGAAAAGATTCCGTAGACTAGCAAACGAAAAGAGAAGTTTTCACGTGAAACCAAATCTAGCGCCACCTGCTGTGCGTTAGATCAAATTAAAGATTGTTTTCAAAGCCCGAGTTTCAATGACCTTTGTGATAAATGATATGAAATACATCAGTAATTCCCCAAATTCCCCATAAACGTGGGGTTTTGGTGATTTGTGTAAAATATTGATGTTTTCCCTCTGCTTCAGAAAGTTGTTGTGCAATATTTGACATCCTCCAAACACATTTTACCCATTCATTAAGTAGCCATAAATATCTTCAACTTCTTGGACACTTTGGAATGTGAATATATCAGATATTGCTGCCCACGCTGCATTCTTATGTTTGATAACATGCGATTAATGCGGAAGTCTTGATTTATAGTTTCCGAAAAATTACACATTTTTTGACGGATTAATGAATAGATTATAGGCTCTGACTGTTGTCTGTTTGTTCAGTCATCACCAGGTGAACTTGTTTCTGTAATGAAAATAAACGTTTTTTCGCATAGGCTTATACGCTTATAAGTGGATGTGGATTGTACTTGCATATCAAGTTAATTCTTGATTATTTTATAAAACTGTGTTGATTTATTTTGTGCAATTATCCGCTTTATTGGAGAATTGGATATTATTAGATAATTCGTATAAATGTTTGCTATCATCCAGGGAATGACCATTTGTTTTAGTTTAACTACTAACGGACGTTATGTTGATTACTAGCTTTGAATTCAGAAGAATGTGATATAGGCTGTCGAATACATTTCATATCGAATGTCTCTAACATTTTCTGGAAAGCTAATATGCTAATGTACACATTGATGGTTATGTTCAACTTCCTGATAATAGTGTTTATTTTTATAAGTATTTCACTCATATAAAGACTCTGGAAAAATAAAATGAATCTCTGTTTTATGCGATGAACTGAATTAAAATATTCAGTTGTGAATCCAAAGACGAACCTGTCTGTTTTATTATGTCAGTTTTATGTATTTATTATTTGTATATGGACACACGCAGACGTACGCATACGTACTTCCCGGTAGTTTAATATCAAACTTACCTCTTTGTTTTGTCTTGAACAATTACAAGTAGCTTACAACACATCATGGAAATTATCCCTTTATAAAGTGGAGGCTTTATTTGTAACAAATGAATTTGAGTCGAGGGGCAAACGCCTGATACAGAAACCTCTACTGCCACCTAGCTGTTGAACCAGCGATTCCATTATGTATGTCTATAGAAAGCAAGTGATCATATTCAAGTTTTTAACAGATAATTCCTTCATAAACAAGATACTATTGCAATATGTAATTTCATATAATCACGCACTTTTAATTCACCATGATGGGCTTTAACTCTTTATACGCGTTTATCCGTATGCACTGTAGGAAGCTTTAAATGTTTGGTGTATATAGTTAATCGCAACTAAAATACTTTCAAGATTTGTCAAGCGTGACAAAAAAAAATCTAAATATATTATTAATTCAATATCAACCATAAAAAAGTATTTGTTTTGTCAGAATTTCGGACGGTAAATAATGCGTTAAAACACAAACCACGAGTGGAACTTTTTTTAGTCAGGAAAACGTTAAGTAAACCACTGTCTTGCACAATGACAATGAAGTAGCCTACGTTTGAGAAAAGGGAAAGGCTTGTTCAAACAGATTTCGTTATTTCTTGAAGTAAGGTGTTCGAAAGTCAAATAAAAGACGCCACGATAGTATAATTACAGTATAATTAGTCTACACAAACGCATATTTTCTGTTTGGTTATGTGTTGCTCTATCTAAATACAAATCCCATTATCCATATCAGTTATGGTAATTCATGTGTTGATGCTGATTTATACGAACCGTAAGTACGTTTTTATGTTCCCATCTATATTATAATTAACAAAACGTCACATTTACGCATAGAGCTATGACAAAAACGAAGTATAAATACCTTTAAGTATTACATCTAAAACTGTAGCTGTAGATATATTTGTCTAATAACGTGATGTACTACAGTATAAAATGTTCTATAATGAACAAAGTTTATATTATGATTGTATTTTATTTGCAATATTCTGATGCATCGAAAATGTTGCATATTATACAGGACTGCATGCTTTTTTAATTGTTTCATAAAAAACAAGTTCACATAATGTATATTTGAATGATAGAAATAATTATTATCTGAAATTTGTTGTAAAATCGTTGAGTGTTTTATTTGAAGCAACACCCTCATATGTATGTAATGATTTTCTTTTGATTTACAGTACTTCTTTTGTATCTGTGCAAGCTACTGTAAAAAAAAATGCGTTCAGCCTATTTCATTATTCCCTACTGTAGAAAGAGTATCTGGAATGCATTATGAATGATGGCTCCCTCTAGTTCCATATATCCCTCTTGTGTTCACAAAGAAAACAGCAGTAATTCAGTTAGCTTAAACTTCCTATAATGCATCATGTTTTATCTACTTTTCAATGAATTTCATAAAGGAAAGATATTACAATAAACTTCACTGAGAATATGAAGTGTTAAAAAGTTATTACATGAATAGCTGTTGTGAATTTTTAAGATGTCGTATGTTTTAAGGATCTTATATTGGTCGTGGCTCGACGAAAGCATTGGCGTTTTACTGTATCTCATTTGCATTGGTGTGGAACGCCCAATGCACAAAACGTTTTCATGAGAATTAGGAAGAAGCTTACATTTCCCATAGAAAAATCCTGCGAGTTTGTACTCTCAAAAGGGCCCGTTCCATTGAAGCCACCAACTGCGTATATCTGATCAGAGCAGTTTGCGGGTATCGGAGGGGTGCAGTGGCAATGTACCCCCTTGTTGTGCGGTGGCTGGTAGCTGCTCTGCGGTATTGGGGAATAGGGAGTCCTGGGACAGAACGAGCCCCTGTGCTTGTCCTCTGCAGACAGGGTGCGTCGGGGGTGCTTCCTCCTCACGCCGCATCTCTCAGGGAGACCTGGGGTGCCAGTGTGGCTCTCAGTCTGACAGCTGAAAGTGATCAGGGGAAGGTTAAAGCCATCCACTTTTAATTGATCAGTTGATTGTGTTTTGAGTGTCAGGTTTCTCCTAATAGCTAAGTGGGTAAGTAAGTTGCATCTTTAGATAGGCACATTTTTTAGGTTGACAATGTTAATGCCATACCTTATTATGAGTAGGGCTTTGATGATTGGGATCGTGTGAATTTTACAAGTTCTTTATATTTGACTCTGGATATTTCTGTAATTATCGCAGAAATCTAAACATTTCAGCTTTTTGTTCAATGAATTTCAGGACAAGTTGTTGACTGTTCCGATTTTTTGGTAGAAGGTTATTGTATTTATTTTAAATAGCAAGGTTTTTTTTTCAAATGTGCAAAAGGCTACTTTTAAAAATGTATATCGTTTTTTAATATGTTTTCTTAATAGTTTTAGAAATATGGGGTGTATGTATGATGTATGTGCTTTGCAGAGCAGATATTCTGTTATGCCAGACAAATTATTCCATCACTACATATTATTGCTATTTAGATCAATATGGAAAAATTATTTACTGATAACAGTGAATCAATTTTCCATCAGCTCTAAAGTGCTTGGTTAAGGAAAATATTTAAACTAGTTTCTTAAAATTAATAAAAATAATTATTCATCATTATATGTTATACAAAATACTACTAGACTGTGCTGTAACACATACATTTCCATACTCCTCAGGTTCATGCTAATCATTAAGTTCATATTTTAGGTTTTATTACAATTGCTTCTTTGCATGGTACATAATGCTAGTAACATTAATATGATAAAAAAACATTTTTGAATTATTTTTGAATAGTAATCAGATAATTAGCTAGTTATAGACACTGAACTTCAAACATTAAATGAATGTATATGAATCCAAACATTAAATATGATAACAATTTTATTTCCACCATTGAAATATCTTCTTGTATTCATCAATGATCATTTCACATTGTCTGTCAGATATGATCCCTGCCGTATTACACGCTACTTCTTGTTGAGACATAAACGCAACACTGTAGGATTTATTGCGAGTTGAACCTGTTTTTAAATTGTAGTTTCAGTGTGGTGTAAGTAGAGCAAGCTATTTCCTGTTTCTGTGTCCAGTATTTGAAGTGTCTATTTATTGTATTATATATAAGAACCACAATGAATATTGGGATCGAAACAAATATTAATTATTTGTTTTTGAAAGTGTGTTCTACATTGTTGGTGTTTTGTTTTTGCATTTCATTACTTTTTCTGCAAATATTATTGTTATGAACTTACTTTAATATGTTCTTGGCATTCTCAATGAGAGGTGGGAAATCTGTGTTCCAGAAAAGGCTATTTTTTTCACTGTGGTAATTTCATGTTCATTCGCATTTTATCTTTCCTGGAAGAACATCATTAATCAAAAATAAGCTCACAGATTAAGTATAATTTTTTACTCTTTGTAAAATCTCACTCAACAGTAAGAGTCTATGACAAGCATGCTTTATTTCTACCCTGCGTGTATGGCTTTATTCCTAAATCCATTAAAACAAATTAGGAATATCCTCTATTCTACAATTTTGCTATGTCAATACGAGGCAGCTGCTAAGGGTTATGTTTATGTTTATCACATTACTACTTTTACAGCTCTCTGTTGAAAACACACACAGAAACACACACACACACACACACACACACACACACACAAACACAGAAAACACACACACTTCTATGCATGCATGCATATAAAAACACACACAGACACACACACAGACACAGACACACACACTAGAAAATACTACAGATAAATAAACAAAGTGGAGAAATAAATTTTAATGACTAAATGCAATCTGCTAATCTCCTCCCATCCACATATTCCCACCTGAGAAACAGTGATTTTGTTTTAATTAGTTGCAAATGATGGAAAGGTCAACATCTGTGATTTTTAGCCCAGGACAATGTGAGTTATGGCCGACGGAGCTGAAACATCTTGCCGCTTTATGGGTACGTGCGCATGGACATATATCAGCTTTTGTTGTGGCTTTATACTATCTCTCTCTTTCTCTCTCTCTCTCTCTCTCTCTCTCTCTCTCTCTCTCTCTCTCTCTCTCTCTGTCTCTCTCTCCCTCTTTCTCTCTCTCGACACAATGAAACGTTATTCATTTTACAGCCGCTGTTTCAACGTTTTCATTCGTGTATTAATTATGCTGGGTTTTTTCCCCCCTTATCTGATCAAAGTAGCCCAAAGCATTGGGGATGCCTGTCCTTTTCCTGTTCAATACAATAAGAATGGCTTGGGAAGCAGAGTCCAATAAACGAAATGAGTTACCGCCGGCGATGGCGTTTCTGTCGAGAACTACAGTGTTGCCGGGCCACACAGCATCTGTTCAAATAAGCGCCGGTATATTGTGCTTCATCTCCCCAGACTTCCCCAGTGTGGCACATTCACTGCCTCTGCTTTCTCCCAGAGTGAGAAGGCAGACTAATCAAACACTGGACACTTAAAGTGACCGCCCAAAAAACACGAGCAACCGGACACCTGGTTGACAACCAGCTCCCAGACCGGGAGGAGAAAACACGGAGTTATTCACGCACAACTTTTTATTTATCTATTTATTTCTCTTTTTTTTTTTTACGCTTACCGCAGCTGATGGGTATAATAAGCGCTTGTGTCCTGGGGTACTCCTCTCCCCCTCGGGAGGGCATTCAGGTGGTCATGACGCAACGCTGCGCGGTTGCACAGAAAAAAACCCTTTCTTTTGCGTCCCCCCGTACACGTACCGCAAATTATAAACGGAGTTAAATCAATATAACGCCACCAAAAATACAAAGGGCTCATTAAGAATGACTTGAAGCCGCTCGTAATTTATGTTTGTGAGAGAAAAACAGAAAGAAAGGGAAAAAAAGACTACTGTCGTGGTCTGCCAGTGGGACACCACCGCTTTGGCTTTTGGAGAAGGATTCAATGGCTTTGAGGCAAAACAACAGTTAAAGCCCCATCACCGATTGCAAGATGCCTTTGATTTTATCATTTTTAATCTATTTATTATTCTGTTTATTATTTGGAAGAAAATGTATTGTTCCACTTTTCTTGGGGGGTGTTGATTTAACATAGCTCTGTAAAATCAGTCGTTGAATGTAGCAATGTTCCACTGTTCACCGCAGCCTGGAACCAAGTATATTTAGTTTTTTAAGCAATAATAATACTTTTATAATATTTTCATTTCAGCCTGAAATGGATGAAAGTCAAATAATGTCACGGTGAATTGGTAGGAGGGCAGGAGGTTTGCTACATGGCCAAGTTCCCTGGAGCCAGAGTAAAGTTTACCTCGCTGTGTTTTGATACCTCGCTGTGTTTTGATACCTGCTGTGTGCGCAAAGAAAGCAGTGCTGGAGCCGTGTGAAGCTGAGGCTGTGAGAAGGCCTTTTTCGTTTTTTCACTGGCGTCGGTGATATAGGCACATGCCCATTCCCAGCAGCACAAAGTCGGTGAGCATGCGTACAGTCTCTCCCGCTTGTTTATTATGTCTTCCCCCGGCGCACAGCCGATCACAGGCCAGGCCTAAATCATCTCCTGAGAGAAACAAGTAGGCCGGCAAAGGACTGTAAAAATAAATCCCCCTGACGCACTGGCACAGACACACACATAATGCACATACATTTCCACACACACAAACACACACACACACACACACACACACACACACACATACACACAAATACATAATGCACATACATTTCCACACACACACAAACACACACACACACACATACATATACACAAATACATAATGTACATGCATTTTCACACACAACACACACACACACACACACAGTGCGCATGCATTTTCACACACCCAGTGCACATACATTTTCCCACACACGCTACACATAAACACAGTACACATACATTTTCACACATGAACACACACGCATATAATGCATGTACATTTTCACGCACACACAGAACCCCTCGGTCATTTTCAGTCTTCTTGGGGGGGAAGACACTGCTTTTGATAAGGCAAAAGAGGAACAGACAGAGGTGGCCCCAGCTGACTCTCACCCATGACTCTTGAGGCACGGGGGGGGATGAGCTGACAGTAGAGACATCTGACGCTGGCCTAATAAAGAGATAGCCGTTTGATTTAAGGATCTTATTCGGAAGCATACTTAAAGGAATAAAGGAGCTGTAGGAAGTAATGATGACCGTCATCAGTTACACTGTTATTCAAATGGCTGGAATGCTAGTTCCCAGAGTGATGTATAACACGCGCAGTTTTTGATACACGTGCCGTACGCACGCTAACCATGTTATCATTTTTATGTTAAATATCGCGGTCTATATGAAGTGACAGATGCGGCCGCGCCAAAAATAGCGTGTCATCGGAGGCCCTCGCACAAAGAGGAGTCTGCTCCTTTTTTACATGATTCACAAATTAATGAGCAACATTAGACAGACAGAAAGCATGTCTTTTGGAAGGAAATCATTTTGGTAGGTTTGCACTTTTGAACGGTATCAGAGAAGGGCACTGTCTTTTCAGCTCGCCCAGGTGATGCAGTGCACGCCAATGCCGCTTCACTGGTCCTTCTTTGCGGCTTTGTCCCGTATTTAATGAAGGCACCTTTCATGTTCTGTTCAGACCAGCGATTTTCTCTAATACAAATGCAACGCCGTGTTCTTTGAAGGTTGTATTTTAATTAGAACGGCTCATGTATGGCATTGCCACTCTCAACCCAATAGGTTTCCTCATCCGAGGTCTCCAAACATTTGGACGGGCGAGCGAGCGAGCTTGCCCCAGGTTAAGAGTAAGAATTAAAAACCCCAGCTAGAACATTCCTCCACCAATGCAGGACATTTCATAAGGCTTTGGATTCGGGTTTACCTGCAGAGGTGTTTTAAGGAACACCTCCCGGAAAACGACAGATGAACGTGTCACGGTCAGGGTTTGAAATTAACACCCGCCACCAGCCAAATGCTGGTAAAATTTTGATGTGGCTGGTAAGATTTTCTACTCTAGCAGCCACTTTGGCAGGTAACCAACCAGGTTGTGTTATATTGTAAAAGGTAATGTGGCTGGTAAAATGTTGAAAATGGCTGGTAATTATTTAGAATCCACAAAACTGGTTAGTGAGTGAAAAAGTTAATTTCATGCCCTCCAAGCAATCTCCTCACACACAACTGTAAATATACCTACCCATGCAGCCAGAGGTGGAAAATCCAGATACAGGAAGTAAAGGTCCTACCCAGTATTTTGTTCCAATCACGTGGATTTGCTAATTACCACAATTGTTCAGCCTGGAGGTAGAACTAATTAATTAACTCAGATGGCTGGGTTTATGGTTGGAAGAAAAACATGGCAGGACATGCTTTTTGACCCCCTGGACTTTACACCTTGTACGGCTGAGCTGCCCCACCAATAGTGCACACACTCAGGGCTCACTGCTCAATTTATCGCAGCACAGACAGATTTAAACCCCTTTCTGAGTACCTTTCCTTTCATTCCTAATTTTGTAAAGGTGCTTTTTCAATCATCTGTGAGCACACACGGTTTCGCCGTTGAATGATGCACTTATTTTGCCTACGCGGTTGAAGATCCCGTGACGTCAGGAGTTTTCACCTCGACATTTTCCTGTTACAGACAGGCAGAGAAAATAGCAAATGGCCCAGGGCACATGGAATTTATTACAGTGACAGAGTGCACATTCTGATAGCCCGCAGTTGCATGAAGTCGTTTGCTGTGCATTGTTATGAGTTGAAAAGGGGGCTGGACTGAGGTCCAGGGTTTGTTGATGGGGAAGCAGAGTGGACGTGTGATGTTTTTTTTAGGAAGGAATCGGGGTGGGGTGGGGTGGGGTGGGGTGAGGTGGGGCGGGTCTGGTGAGGAAGTGCCAGAGTGGTGTCGGGCAGATGATGTAACACTTCCCCGCCCCCCCGTGGAGGGAGACCTGGAGCCCCCTGTGTGTCACAGAGGAAGTGAAGTCACAGCCCCGTTTGACTTCTCAGCTGCCAGCCAGGTCGTATATCCACACCGTCACCTGCTTCGCTAATGTGAGACTCCAAAGAACTAGAATGAGGTGTAGCGTGGGACTTCTCACAGCCAAACAGCTCCCGGTTCCCTTTAATCGCAGAGCTCACCGGTTTGGTTCAGTCTCGAAAGCCTTCTTATTTACTTGCTCTTTGCTTTCATTCGTAATATTTAATTTGGCAATAGTCTAAACTGCAATCAAAAAGGATTGTAATTTTGGAGATCGTCAAAAACTATTTTTTTCTCACTGTAAAAACATGGTATTTACACAGGTTTCTCTCATTCTCTCTATCTCACTTTCTCTCTCTCTCTCTCTCTTCTTTATTATCCACAGGCCTAACGGCTCCCTAGGCTCTTGTGCTCCGTGGCGGGTTTTTATTTTTCCCGAATAGTTTATTTAGCTGATAAGGGCTCGGTGTCATTTCTGTGCAGCAGCACCCAGCCATCCTTTACAGCTGTTCTACTATTAGAGGATTATTGTATTTGCAGTTAAACATTTGAATGGGTGCTGTAAATCTGCGTGGCGGAGATTTAGGGAGCTGTAGTCACTGTTCAGGGCTGTCCGAGGGGAGCCTTTTCTCTCCCCGGCTCAATGACGCACCGTAAATTCCTCTCCGGGCTCCAGATCAAAGGCAGCGGCCCCGCCTGGCTCGCCTAACCTTTTCCCCCGCGCAGAGGCACACAAAGGCAGCGACTCCACGCTCTCTCACCCGGGGAGCACCAGGTGGAGGTGCCGCCTCAGTGACTTCATTCAAATCCCCTGTAGACTGTGCATCTGTGCCTTTTTCACACTGTGAAAAGTCACTGCGCGTGTATGTGCATTTGCATGCACGTGTGTCTGCGTCTCTGTGCGTCTGTGTTTGCATGCATGTGTGTTTCTGCATTTGCGTGTGTATGTGTACGTGCAAGTGTGTGTGTTTGGGCCTATGTGTGAATGCACATTCTCATTAATTCATTAATTAAACAGAACTACATCAAGTCCAGATGGAAGATTTCTCACAGTTTTACACAAAGTCACGTCGTGTGTATGTGTCAGTCTATCTCTGTGCATCTGTGTGTCTGTGCATTTCAATGCATTTTTGGGTGTTTGTGCATTTGCAGCATATATGTGTCTGTGCGTGTGTGTTTATGCCCCTGGGTGTATACACGTGCAAGTTATACACGGTCTCATTAATTCCTTAAGCAGGACAGCATCAAATCCAGATGAAAGATTGATGCCTTATTAAAAACACCATAGATGTTATACACCAGTGTGCTTTTATACAGCTTGCATTTACCCACTCCACTCGTTTTTTTGCATTAATAAATCTTTTATCATCTGCTATGATAAAATATTCCCCACAGTATCCTCACTCGCTTTGAATTTGATAATAGAAAGAATCTGTGGCATCTTAACAGATGCAAATTAGATACCGTAATAGTGTATACTGCTTTGTAAAGTCTTAGGGGACCAAAAAAGCACTTCTGTACGATGATTTATTGATTATCTGCACGCAGTTTGCTGCCCATGCATAGACGCAGTTCGAGTGCTTGATCCTAGAGGAAGTGGCATACATTCTAGAGGGCCTCTCTCTTTTTCTCTGATAGCCCAGTGATGTATTTAGCTGATTTACAGCAGTCATATTCCAATAACAGTTTGAGGGTCAAGCCTCACCCCCTCCCACTACATCTTCCCATGTGTAGAATCAAGTTTATTACCAGTATGGTGCCCTTTTATCAGTCTCATTTTACACCAGTAGGTATACAGTCTGGGTGTCTCTTTGAAGATACAGAAAGGAACAGCGGTTATACTGAACCATCAGGCACAAATGCATCAGTTGTTTTTTTAATTATTATGCTACCTGAATGCAAAAATGGCGCTTAAAGTTAATATCTTATTGTAATATAGTTTATATTTCTTGCATATATTGTATCATATTTGCCATATTAATGTGATCATTTTTCTTTGATCAACAAATGTTTCATTTGTTTTTGAGGCAATTTCATAGGGAGAGATGGATTCAGTTGTTTTACACTTGAAAGGTCAGAAAATCTGAGGTCAGTTGCAATGTACAGTACCTCACGTGTGCCTGTGAACAGCGTCAACCGATTTAATTAATGTAATAAATTAAGATTTGAACACTGCACACATAAACAAGTAACATATATTTCACATTATAGATATTTAGGATATTTAGCATTTTGGTCTCTTTATCATATTTATTTATTTATTTATTGGATTTTGCTTGACTTTGTCATAGTTCAACAAAGGTAGTTCATCAAAAGTAAAGTAAAAGTCTCTCTCTCTCGCTCTCTCGCTCTCTCTCTGTCTCCTGTTCTTTCTCCTGATGGTGGCTCTGAAGAGGGATGCACGGTGGTTGTGCCTCCTCTTGTAATGAGGAAAAATGTGTCAATTTAGCCATGGCTGTGTGCAGATTGAGCACACAGAGGATGGGGTGGGGGTTTGAGCAGATCTTATTTTCCTAATGAAGAGCAGCGGTGGCAACCATAGCAGTCACACTCACTCTCTGTCTCCCAACCCCCCCCCACCCCCCAGTCCCTCGGCCCCCGGGGGCCCCTGCCGCCTTCTGTTTCACCTCATCAGCAGGGTTCACACAGAGGTCAGGCCCCGCTCGGCACTTCCTGTAGGCAAAGTAGCTTTCTTGCAGGAAAAAAAAACAGGGGAAGAGGCTGGAAGCACAGCAACCAGGCTGGGGGGAGCCTATTGCTCTAACCTCTCCCCGCCTAGAACAGCATCATAAATTACACGCGCCCCTCTAACCCCTCTGGCCCGGCTCCGGACAGAACACTTCACTCCTTGACGCACACCCCACAGAAAGATTAGCTGCGGCTCTGAAAAATGGCCCCCTCCACTCCACGCAGGAGCTGACGTGTCGAGCATGCTTTGTGCAGAGGAGCCATAGCGCGATCCGTCTCTGCCCGGCCAGAGGCCGAGAAGCTCAAAGCCACATCAACTTTGTTCTCATTAGCGTGCCAATGCCAGCCTAGACACGCAGCAGAGACTGCCGTTTGACCAGTGTTCTGACTGTGCACTGTACCTTGGCCAACTGGAACCCCTGCTTCATGGGCGGTGCCGCCCAGAATGGGGGTACTTAATTCAGTCTAATGTTACCCCCCCCCCCAATCGCCCCCCTCCCTGGTCATGACGCCAGCTGTGTTCTAGTTGCAGGACAATATTGGGGCGCCCCAACCACCCTCAACGGCGCCCCTGACTGAGCTGGCGCCTGCTGATGCTGGTGAGCCATCACCAGCGCTGAGCCGCCCTACCCCCCCTCCCCCACCCCCCCCTCAAAAACCCGCTCCCACCCACTGCCCCCCCCCCATCTCTGCTCTATCTCCAGATGCAGGCTGAAATATGGTCTTTGTTTTCCATTCCTTATTGTAAAATGCCTTTTCAATAGTAATCCCAGTTATTAGAACTGTCAGGTATTTGTCTTCAAAAATCAAGGTGGCACATGAATTTCCACCACTCTCAAAATAAAATGACAAAAAAAAAATATTTTGCTAAAAATTAAAAAGCCATACTTTGCAAAAACAATGGCAGCAACACTAATGATAATAACGACGGCAATAACAGCAACAGCCATGTGTAAGAATTAGCAGAGAGCTTTGAAATACAGTCGGGAGCAGAATATAAATCTACTTAGCATTGATTTTTCAATTTTGATGAAAATGCACAATGTACCTTGAGGGCTTCCTTAAATCAATTGTGCCAAGCAAAGAGGATTTGCAATGTTTTTATGGACAGAGCTGATGTGATGTTACCAGACTTCCTAATCGCCCCCCTCCCTGGCCATGACGCCAGCTGTGTTCTAGTTGCAGGACAATATTGTGTATGTATTGAGCGCGGTGGGCAGGTCAGCAAAGTTAAATGTTCAGCAAATGTTTTCTGCATTTCTTTGGTCATCCTCTCTCAAAAGTACTGCAGACTCACTGGCTGCAGGCTTCACAGTGGTTACACAGTAAATGGCATGCGTGTGCGTATGTGCGAGCCAGTTCTCAGGAGTTGCATAAAGGTTGCGTTGTTGTTGCGTCGTATTTCAGTTTAGTATTTTCAGTTTTTGCAGCTCTCTGCTTTATAAGAGAAAGCAAATCCATTGTGTGTTTGCTGCGTTTAATTGACTGAAATAATGTCTGTTCGTAATTTTTTATGAAAATAGGCTTTTGTGGATTTCATTGTGTTTTGCACAAATTGCTTTTATTTGTTATTAGTTTGAAATATACAGCCATTATCTTTCAACGTGTTTTTATATGGTATCCTATTGGATTAACATATTTTATATTAAGGCCTGTATTTTCAGTAAGTGTAGCAGGCACTGAGTTGTTGTATGAATAGCGCGCTGGTTTCACTCAGTGTTTTCTGTAAGCGCAGTAGTCTTTCGGAGCTGCGTGATGCTGCTTTACGTGACCTTCCTGAGATGACCTCTCCGTGTTCATAACTCAAGCCCTGCGAGGATGAGGGCCGAGGAGCACATTGCCGTTTCCTGTGGGATGATCACCAGGGCAGGAAGCACTCAGACACCTCGCAGTTTTCCCGCTTTGTCGAAACGTACTTGAGTGGAACCTCCCCTGGAAGAAACACAAGGCGGAGACTGGTATATTAAGAATATGTCTCATTTGCTTCCTGTTTCAAAATTTCTTTACATTTTTATTTGCCTTTGTAAGGGTGGAGGTCTTTGTTTATAAGCACAATAGAGCAATGCACATTGGGATTGCTGGCTCTCTGTTCCCTGCGCCTCCCATTTTGATAGGACAGTTGACTACTCTCATTATTCAGAGGTATGATTTCAACAGTCACTGATTTGATTTGAAACCAAGCCATGCAGTTGAATGCAAATACATTAATGCAAATCCACAACCATTAAAACCACGCCCCTGGATACCAAGATCAGTCACCGCCCCTTCAGAAAGGAGCCAGAGAGGCAGCAGTCCCATAGTGCATTGCCCTGCTGTGTTTATAAACAAAGGCAGAGGCCTTTCTTAATTTCTTAATTTCCCATTCTCTACATTTTGAGTTATTTTTAAAAAAAAATTTCAGTATAGCTTTCTGTTAAAAGTACAGGACACAATAGTATTATGATGTAAAGTCACACGTCTAAGAGGCTATTTTATAATATGTTGTATTTTCAGAGAGCTAATGTCTCCTCACATACTCTTAAATATCAGATGTCTGCCTTGCTGTATAACCCTGGGATGGCCCGCTTTACTCACAACATTTCTGTAACATTGCAGTAATGTTGTGACAATGTTATGTGTTAGCTGTGCTCGGAAACCACTCCCCACCCATCGTCCCCCTTCATTTTAATTCACTCCCACCCCACCTTCTGATTGACTTGCAGCCCAATTAAAGTGGAATTTAATAGGAGAATACATTAACTCCCTCAGGTCACCATAACATAAATCACCTTTTTATAGCAGGAGCAGCCATCGAGCTCATAACGCCATGCTGAGAGTATAATAATAGCTAGGTGAAACAGAAGAGCCAAATTTATAACTGTCTGGGCAGGGAAGGTGAGCACTGTTATTGCAGTTCAGATCCAGCATATCGCCTCCACTTTAAACCAATAGCATATGCATATATGCATTTCACACTGTCAGGATACCATGATATATCCCCCCCACCCAGATTTTCGCTCACTCTTTTTGCCTTCTTCAATTTACTTTCTTTTGCATTCACCCATGTAAGGGAAGATATTGGTCTCAGAAGAGGCATGAATCACACGCGGACAGATCTGGTCCTAAACACTGCCACACAGCACTGCCGCAAGGGCTTCTGGATGAATGTCACTGTGTAAGAAAATGAGCATCTGGTGTGACCAGTGTGCGAGGGAAGGAAAACAGCCTCCAGTGCTGCGCGGGCAGCATATGCCGCGTCTCTGCCGGACCCCTGACAGACCCACCATGTCTCTGATGTTGACACCATGAAGCAATATTTCACACGCGATAGTGTCTGATACATAACACCATTGAGCGCGGAAGGGGAGTGTCTGTAGCCCGCAGTCTACATATATCAGTATGGAATAGCGGGCCACTCCCCTTCAGACAAACACACATGGAGCATGCTCAGGAATTCTGTTACCATTGGTAACTGGCAGGGAGACACCAACTCTGGGGGTGCTGGCTAGAGGAGCAGTCTCCTAATTAAACAGCACTGCGCCCATTGAAGTGAGGGACCAGGGCCTATGTGGATGAGTGGAGATGATTCCAGCTGAGGGGTTTTTATAAGGGAGTGCACAGATGGGCCAGGGGGAACTCAAGAGGAGACAAGCAAAGTCCCAAAACTGTTATTCATTTCCTTGAACTCAGCAACAACACCGGAGAAAAACACTGCCCTGGATTTTGCATGTAGGAACTGTGCTTAAAGGGAAAGAATGTATTAAAGCAACTTAGATTGTCTTCACAAGCTTATTTACAGAGGGCCTCTAAGACACGGTTGAACGAATGTGCAAACAACCGATACACGGACGACGGTAGCGATCTTCGGCGCGGCTATATGCACAAATCAAAGGAACCGGATCGCTACAGAGATTGAGCTGAAAGTCAGCGAACATCCATCGCGCCTCATCGAGAACAGCACTGTCAATATATGCAAATGCGGGTGGCAATGCAGCGCGAGGCGCTGTGGGGTGACAGGCGCCCGGGCAGCCAGAAGCAGGGGCTGATAATTGGAGCCGTCCAGCCCCGGTGACAGCGGCCCCGGAGCGGAGGAGCGGGGCGGAGGAGGCAGCCCGTGGCCTCGTTAATTGGCAGTATCGAACTCCCCCCGGAGAAGATTACGGATGACCCCCGCACTCGACGGTGGCGGCTCCCTCGAGGCCCGGCCCACGCCGGTCACGCCGTGTCACACGGCGTCGGTGCTATCGAGCAGAGCTTGAACTCACCCCCCCCCCCCCACCCTGCGGCTCGTTATTAATCCAAGCCACAGCGGGACCTGGGATGTCAGGGCAAGCCATCAGCGCGCAAGGGCCGAGGCAGGCAGGGTTCATCCTAGGGTTAGTCCTCAGAGTAGCGCCATTGCCTCTCACCGGTTCACCCGCTCACAGTCTCCTCACTGCGCAGGGACCGCACTACAGCCCAATGTCGTGGCTGTCATGAGTAGCAATTTACAATATTAGCCATTTGGGAGACGCTGTAATCCAAAGAAGGCGCAACGTCACTTCACCACGTCACCACGTGTCTAGTTTTGCATGCCGTCTCACAAGACCACGTGAACTGCGCCGGACCTGACAGTGCTCCTCACCGCGCTTACCTTTGCGCTTAACTCGGCTCTACCTACGACAGCAGCGCCTCCGGCCTCACGTCACAGAACGCTGAGATGAATCGTTATTTTTATTTGGCTTTAGCATACCTAATCTACTGTGTCGACATACACGCACACTTATTTCTCATTCGCCATTATCCGCCCATCAGAGCATAGCCTCGATGTTTACCTCAGTATTGCATATCAATAGAAAAAGGCATGGCGAGAAAGACAAGAACATATTGATTGCTCTATTTGCATTTTTAGATGGCTGATCCTGCAGTGTACAAGCATGCCATCCTATTAAAATCCCAATACTCCGTACGAGCGTATTAAAAATACATGCGGGTTATTTAGTGGTTCGATCAAGAAATTTTAATACTTGAATTAGGGTTGCTTATAATCAAATCAACCCAGGTCTTTTTCACGTGGGTGAAGAGGAGATAATGCATCCGCGTTCTTTACCTGTCGGTCCGTGGGTGATAAATTGGAGGTTTCCCTTTTTTTCTCAATTTTCCCAATTCAGCACTGGCACTAAAACATGCTAAGCATTTCCCAATTAAGCCATTTTAAGGACTTTTAATGGTGCATTCGGGGGCCTGATGAGGGAAACAGAAGGAAAGAAAGAAAATCAATCTAATTTTACGAAGCTCAATAAAGGTGTCTCTCATAAATTGCTTTGAGACCCCGCATTCTCTGAGTACTCTCCACGACAGCCGCTACAAACCAATAATGAAATAGCACCTTATAAGCAGAATAAATCTCCCTGCCTCCACACACGGGCACGTACACACAGACGCGCATACACACACACACAAACCCGCACGCACACACAGACATACACATATCGCCGCATGAAGTGTTTCCAATAAAACCAAAATGCTGAATGCCAACAGCAACCGAAGTAATAACAAATTTCCGAGACATAACAGTAGAATCGGCTTCTCCTGACAGAGGTTTGCTCAAGCAAATTATTGGATCATATGAATGTAACGTGTGACAACAAAAGGAATCACATTTTGTCCACCACTAAACGAGGAGGACTCATAAGAGTGAGTGACGCGCGCCGGTCTACTGCATGGCACAGTCACCAGCCTCTGATTACCACATGTCAGTCAGTCTCACATAATCTTTTCTTCCACTGCACTTTTCTTCCAAGGCCTTTGATCCAAATGGACCAGACAAACAAACCTAGCAAGAAAATCAGCCCACAGTATATTAATCCTGGCGGCAATCAGGCCTGGCTGGTGGCTCCACCCTCTTCACTACAGGCACAAGGAGAAACCCACCGTGTTTCTCTGCCTCTCTCTTTTAAAAAAACCAGCAGAACTGAGGCGAGGCTGCTGTTTCCCGTCCACACACGCCTGTCCACAGAAGGATCGGCCATTGTGACTGGCAATAAAAATATGCAGCACGGTAACCTGGGGCGCATTGGTTTTTTTTTCCAGTTCATGTTGTGGGCCAGCAATTCACACTACACTGGTCGCAACTCTGTATTATACCATTCAGAGATTGTACTCTTTAGTTGCAGCTGTTGACTTGTCCATGTTGGTCACCGTGGACAACCACCCTGAGCTCTCCCGAATGAGTCTGATTCCTCCAAAGGTTTCTCCCTATATATGCCTTTCTTTCCTTCTCTCCTTGTCACTGTCACCTTAGGCTTGCTTTTGTGGAGGCTTAGGCTGGGTTATGCTGCGAAGAGTTTTGTGATGAATGTTTTGTAAAATGCTGCGTATACATACTGTACATTTTGATTTGATTTAAAAGATGTTTAGCCTGGAGTCTGCCACCTCCCTGGTGACATTCACTGACAAGCGGAGCTTGTTTCCGGTGGGCGATATCATGTTTGTTGAGAATGCATTAGCTATTTCTTATAGCTTTTGTTTTTCAACTGTATTATTTGAAATTAAAATAATTGTATTGCGATTAGTCAGATAAGTCCTATATTATCATTGATTAGGTAGCTCCTTCTTTATTTGTTTTATAAATTATTAATTAGTTCAGCACACTGGAGACAAGTATGCTTTGATCTATATGCTTTCCAAAAACAATTTTATGACTTCAACGTGACTCTGTTATGTGAATTGAATAGTGAATGCACTCTGGTCTTAAATGGTTGTGCTCAGCCCAACTACCAGCTCAGCTACTGTTTAAATTAGAGAATGAGAGCTCAGGGTAAAAGGGAGGATGCACTGTGAGTGACTCAAAGAATCAGTCCCATCCATAACCCAATTTAGAGCCAGAGTGGTCAACACTGCATGAAATGCTGAATTTATGGGGCGGACACTACGGCGCACAAATCCGAAAACTGTATTGGGCCATATGCGGATGCGCCATCGGGAACAGACATAATCTCGTGCACGGAGGTGTTCTTGTCCAGAAACTTGCCATAAATTACCAGACATAGCCATCCAGTTCTCCTAATCGAGAATATACGATCCCAGAAATCCCTGATCGCAATCGTGGCCCGGGAGTGTGTAGAAATTTCTGGAAATATACGCGTCAACGTGAGAAAATACCGCTCACGACCGACAAACAGCTAATTTCACTGAAAGAGGGATTTTTTTTTTCTTCTCTTCAGAACCGGTTTTGCTAAATATCAAATAATACTATGCTTGGAAAATATGACATGGACACATTCACAGATTCACTATTTAAACTCAACGAATATTGCATATCCAATGCGTTCCATCAGAAAGTGTCCATAAGCGTTCTTACACTCAAAGTGGTTCCAGTTCAAACAGGATTTCCCCTTATCTCTGCTCAGTAGGATCCTCCCCACACGGCTTTGATCACACAGCCCCAGCCTCACAAGAAGCCAATCTTATCATTTTACTTGTGACATCTTAGCCAATGGCTCAGTGACACACAAATTGTCTCGGTGGCATAGCCTGCACACGCTCGCTGCGAGCCGCGACGTCAGCGGTTTGAATCCGGCCGCACGACCTTTGTCGCATGTCTCTCACTCTCTCTCGCTCCCATTCCTGCTGTCTCTCTACACTGTGCTGTTCAATAAAAAGCTGAAAATCCCTTAAAAAAAAAAGTAATGCACAATGTGTTCAAACAAATCAAATCAAGTTTACAGTATGCAGACGAGCTCGCAGGAAACAATCCGATTGCATTGCATTGTACCAAGTTCACATTAAATAATAGTGGGATTACAGCTGCAGGTAAAGATTGATGGTGAATTGGAAATAGAGAAAGCAGGTACAGGCCGCCAATCAACTCACATTGATATTTCTGTTACCAGTGGTGGTTTTACATTGCGATAATAAACAAAAACAAATAGGGGATAAAATGGCAGCATAGTACAATAATGAATAATTAATAAACCAATTTACAGTTGAAGGAAATGAAGCATCATAAAAAAACAGCTGAAAACATTTCCATTTTCGATGATGTTAACTCCCCTTGCATTACATACTTGAAATAATTTTAGAAAAATTCTTAATCCCTGCATGCTCATTTTCACATATGTATTTCTCTGATTACCCTTTTGTGACAAAGCCAAAACTTTAAATAGACAGAGGATTACATTTTTCCCCTTTGCATTCTTAATTAGGTGTAATTTTACACAGTTTGAAAAGTGTCCGGGTGACATTAACCATCTCCTCATCTTCGCCCTTATGTACCTCTCTGAAAAATGCCTGCAGCTCTGTCTCGTAGAGTTGATGGATCATGCTGGTAATAGCAAGGTAAACCTAGGCCATGATTTGTTTGAAAGGCACATTGATAAAGATGAATTATTTGGGAAGGGAGGTTTTTTTAAAGTTGGCATGATAGATCACAGGCTGGTTTTTCAGCACCTAAAGGCCCTCAAATCTACTTGTTGCTGGAGCAAACCCCCCCCCCACACACACACACACATACACACACACACTTCAGAGGGTAGGGAGGTTTATCTCTGGGGTCCCATGGAAAACGTGTGAGAATACATGCTCCTCTCCTGTGCAGCTGCTGACCAGCCCAAGTGTGGCCTGATAACCTTGGCTTGTTAAGCAAGACCTTGGTAATAGGGTCTGTGTGCAGAGGAGGCTGCTGGATGGCAATGAGTACACATGATAAATTTACAGTTCATGCCAATGAAAATCATCACATGACTTTTAAAAATAGTTTTTGTTCTTAACGAAAATATAATTTTAATGTAGACACAGGCACACATTCCTCTGATAGATTTTTAATTGTATATATACAGTATATATATATATTTTTTTTTTAAAATTTTTATTGTGATATATACAAATCTTTATATATTTGCAAATGCTTGACTGTAACTGTGTGACCTTTCCACATCACTACAATAGCAATATGCCTTTTAAATGTTTTAGACTCGGATTGGCAGAAGCTAGGCTAATGTGAGTACCTGCAGCTACAGATTGGTAAAATGAGTACTGGGTGGGGGTGTGGTCTCAACATGAATATGTATGAGCATGAGCATGTTTTTCTCAAATGGAGGAGAGGGTGGGGTTAAGAGCATGAGGAGGGAACTTATTGAAGAACTGAAATTTGAGGTTACACTGCTACCCTGTGGAAGAAACACAGAATACAATGGTCCTTGCAGTTGATATTTCTACTTTGCAGGAAATTATATGGTGAAATTCCTCAAAGGATAAAGACATTTTTACAATGACAGAACTTAGAGCCAGTCTGTAGCTTTATTTATAATGGAAGAGGAGTGCCTTAATATACAGGAGCTATCAACATCTGCATTGTTAACATGATCCCTCACTAAACTTGGATCAATAAACTCTGCTCCTCCTTTCCTTCTCAGTGTTATGTACCGATGGCTTTTAGATATTTATTTCAAACTAGCATTAATTTCCTACAAATAGAAAATCAAAAGTTATAATAATAAAGTTAGTATGGCCCTGAACAGTACTCACTTATTTCTTGCGTTTATTGTATGAACTTACGCATGGTTTTTGCACACTTCTCAGATCTGTTGAGGTTTCAGAGAGAAACCAGTCTTGTCATAGACAAATCATAACCTTAATGGAAATTATTTTTTTCATTCATATTGTGAAACTGTGTTAATGATGCAAATCCAATCGGACTATACTGTTCCCTTTTAAGCCTGGGAGGTTTTCTATTCAATTAGACTGTGAAGACACCCATACATTTTAATTATCTCTTTTGTGGAAAGGATGAGTCAGGTTATGAAAAAAAATTAATCTGTATTAATTAATCTCTGTATTAATCATTATTATGTCTCTGGGAAGATTCGTTTTTTTTCTGTCACCTATTCTGTACAGTGTATTAAGATATAAACTGGTTGTCTATCAGTCAATTAGTTTTAAAACTTTGAATCAATGTTAAAAAGTGTGTTTCAGCCTGTTATTTTGGTATGGCGCAGCTGCAGTTCATATTGCTATCTGCAGGGTGCGCAGTAAAATGGCAGGAGTGGAGTTAAACTACACAGTGGTTTTGGACTGTCAGTACAGGTTTCTACCGGAGCCAAATAACAAACCTTTCATAGGAGAGCTTTCACCATGTGAATAGACAGTGTCTTTTATTGTGTAAAACACATAGCAGTCAAACAAAAGACAGTCCTTCCCCACTGTCCTCACTGCCGCTACGCGAAACAGTTGAATAAAATAGGGTGTTCAGCATTTGAGAGCATTTGTCCAGTTTACACTGTGCAGATTACACATCAAACATCGGCCTCCCTCGACTCCCGCCCCTGATTTATGGCAGGCATGCCTTTGTCAGTGCATGTCAAGGTGAATTTTAAAGTGTGAGAACAATATTTTTTATCATCGTGTTTCAAACGATGATTTATTGGCCCTTTTAACCGAAGAGACCCGATTCTCACACATTTCAGTGGGGCTGTAAAAATCCCCTGCAGCTGGACAAAGTTGATGTCAGTCTTTATCCCCGCACAACAGCCCCAAAGACAAACTGAACAGGGGATAAATAATGTCTTTTCTTTCAAAAGTGATGTACAAAATATAGAGGATCAAAGCAGAGGGCAAGCCTGGTCTGATTCGTGTGGAAAACCGACTCTGTCACTCTCGACCTCTGATGGATAGTGTTGCTGTAATCCGAAGCATTGCAACGACCGCTTGGTCATCGCTGGGAAAATAAACTATAGGGGAAACAAGGGCAGTGTGGCCTCAAAGGAACATGCAAGCATGTATAAATACTACTTTAAATAGCGATGTTGCCAATTTTGCGGTTCTCTGTCACCAGCCTCTCTGGGAGAGCCAGACACCTTCTAGAAACATCCCCATCAATACCAATGGAACGTCAATGAATGTAATTACCGCCAGAGCTTTTGGCTCTAGCGCAAAACTGTAACGGTACTCCGCTCTATCCGTCATGATTTTCGTTTGTTTACGCCTGTTTTGTCTGTGTGGCCGGTGGCGTGCTTAAGCCAGCGTTTTACATGCTAAGCAAACACGACGCCTTTGGATGTGCTCTGCGGCTGTGCTCTCGGAGCAGTTGTGAAAGCCTGCAAAAAAGGTCAGGGCGAGGGCCCGCTTTGGGGCCACGTGCAGATCCTGAGCTGTGGGACCCTGGGGCCCGCAGGAGTCCTCAGCCTGCACCGCTCCTAATAAATCTCTGGGAACATATTTCCTCCAAACTTGTACAATAACTTCCTTCTGGGCGACCCAGCTCTCAGTAGCTCCCGAGAACGGGGCCCTCTGCAGCCTTATCCTGGCGTGGAAAATATTTAGATAAGCCTCCAGGACAATATTAATAACCCTTTCACCGCGTTTCAAATGCCGGCCTTCACTTCAGTGCAAAAACCTCCAATTTTCTCCTCAGGCGCCTCCTTTGATCGTGCCGTTTTACTTGTTTGTAATAAATTAAACGTCTGATCCGTCACCCTTCGTTTCGGCGCTCTTCTCCGAGCAGGGCCTACAATTTGGGGCGGGTGAGAGGCTGCCCTGTCTGCACAGGTTCCAGAGGCTGTTTGCTGCACTGGCAGCTGTCCGGACGGGCGCAAAAGGAGGGGCCCCGGGTTCGAACCCGGCCGACACGGGTGCCGAGATAAAGCGAAGCATTGACACGGTCAGTGATTGGCCGCTATCAGCACGAAGCGAAAGTGGTGGCAAGTGGCTGAGCTCTCCCGAGGAGATAAGCCTCATCGCCATGGTGACGGACGCGTCGGCGGCGATGGCCTGCCGCCCAGGGTTCGCTGAGACTGCTGGGATTCTGCCAGGCAGTTTTCTCCAGAGATCAGTCCCCTGTCACCAGACCCCGTCCGGCGAACACATCCTGCCAGCGATCTTCAGTCTCGCCGCAACCTTCACTTTCATTCCATTTTATAATTCTGTAGCCTCGAGGGGGAAAACATTTACATTTATAACTTACATTTAATCTCCTCCGCCCACCCCTGCCCCCCTCCACTAATATTAAACCCAGAGTCTCCAAACGATCTGATGAGTTCTGTAAATTCAGCTTAAAGTGAATCTTAGAGAAAGAGAGAAAACGTGGATGTGCTCGATAATAATAACACTTGAATGCTTAAATGCTATTGTTGTGTCAGTTTTTGAATGCAAGGAATGCAAATTATGGCATGTGGTTGGTAGTGATATATGGATATGGATAAAAATGATAAACACTTGATGATTTCAGGTAGCTTATTGCTTTGCTATATTGGCAATTTATTTGTGTGTCATATGTCATTTGTATGCCTTCATGTATAGTAACTTAAATGATTTGCAAAAATATCTATCTTTTTGCTGTGATATTCTCCAGTAATGCATGCTCAGTAATAGTTGTAACATCACTACAGTGGTATGTTAGTTATTCATTTTGGTCTGAGAGAAACAAGAAAAGGAAGGAAGTGGTTTCATGAGCAGGAAACAATGGAGACGACAAACATGATAAGCACCCACTGCAACAAAGCAAAAAATAAAGGAATGTAAAATGCATGATGTTTCTTGATAAATAAGGAGATATTTCACATAATTATTTTGATCTTATGAAAAATATTTTCTAGATAAATCATTGTTTTGCCCTTTAGCTCTTTCTCTTTCAAAAATTTAGTAAGAAGGAGTTATGTACATATGTTTATGTATGTGTACTCTTCAGTATTTAGTCGGAACAAAATATTGAGTTTGTTTCCATGTGCTTAACTATATTTATGTATGTGTATCAGTCATATCTTCCCTATTAAAGTGTTTTCTATACATATGTATACTTTTTTAAGAGTATATACAATGTGCTTTCTAAAAATGCAACTCCCTTTCTCTCTCTCTCTAAGCATATGTAATCTGCCACATTACACCCTGACCTTTAACCCCATCCTGACCTCTTGCAGAGTTCAAGTCAAACCCAGCTCTGGCCCTAGAGTTCCCCCACATCTCTGTCCTTCATCCATCAGCCCCCACTGCGGCCCTCTACCCTCCTACAGCGCTGCTCTCATTAACACCGGGGTTAGTCCCCCTTGTCCCACGGCATGTGTGCTACATATTTCATGGGGGTCCCTTCCTCCTCCCACTCTGTGGCTTGCCCCCCCCCCCCTTCAATTTGGGCATGTGACATCCCACGATGGCATGTGTGATCATTGGGCCGGTTCACACCCAGGGCGCAGTTCACTCAGAATCGTTAACTATGTACATTCCAGAAAATATAAGCTGAGTAAGTTTGACCTATTTTTTCAGGCGTTGTGCAAGAATTATATGAGAGAAAGAAAACGGCTTGTGCAAAAAGTAATAAAGTTAGGTCATTATTTTTCATTTGAACTCATTATTGATTTAAATTGAGGAGGAAACGTATTAAGTTCTAGTGATTGATCTGCTCTGGGTGTTGCCAGATTGGACTGCATGAAAAGAGGAGTTTCTGGAAGATATCCATCCTGTTAAATTTCAGTGAAATTTGCTGTGTGTCGGTTGTGAGCGGTAGTTTCCCATGTCGATTCATATACTTCCAGAAACTTCTGCACACTTTCGGGAGATGTGTCTGTGATCAGGCATTTCTAGACTCAGATATTCCTGATTAGGAGAAGTGGACGGACTTGTCTAGCCATGTCTGATAATTTATGGCAAATTTCTGGATAAAAACACCTCCGTGCACAAGATTATGTCCCTTTTCCCACTGCAGACACACATCCCAAAATGGCCAGATGCAGTCAGTTTTTTAGGATTTGTGCGCTGTAGTGTCCGCCCCGCAATCGCAGCTTCTCATGCAGGTGTGACTTGCAGAGCAGCAGTGGCGGTGTGAAACGGGTTGCCAGAAGGCTGAGGCACTGCCACTTTATTAAGCCTGAGCCTTGGCTAATGGGGCTCGAACCGTTGCACATCAGGCGCGTACCTCACGCCACTCATTCCTGCTCCCAGTTCAAAGAACTGACCTTCACCCGAGCGCTCTCTCTTCAGGGGAATGGTCTCGCGCCACTTTTTCCGGCAGGCCCCACCACACTCTGGGACACACCCTGCATATCCCAGAATGCTTTCAGGCAACCCCTATTCCTCAAGCGCTCCTCTAAGACCGGGTCTGGACGGAGAACGCCCACAGCCCCAAAGAGGTCACGGTGTTCCGCTTCCACACTGAGCGGATGGCATGGCATTCGGCCTCGGTTCTCCCCCCGTGCCCACCCTTCCCCTGGGGATCGCTCAGACAAATCGGCCAGCGTTGATGTTGTCCAGTTGTTGGGACGCGGCGAGCAGCACGAGGCTCCATTACCATCAAGCGGAGACAGGCCTTCAAACTGTCAGGCGTTATTAATGGACTACCCGCTCCTCTAAATCATAACTTTCCCGCTAACGCTGTGCAAACGGCGCCGACGACCGTCATTCTTTTCGCGCCCTTCCTTTCATTCCTGTCGCTCTGCGGCGAGACCCCCGTCCTTCTCCCGCCGCGTGCGTTTCATTCTCAGCGGGTCTGACCGGCCCCATGTTTATTTTATTTGGCCTCTCATTAACACCGGGCACGCCCGGTTAGATAGATGGCGAGACGCTGATGTAGACAGACGAGGGGATTAAAAGGCGTCAACGTACGGAAACAGGACGAGACCAATCAACGCACCAGCGGACGGACGACGCGGAGGGCTTATCGGCCTGTTTTTGCTATGATATATCGGGACTCCCTGACAAACAGGCTTTAAGACTGTTTAGCAGAGCCATATTTATGGCGACACAAATCTGGCCGTCCTCAGCCCTTGAGGTTGATGTGTGGATCTGTGAGCGCCGTGAGGAAGCAGGCCTTTCACCCCAGGGCAGCCATCTGTCAGGCCGGCAAGCCCTGCTGGTAGTCAACGATGATGTCACACAGCGACACGCACAGCTGCACGGTGTCCCTGCTCAATGTGGCTGCCCCCCCCCACCGATAGCGTGAATGCTGGTCTATGTAGGCCAGCGTTTATTTTAGGAAACCATTTAAATTTTCAGCTGGAGAAAATTGGAACGATGAGAGTGACAATCCTGACTATACGTATATAAATATTCTGTTCCAATACACAATCTTGAAATATATCATTACGTAAAACCTGATAACTACTATGAGATTATTGTGGAATTGTGGTCTTAATGAATCATTGTTACTACAGCCCACTACAGTAAAATGCTGGGATACTCCTCATGAATAAAGCAGTGTTACACCATGTCACAACTGCGTTCAGAACTGTTGAGATGGGGGTGTTCGCTTCCATGGGATGGACGCAGCTGTGTGTTGCACCACCATCCCCCCCCCCCCCACCCCCCCCCCCACCCCCCCCCCAGCTCCTACCTCCTCTCTTCCACAGATGAGAAGGTGATAACCCCTGATGCGGGGAGCCATCCGTTATCCGCTGTACGAACTTCAAAGGCCCGGGGCCGCGTACAACACCTTTCTCCAGCATATTCATCCTCCCAGTCTCTTGACTGGTGAGGGCAGGGTCAGGGGAGGCTCATCTGTCTACCCCCTGAACTTTCCCAAGGTGTGGAGGTGAGGGTCCCACGGGCCGCCGCTCTCCACGAGGAGCCCGCAAACCAGATATAGATATCAGCTCGATGTGCAGTCATCGGCGGGCGGAGGCATTCCCGCTTTTCTGTCCACTCAGCTGGAGTCGGGCGGAGTAGCCCGTCCCTCGAGAGGTGCGCGGAAAACGGACACGGTCTCTTCTGTCCGTCCACTTTGGCTCTCTGTATGCAAGCTGTGAGAGGAACCTAACCTAAGCATCTAACTGAACCCACGTCAACCTACGTGCCTAACACTTGTGCTAGATGCACACCATATACTCTTTTCATTGTTGTGGTAAACACGCACCTAATTCTGATTTAACTGGTATGATAAACACAAAATTAACACTCAGTTCACGGATATAGTTGGCTTCACGCTGTTTGGCGCTGAGGGAAACGACTTCCTCGTAAAATTTTCTTGTTCTTGTTATTTTGTTTATACTCTGAAAAAAGGCCTAATACAATTACCATAATGTAAAATCCAGAGACAGCCTCTCTCTGGGTTTGCTCACTGCAAGCAGGTCCTTCTTACGCATCTTACTGCTGTGAGGAAGCACCTGGCCCCCGAAAGTCACATCCGGAAGAATTGTGAGAGATGAGGGAGAACCAGCTGTCAAGACCGTCAACATATGCCTCTCACTTACTGTACTGCCCCTCCCCAAGCTACACTACTGTTCTTCCACAGCCCACCTCTCGCTCTCTCTCCCTCATATGTTAGCATTGTAATGTCCCCAGCTCACAGGTGAGAAAGGTGACATAGTTTGTCTGGTGCAGTTGGCAGAATAATAGGCCTGGTGCAGAGGTGACAAATACCACGCGGCTCTCTCTGCGATCCATTGTTTGGTGGGAAGGGAGTGTGGGCAGTAATGAATGGGCTTTAAATCGCTCCTGTCTTCCCCAGCAAGGGGGCCACCTGTTCCCCCGCGCTTCTCGTCCTCAAGAACAGGAAATTAAAAGCAGGGGGGGTTGGTGGTGTGGGTAAGAGCCAAGCCCCCCGCTCCCGCCCGTTCACCTGCGCCATTGATTCGGTGCCTGGAGTGCCAGGTAAAAGACATACGAGAGCCCCCACGCCCATTTACTTAGCTTTCCGCTTTAACTGCTAATGAATTCATAAATCTCTCACAGTGTTCGGCGTCGCCCATCTCTCTGTTCTCGTAGATATCAAAGGCAGGCTTCTGTCACAAACGGCACTTTATTTGGAGAACGTGTTTGTGCCTATTGGTTCCCAAGGATGGGTGGAAAATGACCAGGAGGCTCTGGGGGATCGCCTTGCGCTGGGAGCCTGAGGCAGAGATCAGGCCAGCAGATGAAAGCGGAAGAGGCGAGGCTGGTAGTGTAGAAGGTGTGTGTGTGTGTGTGTGTGTGTGTGTGTATCTATATATAAACACACACAGCTCTTCAGTCAGGGTCATAATGACATCACTTGGGTTAGCTGACCTCATGCCATCTCTCAGCCACTCTGGCCCACACCCATCTGGCCCTGCTCCTCCTCCAGCTCCATCAAACGGTCTGTGTGACTCACTCTCTCGTCATTCAGTCACTTCCTTCTTCTCCCCATAAATTCACCCAGAGTGACACCTCTGTAGAGCAGGCCGTCCGCGATACTTCACTTGCACGGACAAAGACTTTGTCCTCATCTGTGTTGTGAACTACCAAGGTGAGGCTGTGTCCCAGCATATAGATATCCCAGCGGTGTAGCTAGAAGAAGGACAGGAGAGCAAGTCTGTTAAACTGGAATCAGGACCTCTCCCAACTGTACGGTACTCCATCCCTCTGGGACCCAATCATTTTAATTACAAACACCTTAAGAGCTGAGAATTGCAGAGACCATTAGTAAATGTCGGTAATAAAAAGACCCGTTTGAGCAAGTGTCAAAAAAAAAATGTGACCTGTCACCTACAGTAGTTCACAGTTCAGTTCTGCTGTGAATACAGCATGATATAGCTGGCATTAAATCCTTTATGTGCCAGTACAGAAGCTGATGGGGAGAACTGTATAGCATAAAAGTGACTCATGCAGGGAAAATAACACTTCATAAACATAGTATCATTGCTTCATTTTGTTCCATAAGATCAGTTAGTGTTTAATTCAACAGTAAAACGCTGTTAAACATTAAATAGTTTGCCAAGACAGTTAACTCACTCGTGTCAACCAACACGTTGTGCCTTTTCTTAGCCTTTCCTTGTCAGCTCTAACCATTTGCCTAATTGAACTCCCTTTGCTTTAAAATGCAAACACTGCGTCGGTGAAAGAGGGACGGGGGTGGACAAAAGGCGGTGACATGGGGCCTGTTGGGGGGGGCAGATTTCTGGGTGTGAGCGGACAGCGCAGTGCTATGCTTGAGCTGCAGCGGAGGATATTCCAACCGCATAACTCTGTCCCCCCGGCTCGGGTAAGGGGGACCTGTCACCGCTCCTCCTCATTGGCTGGGTAAATGGGCTGTGACCCCCCGCCACCTCCCCAGCCCCACCTCGGCAGTTCCTTGGCCACGGCACAGACAGGGGCAGGCCCATTGTGCCCCGGTGTCATTCATTAGCATCCCGGGTGATGGGAAGGCTTTAACCTGGCTACAGGTGATGACACGCGAGGGGCCATAAAACACGGACGTCTGGCTCGCAAGACAGCCAGAGAAAGGGCTGTGGAGACGGGCCCTTCCGCCCCGGTGGGCCTGTCAGCCTGGAGTAGGAGTACATTGTTGGGCTGTTTGTCCGGCTGAGGGGCTAACAGACCTGTCAACACGACGTTGTTTGCTTACCTGGGCCGGAAAAAAAGGAGGGCTTCAACGTCCTAAAGAGCATGTTTGTGCATCATCCGTGCACACTTAACTCTGCTATCGCTCAAGTGTGTTTTTTTTTTTATTAATGCGAAATTGTATTTTTCTTACGTATTACCATATTGATGTAATCATACAGAAGACAAGGTACTGAGGTAAAGGATGGTATTCCAACAGGCTGAATGATATAATTTAATTCCGCACATTATCATGGGTGTGCAAGAATAAGATTTCCAATATAGGAAGGCCGAACATCAGATTCTTCAATTCAGTTACATATTAGATTTAATGCATCTCGTGTTTCTGTGTTTCTACTGTGTTCTATGATTACATGACCGAGAATGGAGTGTCCTCCATAGTGACTCTGACACTAGAAATTTCCCTCTTTTCATGTCTGTTTTCACCAAGCTTGACACGAGGGTTCCCCCAGACACTCTCGCACTCTCCGCCCATTCCCCTAGGAACATGAAAGTGATGTTCACTGCCCTGCAGATTAATAGACATTAAATGTTCCACAGAAAAATCATGAGCGTGATTGTTATCAAGACTGCATTAGGAACGTTCTCTCCTCTCTCTTGTGTGGCATTCCTCTTTAAAATTATGTGTGTATCTCACAGAAAAGGAACAGGAGTGGTGATTCTTGTCAGTTCTTACTGGCAGCTCGTCGCTGGCTGTACCATTGTTTTGGATATGCTCGCTTGCTGCATGTTTACATGTGCACTATATTAAAACAACATTAAAACATTCATCAAGAGCATAGGCTTCATCAGCCAGACAGGTGTTGACTAAATGAGGGATTGCAGCCATATGGGTTCCTGCATATCTGGTGGTCAGAATTATATTAAAACATGGTAGCGCATGGAATAATTAATCACCCACCATACCTTGATTAAAATTCTTATCTTTTTCTTCTTCCCTGAAGTCTGCTTATTTTTTTTAAAATATGCTCCGTACGAGACATTCTGGTGTTCTCTCGGGATGACTTATTAATATCCTCTCTCGAGTTGATAGACAGGAGCTGCTGGTGTAGAACCTAGTGTTTTATCCGAGTGCTGTTCCGTATTATTAGGCACGGTGTGATGGGATCTCCTGCATCAATTACTCCAAAGGAAAACATGAGCTCACCTCAAAAGCCCAGGGAGGTGCAGCAATAATGGAGTCCTGGAAGTGCGAGCGTGATATACAGGAGCCCGGGAGGAGTCGAGTCCCACCGATCCCGCTGTTTTTCGCTGATTACGCCGCTTCTTCGCTGTAATGCACCACAGCAGAAAACATTGATCTACAGCTTCCTAAAGCTGTACTAGAATATTTGTTCCAGGCCCAGGGATGTATTTACACTGCACATCTGCAACAGTGAGGCCAATTTCTGCTTGTCTTGTACAGGACATCAGTGATTTCAAGAGGAAAGCGGCCCAGGCATCCATCTTGTTTATATCAGCCACATTGTGTGTTGTAGTGTAGAGGAGAGATTGACTGTTTCTGTGTTCAGCACAGTGTTTTGTGACAGTGCTGTAGGTGAAAGGCATTAACGTCCCCTCTGCCCCTCTCCTGTGTCAGCATGTGTGTCACACAGGCACCATTGCTCACACCATGTGAACGTGAAAGTTTATTTGCTCAATTTGCCCAAGATGGTAAAAAATATTTGTACCATTAAAGGAGGTGAATTAGAAGACTCATTAAAATTACCCATAAAAATTATTTTAGGATTTACAGTATTTAAAGTGGCTATATGTAATGTCCAGATATTCTTTCTCATTACTGACACCGTAAGTGTACTGCAGCCAGCAGCCTGGGTGATTTATACTAACATTACCTAGCTAGCTGGCTAGCAAGCAAGCAGTCAACTAACATTATGTATTATGGTAAACAATGTTGATTTCAGCCAACAATGAATGATGTACAAAGCAAAGGTGTAGAACTATCGATAGCTTTCTAGCCAAGAGCGATGCAAGGCAGGGGTGGCCAACTAGCTACCTGTAACCTAGAGTACCAGTCAAAAGTTTGGACACACCTACTCATAGAAGGTTTTTTTCCGTTATTTTGACTGTTTTCCACATTTTGGAATAGTAAAGACATCAAAACTATGAGATAACACAAATTAAATTATGCAAAAACCAAAAAAGGGTTAAACAAATTTAAAAAAGTCTTATATTTTAGATTCTTCAAAGTAGCCACCCTTTGCCTTGATAACGGCTTTGCACATTCTTGCCATTCTCTCAAACAACTTCTGTGGTAAACAGGTATTCCACAGGTAAAAAGGTGATGCAATCATGACTGTATAAAAGGATATCAAAAGACTCCTGATATCTTATTTCCAGGTACACTTAGAAGCGATACTATAACCTCTGCATTTGAATGGATCTCTATGGGAATTGGGGGGTGGGACTAGATTTAGCTTTAAATTACACTGGAACAGTGTGGAACACATGGTTGGCTAAATGGCTCTAAGTCTTCAAGGGTCTGACGTATCAAACAAGCCTTAAACCATCACTCTGCTGCCAGAAATACAGTAGATATGGATGGATAACGTGAAGGGTTTCTTCTCCTGACTTATTTTTCCATAGAGTTCAATAGGAAAATTTGTCAGGAGAAACAACCCTTCAAGTGATCCATCCATACATTTTACAGGTGAGCCGACGGAGCACCGTCGTCCCATAACTTTACTAGCAAAAATGACCACACAAGCTTAGTAGAAAATACACGCCCTAGCCTCTCAATAAATGGAAATGTAACGAGGCGAAAAGGAACAGAAAACTAACGTTCCAAGGCTACTTTCAGAGACTCGCAGTCACACACAAACATGTCCACAAAATCGTCCAGTCTCCCTAATGGAAGACATGTACCGAAGGGCGAACAGAACTACAGTTCCGAACAAAATCGCCAAAAAGCTCTCCATGTACGGAGACCAGTACAGAAGGACGCACACGACAGCTGGACCGGAATTACCGGCTAACAGATTAACGCAAGCTCAATCGAAAATACATGCCCTGCCTCTAAGAATAAATAAAGCCCTAAAGTCAGTATGATAAAACGCCCTGTCTCTTAGTAAGAAACTACCATACAAATACACACAAACAAAGACTCCTCTCGCTTTCACGGAAGACAGCAGACAGAGAGAGGGGAAAGAGACAGAAAAGGGCAAAGATCTAGGCAACAAACAAACAAAGGAAGACCAGAAAGCGGTGACAGAAACGAGCACACAAAAAAGGAATTCAACCTGATAGCTCAAAGCACAAAGGCAAGTCCCGCAAAACTCCAATAAAAGCACAACGGAGCAAAACGGTCTCCTTAAAAACCTAGACCTAATCATACGACTAAAACTTTAAAAGGGCAAAATAAACCGCACACCAAACAGCACAAATAATGCCAGAAAATACACCACAGTACAAACAACAAACAATCAATATCGAAGCTCAGAATGAAGGGAACATGGGCTTATATAGCTCACCGGTAAAACACGCACACCTGTCAACGCTGACGAGACTTCTCCGCGAAAAGACTAGACGGAGCCAAAACTCCACTAACGGAGCAGCGCCCACGTGTGGCGACCGAGGAACACGACTGCAAGGGGAAAAAGGTCATAAATCATGACAGTAACGTTATTTTGCTAGTGATAACATTCACCCTTGTGTTTGCCCGATTTTGGTCAGACTGCCATTTGCCCAAACGGGCTTCAGTCGATAAAATCTTATTTATCTTCGCCTTCGGTGGACTCAACGATGGTGTTGGAATGGGAGCCAGTTGTTTGCTGGTTGACTGGTCCATTTCTCAGCAGCTAGCTAGTGTAATACGAGTTTGCTAGTGCTCTAGTTTATGCTGTGGGGAGCGGGCCAGAGAGAGGGAAGGCACTCGGAAGCATGCTTAGACGCCACATCCTTCATTCATAAAATGATTTTCCCGGCAAATCCGACCCGAGCCCTTAACAAAAAAATTGACTCATGGAATGACATTGTTGTAATATACAGTAGTTCAATGTCTGTTCCAGTCATTGTCAATTTTGACTTATAGACTTATACGCAATGCTGCAATGGAGAAAGTCGGGGAAGGTCTAATTTTTTAAGTTACGTTACAATCTGGTCATGCATTGGCAATTGAAAGCGATTCATGCATGTAAAAATCTTACGTGTAGCCCCTTTAATCTTTCTTTTCTGTACAAAGTGTTTTAAATGCAGGAGTATTGGGACGATTGTGTAAAATTGATTGTTTTTCCTCTATACTAATCAAATTTGTATTTCAAATCAAACAATGGCTATGAGGCAAAATTGACAATGACTGGAACAGACATTGAACTACTGTATATTACAACAATGTCATTCCATGAGTCAAGCCCCCCTTGTCAGCAGAAGTATTTAGACTAAGTAAGGTTTGACAAATTTAATGACCTTCAAGGTCAATATTTCATTGCATATATTTGATGACTGAAATGAGTTTTCAACTCATGGACATCACCAGGTTCATGATCCAATCGTTTGAGATGCTCTGCCAACTTTTACCACTGCTTTTCCAGTTGGTGTGTGTTGGCCGGGGTTTCAGACTTCAGTTTCCATTTCAGCAAGTGAAAAGCATGTTCAATCTGGTGACTAGGCCACGTCAAACTTTTCTTCCTGATGAGATCCTTGGTTAAGTTTGATATGTTTTGGGTCGTTGTCCTGCTGTATTCCATCCAATGAATTTGGTGGCATTTCTTGAATATTGGTGGACAATATGTTTCTGTACACTTCAGCTGTCATTATGTTTCTGCCATCACTGTTCACTTCATAAATAAAAAGCATTGAACCGGTTCCAGATGCAGCTATATAGGCTCAAGCCATCACACTCCCTCCAACATGCTTGACAGATGATGTAGTATGTTGAGTGTCCAGAGAAGTCGCTCTCTTTCTCCACACTTTCACATTTCCATCACTCTGGTAAAGTTTTATCTTTGTCTCATCTGTCCATAAGACTTCTTTCCAAAACTCATCAGGCCCATCTTTGTATTTTTTTCTTGTAAATTCCAATCTTGCGGTTCTATTCTTGGTGCTGATGGGAGGTTTACATCTGGAAGCATAGCCTCTGTAATTTTCCTCTCTCAGTCGTCTGTGTCCTGCGATACTTTCACCCCCAATGTATGGAGATCATTAGCAATTACTCAAGCTGAAAATTATGATTTTTTTTCACAGCTCTTATAATCATCCTGTCATCACTTTCTGATGTCTTCCGCAGACAGCCTGATTGCTGGTTATTCCTAAGTCCTTTAGAAGTTAGTTTGTTCTTTACGACATTCTTCAATAGCGCTAATAGATTTTTTTCTTTTCTTTCATCCTCACTATAGATTTTTGTTGTTGTCATTCTCATCTGCAGTTTTAGGTTTTAGCTTATAAAGTAGACTCTACAAACACTTCCATGCTCTAACAGTCACAGATTTTCATTTATAAATAATTAGAGTAATATGGTAAACCTATGAAATTTGAAGCTGCTGACGGTCATTTGTCCCAATACTAAAATATACTAAAATATTAATTAAAAAACCGCATGAAATAAAAGCAGACATTGTGAATTTTGCCTCATAGTCATTGTATGATTTGAAATGCAAATTTGACTAGTACAATGGAAAAACAACCAATTTGATACAACTGTGCCAATACTTTTGCATTTAACTATGTGTTGAGGAAGTATTAATAAAATATACATTGATCTCTCTATCTCCTACTGGATTTCTAAATTAAAGCATTTGTACTACGCTAATAGGCGTATTTATTACCTGCAGACAGCGCTTCAACAGGCCAACCAGCGCAAGGCAACAAACTATTATGCCTTTGATAGATTTCGGACCATTAGGGAGGAACACAGGGAACAAGGTGCTGTGGGTTTTATTAAACAACCTACAATCCGATTGCCAAGTGGAACATGGGCTTCATCAGCCATTTTATTGCTCAGGTCTTTATGTTTGTGTTGGACTCCAGCAGCAGACAGCCTCTCCATACTGACATAATTGGGAAGAAGTATTCTATACGGCCTCTTCAGCGCAGCGCAGTCCACAGCAATCCCAGCCAACACGTAGCATTCCCACTGCGCGGGTTGTAGCGCCGTAATATCATTTCTGTAACGATGCAGGCACGTTGCGACGTGTTGGTGTAGACCGAGATACCCCTAACGAGGCGATAACAGTACAGTTGCGCTATAGCATTTGAACTGTAATGAAGAAGATGCTGGTTGTGAAATGTCAGGGACATAGAAACCGGTGGTTAGGCAACATACAGATTGAACAATGTCTCTCCTTATCAATGCTAAAAAAATGCTATCAAACTAAAGCAGGGAAATGGAGTTTGCACAATGATCAGTTTCCACTAGTGTCTATTAATGTGTAAACATCACAGCCAATTTCATTTGAATAATCTTATTTATTTAATCACAAGGTTTTGAAGGATATCTTTATAATTTTTTTCCTGAAATATAATTTTAACCAATGCATCCAACTCCTGGATAGGGTCAATTGTGTTAAGAGCTATACACTGATTTGTTGTTTAGATTCTTTCTACCCTAGACCCTTTGTACCGTATGTAACCTTTGTATAAAGGTTTACCATTATATATATCCATTCCGCTTGTATTGAATGGCAACTGAATTAGCATTTTGTGTGGGCAATGGGTTATAGTTTCTGAGGATGTTCACAAAGAGCACAAGGCAGTTCCATGTGTCCCAACACAGTGGGACCCTAATGTCCCTCGGAGATAACAAGGAGACGCTCCTGTCGCAGACTACCGGAGGAAGGGGGAAAAAGAAAACAGCAATTCAATTCCAGAGCTCTTCAGAGATTCCTCCTGCGCACTGCTCATTAAGTACTCCCAATTACAGTCATTATTATTAGGGCATTATTAAACGGCGTCGTAAAGGGCAAAGCTTGTCTTATTACTAACTGCCTGGATGGGGCTGGAGCAGAGTGTGAAGGGAGGGCTGGGGAGACCATAATGAGCCTTGTGCGCCTCCTGTTTTGTTTTGCTTTTTCACCGTATGAATGTTCAGATGTTGACACGGTTCTTTCCCACCTCATTTGCTCTGACACATGGAATCTCCTGTTGTTTGAGGGTTATATATTACTGGACCCCAAGACGTTACAGGATATATTTTATCCGGCAGCTCGAACCTGGACCCCACGCGCTAATGAACGTGTTTAGTGCGGGTCAGTCAGGCCACAGTTCTGTGAAGTCGCTTGCATTTTCATCGATGAAGTTGGGTCTCTATAGTGCTCTATAACTGCCAATATCTATCTGTCTATCTATTCAGATGATAAGCAACCTCATCCAACTCAGGTTTTCTGGCTTAAGTTATGACTCAATACTTGTGGGTAGCTGAGATTAATTCATGTCCCACTTATAGAGTCAAACCTATATTGCCTGTTCAGAAATGGAGCTAATTGTCTGATTTCTCATTATCCTAAACTGAAGGCTGTAAGGCCTGGTTTCTGATCCGCATCAGACACACATACCCAAGGGTGAACGAGGGTGTGACAGAAATAAACTAGAGCGAGTATGTACATTTTTGTTTTCCTTGTCTTGTACTGCACATCCACTTAGTGTAATGCATGTACGCCATTATACATTATCCCGACTAAGACGATGAACAACAAAAGATTGTTCCACAGAATTAGCATCTGGCACTTTAAAAATTGCTGCTGTTTCTCAGCCCATCTCTCCCCCCTCCTTTTCCCTGTGCGTCTCTGTCTCCGTGCACTTTGGGAAACAGCATCCCCCACGCTGCTAATGTTCTCCAAAGCAATGAAATTAAACCAGTGAACCAGCACGTGTCACAGATTCAGTCCCCCCCTCCAGGGTAATTGCATTCCGGCACGCATACTGATGAAGGCTGGCGGCCTCTACCTCGAACACCCTGGTGGGTCTCGGCAACATAGCATCTAAATAAAACTCCATGCGGAACGTTCCCCCTGCTTCCCAACAGCAGGCTTCCCACAACTGGAGGGGGTTTAGCTAATGCAATATTCATGCTCAGAGGGGATGAGGCAACATGGAACATTTGGTCACCGAAGTTTGTGGTTCCCTGTTTAGGTTTCTGGTATTGTGTGCGTCTCTGTGCATCTGTGTGTGTGCGTGCGTGCGTGCGTGTGTGTGAGAGAGAGAGAGAGAGAGAGAGAGAGAGAGAGAGCACAGGAATGAGCACTATGGTGCACACTGTGCTGGAACACATTCAAGGTCATGACCCTACAGTCACACTGACTCCCACTGTGGCCTTTACAACACAACAGGGGTAGCCCCATTCAAGCAAAGCTGGGTACACACGCATGCACACACCAAACTTCTAATAAATGCACACACATAAACACTCACACACATGCACACATCTGTGAACACACCCACCAACACACACACAAATGCATATTAGTAGTACACATGTGAATCCTTGAATGCCTCCAGGGCTACATGAAACCATTTTTGGCAACAAGGTACAGAATATATTTTCTGATTATAATAGGCTCTGGGTTTCCAGGGGTCAATTTGCTGAGAACATGAGATAAAAGAGACACTGAAATGCTGAGTTTTTTGTCCAATGCTTTATCATAATTATCAACAATCCCATTACACAGATTTTTTGAGTTGTGGATGACAGTTACAGACCTACCACATGCTTATCAGTCTTTATCTTGGCAGCCCATGTTATACTACAGAGCTCATCATTTAACCCCCGAAGTGCTATAATTTCTGTCTTACAATTTTGTGTTATATGCATAATGTCACAATGCACAATTTATGCTAAAACCTCTCTCTGGGGTTAAGTGATGTGAAGTCTCATATTTGTATTTTTTATTAATCCTACATCAGTGTTTCCATCCCTTGATAATGAGTTGTATTTTCTAGTCTTTGACGAGATCCCCATGGTGGCAGCCCAGGAGCTCTGCAACATCTTGAAACAAGGATACTTGGAGAAGAAACGACGAGGTAAGATAGTCCTTCCGTAAGCGATTTCTTTTACAACATGATTCAGATGTTAGGAAAATGTCCTGAACAAGCTGCGTATTCCCTACTGAAATAAGGCTGTCTAGCGTGGGAGATAGGCAGGCGCCACAATGAAGCAGGCCCTGTAATGTAACGTAATGAGTCCATCTGCCTGCGCGCTGCCGCTTGCACCTCTCTTGAGCGCGTCAAGCACACACGCCGCGATCGGAGCGCTGAGAGACGGGCTGACTGGAAGCAGATGTAGCCACCGATGGCGACGTACCGAAAGCGACCGCAGTCGGGGGGGCAGCCGGTTCGCAGGCCCCGTCCCGAGGCTCTGCCGCTCCCCCGTCTCCTGGCGCGAGCTCGCGTCCCTCGAGCCGGCCCTCTCTCACCACTGGCGCTCTGCGCCGGTGTACCCCTCAATCACCCTGCCACTGCTGACCACATGCTGCTATCAGCACCAGATTCCTGTCAGCACAGGGCTTCTCAACAGCTTTTTTATGCATCTCTCACAATCTACGGGCTGAAATGTCAAATGTTGTTACCAGCTCACTAAGAGGGGACGTATAGCGTCCAAAGCGCAGGGCTTCCAACTCTCACGCTTTTGGCGCGTGACACACTTTTTCTGGTTCTGTCTTGCGTTCTCACGCCACCTAAACACATCTCACACCATGTAAAAAGACTGCAACTAAAATCAAAGCCGCTCCCTGATTAAAGAAATGGTGTGTCAGCTGGCAGGACAAAGGGAGATTGGTTCATAAACATTATGAGAGGGACTGTTGATTGGCTACCTGACAGCACCCACACCCAGTCCCATCTCAATCGCACCCACCACAACCCCCCCACCCCTCCACCCACCACCATTCGCAGCCGCAATAAATCTCACGCCAGCCAACTCTCACCAAAGTTGGCAACTCTCGTAGTTTATGACAGACGTATAAAGTACTGCTCACATTTTGGTTATAAATGTTTAATTTGAACCACTTTTTGACTTCTCCTTCAATAAATTACAGGCCTACAGCCTGTCGTCCTTCTACCAGGGGGCATAGTAGCATGCTTGGGGCCTGATTTACTAGCCTGTACAAAACCTTGTATAATAAAATGTTATATGTTATAAAAGCAATAACATAGTATTTTTTGCACCAATCATTGTGTGTGTGTGTGTGTGCTAAAGTGTTTTGCATATGCTAAAGGTCTTAATAAATAGGTCAAAATACATAATTTTTGCCTATTTTGTTTTTGGGCCTACTGCTACCTTTTTTAGTTTTAACTTGCTTAGCTCACAAATGTTAACTGCAAATAAAGCAATCATACAAGTGTGAGGATACAAACATGGGAAAACCAAATCGGCAAAGGGTCCTCCACAGCATCATCATTTAGTTTGGAAACCATTTCAGTGTGTGCCTGTGTATCCACTGGCTAATCCTGTTTGAATTAGACCGTTTTATGAACAGTTTTTACCCATTCTCAAAATATCAATGAAGCATAAACAGTTCACAAATAGGAAATGCAGTAATATCATCCCTCTAATGGAATATCTAGTCTGCTGGAGCTTATTATTTATCATGTCTTCAAACTATCTATTGATTTTAAGCAAAACACAACACATTGATCAATAGTTATTACTTCCTGAAACAATTTCTTAAACTAAACAATACTAGTTTGGTACAGTGGGTTTAATGATTTATTGACTTTTAATGATTGCTGAAAATGATTGGATGATGATAGTATTCAGTGGTAAAAGGCACCTCACATAAAAGTACTGTATATGCTCTGATCAGGTGGACAGTGTGGTTGCCACTGGTTTATACAGTTTCAAAAGATTCTCAGCATTTCATTGGAGAGCAATACAGTTTCAGAACCCTTAAATAGCAATCCAAATGTGCTATCTAGGCACTCCATAAGATAATGTGCAGAGTAAGCAAGGCCAGAATAACAGCTCAAACTTGAACAAAAATGTGGTTGTTCCAGATGGCATAGCTGTGAACTCATTATTGTGCATGCACATGAACTCCATAATAAATACATTATCTTTTTTCATTTTTGTTTTTTATGTCCTTTATACATTTTATTTTTCCACATCATTCAGAGGATGTTGTGCTGAACTGCTTCCTTCATGCTTCTGAGCTGAAATAAACTTCCTTCTCTGATGGCTTCACATCAGATTCCAGTCCCTACAATGCGAATTGTGTTGTTTTACCATTTGCATTGCACTCACTGAGCAAACAATGGAGGTTGAGAATAGTACAATGGCTTTGCATGGATATTGTCTCAATCTAAAAAGGACAAACACTTAGGGCCTGATTTACTAAGACCTTTAGCATGTGCAAAACCTTTTTGCAAATGCAAAACTAACAACACAACCAATGATTGGTGCAAAACCAATACCATGACCAATCATTGGTCATGTTATTGGTTTTGCACACACTAAAGGCCTTAGTAAATCAGGCCTAATTTACTTATTTACCTGACAACACAACATCAATAATCAAATAATTAAAAAGACAACATCAATAATCAAAATTACACTAATAGACGGGGATGATATAGTTGTGTGCAGCAGGGATTATAAACAATTATACTATAAGTGTTTTTCAGTTTTGATAAACCATATTTTTCAAGGTGGGTAAATTTTTCTGATAAATGGTTAGGTATTTGTAGTTTTACTTGTACACTATTATTAAGGATTTAAGTATAAATGTGTGATTTTTCATTCAAAAAACTGCACCAATTTAAAATAAACAAAAATGTGGATTCTCTGAAAATTGGTCAAAGTGGGCTGAGTGAGTTTAGGAAAAACACTCTTCAATTGGAATTAGCATGTCTAGTTCCAGACCAATCATGCAGAAGCTAGTGTTGGGTTAATGATTTAGCACCTGTAATGAAAAACTGTATGCAAGGTGTATAAAGTAGTAGAGGATGTGTGCATGTAAAATGTGTCTCCATAGTCTGAAACAGGTAAAACGTATGCTATGATAATCTCCTCTGGTCTCAAAAAGAAAACTAATTTTACTTCTAAAATAGAAGGCTAACATGATTCTCAACCTTTTCATTTGTTTTCCGGTATGATTTTTAAAATGAGCTTTTCGTCAAGCCAGATCCCTAAATATTTGTAAGAGGACTGAATAGAATTCAGAACATTCTGGAACCCTTGATTAGTGTATGGGCATAGTGGTAAATAACTGTGTCATTTGCATATAAGTGGATATTGTAGGTGTAATTTTTAATATGTGAGTATTTGACATCAGTACAGATGAGTACAGATCATGTTATTAAAGCTTTTATGTAGATTAATATGACTCATATTTTCTCTGGAAAATGGAGTCAACATTTGCATTTGCAGAATTGATTAACCTATGTTCGCAAAAAAATAGCACCTGTTGCTATTACAAATTATTATTAGTTGCAGTAAAGAAAATATTAAGAGTCTTGGGTTTTTAGCAGAATTACAAGGTACAAAGTCTCGTAAGAAGAATTTGTTAGATTTGTGTCTCACTATCGCCATTCTGGCAGTACATTAGAGGAAAGCAAAGCATGTATGGCAGTTAGTCATGATAAATAACATCTGTACAAATGTGCGAATATAGCAATGGTCTTGTGTTAATTATGCGTTGCCTTCTGCAGATCACAGCTTCTTCAGCTCAGAATGGCAGAAGCGCTGGTGTGTCCTGAACAACACAATATTCTACTATTTTGGGAGTGAAAAAGGTTTGTCTCTTCATCAATGCCTTTTCATAAACCTTTCTAGGATACAAGCTACAACAGCTTTTTTGTTTGTATAGCTTACTTTAACCACCGCTACCCGGCAGAAAAAGGTAGGTTAGGTACTAAAAAATTTTCACGTAACACAAGTGTCATGATGTTGCAGTGGAAATATTTTTTAAATATTATTTATTCCTTTTTTTTTTTATGTCCCTTGTAGTATAGGTTTCAGCAGAGTAGAATGGTTCTTTAGATTATGACCAGGGACAAAGAAGTATATACTCACATTTATTCATTCTCCATTACATCCTGTATTTCTGTATTCGCCTAGTAAGTTCTTGTTTTCACAATTTGGCTGATTTAGTTGCTAATATACCTGCGCAACACGCCTAGCACCTATTTCTGTCCCACAATATTTTAGCTGGAGACCCCAGAGCTGCGAAATGTCAGTGAAATGTGTCAGATGATTGAAAGAGATTGTACAGCATGAGGGTGATGAGTTTGTTTCTCTCTCCTACCAGACAAGCAGCAGAAGGGCTCGTTTTACATCAATGGCTACAGTGCAGTGATGGCGACTCAGTTGCGCAAAGACTCCAAAAAGAACGCGAGCTTTGAGCTAAACGCCCCCGGAAGACGCCCATTTCAGGTACAGGCACTGATAAAGCTAGTTTCACTCGCAGCAGGTAAACTGTCCAAATGTCATTTCTTTCAAAGAAAACACAACCCATGATGAATTTGCGTTGCAGTCCTATTAAAAGAGCATTACCTCCACTTTCCAAGAGGTCAGACAAGTAGGATATATTTTTTGACTTGTTTGTAGCAAGAGGAGTAGCACTGAAAGATTTTTTTTTCCATATGGAAGATTATCTTTAGTTAACAACCTTGTAAGCCAGACTTGATAAATATGGTGAAATAAATTCAGGTCAGTACCTCTCTAGTGCTGGAAGGTAGTGAAACGTAAATTAAATAAAGAGATTCGTAAAACTAAAAATGATTACTTGCTCGTTGATTGTGTTACCCAGCAGATAGCCAGCTGTAAAGCTTTTTTAGTTGCTTGCTATCTTAAAATAGTTAAGTGAAAATAAAAAATAAGATTTAGAATATATATTTTTATTCACAATCATAGCTGGCCCTCCTGCAGCACAGCACACTTGGCAAGGTGTGATGTTTGCAAACAAATCTAATAGAGCGGAAACGATAAACTGCAGCAATCACAAATTTCTGATGTTTAAGTGCCGATTACACGGTGGAAAGAAACTTATAGAATAATTGTTTTTAAAAAGAGCATTTTTTGAGGAGTTTGAGGAATTAAATTATGTTAAGGAATATTATTCTTCATTTTTTTAGAATCAGGTGGCTTATGGCGGTTGGATTGCACTCTGAGCACAGCGCATAACAGAAAACTAAAGGGTTAACATAAGACATCACAAGATGTAAAATTAGCATCGCACCAGACATAGTGTGATTACTTTTTAGAAGTCAAAGCTGCCATGTTTTATGCACCGCAGAGGGTATTGATGCCGATAAGGGGATTGGTCTTTTTTTAAATGTTGTTTAAAAGAGTTCTTCAGAGTTTTGACTGGTCGTAAAGACGCACTGCAGGGGAGCCCATTATTCATTTCTCTAACCGTTGTAAATGGCTATCATCATGGCAATGGGACATTAACCATCTTTCTACCAGAGGCCAGTGTTAATGCTACTGTCAGACCAACATTATTCTGTAATTAGTTCAGTCCTTTTATCTCTGTCATATGAACTCGTAATGATGCGACGGTGTGTTTACTCGGCCAGGGAATATTCAGGAAGATGAACACAAGACTTATATCGCTCAGTGACTTGAGAGTTGAGTGATCGTGTTTTTTCTGTCCACTCACAAATTTATGAGACATTATGAAAGTTGGAGGATTATTGCAGAAAACCTGGAGAGAACAGTTCATTCCTGCAGATTGCACTGCTGTTGTCATTAAATAAATAACCTACAGTATGTTAATAACATAACATTTCCTTTTACATAGCCTGTATACAAATACTATACTACATATTATCTTTTCATACATTTGCATGTGCATTACATTATGTTGTGGTTACATTATGTCCCTCTTATCCAGAGGGACCAACACAACCTTTGCATAGTAACCATTTATCTGTATATACTGAAGCAATTCATGTTATGTACATTTCTACCACATGCATGTCAAGGTGGGCTTGAATATTTATTATGCCCTTACTTTCATCCATAAAATGTTTTATCTGTATGTCCTCCCTGAGTGATATTTTATTTGAGAAAATGAATATACCAATGATGAATTGATGATAGGCGCTCTTCAACAGTTCACTGCCAGCAGTCAACAAGAAGCCAGGGAGTGGGTAGACCAGATTAACTTTGTCCTGAAAGGTAAGTCCCCGCCAGGAATTTTTCAGAGACGTTTTCAAGAGAATCTATGTTTTCTTAGAGTGTTATTGCAGACAAATATTATAGCATATGAGCCTGTTAATTAACTAACGAATAGTAATCTCTGCTGCATGGTTTGTCTCGAAGAATTATGGAAGGGTATCATGTATTAATTCTATAATTTATCCTTTGTTTAATTTCCCCCACATGCTTTTATGTTTTCTCCAACATGTCAGTTAATGACTTGACCACACAGTGTTTGTTTCAGTGGTAATACATCCTTGCCTGTGTCATTTTAACTGTCACTCAGTCTTTTTTATTTCTTCATCATTTGTTACTGTATCAGTTCCAGAATGTGAAAAACATGATATATTAAAGCAAGAGGATATCCATATCAGGAGGTAACAGTATACTGTCTGCCGTTGTCCACAGTTAATCAGTCTGTTTCGTAACCTTCAGATTCACACGTTTGCTCGTTCTTTCCTTTTAATCCGCTAATTTTAGCTATTCTCACTTTAAATAGCTACAGCGCAGGCACTTCAGTTTTAGTTTTTCTTTTTTATAACAAGACTTCTGATCGCCAGAAAGCTGCATCCCTGATAACCCAATCAGACCTGTTCTCAACCTCCTCATCTTCTGCGTCATCAAACGCCCCACCACCGCCACCCCCCTTCGCCCACGCCCACCAACACGTTATTTACTGGAAATTGATTTGCAAACTTTCTGGTTATCCTTGGGCTGTATTGATTTAGCTCTCCATGGCAGTGTATCATAGGCGATCTGATAGCGTGTGTTTCAGTGCTCCAGTCGCACGCAATCAGTGGCCCTCTCCATCTGTAGGATCCGGTGACTGCAGCCGCAGCCCCGGAACGGGCTCAGACCAGCCCAGCGATTTGCGGGAAGTAACAGACACCTCCTCATTCCTGTCTTTTTACCTTCGGCCCAAGATCTCCTGTCATTTATTTCAAGGGATTCTCTATTGTTTTTTTAATCTTTTGAACCTTATTGTATTTATTTATTTATTTATTTTTAACATTGTGAGAATTCTTCATCTCTGTGAAGAATTCTCATTCTTTTTGACAGACTAATATTTGAACATTTGGAAAACAAACTACTGTATACTGCATGCATTATGAGTTCACTATGTCTGTTTGCTCTTCCTATTTATGGGCCTGGCGAAAGGCTCCCTTTGATTATTAACCAGCAAATCACTGGCTGCCCATGTGCCTGTCTAATGAGTCCTTTTTCTCTACTTCACTACATGCTTCAGCAGCGAATGGTGAGAACTTCCAAAAGTTACTCGCTAAAATATCAATGCAGAGACATTCCGCAGACTACAAACAATACGCCAGCACTTTCATTCCTTCTGTCTTTACGTGTTACGTGATTCCCAGACTGCACATTTGAAATTTCAGCATTTCAGATTTCAGGAGTGATGGATGGTTATGACACACAGAGAATTATTAAGCCAGTAATGGAACTCAGCATCCCATCTGCCTCACGCGTGTCTCTGCGCCCACTGTAGACATGAGCTCCAACTTCATCCCCTTTGATGATGATGATGAGGAGGCGGAGGAAGAGGCGGAGGAGGAGGAGGAGACCTACGATGACATTGACGCCATGGTCGGCCCCCCACCCCCGCGCCCAGCCCCCGCCCTGGGTGTCACCCCCCACAGTAGCCAGGAGGAGCGGCGGGGGAATCCAAGGGTGCAAGACCAGGATGAGGAGGATGATGACATATATGAGGTGCTCCCAGGTAAAATACCCCCCTCTCATGCACCTCTCATATGAACAATTCAACAGCATGTGAGCAATTCCACCTTATACTGAGGCCACATTAAAGAAAGCTAGGATTTAATAAAATAAAGGCACTACTTCACTGTAATTTAACCTATCAGTCAGTTGAATGTATAAAATAACGTTGACTTTTACTCAAGCTTTTCAATATCCCACTTGTTTGAGCTTTTCTCTCCAAAGATGCCCCGTCCATTTCACTTATCACCACAGTCTGTCTGGGATGTCAAATATGAGTTATGCAGTTCTAATGAATTCAAGCACACTTCATGCACTGACCTTGGGATGAAAGGCAGCCCCGTTGATGTTTGTCATAATTGTGAGTGTCAGGCATTAGGACTGTCAGGACCATCACAAGTCACCGGATTCATTTCACAACATAAACCACACTTTCTCTGTTAGGATCACTGTAGGCCACCAATCGTGGGATAAAATATAGGTGAAGTGCAAGAGGAAATGTGCAAGGCTTCAGGAATGAAAGCACAGCTGGGACACTGTGGCCATTAGGGGGATGTCTGAAACAGTGAAAGGGTGATTCTACAGAGCTTCAGCCTGTCACCCTATCTATAAAAAGAAATATAAAGATATTGTTTCTCAGAGCGCGCACATTGCCTCCTCCGCAGTTAATAAAATGAAGGGAGGAAAAGGCACGGTTCCTGCAGGCTGTCATTTTACCACGCCAAGCCATATGGGGTGAGGAACAGACCCCAACCACAGATGGTGTATCGAATGACAGTTCATTTCTTTCTTTCTTTCTTGCTATGCCTCAACCTTGCACGATTATGTGCGGGTGTAGGCATCTCTCTGAGTGCCATTCTAGTCTTGTTATTTCAGTCAGCTTATCCAGAGATCAGCCAATACTTCCAAACCAAGGAGTTAAGTCAGCTTCAATGATTTCTTTCATTTCATCCAAATCTATGGGTTCTTATCTATGGGCGACAACGATAGTGCACACATGTCTGTGTGGTAATTGAACTAGCAATTCCGTCCTGGCGCCAATGCAATATTATTCACCTCCACTTGATTTGATAATTTTGTGATCTGCAATAAAGGTACTTGCCTAAACATGGGTCGGCCGGCAATAGAGGTTGGTTAAATTGAGATAGGTGTGTGTACCTATTAAACCCACCCAAATGTACTTTTAGAACTGAGGTCTCAAACTCCAGTCGTGGAGGGCCGCAGTCTCTTCTGGTTTTTTATGATTTTGTGAGGGGGTTGCGAATGTGTATCTCTTTTGGATGAGGTGTTAAACTGACATCCTGACTCACTGTGGTCATGAAAGATCCCATTACACTCATCGCAAAGAGTAGGGGGTTCCCTTATGTCCTGGCTAAATTCCCAACCTGGTTCTCTCAACCTGCCACCTAATCATCCCCTGATTTAATTACATAAAATAAATTGTTCGCTACCTCTCCGGTGCAGCTAATATGTGGTGAGCGTCCTGGTGCAAAATGGCTGCCATTGCATCACCCAGGTGGGTGCTACACATTGGTGGTGCTTTAGGTGATTTTCCCCCTCATCACTGTACAGCACTTTGAGTGTAAGGCGCTATGTCATGAATTATTATTGGACTTCTTTTTTGCTTGGTCATCTCATTTGGACAGACAGCCTGATCTTGGCAGGGTGGTGCCATACACCTTCCACTTTTTAATGATCGTCTTGACCATGCTCTGACGGATAAGTAGGTCCTTTGGAATTTATTTTATACTCATTCTGTGATCTGTGTCTTTTCACAGATGACAGCTCTTTGATGCCTTTGCTTACAAATGCACAGACAAACCTCTGAATTCACACTTAAATCATGTGAATCACTTCAATTTGACATAAGTGGTGGTCAATTCGCAATTGGCTACAACTTAGCGAATTTAGGATTGTGATTTTAAGGGGGTGGATATTTATCTAATCAATTTATTTTAGTTTTTATTTCTCATGAATTAAAAACATCGATATTTATGTTCAGTTGTGTAGATCAAAGGGAAAACATATAACATTTTTTTTTACAAATCACTGGATCATTGATCATTTTTAATTGAAATACTCTCATTTCAGATCATTTACGATTTTCTTATTACGTGTTTTTGGCACTTTAAGAAATCAACTTGTACAACAACACTATCAACTTTACAGTGTAAAGATTAGGCCTGTATTTTCCCTGCCTCATTTCCTTTTGTCAGTTGTTTTAGTCCATTACATTTTAGTGTCTTTTACCTCTGCCTTTGTACATTATCTTTGTTTCTCCTTTTTACTTGTTTCTACTTCTAGATTTAATTTCATTGCTTAAAGCATGTTCTGTAAAGATTTTCAACCTCTCGGTGGGCATTTTTAAAGTTGTTAGAAGATAGCATTTTTCAGACATTTTCTTTAGCAAGAACTGATTTTTAATATGTACGTGGGATTAACGGGTATACTTACCTTATATTTAAGACTGTTTTTGTTCATTAGATAAACAAGGTTTACAAGCGATACGCCAGATCTTGAGGTTCCCCAACCTCCTAAATCCCAATTAATCAGAAGTGAAATGTTTCTACGGCAACTTCCATCAATTTAAATAATTTGAATCCTTCCGCTGGAATGGTCCCTTAAATTACTGTTGCTTTTTTTAACAGGCTATTCTCATTTTGTTACCATAAACCTTAGTTTAAATTAACGGATAATCAAACCAGAGATAATCAGGATCTCATTAGAACTGTTTTTTCAGCATCTACTATCCAGACATACATCTCCTTTTCAGTGACCCACTAACTTTGCTTTTATTTGCAGCTGTTTGATTTTATTTTTTAATTAGATCTTTATTTTTACGGTTTTGTCTTTATAACAGAAATCAGGGTCTAGAGTTCAGTAGTAGCACCCAGTCTCAAGGTACCTAGTAAAATTCCACAGTAACCCACTTAAATGTTCACAGCAGAAAAAAGTAAAACTGTTAGTAAGTAAATGATGCGCAGATACATGCAAGAACATAGAACAAGGTAGGGGCGTATATGTGAGTGTGTCAACTGTGTACCCATAATAGGTGAAAATAGGGCTCCATAGTACTATTATCATTTTGATGATGATGGATTAAATTTATATCACACTTTTCATCTTATGTTCTTCACACAATGAAGGGGGAAAACTCCAATGTGTAGCACCCACCTGGATGATGTACAGTGGACATTTTGTGGCAGAGTGGTCACCACACATTAGCTTAGGAGAGGGAGAGAATTATTGAGCCAGTTAAACTGAGGGATGATTGGGTGGTCAGGTTGAGAAAACCAATGTAAGAATTTTGCAAGGACACCGCCTGCTCTCAGAGATAGGTACACCATGTCCATGGGATTTTTAATGAGATTTTGGAAGCAGTCTCCCATCTTAACCAAGCCCACCAGGGTGGGAAAATTACTTTTTGGCCCACCAGCCACAGAAAATTTTAGCAGCTACCCCAAATTTTTACCAGACACATTTTTTTAAACAAACATCTCGGCAAAAAAAGGATTACGATACATAACAGAAAACACATACACATGTTTAGTAGCTCTGATAAAACAAGATTTATTATATGCATAAATCATATTTACTCATCCAGTAACCGCCCCCCTCTATAAAAATACCTAGATGACACAGTTCAAAACTGCCACTGGTACAAAACCAACCGATCTCTTACACGTTTTAAAATGTAGGGCTAATACAATATATATATAATTAGTATTACAGCACCCCCATCCTCCCACAGTGCATAGATGTAGTACTTGACTCATAAACAAGCCATTTGTGCACTTCCCCGCCTCGTCATTTCGCCACTTCTCATTAAACGATCTCCGCTTCTTTATTGCTTGCCCTTCTTCATTGCTGTCACTTTGTTTCCCCGGCGCAGGCCTTTTAAAACCAAAAATATGCCACCATATCTTCTCTCAGTAGCTTTACAACAGGGCACTCAAGGAGTCAGTTCTCCAGGAGACAGTCATGGAGATAGTACATTAACCCTGCTAGACAGTGAGTGGGAGGGCTAGTGGAATTATCGCTGCTAGCTAACTAGCAAGCAATCAGTGTCCGGGGGTGTTCTTAACTAGCTAAAGAAACTAGTTTTTAGAACTAGTTTTTGTTTTCTGACACTTTGGTAAGCTCCCTCAGATGGGCACTTTTTGTTCCCGCACCTCCTGATTTACAAATTAAGCACTGCATAACTTTAAATGGGCATGGGTGGCAGTGTAGTATAATGGTTAAGGAACTGGCCATGTAACCGAAACCGTTGTACCCTTGAGCAAGGTACTTAACCTGAATCGCTTCAGTATATCTCCAGCTGTATAAATGGATAATATGTATAAATAATTTTAAAAAACCTACAAAGTTGTGTAAGTCGCTCTGGATAAGAGTGCCTGTAATGTAAATGGAGGATATTTTGCAGATTTGCATGGAATCTGTGGCAAAAAACTTTTTCATAAATTGTCATTAATATACTATTTTAAACTAGTATGCCGTTATAAAGAAAATCATTTCAATTTACAGCATATTAATATATGACTTCTAAGCTGTACACCATTTTAATTAAAAATCCTTAGCTGTCACAGTGAGCTACATTATAGTATTCATTGATTTTGTGCAAAATGTTAATGGTGATATCAATAATTTCTTATACTAGACACTATATCTTAAGAGTTAAAATATCCAATGCGCTCGTTCTTGGGAACTTTACCATAAATATACAGTGTTGTATCTGTATGGATAGTTGTGCCATAGCTGTGCTTGTAGTGGGGTTGCAGGGATGAGCATATGGTGATTCAGTGCACATTGTTTACGAGGTGGCTCGATTGATGAGTCCGGGCCCTTGCACTGTAGCTCTAGCAAGATATATGATGCTGCTCGCACACTCCTGGCAAGTTAATTGACCGTGTTGAGCTATTATATGGAGTGATGTTTTGGAGGGAGCTGTTGAGGTTATCCTCAGAAACCTTTAGGTTCACTGCAAGATGACTGGGATCTTGTGGAAGCCTGGGTTTCGAGCGTGCTGAAAACATGTGAACATGAGTGCAATTTCAAGGGAGAATTGAGTCAGTGAGAGAAGAGGGAGGGCTTCCCTTGGCTTCACAGTGGCAGGCACTTTAACCGTGTTCCACTCCATTGCACAATTAAATATCTCAACAGCTTGATTTTACCACGGTCAGTATTGCTACAGAAGTTTCCAGACAGGGACACCCGCGTCCCCAGAAGTCCAGCCGTCTCGCCGCTTTGTACTGCTGCCGTCGTTTGGCAGACCAGTGGTGAAGGAATGAGGACGAACGTTAGGATGATCCGTGATACCTCTCAGACACTGCAGTGTCCCATTTAGCTCCCCTGTGACTTCCTTGACTTGGTCTCCATTAGGTCAGATCATTCCGGATTCAATAGTGGAGGCAACATCATAACATGGTTTTCAGCCTCATCAGGAGTTTCCATGTGCTTTAATGTTCCCACACTTGGCCCTCATCAGGGATTGGTGAGACAATAATCAACAACAGAGAGCGCAGCCACCATCCCAGTAGTTTAATTACGCAGGGATTCTTATTAACTGCCTGTGTATACAGTGGGGAAATTAGAGCAGTTTTTCTTTAATGTGACATTTTTTTTTTCCTTCTGCATGCTTTAATTGCATAAATCCCATTCAAGTGGAGACATGCAGAGGAAACATCTGTATCGGACATTTTGGGCCAATACTTCCCTTCACTGACGCTTGAGAGTAATGCCCTGAGGGGCATGCAGTAATGCAGATAGCTGGTGTTAAAAAGGGGGAAAAAAGTAAAAAAATAAAATAAGAAAAAGAGTGGAAATATCTTGACTTTTCATGGCAGCAAAACACAGGAACCATCATCCGTAATTCACTTCACCCAGTCCCATAGTGGAACACCTTTTTTTTCTATTATGCAAATGTTAACAATTTAATTTCATAGTCGCTCATCATTTTAATGAAGTTTTAAAAACGCACAGCCGGGGAAAAAAATAACATTTTCCAGGTGATAAATTTTTCCAATTTCCGTGAGACAAGTACATAAACTGGTTCAATTAAGAGTGGAATCTGGAAATGAGGGAGTCTGGACGGCAAACACCACCAGCACTGATGGGTAATTTTATTGAGTGGAAAATTGAATCAAATTGCTATATTGAAACAATTCTCCTCTCCCTGTCTCTGAAGCTGCCCTCAGCATGTTGTCTGAGCACTAGCCTGACTGGCACACGTCGCCAAGCACCACCTGTACCCACCCGGTCAGCTGCTGAGACTTAAAATCAAATGTATAGGGGACTGTTCCTAAAGAATGAATCTGTTAAATCTCCCGATAATTTTACAAACTCATTACGTACACTAGCCTGGAGTCCTTCCTTCTCTCCTCTTGAGGAGTTTTTATTTCACATAATGTATTTTTTCACATAAGTGTATATTGTGTATTTTTTGTACCAAATTGTTTTGTGTTCATTTATGTATAATATTGTTTTAATTATTATTCAGATAACCGATGTCAGGAGCCATTGCTCTATGAAGCCGCATGAATCTTTTCGCAGAAACAAATAAAAAACTGTTCCACATTGACTATTTGAGGGGGTCATTAATTCCCAAGAATTGTAAACACCCCATCTGTTAACTCAAGAGATAGTAAGAGAGCTTCACAGTACAAACGTCTTTTATTCTGTAGAAATGTTGTGAATTCAGTGTATCGGCATGTCAGAATATCTGGGTTTTATTTGTATTTTAGTAGTAGTACTTCTTGGGTTCATTTTTCAAGAACTGCAGAGCATTGTGGAAAAGAGCAGGAAATTATTTTTCCACATGATTAAAACTGGTGGGATGCTTCGAATAGCAGCATGACACAGAACTGAGAGTGCCCATTCCTTCTAGAATTAGGTTTTTGTTAATCAGTTGCCTGTAACTATAACCAAAAAAAAAGGTCACTGTATAGTAGAACCTCAGGGATACAAACCACAATGTTATGGGCTAACCGGTCAGCTGAGTTTTTATGAAACTGTCAATATCATGCACTATTACAATTGCACACTTTCAATTGATATTTAGAAATTAATAATACTATAAAAAATAGACATGTGGCATGTAGCACTTTTGAGGTTCGTGAACATAAACCGTTTTACATGTAGAAAAAAATGTTTAAAAAAACATAATACAGTTCTCAAGAGGCCAAAGATAGAATGTCTCTGATTACTGCTTGCTTTATTACTGGTTGTTAACTTGAATAATTATAGCTACAAAATGAAAGTAGTCAGTAATGTAAGTAACCATTTCAATCAATAAAGAATTAAAACTGTCTTAAACAGTTAGACCCCCCATTCCCAAAGCATTTGTAGGTCAGAGTTTCGTACTGTTTTTGTTCCAGTTCAGGTAAGCTGTGCAAAGTGCTGTTTCAGAACATTACTTTCCATAGCATTTATAATATGATAAATCCCCATACAATGATACTCATGTTATTTTACATCTGCGTTTCACATTGCTTTATGTTTCTTACGTCTCTTGTGTCTCTTTATGTCTCGTATGTCTCTTACTGCCTTATGTCTCTGGTAAAGTTTGAGTAAATTCACTTTGCAAATGAAAGGGTGGTTTTTGTAAAAAATTGCTGTCTTTTCTGTGGGCTGTCCTCTGAGATAATGATTGAGGTTTTCATTCTGTGCTTTGCTAAATGAGATGCTGCCAGCGCAAATGGCCATCCAGAGGGCCTGACACTTCCCTCTTCTTACAGAGAGAAAACAGAGATGACAGAGTGATAAATCTCCATTAAAGCCTCATGCATCTTAAAGTGACTTTGAAACTTTGTGTCAGGAGGATGGTGGAAACAAGTTAAACACCAAGAGAAGAGGAAAGGAACTTAGAGAGAGAGAGAGCCAGGAAAGCAGGAAGGGAAAAAATTAAGATGGAGGAGAATTCACGTGAGAAGCTGTGCAACAGGGAGTGTGGCTCTGCCAGTATTGTATGTGTCGGGGGGTCTATACAGTGTGGGTGTACATCAGCGGTCCCCCGCCCTGTTCCTGGGATTAGGGTATCATTTCAACCCTAATTTGGCACACCTGATTCTACTAATTAGCAGCTCAAAGAGATTTGTAGCTGTTGAATGAGGTGTGCTTTGTTAGGGTTGGAGTGAAAACCTATGGGATGGTAGATCTCCAGGAACAGGGTGGGGGACCACTGGTGTTCATCCATCGGTGTGTGTGTGTGTGTGTGTGTGTGCGTGTGTGTGCGCATGTGTGTCTCCGTGTATTTTGCAGAGTCAGAGTAGGTGTCTCAGTCAGGTTGTTTTTTTTATTTTTTTTGCCACTGTTCCGGGAAGCAGAGGAACGTCGGCGTGGTGGGAAGTATAGGGTTGCGGAGCGGCAGCTTTATCGGCAGGCTGACAGGCAGGAGGATGGATGTGGAGAGCAGGAGCGGCGGGGTATCGCTGTCATCCCAGAGACCGCAGGGTGCCCCACCCGTAATCAGAGTCCCTCAGACCCGGACGCGCCAGGCCGCGCCCCCCACGGAAACCCGCACACAGCGCAGGCTTCGAAAGCCGCATCAGCAACGGCGCGGAATGATAAACACAGCACTTGAGACCAAACGGCTGCGGGTTCACATCCCTGGTGGGACATTGCTGTTATCCATTTGAGTGAGTGTATCTGCCCGGTGGGGGTAACCCTTCCCAGGGTGGTCTATGCGAAAAACAAGCTCTCTACCACATCGTTATAAAGGTCTGTACTTAGGTGGAGCCATACACAGTAGGCTATTTGGTGTCATTTCAACTCTAACAGTGTGTATATGAGTCCAAAGGGGTACAGATATGCTCTACCAGTGTAACATGTACACTAACATTGTGCTGTGTATGATTCCACAGGTACAGGTACAAAGACAGCAGTCTCCCTTTTTGTGCTTCCTCATCTTATTACAACTTAGTTTATCTGAAGTTCTGCGCTTATCGGATGAAGGTGATTTATCAGAAAAATAACAACACTTTAACACACTCTTCACATCGGTGAGGAAAACAGTTCACTGCAAAACACCATCCCTGAGCGCTTTAGTAAACCCCTAAATTACTTTTTACCTTTGGTGGTGAAATATGCATAGCCTTTATAGTTTTCTGATTAAAATAAAGTAAATAATTTAATAAAATTCCAGTCATGGGGAAAAAAAAAATCCAGATAACAGTGGAGCTTAGTTCAGATCATGCTGGTTCAGATGTAGAGCTGCGGATATTAAACTGTTCATCCCACAACAGAGCTTCCATCTTTCTTAGTCAATTATTTTAATATTTGTGCCCCTCTCATTTTCTGCATTTAAAATTTACAAACGTTTTCTATTTTACAAATAGCAAGCAATTCAAAATAATCAAAAGCAAAATTATTGCCAGGTATACCACAGATAAAAGTATTAAAGGGGTTCAGTTTCCAGTATTATATGCCCTCCATTTATTTTGCTTGTAATGCTTGCAGCCAACGTGGCACCAGCGTTAAAAGAGCACTTTTTCCGCTTCATTCATTCCGCTCAGCAGGGAGCCTGCATATAGTTCAGTTAGCAGACGTGGACACAGTCATGAAGATTTACACGCCAATAACATAACATGGCAGAAGGGCTCTGCCGGGTTCACGTGGGGTGAAAACCACGTGCAGCTGTACTTTTTAGCGCGTAAAAAAATCAGGACGTTATTTTTTTAACGTACTATCAGCTGCAACATGCGAGGTGTGAAGTCACAGGAACGTCGATAAACATTAACCGTGATCTCCGCCTGCACTACGTTTCAGCACACCCATTACACATCCAGCCAGTCCACTTGTGCGTAGAAAGGGATGATGCTCTCATCTCTGTGTCTTCAGTATGCTTTCCACCTGCCACTTGAACCATGACTCGTCACTGAGAAGAGCATTGGCCCAGATTGCATTCCAGTTTGTCATTTCTGTGTGCCCAATCATTCAGCACCAAGCCATTATGTGCACAGTAGGCTCTGCCTCCATAGTATATACATTTGAAGTGGAGACGGAGAAGCGCTGGTAGTTCCTACACAGCCCCCCACCCCCAGTACGACATTGTGTGTCATGCAAAAGTAACTAATATTAATTATTCATATATCATTTTACTTATGGTCAGCATTTTCACAAAGACCAGCAATTTTTGCACTGAATCTAAAGTAACTTCACACCGCGTTTCGAAGAGTGAGTGATATATTTTCATACTCAGTTTAATAAAACCCAACATATTTACCTTTGAAATGTCACTCCAGTTCTGCTGGATTAATCACATTTGCAATTGGATGTGAAATTCTTTCTCGAGTAACCAATAATGCGACACAAGTAGGAGACACTGATGTACCTATTCCCAATTTCAGAAGTGAAACAAAACAAATGGATAAACAATCTCTTACAAAAAGTAGATTCTCATTTCTCCATTTCAGGCATCTACAGATTCATGCTAGGGAACAGATTGCTTATAGATTTTAACACAAAAAAGGAAGACAGAGTATCTGCTGCCTGTGCAAAAGAAGAAATGAAAGAACTTGACGACCTAGATTGTCAGTCTGTTCTGCAGAACATGCTAGAAAAATTCACAATTTAAATGTAAAAGGCGTTACTCTGCTCAATTGCCTGCTGCAAGCATGCAGAATAATAACTTCCCTCTCCAGTGAAAAGGCCAAACAGCACACCAAGTATCATAGCTTTTAGTAAGCACTTCTCAGATAGTAGGTGACTGAGATTAAAAAGATGGTGTTGTGTGCAACGCCAGTAAACAATTATGCTAAGTTAGAGCTGCAAAAGAAACATGCAAATACAAAGCCAAAGAAAAAACATCCAAAAGCAGACCACGGTGCGAATGTACATAGTCACATTTCACTCACCAATGGAAATTGGGTGGATATGGTAAGCCCCAGTGCTTGAATTATGCCGTGTTTAAATTTCTCCCTCAGCTCTGTGAAGTGGTTAAAGTCAGCTGTTTATGTCGATCATTAAGAAATTACAGGAAATCAATATCACATGGGGCATGCAGCATGACATTATGTGCTAATTTCATGTTTGTTTTGTGAAAATTCATTTTGGCCTCTTAATTTTGAACTAATTAGTGGCTAATCAATAGAGCAAATTGCCTTGGTTCTTAGAGTGCATAAACAACAGGCTGACAGAATGGGCCATTTTGCGAATTATGTTTTCCTCTATTCACTGTGTCTTCCAAGTAATCTCACATTTGTCATAAGGATGTTATCTCTGTATACTGTATATATAAAAAATAGCAACTCTATATTTTTATATAATTCAGTTCATCACATATTAACCTAAGTATTAGTCTTAAACTTTCAATGTTACCTGAATCCTCCACTGACATACTGAACCCCCAACCTTGTGTAGTTGCAGAAATTAAAACAACGAGCATATCTCATCAAGAACATATTATTATGGGAAGGAATTCATGGGAGAATACATTTGACTTTCTCTCCCTTTCCCTGCAGGAAGCAGAAACCTCCACAGCCCGTTTCACTAATATATTTAAAATCAATGCTAACACCCTCAGACCTTCTCAGCTACAAAGTAAACCTTAATTTATTTACCAACGATCCACTGTCCATGGCTCCCTCCCTGGAGTGTGTGTGTATGTGTGTGTGCATGCATGTATGTGAGTGGGTGTGCATATGTGCATGCACATGCATGTGTGTGCAACGACAGAGGGATTAGCCACAACACCCCAGACTCACTCAAACTGAGTTTGGTCTGTTTTGGATAACCATCCTACTCTGACCTGAATTGAATAAAATTGAATATAAAATTAGAAATCATTCACAAAAAGGTTGGCACAAAAATGGCAATGATTTCCCTGTGCAAGAACTGCACAATTTACAGTTTTGTTGAGGATGCAGGAAGGCACATGATTCCCCAGGTAAAAACATTGTCTGCATACTTTAAATGATTGCGATGGATACTGTATGCAGGAGTTGGATTGTTTGTGCCTGTTGCTCACAGGTTTATTTTTATGCTGGGACTTGCAGAGAGTGTCTATACCACAATTCCTCAGTAATTTTACAAGATTGTTGATTTGTTTGCAGAATGCATGATGAATCTATAACTATACTGTTAAAAAAAGTGTTTTGAAATACCTAAAGTAGTGACTAAACTGAGCATTTCAAAACAATTTCAAAACAGTTGTTGTTTTTTTAACAACAATGGAATTTGGCTCTGGCAGATCAGCATATATGGTACAATGTGTCATAGTGATTTACATAGTTATAAGTGATGGACATTTTTTTATTACTGCACTGGACACTTGTAAATTTGAATATTACCCAGAAGGCAATTTTATTAAGAATGCCAATGACGTATCATGTTATTTTAAGCATATTATCTGAACACTTCTTTAGCAAATTGGCACCTAATTTTTCTGTGCTGTATCCATGCCACAGCAATTTTGATGTGTGGATCCTCAGTGCCAGGGTCATAGAAAAACTGTGTTCAAAACTTAGTTGTTTACTATTAAGATGTGCAACACAGTTATAGAGTGGATGCGTTTAAACAAGGATGTTCATTAAAATAACGGGAATGTGTGAATATATAATGTGATATGTAGTGTAATAGTGGCTTCTTTACTAATAGTAGTAATATTTACTAATGCTGGATAGTATGTGCCCAAACTGTGTGGTATGTGCAGAATACGTTGAATTACCTAAAAAAAAGGTATATTTCAATGAAGTGTGCACTGACAAAATAGCATGCATGTGAAGTTTGAAACTACATTGTTCCATAGTAAAGCATGCTGGAACCTCTGGACATTTAGTTTTCTTTTGGCAACTCCATTCACCAAAATTGTTGCTTCATTCTAGCCTGGCGCCCCAGAGCATGTGATAGCACACTACATGATAGCGTGTGAGTCACTACATATCACTACATGGTCACAGGCAAACTTTTTTCTCTCCCATTGTCAATGGAAATATTTGCAGATAATTTGAATGGTTAACACTGCTCCTTTGCATGGGAAAGAGCTGTCACCTACACCCCCCTTTACATTGGTGCAAAGTGTGTAAATATGGTTCCCCTGACATGGACAAAGGCCTAGCCCGGTAGTACACTGGCAATAGCTAAAAGACTGGTGAAAACCAGGATACCAGTGAGGCCTAACAAACAAGCTGGTTTGGTCTCTTGAGTATTCGAAAGACAACTGAATTCATTACACAAGTTCCTATCTTTGTAATGTTGGTTTGGAACTAGCAAGATTGCATTCAACTTGTATTTCATGTGTACAGGCAATGAATAGAACAGCTACACCATACCTCCAAACAACCTTAAAACCCTATACCTTTCCACAACCAGCATGTGACTAGCTCTCGCCTTCCTGTGTGGTTGTTTCTTCCAGTCATGCTGCCTGTACTGACCCCACATTAGTGGAACAAAGTGGTCAGGACAACAGAATCAGTGGCTTCTTCTGATTCAGACTGCACCCTTGCCTGTTCAGACTCCATCTTGCTTCCCCTCCCACCTCCACCCCCCATTAAAAATACAATATTTTCTTCATTATTATAGCACCCCCTCTTTTTGTGTTAATTTAGGTTATTGTATTTTTATGGTTTTAGGTTATATTTTTATTGGCTTTATGTTTATATTAGAGTTTGTTCAGAATGTAGTAATTCTGTGTTGGAATTGATTTATTTTGTTCTTGGTTAGCATAGTCACCTTGCAATAGTGCTTTAGCTTATTCGCTGGTCTGGGGATGTTGTTAGCTAGGTCTGGCACATATCAATTCCTCATATCAATCAGGTGAATGCGCTTCTGTTTCTCCTATATTCCTCCTATATCTGGATAGGTGCTTCTGCAAAATTAATGTAATGTAATGAAATAGTAGCCAAGTGCATGAATGCCAATGCAAGTATACTTTTCATATTAAACAGGAGCAGAGTTCTTCCCATCTACGTCAGCATGAGTAATATGTCTTCTGAGCACTATCTTGGCAAGGAGGGTATTACATCTGCCATGCTCTGGGCCTTTGTAGGACTATCTGTAATAGTATTTATTTATTTATTTGTTGATTTATTTATTGATTCATGCTTTTTGAGTGATTCTTCTCTTTAATCAAGCTCACTTAGATAGCATTCGATAGCTGGCAAGTTAACATTACTCTAGCTCTTAAGACTACTTTCAGGCTGTTGCATTGGGGGTCTCATGGAACAACATGACTTACGTAACAGAGATAGATAGCTGTGTGGACATAGCGAGCTTCGTGGCCTGCCTACAGTAGCAGCATTTTACAGACCAAACATTTGTGGCAGTTCTTCATTTCAAAACTGAGGCATGGTTGGTTCAGGTAGAAAAAGGGGGTAATCCAGTCAATGCAAAGTGAAGTCCCTTCATTTTTGATGCATCGTGACTATTTCCAAAGACTGTGCCCAGATTGTGCCCAGATTCTCAGTCCAGTGATTGCTAGCAATGGTTTAGGGGCTGGTGGAAACCAAGATAGTTTCATTCTGCAAATGTTTCAAAATTGTGTTTTGCAACATGAGCATTTCTGACACCATGGGCCCTATCTTGGCGATCTTGGCGCTTAGTCTAAGCGCATGGCGCTAAGTCCATTTAGGGCGTGTCCAAGTCCACTTTTGCTATTTTAACGGCGTGTTTTTTTGGCGCTAAGCACGGCGCATGGCGCAACTGGGCTGAACCTAGTCGCTTCATTAATTATAGGTGTGTCTTGGGCGTGACATTCAATAAACCAATCAAAATGTCATATCCCATTCCCTTTAAAAGCCTGCTTTTCCACCTTGGCGGATTGCTTATGATGGCGAAACAGACATGCTCGTGCGTGTTTAGTGTGATCAAGGAATAGGCTAAATGGAGTATGATCAATATTATTCGGACTAACCATTAGCCTATGAGTTCCCGGTAATTCCAGACAGGGCTGTTATTTTACAAAATATGTGCGGTTAAATTTCGTTAAAAGGACCTGCAACAGCTGAGAATAAGCTATCAATGGCTTCAGTCTCACCTTAGAAAACGCCAAATTAGCCTGCTTGTTCAGCGAATTTCGTTTGATTATGCAATGAAAGCGTCAAACATCAATTCCAAGAGGCTGTTCTCATGGAGTTCTCGAAGTTCAAGCTTCATCCAAAGTTCATTAGGCTACCTGCATAGTAGGCTAATATTGATTAATAACATACATACCGTTATTTTGCCTTAATGATGACACTAAATAGCCATACAATAAAGCTGTCAGGTTCGCAACCCATAAGTTCACGCATATTTCCCCTTGTTTAATAATGTCCTGTTTATGGAAATGTGACCAACCTGTTTTACTCGTAGCATAATCCTTTAAAACAATCCACTTTCCCAGGAAGACCGTTAAACGCGCGACTTACAGCAGGGGAAACAGAACATGCAGCTCACGTGCAGAGAATGGCATTAAAATTAATTGTGAATTAATTGTGTAACGTGCTGCAAATTTGTTTTAGTTTCTAATTAGACGCTTAGTTCTCTTTAAAATCGTTTTGTTCAGTTAAGGAATAACGGGTGAAATCAGCTGGGTTTTAAACGGTGAGAGTATGGAAACCTGGTCACTGTAATTTAAAAAAATATGAAGGACGAAGAATAGCTAAGGTTACAATTTAGTTAACATGGTGACATCTCCGTTTTTTAACCATAGGCTATCGAAAAAAACCTTATGCACAGCGAATTCGCTGTAGCCTAGGCTATTTGAAAAACAATAAATGCAATATTCACCGGACAAGGTTTTGAACTTTTTTCAGTCACAAACAATTCTATTTACTTACAGGCTGTATTCATAGATAAACAGAGCTGTATTGTAATGACATCTGAAGCGCATTTTCAGAACTTAAATGTCCGTCTATTGCCGTGCGCGAGTTTTCCATTGAATGACAATTCACGCATTAGGTGCAAAGACAATTCGCGCATTAGGCTTGATAGCTATAGGTGTTATCAGCTCCTTTTTAATGGATAGCCATTGTCCCGTACCATCGCACATCGCCTGGATGTTGATGGAGTGGGCTGAGAGCAATGTAATGTGGCATTGTTTCCCTTCGCCGAGGGAAAGGTATGTGGACCTATGGAACCTTTTATTATTATGCATTTTTGATATAGCCTACACAATAATAATATTTCACATTGTGATCTAGATATTTTAGTCATGCCTGTGCACGCCCCTGTGTGTAACAGACAGGAGGGTATGCGCGTTGTGCACACGCCTATGTAGACGCACTTATATGCGCCTTTAAAATAGCATGTAAACAACTGCGACATGACTTTAGACCAGGTTTGTGGTGGTTCTAGCGCAAGCGCTTTCTGCTGGCTCAAGATAGCAATACGCCAAAAAGAATCCTGGCCACTCCTCATCTTAAGACCAACACGCCCAGTTCACTAATGATGGCGCAAGACTAGTTAATGGCGCAATGCTAGTTTGACGGCGTAAGCGTTAGGCGCTATTATGGACCTAGCGCCGGGTGTAAGATAGCAAAGACACTTGCGTTTGCGTTAGCGCCGCTTTGCGCCGGGTGTAAGATAGGGCCCCATGTATTACTTTTGAAATTATGCTTCTGGGTTTTCAGAGGCTTTTGGTATGACAGAAATTGTGTTCCTTCACACTTTATTGTAACATTGTGTGGCTTTCAATTAATCAATACTTTACCTTTTTTTATTTTTTATTCCATACTGTATTATTGAATTACTTGTACTTACTTGTTTACTTGAACAGCTTGAATTACTTGTACTTCCCCATTTTTTTCCCAGTTTAGTAGCCAATTGAACCCCTATTCTAATTAAATTCCCCCCGTAGCAACCGCTAGCAAACGCTAGAGAATGCACAACCTGTCAGCCAGCAGTAGGACGGAGATCGCCACGCCCTCTTCAGGGCGCGACTCCTCCAAGGTTCCTGACCGTAGTTCCAACTCGCCCAGGGCCGTTCTATGCGCAGCGATTCTCTGCTTCCGCCAATTGCTGCTTCCACGGGGCGCCGGCCATGCTCGGATCTGACAGGACCGGGGCACGAACCCCGAACCTCGGAGCACAACCGCACCGACTGAAAGTCGGCGCTTTTACCGCTGTACTACCGCGACGCCCCAATGTTTTGTTTTTTTTATGTTAATATGTAGATTTGTCTGTGCTGCGGCAATAAGCTTTCTCTTGTCTTGCCAATAAATCAATTTGAATTTTAATTTGTAGACACTAATAATGTTCTAAAATTACAACAACATTCATAGTTCCCTCAAGTTCCCTTTGGCTTTGCCAAAATTTACATTTGTGAGTATCTACAAGTTTTGCTTTCTTTCTTATACTTGAAACCACACTCAAAGTACTCTGGTATCTTCAAAAATATTGGTCTGGAGACTATCTGGAGTACTTTCTTATATCCCTCTCAGAAAGAGTAAGGAATATATACAAGTGTCTGACCAGATCCCTTTCCACTTCCCATCTGAAATGAGAAACGATCTCTCTCAAATTCAAATTCAAAAATGCTTTATTGGCATGAAATACACATGTAAATATTGCCAAAGCGTACATACAGAAATGCAGAAATACACTAAAACATGGATGTAAATAAATCCGAATAATTGATATATCTAACTGTAACAACAATTATTACTGCAGTAATAATATTATTACATAATTATTAATAACAACAAAAAGAACAATAATAATAATGCCGAAATAAAAGTCATTAATAATTAAATAATTAATTAAATTAATATGTTTTTGGTTGTCAGCCAGTGTCCGTCAGTTAATGGCAGGCAAAGATGTGCTTTGCAACTATTGGAGCTGTTGGCCCTTCTCCTAGTAGGATTTGCAGTTTTTTCTTTTTTGTTAGGGAATCAAAGTCTTTTATAGTTAGAGATAATTTGTTGAAGTAATGTTTTCTAATTTCTGTATATTTTCCACAATGTAGGAGAAAGTGCATCTCTGTTTCCACCTCTCCTGTCTTACAGTGACCACATATACGTTCTTCTTTTGGTAACCATGTATTCCGTGTCTGCCTTTCTCAATTGCTAAGGTGTGGTCACTGAGCCTGTACTTGGTCAGGATCCGTCTGCTTTGTATCTCTGACAGAGAAGAGATACTCAGCTAATGTGTAGTCTCTTTTTAGGGTCCAATAGCAATCAAGTTTGTTTTTTGTTTTGGTTATACCATCCCAATATTCCAGATAAGAGATTTTGGTTTGTTTCATAATTTGGTTTACTCTGATTTGCTGTTAACCAGTGCTAGTATGAAGCTGGTCTGTGCTTCGTGTTAGTGGAGTTAATGGGTTAGTCAGCTTCAATACCAGCTGACTGAGGGGACTCTTTTCATGACTGAGCTCTTGGGCTTTCATTGCCTTAAATTGCAATGTGTCTTGGGGGCTTGAGTTGAGGTGCATCCAGAATTTTAATGCTCTTTTTTGGATATGAATCTCTCTCTCTCATTCATTTAAACAGCATTCAAAATACATGTTATGGCTTCACAATTAGCCTATAAAGTCAAACAATCAAACATTCAGAACCAGAAATAAATTATGCCAAATTGCTTCTCCCTTTTTCTCCCATTTTAATTCAACCAGTTCTTCTGTGCTCTCACACCTGCCTCCATGCAAGGAGAACCATAGCTGAAGCACATGCTTCTGTGCTCTCACACCTGCCTCCATGCAAGGAGAACCATAGCTGAAGCACATGCTTCTGTGCTCTCACACCTGCCTCCATGCAAGGAGAACCATAGCTGAAGCACATGCTTCTGTGCTCTCACACCTGCCTCCATGCAAGGAGAACCGTAGCTGAAGCACATGCTTCTGTGCTCTCACACCTGTCTCCATGCAAGGAGAACCATAGCTGAAGCACATGCTTCTGTGCTCTCACACCTGCCTCCATGCAAGGAGAACCATAGCTGAAGCACATGCTTCTGTGCTCTCACACCTGCCTCCATGCATGGAGAACCATAGCTGAAGCACATGCTTCTGTGCTCTCACACCTGCCTCCATGCAAGGAGAACCATAGCTGAAGCACATGCTTCTGTGCTCTCACACCTGCCTCCATGCAAGGAGAACCATAGCTGAAGCACATGCTTCTGTGCTCTCACACCTGCCTCCATGCAAGGAGAACCGTAGCTGAAGCACATGCTTCTGTGCTCTCACACCTGCCTCCATGCAAGGAGAACCGTAGCTGAAGCACATGCTTCTGTGCTCTCACACCTGCCTCCATGCAAGGAGAACCGTAGCTGAAGCACATGCTTCTGTGCTCTCACACCTGCCTCCATGCAAGGAGAACCATAGCTGAAGCACATGCTTCTGTGCTCTCACACCTGCCTCCATGCAAGGAGAACCGTAGCTGAAGCACATGCTTCTGTGCTCTCACACCTGCCTCCATGCAAGGAGAACCATAGCTGAAGCACATGCTTCTGTGCTCTCACACCTGCCTCCATGCAAGGAGAACCATAGCTGAAGCACATTCTTCTGTGCTCTCACACCTGCCTCCATGCAAGGAGAACCATAGCTGAAGCACATGCTTCTGTGCTCTCACACCTGCCTCCATGCATGGAGAACCATAGCTGAAGCACATGCTTCTGTGCTCTCACACCTGCCTCCATGCAAGGAGAACCATAGCTGAAGCACATGCTTCTGTGCTCTCACACCTGCCTCCATGCAAGGAGAACCATAGCTGAAGCACATGCTTCTGTGCTCTCACAGCTGCCTCCATGCAAGGTGAACCATAGCTGAAGCACATGCTTCTGTGCTCTCACACCTGCCTCCATGCAAGGAGAACCATAGCTGAAGCACATGCTTCTGTGCTCTCACACCTGCCTCCATGCAAGGAGAACCGTAGCTGAAGCACATGCTTCTGTGCTCTCACACCTGCCTCCATGCAAGGAGAACCATAGCTGAAGCACATTCTTCTGTGCTCTCACACCTGCCTCCATGCAAGGAGAACCATAGCTGAAGCACATGCTTCTGTGCTCTCACACCTGCCTCCATGCAAGGAGAACCATAGCTGAAGCACATGCTTCTGTGCTCTCACACCTGCCTCCATGCAAGGAGAACCATAGCTGAAGCACATGCTTCTGTGCTCTCACACCTGCCTCCATGCAAGGAGAACCATAGCTGAAGCACATGCTTCTGTGCTCTCACACCTGCCTCCATGCAAGGAGAACCATAGCTGAAGCACATGCTTCTGTGCTCTCACACCTGCCTCCATGCAAGGAGAACCATAGCTGAAGCACATGCTTCTGTGCTCTCACACCTGCCTCCATGCAAGGTGAACCATAGCTGAAGCACATGCTTCTGTGCTCTCACACCTGCCTCCATGCAAGGAGAACCATAGCTGAAGCACATGCTTCTGTGCTCTCACACCTGCCTCCATGCAAGGAGAACCGTAGCTGAAGCACATGCTTCTGTGCTCTCACACCTGCCTCCATGCAAGGAGAACCATAGCTGAAGCACATTCTTCTGTGCTCTCACACCTGCCTCCATGCAAGGAGAACCATAGCTGAAGCACATGCTTCTGTGCTCTCACACCTGCCTCCATGCAAGGAGAACCATAGCTGAAGCACATGCTTCTGTGCTCTCACACCTGCCTCCATGCAAGGAGAACCATAGCTGAAGCACATGCTTCTGTGCTCTCACACCTGCCTCCATGCAAGGAGAACCATAGCTGAAGCACATGCTTCTGTGCTCTCACACCTGCCTCCATGCAAGGAGAACCATAGCTGAAGCACATGCTTCTGTGCTCTCACACCTGCCTCCATGCAAGGAGAACCATAGCTGAAGCACATGCTTCTGTGCTCTCACACCTGCCTCCATGCAAGGAGAACCATAGCTGAAGCACATGCTTCTGTGCTCTCACACCTGCCTCCATGCAAGGTGAACCATAGCTGAAGCACATGCTTCTGTGCTCTCACACCTGCCTCCATGCAAGGAGAACCATAGCTGAAGCACATGCTTCTGTGCTCTCACACCTGCCTCCATGCAAGGAGAACCGTAGCTGAAGCACATGCTTCTGTGCTCTCACACCTGCCTCCATGCAAGGAGAACCATAGCTGAAGCACATTCTTCTGTGCTCTCACACCTGCCTCCATGCAAGGAGAACCATAGCTGAAGCACATGCTTCTGTGCTCTCACACCTGCCTCCATGCAAGGAGAACCATAGCTGAAGCACATGCTTCTGTGCTCTCACACCTGCCTCCATGCAAGGAGAACCATAGCTGAAGCACATGCTTCTGTGCTCTCACACCTGCCTCCATGCAAGGAGAACCATAGCTGAAGCACATGCTTCTGTGCTCTCACACCTGCCTCCATGCAAGGAGAACCATAGCTGAAGCACATGCTTCTGTGCTCTCACACCTGTCTCCATGCAAGGAGAACCATAGCTGAAGCACATGCTTCTGTGCTCTCACACCTGCCTCCATGCAAGGAGAACCATAGCTGAAGCACATGCTTCTGTGCTCTCACACCTGCCTCCATGCATGGAGAACCATAGCTGAAGCACATGCTTCTGTGCTCTCACACCTGCCTCCATGCAAGGAGAACCATAGCTGAAGCACATGCTTCTGTGCTCTCACACCTGCCTCCATGCAAGGAGAACCATAGCTGAAGCACATGCTTCTGTGCTCTCACACCTGCCTCCATGCAAGGAGAACCATAGCTGAAGCACATGCTTCTGTGCTCTCACACCTGTCTCCATGCAAGGAGAACCATAGCTGAAGCACATGCTTCTGTGCTCTCACACCTGCCTCCATGCAAGGAGAACCATAGCTGAAGCACATGCTTCTGTGCTCTCACACCTGCCTCCATGCAAGGAGAACCATAGCTGAAGCACATGCTCTCCTCTAGTGTGATTGGCAGTGGCTATTTTCCAATCTGCAAACCTCTGCCAAAATGTAGTATCTTTTTAAAAAATCTGATAACAGTCACATTTTCTTTATGTGTTGGTCCTGCTGCCCGTAGGCTGTTTTGTGTTAGTTATTAGTACTCGTGTTAGCTGACTCAGAGGATATTTTTCTTGGCTTTGCTCATGACCCTTCAAGGCTTTGTGTCCGCTAAATGCCTTTAGTATTATTTTTATATTTTTTTGGTTTCCCAAAATATTTTTTTTTATGAATGCTGTTTAATAGTGGCTCAATTTAGCCCTGCTGTGTTTTTTTTTCTTTTATTTAAATTTCAGCATGTAGGGACTATACTGGGTCTCTCTTTGCAGACCCCACACTTCACTGTCATAAAGTGCAATTAGTTTAATGATTGATTCAAAGATCTTTGGCTACAGCTCTTTAAATCTAATTGGAATGACAAAATGTGTTCCATTCATGTTCATGTTAGGTCATGTTGAAGCTTCCAGCTAAACTGATTCTTGGCTTAAATAAGTGTGCTGTTTACAACGCCAACGTTTGTTTTTGTTTTTTTGTTTTTTGTATGTTTTTTTTGTTGAAGAATCGTGATTTTTTTGTTGTGATGTTTAATGGCAGTGCTTAGGTATGGTGATACAACACTAGAAGAGCAAGACTTCATTGCAAGACTTCAAGGAAGGAATTTTCAAAAATTGTGAACAGTTAATTTTGGTTGCCAGCAGTAGATTTGATTTTTGATTGTAATTATTCATGCATGAAATTAAATACTTCATTGAGTAAAGTACTTATAGCCTTAGTTTTGTAAATCACTCGGTAATGGTAATAAGAGTGCGAGAGTTGCTAGCTTAAGTCTTCACAATTTCACAATATGTCATTCTGTAAGTCAGGCTTTGGCCAAATGCCTTGTTAAATTTTTAGCTGTTTTGAATATTATTATTTTTTTAATATACATTAATTTTCATTTAGACAAAATTTGCAAAGCAAATCAGTCACGTTAAATTGTCATAACTCTTGAATTATTTTAATTAATTGAATAATTCAGCAATTTATTAATTTTGTAATAATAATACATTTGTACTTGCTTTTGTTAGGAAGGGAAATAAATGACAGAATATTCTGTTTTATTTTAATTCTGTCTGTGTTCACTACATATAATGAAACTAAAACAGGTAGGGCCAGTAGCGTGAGGTAGTGTTTAACTCAGAAGTAAGGTTCAAATCCCGGTTGATGCATTGCTGTTTTACATAGCATGTTACTTAATCTTAATTGCTTCATTAAAAATTCTGCTGTTTGAATGAGTAATATCTTACGATACTTTAAAATAAATTGTGAAAGATTCTTGGTTATGAGTGTCTGCTACGCAAATGAATAATGTGGTATAATAGGTTGTCTAATTGCTTAAATATACATACTTGAATTGTATTAATACTGCACATTTTGGCATATGTATAAATAACATGTAATTATTCATATATTATTAAAATATGAATATGTTATTTCTTGAGTGAATATAGGTAGTGTGCACCACATTTTTTGCTTGGATACTTTATACAATAAATGAACTGAATTTCATGGGTCTCATTCATGAATCTAAAAGATTAAATTAATAGTTTGAAAAAAGAAGATACAGAGAGAGTTTATGCTCTCATTCCTTTAATTTTTTAAATCTATCTCTGAACAAAAACAGCAGTTTTCCTTTCTGACCTCCCCACCTGTAAAAATTTTTAATTGCTGTTAAGTTTGTTACACACAGAAATTAATTCTTCATCAGATTGTTCTTCAAGTTTGTGTGTCTGTCCCTGTTTGTATCTCTATTTTTTCATTAAAATCTCAGCTCAGTTTGAAACAGTTTGCATCAGAGATGTATCGACGCAGTTGTCAACTCACATGAGTTGAGTTGATGTTGCCATGAGCCTTTTTAGAGAGACAGTATTGCTTTGGAGGTTTTGTCTAGGAATGGCCGATGCCCCCAATTCCTGTAGTACAGAGTGCTTATTGTATAAAAGCGTATTGGGAACAGATCAATCTGCTGAATTGTAACAACTTTTATTTGATTGTCTTTATTATTGCAGAGGACGAATTTGCTGACTCCAATGAGGAGGTTTCTGAGAAGAACTCAAAACCAGGTGAGAGCTTCATTCTCTGGCGCCACCCACATGGGCCCACGGCAGGTAGTTTGCCTGGTACAAACCTTCCGTTCATAAAACTGTAATACCCGGTACAATCCTTCTGTTTATAAAACTGAAATGCCCGATAGAAACATTGTGCTCATAAGACTGAAATGCCCAGTAGAAACCTTCCGTTCATAAAACTGTAATACCCAGTACAATCCTTCTGTTCATAAAACTGAAATACCCGATACAAACATTGTGCTCATGAGCCTGAAATGCCTGGTACAAACCTTCTTTTCATAAAACTGAAATGCCCGATACAAACATTGTGCTCATAAGACTGAAATGCCTGGTACAAACCTTCTGTTCATAAAACTAAAATGCCCGATACAAACATTGTGCTCATAAGACTGAAATGCCTGGTACAAACCTTCTGTTCATAAAACTGAAATGCCAGATACAAACATTGTGCTCATAAGACTGAAATGCCTGGTACAAACCTTCTTTTCATAAAATTGAAATGCCCGATACAAACATTGTGCTCATAAGCCTGAAATGCCTGGTACAACCCTTCTGTTCATAAGGCTGAAATGCCTGGTAGAAACCTTCAGTTTATCTCACTGAAATGGCTGGTACAAACCTTCTGGTGATAAGACTGAAATGGCCAGAACAGATCTTCTGTTCCTAAGACTGAAATGCCTGGTAAAAACCTTCTGTTCATAAAACTGAAATGCCCAGTAAAAACCATCTGTTCATAAGGCTGAGATGCCCGGTAAAAACCTTCTGTTCATTAGACTGAAATGGCCGGTCCTTGACAATAGTTTCCTATGAATGTTACCACAAATAAAGCAGCAGGGCAAAGACCAGCTTGCACTGCCGGTTAAATCACGTTTTTGTATTAACGCCACAGCATTGCCAAGGAAACATGGAAACCATACTAAATGGTCGGGACTTAAAGAAACTTGCCTTCAAATTTAAGTGAAAGAAGGCAGTGAACCATATGTCCACCAGAAAAGCACCAGTAGCTGATGTGGTTGCTGGACTTGTGCATTAGTTTTTGTGTTTGCGTGTGTGTGTGTCTGTGTGTTTGTGTGTACAGTAAGTGTGTGCACATGTGCGTGTATCTATCCATGTGTGCGTGTGTGCATGAGTGTTTTGTGACTGGAGTAAGAGAGAGAAAGGAAACACCTGCCCCCCCCATCAGAGAGGAAGCTGCAGCATTCCTCTTCCAGAGAGGAAACGAGAGGGGCAGGGGGCAGGGTTAGCAGGAAGACGGACAGCTCATATTTACCCTTTCCTTGCCTCTGTCCTTTACTCGGAATATAATGGGCCCTGTGCTACCGACCTTGCAGACCTACATCCCTTTCCAAGCATGGTGTAGCCCGGAGAACCAGTAGCAAAGCCTAAATACGCAAGGTTCTATTCAAACCGCTCCTCCAAAGGCCTCCCTACACCACGTCACAGGAAATGACCTTTCCTGTAGATTATACCGTTTGTGTCTCACACACAACAAAAGTTTGATACTTCTAATGGCTCACGCCACCTGCCGTTTCAAAGCCGTAATGGACACTTGCGGACAGAAGAGCCCCGTCCATAGGCCTCTCAATACACAGGAACTGTCCTGCTCCTTCCTGGCCTGTGTGAAGAAGCCTCTCCTGGGTTTATAAAACATGTCAGCAGGTCAGCACCAAGCTGCCCTCCCACCAGCAGGCCATTTCCTGGAGATATCCCACCATCCTGAATCCGCGCAGCACAAGGTTAAACCCATTCAGGTCCCACTAGATTGCGGACTTCCAAACCATCTCCTGGAGGATCAGCGTTCCAATTGGTTCCCAGGGCATAAAACAGACCAGATGTTTTTTTCTGGTCCTCCGGATAGCGTGTGAACCTTGGTTACAGGGAGCCGACCCTCCCTATTCCGTGTTTGTTTAGAGTTTTTTCCACTTAATTTTAGGTACAAGATCATAAGCTGATTCTGAGCAGAGTGTGAATCATAAATCTCTTGACTCTTTTGAGGATTGTAGCATTTTGGGGGGTACGTGGGGGGTACGTGAGGGGTGACATTTTTCACCTCTGCGATGAAATGCTGCTCGTAACCCTGTAGTGTTTTAATTTGTGGTATTCTGCATATGCCTAGAAAGCTGTCCACTATGTGGGACAAGTCATTCTATTGTATGCATAGGAGTTATGTCTGTAGTCCAACTGTGAGCGACAAGGCCTTTACATTTTCCCATTGCTAAATCTCACCTGGCTTTACATATTTACGCTATTCTCCTATATGAAATAATGCTTAATTGACAAGCAGTTCTGCAGATTTTTGTTGTCACCAAATTACCTTCTCGGTCAAATCATTTGTAGACTGCTGTACATTTTCTATCACTGTCCTTTAATACTGCTTATCAGTTCACCTCAGCCTTGTAAATGGTATCTGCTTCAGACCTTTCATATCCAAGCATTCGTGTCAAGAAGGTGAGCTTTGAAGGCTGTGTTTTGGTGAGATTGGTTGGGTCTCTCAGCACCCTTTATACATGCAGTCTTACTGTCAGCACCCACTGCCACATCCCATTGGGCCCCAAATCCCACACACTACCATAGGGCACTGAAGTGTAATGCTGTAATCCCTAGGATTATACAAGGGCCAGGACATTTCTACTGTAATATAGGCCCTTTAAATAGGGAAAAACTGGTATGCCTTCAGTTTCTTTTTGCTTTCTTTTATAAAAAATATAGTGTCATAGATATTTTGTTTTATTAAATTTTTTTGCCCTAATGTCTTTAATGATGGGCCCTGCGCGGTCACCTGGCTATACAAATGATAACCGTGTAGCTACCTCATTACACTTCAGCATGAATTTATGCAGCTGGGCCTTTCTGGCCCACTGGAACTGACTGTGAAAATGATCGTAACAATGTAGCATGCTGGAGTGTGCTTCCCTGTTAGCATCTTACATAGTTGGAAATGGCTGGTTGTGAAAGCCACCAAGAATGAGTAATAGCACTGCTTCCAACATACCATTGGTGGGAAAAAACATTATTCTCTTGATAACCAGGATGTATTGGCTGCTTTTGGGGTTCGCTCTTTCCTTTCTTTCCTCGCTCTTTTCCTTCCCACATGCCTTTGTGTAAGGTCCATTGTTGTCATAATATAATGACACAGCATGGGAATGTTCCTGAAACAAAATAAGAAAACCTACAGCACACACAATAAAGGAGACATCAGATTGTGAAATATATTAAAAGCACTGACAGATGGGTTTATGTCATTTTGGGTTTACTGGCAGATGGGTTTCTATCATTTATGGGAAAATGCACTCTTCTCTGTCTGTGAAAGGGAGCAAACTGTGGTACCTCTGTTATGCAGGTCGAGAGACTCAATATTGGTACCATAGATAGGAAAGCCTTTGGATCAATGGAAGAGCTGTGGTCCAAGGGGGAGGACTCAGAGAAAGTAGTGTGTGTGGGAGGGAAGGGAGAGAGAGAGTAGAGGAAAGAGGAGCTGACAGAGTCCCTCGCAGTTGGAATTATGTTCTCTAGAAAGATGAAAAAAGCTTTTTTTCCCCTCCTCAACAGCCATATCACTGATTTCTTAATGGCCTTTCTGTCAGCTGTTGAAGTTAATGTAAGATAAATGAGGGCTTTATGGAAATGTGATATCACTGTGGAGAGGAGGGTGTGTGCGCGCGTGTATGTGTGTGTGTGTATGCGTGCATCGTGTGTGTGTGTGTTAAGTACTGATTCTGACTTTGATCTGTGGAATGTCTAGATTGGAAATAAGATATTTATATATGCTTTTTAGCTGTAGATGCACATTGGACAGTTAGATATACTGGCACTGACCTGTGCAAAAACTTATAGGATGAGCCTCTATATCACGGCTGTTCTCTTCAAACATCTCTGAATTCATCTTACCATCAGTGCGTCTGCTGTCTACTTAATAATCGCTGTGACACCCACCCTTTCCTCAGTAACTCAAGCGATGGGCCATTTCCTCCACCCCACCCACCAACCCCAGTCTGGCGGGCTCCGCGTCTTTTAAGAAAGCCACTCACAGGAACCATACCCCTCTCTGCTCCCTTGCCTCTAATGAAACAGGAGGGGAATTAATTCAGCGCCCTTCCTGATCGTTTCCTGTCTGATGCAACTGCTTCCCAAAAAGTAATTAGTGGAGGCATTTATTACCGAGACGCATGGAAGCTCTGTGGTGTGGGAGTGTAAATATTTAATATTTACTAATGAGAGGCTGGATGCTGAAAGCAGCTCAGTCTAGTCAGGGCTGAACCTGAGCGATGCTTCTCCTGTCGCACGCAGACGTGGGGGGTCAACATCGCAGTGTAGACCCAGGGCCTGAGACCGCCTCTCGTATTCCACACCAACTCAAACAGTGCACCTTGCACCTTACACCCCAGCAGGTGAACTATCCCTTTAAACACGTAAGACTAAAACTTGACCTTGAAACTCGCTGTGCCTGACTGCTTTGCACATGCATGGTAAACAGTTGCTCAACAGTTACTCTGGCGATTTTGTGTAATCATTGGCTTTTTACTGAGCTTAGTGAAGTTAACTGTCTTTGCGGTGTAAAGATCACATTAAAGGGGTAATAAACACCGGCTTTTGTTCTGTCTACACCCACTTCACAATTTAAAAAGACTTGGGCTCGAGTGACAGAACACAGACGAGATGGGGGAGGAGGGAGGAGTTACAGTTGGGGGGAGGGGCGATAGTCATGAAAACTGTTCAAACGGAAACCGTTTGAAATTAAAGGGCTAACGTTAATTTGCGTAGTTTGAATACCCATCAATCAAGAAGAGGGAGAGAGGGGGCATTGACTTGCTTGGGTAGAAAAAAGGTTTTTTACCTTTTTTATCGTCACGAATGGGGCGTGGCTCAAACAAAACTTTTCAGTTTGGATTTCAGCGCATGCCTCTTTTTTGACACAAAATGCGGTGGCACAGCTTAATTACATTTTAGTTTTTTTAAGCAATAGGATATATGTGATTTATGAAATGGAGGCAAGATACTCGGCTTTATAACTCAAAATATTTGATTTAGTGTTTATTACCCCATGTTTTCTTTTCTGGTAACTTGTTAGTACCACACATTACATTACATTAATTTAACAGACACTTTTATCCAGAGTGACTTGTAATGTAGGAGAAAATAAACATTCACTACTGAAATTATGTGAGCAATAGTGCCAGACATGGCAAACAACATTCACAAACCAGCGAGTATACAGTATATAACATCACTAAAACTCTATTGAAAATTAACTTTGCTAAGCAATAACCAAAATATAAATGTTGCATATATACAGATTGCATCCATAGCACGCCCTAAGAAGAATAACCTAAAACCATAAGCATACCAAAACCTGAACTAGTACAAAAGAGTGTTATGGGGTGGGGGTGGGACACTCACATGCCTGAACAGTCAACCTCACCTAGTATGTTCAGGTATTAGACATTGAACTGTCTTCAAGACACAAGCGTGAGACACAAGCTCATAAAGAAATGTCAGTGTTTACAGAAGCAGGAATATGAGTGGGTTGTGTCCTCTTCTCTCCCCAGCATGGTCCATGGATTATGCTAGTTACTACCAGGGCCTCTGGGACTGTGATGCGGACGAACCGGATGAGCTAGGCTTCCAACGCGGTGACCTCATACACGTCATCAGCAAGGTGAGCAGAGACACACATACCTCACACACAGACCTACACACATACGCCCATACACTCAAACCTCTCACACAGACCTACACACATACGCCCATACGCTCAAACCTCTCACACAGACCTACACACATACGCCCATACGCTCAAACCTCTCACACAGACCTACACACATACGCCCATACGCTCAAACCTCACACACATACCTACACACATACGCCCATACGCTCAAACCTCACACACAAACGAAGACATGTACACCCATACACACAAACCTCTCACGCAGACCTACACACATACGCCCATACGCTCAAACCTCACACACAACGAAGACATGTACACCCATACACACAAACCTCTCACGCAGACCTACACACATACGCCCATACGCTCAAACCTCACACACAAACGAAGACATGTACACCCATACACACAAACCTCTCACGCAGACCTACACACATACGCCCATACGCTCAAACCTCACACACAAACGAAGACATGTACACCCATACACACATACCTCACACACAGACCTACATACGTGAACCCATACTGCAAACTGCAAACGCACACCTGCACACGCACGCCCATACACGCAAGCTGCACACACGCACACCTACGTACACAAACTGCACACACAGACCACATTGTAGCCCATACGCGCAAATTTCTTGTGGCTTTTCTGTCCTTTTACAGTTTTTCTCAATTGCTTACACACAAAAACTGGAACTATGCACACAATGGTGAAAACCTGAAGCTATTGCATCAACAATAAAGACGTTGTCGGCAAAACTCTAAGCACAATTCCGTTGTTTTCACTCAAATAGCAATTCTAAATCCCATTTTTGCACTACTCTACACACAAATCCTATCATTTAGCTCAATTTTCATACTCTAATCATTTTTGTTCACATGGAAAACACTGGCCTCAAGCGCCACACCCTAATTACCAATTGGTCTAACTCATCCACACTTGCTCAAACTCAATTGGCTAAACTTTTCAATTATCTGTCAGAGCATAAATGAGACTTCAGGTGACTTCTGTGTTTGAAACAATGGAAGCGCAACTAGCAGAGAGAGGGAGAGCGAGAAGAGGTGTACGAGGAGGAGGAGGAGGACGAGGAAGAGGACGAGGAAGAGGAAGAAGAAGGGTGGCTATGTCAAATGAAATACGAGCGACATTAGTCGACCATGTTATCAACCATGGGTTGACGATGACAGAGGCCGGTCGGCTGCTCTGGTCCAGGACTGGTTCATTGCCCATCCACGCTTTTCTGGATTATTTCTACCCCCATATTCACCTTTCCTTAATCCAATAGAAGAATTATTTTCAGCGTGGCGCTGGAAGGTGTATGATCGCAACCCCCATGAGCGAATGACCCTGCTCCAGGCGATGGAAGAGGCATGTGGAGACATTCATGCAGACGCCTGCCAGGGTTGGATAAGGCATGCAAGGCGCTTTTTCCCCCACTGCTTGGGCAGAGAAAACATTGCATGCGATGTGGATGAGGTTCTCTGGCCCAATCAGGATCAGAGGCAGGATGCCAAGTAAAGTTTAATTTTGTTGTGTGTTGTTTTGTTGTTTTCGTCCCCCCCCCCCCCCCCATCTTGAACAGTGTTACTGTACAGTAACAAATAAAGATGTACACAGGTTCCAAGTGTTTTTCATCAGTGCCATTACATTATGAATTGCCAAAATGGGTAACACTTTTGTGTCTTGGCAAAACTTTGTAGCAATGTGGCAGTAACAGCTTTAGGTTTGAGGGAAGCTGGGTTGTGTGTGTGTGTGTGGTCCAATTGGAGCTCATTCAAAGGACGATACTGCATTGTATCGTACACAATACAAACAAACTCAAAGTGACTGTTCACACGCTTTACTGAACTGCACTGAATTACTGTAGAATTAGGTTTACCTATGCCATATTTACTGTATTGTATCAGAACGCCAATAATTTCTTCATAATTTTATACATTTGAATATGTAATTGCATCATGATGCCAAAACGTATCTAAACAGTAGTTTGATGGAAGTGTTTTAAATTGATCACACCAGTGTGAAACTGATGCTCAGTAAGATCTATTCGTATAATGGCCTGTGTTCAGTGTTTTGATGCAAAAATACGGTTTTGATAAGAGAGAACATGATTTTGAATGCAGTGTTTGATTTTGCAAGAGATTTGTGGAATTTTGCCAAAACAGTTAACTCTTACTCGGTTTGTGTGTAGAGTTTTGAGAAATTGAGCTATATTTTCAGGAATTGTGTTTAAGCAATTGAGAAAAACTGTAACTAAACCTCTAAAATTGTGAGTTGTTGACTGTGTGCTCTAGGAGACTCACTATGATGGCCCAACTGGTGCGCTTGTGTTGATGAGATAAGTACTTAGCACATGCATACATTTGCTATGGTTTTGAACAAAGTATTCCTACATTTACATTATCATTTTAGGCGTTTAACTGACACTCTTATCCAGAGCGACTTGAAGTGCATGAAGAAAAGGCCTAGATTCATAAATCACCAACATTCCAAGAAGCAATTAATGAGAATTACATTGTGTAGGTAAATGTAGAATGGATAGGAGAAGATGTGGAAGAGTAGGGAGGGACTCTGCTGTCCAGACTGAGGTGGGACGGTGGTTCAACCATTGGGGAGCCAGCAAGGAGAAGAGTGGAGTTGGGGAGGACCGATGACCAGGTCGTCGTACGGACGGGTGTAAAGAGCACGGGTCGGGGTGTAGTGCTGCACCATCTTATTGATGGACCATAATATGGACCATCAGTCTTATTCACTTTTCAGTTGTCGCCACCATTGCTCCATCGTCTTTCTGTCCCATCAAGTGAAAACAGCAAGGTCATTGCCCACCTGGACAAAGACGGAATTACATGCAGTTATAGGGTTTCATGTTGTCCACGAGTTTTGGGTGATCAGTGAGTAAACTGTCATACAGCGGCACCTACGTAGCTGCCAAGAACGGCCAATTTTCCCTCTCTCTCCCCCTTTCTGCACTCCCTGCTCTAACAGTAATGATGAATTATGTGCAGCTGACCACAAGCGGGCAGAAGCATCAATCTGACCCCGCTAACATACTGACATTTTATCTGTTTTCTATGTGCCAATATTTTACAGTATATGTGGAGCGAAGAAGCACATAACAAAACCCAGTGCTCAGCGCACATCCCAGGCCTTGAGTCGAGAGAATCGACGTTCTACGGGTTTAACTGACAGCAAAGTCTGAGCTCCCCATTGATTACAATAAATCATAACGTTCATTTGACTTCATTGACATGATTTCAGCATTTAATTGCCCACGATTAACATGAAGGAAGCTTATTGAGTAGATCACTCGAATTTCAGGTGGAATCCATTATGAACCAATTCATCAGGGGAAAACAAATACTTCAGAATTAAGTGAAAAACTAAACCCCTGCGAAAATCATCAAACTTTTTAATAGCCGCATGTAAATGTTGAAAAAGCTATCTTCTTATAAACCTGTGTAATTTCACGAGTTTTAAACGCTTAGAAACTGGCGTAATGTAATTTGCGCCATACACGCGGGGCCTCTACGTTAGGTCTGTTGTGACGCTTTAGCGTATTTATATTCGGTGTGTCCTCAGGGGGTTGATGAGTTTCGCTCGTGAAGTCTTGCGCGTCCCGCTCTAGTCTCAATGACAAACGCATCTGAACGCGGCGTGTTTCTTACCCGGTTAGCCGTAGCGCTGCATTGTTTTCCACACACAAACGTTACACGGGTTTTGTCACACTGCACCTCCGTCTCTGCCTCTACTGCATGTAAGACACATTCTTCCTCTCTCCTTATGCCGCTGGTGTGAAAATGCCCAGCAGCGAGATTTCCTGTGTAATGGGATTTGTGTACATTACTGCTGTGGTATTATGAGGGATAATTGAGTTGCTCATCCAGGCGAAACTCCCTTTGTGTTTATTACAACATGCAGGTGAATCACTTAAAGGTACAAGGGGCCGTGTCTGACTCCGCTCATCTCTTTTCTCTTAATCTTTCCCCTCATTTATTTCACGAGCATCATTTCTTCCTGATAAATGATTGCCATGTCTGTCTCATACGTTCAGCGCACCGGAAAGCGTCTCGCGGTACTTAGTCGCCTGTCAAGCCTTTCTGGGTCTCGCCTTCAGCATGCCCAGATTGGTGAAGTTTGCTGTTTTATGTGGACATTCCTCACCTCCTAGCAGTAAATGTTAAAGTGCCAGTTATATAATATTGATTATTGCTTTTTTGTTAATTGCACCTTTAGCTTTAGTGCCGTGTCATAATGTCAATGTTACAAACTGTGTCCAGCGAAATCAGATAAAGGTACGCATCTCACCCCCCCCCCCCCACGCGAACCATTTTGATCGAGTCGAAAAGGCAACAGGACCCAGCGCAGGTATTGACGCGCCGGGCTACAGCTTCGAAAGAGGAAGAACAATGGCTGTCTTGGGCCCTGCAAGCCAAAGGGAAGGACACTGAAAAAAAGGCCTACAAGGGGCACTATTGAAAGCAAGTGAATTAAGGGACAGCTTTTTGCTCCCGTCATCTTTGTCTGCTGGGAAGAGCGATGTTGTGGAGCCACGTTTGATGAAGCGGTTTCGACGCTCCGCGCTGACAGGAGCAGCGGAGGGAGCCGACTCCGGGCGGGATTAGGCGAGGGACCCCAGAACGTGCCAGGGGGTGTTGGGGCGGGGAGTTGAGCGGAAACGAACGGCGCCTGGGCACCGCGCCCTGAACACCGGGGTCGGAAGCAGGTGAGGACCGCGTGAATGCGGGGCTCTTGACTTTCCATTAAGGCCTCCTGCCGCGCGCCGTCAGATGAAAGCTGTTTCCCTTGCCAGCTGCTACGCAGAGTCACCGGCGTAATGCAGCCGCTGTGAGCCTTTCACTCAACGTGTCTCCCATATCCCTGAAGATCTCACACACACATACACACTCATTCAAGCATGCAATGCCCACACCCACATGTACTATTCAGCGCATAATTACAGTGTCATTAAGCCAACAGGTACAGACGTGCACATATCTAGAGACTGTATCTAGTCACACACATACACATATGTAGGGACTGTATTAAGGCATACACATATGTAGGGATTGTATCTAGTCACACACATACACATATGTAGGGACTGTATTAAGGCACACACATACAAATATGTAGGGATTGTATCTAGTCACACACATGCACATATGTTGGAACTGTATTTTAGTCACACATACACATATGTAGGGACTGTATTAAGGCACACACATACACATATGTAGGGACTGTATTTAGTCACACACATGCACATATATGTAGAGACTGTATCTAGTCACACACATACAAATATGTAGAGACTGTCTACTCATACACATATGTAGAGACTATCTAGTCACACACATACACATATGTAGGGACTGTATCTAGTCACACAAATACACATATGTAGGGACTGTATCTAGTCACACAAATACACACATGTAGAGACTGTATCTAGTCACACACATGCACATATGTGTCTACTCACACACATACACATATGTAGAGACTATCTAGTCACACACATACACATATGTAGGGACTGTCTACTCACACACATACACATAGAGACTATCTAGTCACACACATACACATATGTAGAGAGTATCTAGTCACACACATGCACATATGTGTCTACTCACACACATACACATAGAGACTGTATCTAGTCACACACATACACATATGTAGAGACTGTATCTAGTCACACACATGCACATATGTTGGGACTGTATCTAGGCACACTCAGGAGATGCACACGCACGTATACACAGAGCGCGCACATCCATTCCCCCAAGTGTACTGTCTTGGCATAAACAGCACCAGCACACAGCTCTGCTCTGGAGCAGGACGCCCGCCCTCACTCGAAGAGGATTCAGATATCAAAGCCAGAGAGAAAGAGCATGTCAATGAGTGGGATCGATTTAGTGAACCGGTGCACCATTACGCCCACATTGGTGACGCTCCCCCGGCGAAGGAGGGGCTTTCTTGTTTATTTAAATCGAATGGGAACCGGCGCAAACATGGCTCAACAAGCCGACCCAGCCATAATCGCTGCGAGGTCGTCGTCGTCATAACATTATGCCGCCCGGCGCATCAAGAGTATGCCGGTTCTTTTAAATCGCACACAATCAGTGCTAATCCGGTTAACCTGGTCCATGCCCGGGCGCTTAATCGAACCCTCTCATTGCTTGTGAGCCGATATGGGCCCACCTCAACAGCCTCACTGCTCTCTATTGGTCACACGTAGAGGCATCGCGCAGAACACCAAGACACTCGCAACACCTGCTACCAAACACGCCCTTTGTAACACGTCGGGTGGCCGTACTGTAGCGCGACTTAACAAGGCTCATCGGTGCACTGTTTTGACGTGACAATGTTCAGCCGGGTGGAATCATTGCCTCTCCAGCGCAGATTACTCTTACTGCGTACGGCGCACCTCTGCCGATCGCCTTCTGCATTCTGCGAGAACAGCCCCGGTCTCATTAACGTTCCATCCCCGTGCCGGCGGCATGCAGAATACCATACCATAAAGAACAGTGAATAGTGACTCTCTGGCACAGTCGGTTGCTGAGCTCTCTTTCTCCCCCCTCCCAATATGTCAAGACCAGGGAGAGTATACGGGATTACTGGTTTTATTAGCCCACCGCGGACGGGGACAGTGAGAGTCTGTTCCATACCAAGGCTATAGGACCCTGTATCGTACCCCTCACAAAGAGCTAAACTGTTCCATACCAAGGCTATAGGACCCCGGTATCGTACCCCTCACAAAGAGTCAAACTGTTTGGCTTTCGTCCGCTCGTCTGGCGGCGCGTTCCACCGAGCCCGCCGCGAGGAGACCGCCGCCGCCTCCCCCTGGTCGGAGCCGCTGATAACAGCCGGTGTCCGTGTTTTACGAGCGCAGCCAGAGAACCCCCCCGACCTCCGCGATTGAAATACGGGGCCCCGGCCAGAATTCATGCCCTACTCAAGCAGGACACATTGGAAAAGCAATAATAAAGCAGGACCTATAAATTCTCGGGGATGGAAGCACTGAGGAGAGGTTGACTACTTGTGTGTTAACACTGAACATAATGAATAGGAGGCAAGGACGGACTCCAGGAGCTAAATCAACGGTGCTAATAAACAGCTTTAAGCGGCGGTTTAATTGACGGGTGCAGAGTTGCAAATCAGGCAGCGGGGTGGGGCCGTCGCAGCAATGCCATCTTCTGGCTGCGAACACACAGGAGGAGTACACGCAGACTGTAGAAAAAACCTCCTGTATTGATGGATATTGATCTCTCATTTACTGTAAAGATGAACCACTTTTCAATATGTTTGTGTGTGTGTGTGTGTTTCTGTGTCTGTGTGTACGTGTGTGTCTATGCCTGTGCGTGTGTCTGTGTGTACATGTGTGGGTGTGTGTGCCTGTGTGTGTTTCTGTGTCTATGTGTCTGTTTCTGTGTGTGTGTGTGTCTGCGTGCGTGTGTGTGTGTGTGTGTGTGTGCGTGCATTTATGAGACAAGTGAGAGAGAAAAATAGAGACATTGCTGATTCTTTGTGAATGTAAATACTGCCGCTAAAGTGAGTGCGGATTGCATTATTGCATTTGCGTCTTCGAAAAACATAACCGCACGCTCAGAAAACTGGGGATCCCAGAGGCATTTGACACACGGCACCATACCTTTCTCTCCTTACTGTGTGGGGAGATTTACGATAGCCTTGTGCAGCCATGGGGAACGGGTCACGCTTTTGAATTTCCTCATAACCTTGGGCTTTGCGAGGGCTCCCTGGATGATAAAAACTCCCTCGGGGCGCCGGGTGAGTCTTGGATGTAATACCCCATAATGCACAGGGATCAGAGGATCAGTTCCATTACAGTTGCATTCACTCGCATTTCCAGCCACCATTTGCACTCTGCAAATTGTACCTGGCGTTACGGCGGTCGTCTTATCCGACAGAGCCTGAGAGGAAAGAATAGCGTGAAGTAGATGAGAAGGAGAATGAGTATTTTTTTTTATTGTTATAAATATAGGATACAAGACAAAAGAATGAGTGTGGTGCTTAGAGAGAGAGGGGTGTTCTGGGAAATAGGGAAAGAGAGCAGAGAGGAGTGATATGAGTGTCTGCTGTGGCTCTCTCTCTGAGGTGCCAAGATTGCAGCGCACTCTCCCCATTCCAGGGTTTAACAGATTGCTCCTCAGAGGCTGATTTCCAGCAAATGAACCAGCTTCAACACCCCCTCCCCACCACCCCAAACACACGCATACCCAACTGCCAAGAGACTGAAGTTCCCCAATAACAAACAGGTAGAGTGTGTGTGCATGTGTGTCCGTATGTGTGTATGCGTATGTGTGTGTGTGTGTGTGTGTGTGTGTGTGTTCACATGTGCATCTGCATAAGAGCAAGCAGAGGCAAACAGTGGCAAAATAAATAAATGAATAAAGGCAGGAAGCCTGTGCACTCAACTGCATCTTAGTTTCATTTTCAATCTTGTCCCAATTAATTTTGCTGAATTAATCTCACGCAGGCGGCCGCTGCTGAAACTGCACCCAGCTCTCTCACTGGGGCCTCCTCCCTCCTCCTCCTCTCCCTTCTGCTCTCTCACAGCGCTCAGCACAGTGAAACATGAAATAGTGGCTAATCCCGACATCCATCTGGCGTCTTTACACAATCTCCCCAATTCCCCGCACCGCACTTGCCTTTGCATTCGGAGAGCGGGGCGGGGGGCGTCAATTATTTGATCTGGTAATTAAACGCTCCCTTTGCTCTTACACATGGCTGTGCCGAATGGTGAATTTCTACCTCTTTCTCCCTCCCGCTCCGCCCCCGACCTCCTCTGTAAATCAGTGTACTGAGTAACTCTTTGCTCGATTATACATCTCAATGGACACAAACAGCTTTCACGCCCCAGTGGACACCCGGCCAGCAGGGTTTTGATGGAATTACTTTTTTTTCTGGCTGTTGTTTTTGAATAGTAACGATTCCGTCATTTTGGCGATGCAGACCACTACTTTTCCAGGAACTGTGCCCCCTCTAAACTTTCCTGTTTCACTGGAAATATGCGTTCGCCTTCGCAGGAGGTTAAAGGACCTGCAAACATTATGCAGACTGTATGAATTGTGTTTTCCACGCTGAGAATTATACAAAAAGGCTTTTTGTAGTGAGTACCAAGTAATTCCAACTCATTGCTACCCTTTAATGATGAATTTGAAATTAGATTTAAATAGATCAATTTAAATGGATCCAAAAAATACTCAGGTAAAGTAAATATTATAGAATATACTGTACAATGCACTCTTTAACAAAGTGCAAATGTTTTCACTCATTTCTGACTGGAAAACTGTATATTTAGTGAAGAAAAGCGCTTAAGCACTTGCTTAAGGGTGTGACTCCTCTGTTTTGAAAATGGTTTCTCTGTGAAGTGTGGGGCGTGTGCATTTCTGTGCATGAATGACAATGTAATACAGGCAGTGTTCACTGGACCAAGACCATCACCTGGGGGGTGTACTATGAAGCAGGATTACTGTGTTAGCTGGATAACTGCACCGAGTAAAACCCGGAACAGCTATCTTTACTTTAGTCTGTGTTCCGCTTTTGGGAGGGTTCCGGGTTTTACTCAGTGCAGTTATCCAGCTAACTCAGTAATCCTGCTTTGTGATACAGGCCCCAGATGCTCGCTCTGTGTTGTTAAAGCAGGGGGGTATTCCACAAAGCGGGATTACTGAGTTAGCTGGATAACTGCACTGAGTAAAATCAGGAACACCTCTTTTTACTTCAGTCCACGTTCCAGATTTAGGAGTGTTCTGGGTTTTACTCAGTGCAGTTATCCAGCTAACTCAGTAATCCTGCTTTCTGAAATACCCCCCCCCCCCACCCAAGCAGACTATGAAACTGGAGAAAGTATGTTAAGAGCGTTACCTGAGCCCTCAGAACCCCGTGTTCAGCACAGGGAGGCCGTGCACAGACCCTGTCCTCGGCGTGCCACTCGCTCTTTGGGCCGACGCTGGCCAAGATTCTAATTTATGTGCCCGGAATCAAAAGACCCCGGCTCTAAAGGTCAACCCCGCCGCATTCCTCCATTCCCCCAGGCCTCCCTGTAGAAAGCCCTGGCACTGGGGAGATTTACGACGGGGAGACGCTCCCCTACCCAGAAAGACGCTTTTTCATCAGGGCTCCCTCAACACTGCTTCCTTTCTCTGGCCACTGCGGCCACCCCAGAGCCGGCGCCCACGGGGGAGAGCAGAGGAGAGCGTGGAGACACGGCCACCGGGGGCCATAAAGCAAGCTGTGAAAACAGCCCACAAACGCGCCCAGCTCCCCGTTCGGCCGCCACGGCAGGGGCCCCCTCCTCCGTCGCCGCATCTTCCCCGCGGCCTTCCTCTCGCCCGCCGGCCGCCCGCGCTCATGAAATACGCTACATAGCGGAACACCGTGTCCATTTGTGTTATAGGCACCCTTAGCCATAGCGACATGCACCTTTTTTCAGTTTTATGTCCTTGTGCACATTACCTTTTACACATTTATACAGCCGCCTTTTGTTATTCACTGGAGCAGTTGTGGTAAATTGTACAGCAGCAGTTTCCCACCAGGGATTCGGGCCTCTGACCCGCAGGCTAGCACTCCAACCGCTAATCCACAAAGCTGCCCATTCAGTGGTTACAGCGCACCTCATACTGCAGGAATGAAAAGAAGATGGAGCAGGCTGGCCATTTTCTTTTCACATTTGAGCCAAGAATGAAAAGAATCAAATCAAAAGCTGTTTCTGAAATAAATTATTATAAATGGTATGGGTAGATGCATTTAGATTTTTAAAATCTGAGTTACACTTTGAGACTAATACAGCTGTTACAGTTTTATCAAACTAAGACTTGCATTTCAGAAGTATTAAGGGGATATCGACCTTCATTAATAGAGGCATTCGTTTCCATAGCATTTAGAAATGAAGGTGGGTGTCCAGGCTGAGGTGGGGAAGGGCTTGGGGGGGGGGGGTGTCATTTGTATCTTATAATGAGTGGGTTTAATTATAGGTATATACCATGAAATATTCATGATTAAAAAAGAAAAGTTAATCAATTCTGTGATTAGGCAGGCCGTTGCTTTGTTCATTAGATGCAGTCATGCCCGTCCGCTGGCCTTCTCTGTCTCCCGGCACCAGGTTGCTGGGGCAACGGTGGAACAGGTAGAGCTTTGTTCAGCCATCAAGGTTCCAACTGCATAACTGCATTAACACCGCTAAACTAACACGGTTTCTCATTGCCAAAGTGCTGTAGGCAAGCCTGCTTTACTGTGTACTGCCTAACTAATACAGTGCTGTGCCAGTGCCTCATTACAGACGTACTGTGGGCCTGCTAGGCGGGCGCTAGAAACGTGAGCTAATCCCTCCCCACCCAATGATAACTCCAGGAAATCTTCATATAAGCAGATCTTAGCCTTGGTATGACTCACTCACATCAGCCGTCTCAATGTGGGTGGTGGTTTGATGTATGACAAAAATGATTGCGGGCTCTGTATGAGAGATAACGCTCGCATCCTCTTGAGTAAATCATATGGTCTGTGAATACGGCAGGAAGACCACAGCTGTTACAGAATATGTGTAAAATGACTACATTTCAATGTAGGCAATGTTCCAAATACTTTAGAATTCAAGTCACTGTACATAAAACTATATATTCTATGAAAGGTTTTTACATGAACACATTTCCATTAATAATGACAGTTAATAAACTGTAGCCAGACCAGCTAATTCTAAATAAAATGTCCTAAATAAGGTTGTATTGAGAGTACGGTAGAATAGTATTATCTATTTAATAAATTAATACTAGCTTTGTAAAGTTATTAGTCCATTCAGGTTAATTGACTTACTATAGAGCATGTGCTTATGTACGTCATAATTAAACTCCGTATGCAAAGGTGCACAGTGCAACTAACTGGGAAGCAAGGACCATTGGTTCAAGTGATTAAAAATAGTTGTAAATAGCAGCAGATGTTCTTAACTCAATCAGCAGCATTAAGCTTACGGGTTTACAGGTTTGGTGATACAGTTGAAAGTTTACATAAACCTTACCAAATCCTTTTCACAATTCCTGACATTTAATCCTAGTAAACATTCCCTATCTTAGGTCAGTTAGGATCACGACTTCATGTTAAGAATGTGAAATGTCAGAATAATAGTAGAGAGAATGATTTATTTCAGCTTTTATTTCTTTCATCACATTCCCAGTGGGTCAGAAGTTTACATACAGTATTTGGTAGCATTGCCTTTAAATTGTTTAACTTGGGTCAAACGTTTCGGGTAGCCTTCCACAAGCTTCTCACAATAAGTTGCTGGAATTTTGGCCCATTCCTCCTGACAAAACTGGTGTAACTGAGTCAGGTTTGTAGGCCTCCTTGCTCGCACACGCTTTTTCAGTTCTGCCCACAAATCTTCGATTGGATTGAGGTCAGGACTTTATGATGGCCACTCCAATACCTTGACTTTGTTGTCCTTAAGCCATTTTGCCACAACTTTGGAAGTATGCTTTAGGTCATTGTGCATTTGGAAGAGCCATTTGCGACCAAGCTTTAACTTCCTGGCTGATGTCTTGAGATGTTGCTTCAATATATCCACATAATTTTCCTTCCCCATGATGCCATCTATTTTATGAAGTGCAACAGTCCCTTCTGTAGCAAAGCACCCCCACAACATGATGCTGCCACCCCCGTGCTTCACGGTTGGTATGGTGTTCTTCGGCTTGCAAGCCTCACACTTTTTCCTCCAAACATAACGATGGTCATTATGGCCAAACAGTTACATTTTTTTTTCATCAGACCAGAGGACATTTCTCCAAAAAGTAAGATCTTTGTCCCCATGTGCAGTTGCAAACTGTAGTCTGGCTTTTTTATGGTGGTTTTTGAGTAGTGGCTTCTTCCTTGCTGAGCAGCCTTTGAGGTTATGTCGATATAGGACTCGTTTTACTGTGAATATAGATACTTTTGTACCTGTTCCCTCCAGCATCTTCACAAGGTCCTTTGCTGTTGTTCTGGGATTGATTTGCACTTTTCGCACCATCGTTCATCTCTAGGAGACAGAACGCGTCTCCTTTCTGAGCAGTATGACGGCTGCGTGGTCCCATGGTGTTTATACTTGCGTACTATTGTCTGTACAGACGAACGTGGTACCTTCAGTCATTTGGAAATTGCTCCCAAGGATGAACCAGACTTGTGGAGGTCCACAATTTTCTTTCTGATGTCTTGGCTGATTTCTTTTGATTTTCCCATGATGTCAAGCAAAGAGGCACTGAGTTTTAAGGTACACCTCCAGTTGACTCAAATAATGTCAATTAGCCTATAAGAAGTTTCTAAAGCCATGATATAATTTTCTGGAATTTTCCAAGCTGTTTAAAGTCACAGTCAACTTAGTGTATGTAAACTTCTGACCCACTGGAATTGTGATATAGTGAATTGAAAGTGAAATAATCTGTCTGTAAACAATTGTTGGAAAAATTACTTGTGTATGTAAACTTCTGACTTCAACTGTATATATAATGCAAGCAAAGACCTCAAGTTGCCTGTGCTTTCATCCTTCCTTAACCTTAACCTTACCTGCGGATTGGATTTAAATATCTTGCAACCATCTGATTGATTTTGAAAGCATGTTGTAACCCCCATTTGTTTCTACAGCGTCCAGTTGAATTCGTAAGCCCGTCTCGTTGTTGTGACATCCGATGTCGATTCAGTAGAGCGCAGGCCGGCACACGCAGTCCTCCGATGGGCACGCCGCCAGCCAATGCTCCTTTTAATTCCACGGTTCAGCAGCCGAGCCACGCAGTAACCGCATCAGTCAACCGCAGCTGCCCAACGCCTCCGAATCACCGGCGTGCAATGAGTTGGGGACGTTCCTGAGTTGGGTGCATCCACTCAGTGCCACAGATAGCAGCAGAGTGATGGCCTTGTGCTGGCCCCACCCTTGCCACTTTCATTCGGCCCACATACCGCCATGGAAGGACAGCAATGAACCCATCCGAAGCGTGTTGCCAGAACTCAACCTCGATGAGACCATGTCTTGGGAATGATGTGGGCCAGAATTGCATTTGGGCCACGTTTAGCCCTGAATCCAAATGGCGCGATAAATCTTAAATGTGGCTGGTTACTGTCTGGGCCACTTTTGGCACACATCACATTTGCCATTGCCATAACTGACCCTTAAGTGCCTAAACTCAACCATATTTGGCCCGGAATTGTCTGCTATCTGAGTGGAACAGTTTATACCCAGAAGCCCCTCTGATTAATATCATAGCAAACCTTTAATTTGTTACTGTCCTCTTGTTTGTATGGCTGCTCCCTTTGAAGTATAAGCAAAATGAGTCATCCTGGACAAAGGCATTTCCAAACAAATGATATTTGCAACGGAGCTGGATCTGGTGGTTTGCGGCATTATCCAGTAATAGTTTTCAGTTATTTTAGTCTGATACCCTGTGCGGTGACCTGTGGATTTGACAACATTATGCGCTTACATTACAATCATTCCAAAGGAACATCTTTGTACTGGATTTTGTTTACCTTAGTACAATGCTATGCTATACCGGCAAATGTGGTGGAATCCAAGTCTCGAATGCTAAATAATTTATACAATATGAAATGTGATAAATCATAATTTAGTGTAGATTATTGTAAAAATGTGTCTTTTGCTGAGGAAATACCATTATCCATCACAACAGGGATTTTCTCATTTACATTTTGTGGTACTTTATTAAAATTATAAATTCTGAAACTGGCGCTTATTAATGTGCCATTTCTGACCATTACGTTCCTCTCATAATGGGGAACAAATAACGCAAAGATGATTTGATTCAACTTATGAGTCAGATAATTCACTAGCATTTACATAATGGCTAAATAGGGAATTTGGCTAGACTTTTCAGTACACTGTATATACTGATCAGTCGATAGGGACCATATTAATATTTAAATTTTATATTATCTGTCATTGTTTCGAAAATCTGTTCCAGCATTTTCAGCTATATAGCACATTTTAAGATTAATATGTAGCCAGCACTCAATGATGTAGAATAAATACGGCATTGAGAATTGTATGTGTGCGTTGTGGGAAAAGCGCCTTAATGGGGGACAGAGATGCGATCAGCAGGCTAATCCCCTCAGCAGTTCTGTCCATAAATCTCACACATCACACAAGGCCATTTATTTATTCCTTCTATACCTCTGTGTAATTTTACATGTTTACCAATTCTGTTTGCCTCGCATGGAGCTTATAACTGAGATGCTCTCTCCCTCTCTCTCTCTCCCTCTCCCTCTCTCTCTTTCTCTCTCTCTCTCTCTCTCTCTCCTCCCTCCTTCTGTTTCTCTTCCTCTTCCTCTCTGCCGGTCCCCCACTCAGGTATTGGGGCTTGGCTCACCTCTCACTGAGTTTTCCTGTCTCCCTGTGCACAGCCACTCCTCTGTATCAGGGGACTGGTCCACACAGAGGCTGCCTTCTCTGGCCTTTCTTTCTCTTATTTCTGTCGCCAAATCAACAACCAAATGGAGGTGTGAAAATCACCATAGAGCAACGGCAAGAACACATTAAAAGAAGTGCAAGTAATTATTTACAATTTAAAGAAATAACTTACAAATTAATAGTGTGGAATTTAATAAAATAAAATAGAAAGGTTCTTTCAGATCTGAAGGGTTTGATGTTTGTGTCATGTGGTTGTATTATGCAGGGTATGAAATTAACTTTTTCACCCACTGGCCAGAGTGGCTTGTGGATTCTAAAAATCACCTGGTTGGTTACTGGCCAAAGTGGCTGCTAGAGTAAAAATTCTTACCAGCCACAATCAAAATTTTACCAGCATTTGGCTGGTGGCTGGTGAATTTCACACCCCGGTTGTATGTCACTTACTGTTTCTCAAGCTGAGAGACGCATATGTGTTCCTCCCACTAGGAGGTCTGGAAATCTCCTGTACCCCTTTTCTTTGTGCCCATCTCCCCTACACCCCATACACTCCCCCCCCCCTTTCTCTCATTCTCTCTCCTCCCTCCCTCCCTCCTGCCCCGCTATATATTGCCCCTCTCCCTCTGTCCTGCTGTCTCTCTTTCCTACCCACACTGGAGCTCATTAGTACATTGCATCAGCTGGGTTGTGCCATGGCACCAGGCCTGTCCACAACAGTGTCTTAATCGCTGCTACATATTTAATGGGGATGGATGGATAGCTGAGCCCCAGTAGTGGCAGTAAGGAACAGAGGCAAAAGAAAAGCCTAACAGAGCTGCTCTAAGACTGTGGGTTTCTTCAGCTCTGTTCCTGCCCTCTGCTCTCTCAGCGTCCCTCTCTGGCCTCTCTTAACCTTTCTGAAGTAAGGTGTGTGCGCGTGCACAGAGGTGTTAGAACAGGGCGCTCTCCGGCAGGATGGCAACACTGAGCGCCAAGCCAGAGAGGGACTGCGGCCCCATATCACCAGCAGACACCACTGACACCTAGTGGCCACTTTACAATGCTGTTTTTTTCCCCCTCACTTCAGACCGTCAACTTTCTCACACTTCCTTTCAACGGATGAGTTTCTCCCACTTGAGAAGGGTTGCGCGTGTCGCGGGAAACAAATCCCGTTCCGGGGAATGATGGCAGTACATTTCCAAATCCGAATCGATCCACAAGCCTCGAGTCAAGTCTTTAACAGCGCAGGGTTTCAGCAAGCAAAACGCACGGTTGTAACAGCGATTTATTGCGTTCCTTTGAGCAGAAGCGCTTATCAGCTCAATGAACAGTGATGCAATTGCATCGTACATTTGCATACGGCACATTTCAAAATGGCTTTTTAACAGTCACAGGTGGCAGTAACGGCAGGAGTGTTTAGGTGTGTGTGGCTGTCTCACGCAGCGTGCGTGTGCAGCGGTCACTGACAGGCAGGGTCTTTGTCCCGGAGGGCTCTCCTGCCACATCCTCCACAGCCCCAAACAAATGACACGGCCAGCCGGCCCAGCGCCCTGGGGTCACGCTCTTTTGAATGGAACCAAAGAGAAGGGAAAGAGAGAAAGAATGGGAAAGGAAAAGCCAGGGAGAGGGAGACAGAGGGTGATCTTTAGCCCCTAGTGTGCACTCTTGTCCCCCTTTCTCTCTCTCACACCCACACACACACAAACACACTCACACTTTAAAGACCTGGCTGCTTTGTGGTAACAGACACCTAAGGCATTCTATTTGCCATCACCGGGTGTTGGCTGGGGGTCAGTCTGGGGTTTGGGGTCACGCAGAAGGCAGCGGTCAGCTCCCGGTCAACTACAGTAGCTCATTATTCAGCCACAGCCCCCCCCCCCCCCCCCCCCCCAGTCAATAGCGCAGAACGGAGCATCGGCAGCCCCCATCCATTCTCCCTAATCATTATAAATGGGAAGCCACGTAAACAGCTATCATTACAGACACTCAGCAGCACACACAAATCCACTTTAAACGGCTATTAAGTTAAGGAGCCATCCGTAATCCCGGGCACAGTTTGGGAAAAAGCGGGGGTCCACTTTCGTTATTTTGCCTCTGCCCACTCCGGCCGTCCTCACACTCCATCAGCTCCAACCGTTTTCCGCGTCTCGGCGCCACTCGCGGCTCGCGTCGCGTGTTTTCCCCATGTTTCCTTAACCGCCGAGCGATCGAAGCGCAATACCGCGCGTTCTCAACGTTGTCACGCTGACAACCCCCGTCCAAGGGTCATAATCATTTTTCAGACGAGCGGTTTGCGGCATGCTCGCATAAAGATTTGTTGGGGCGGGGGGGGGGGGTTTTATTTGTTTTCTGAATGAACAAAAAATTAAGTGAGGAAAACAAATTGAAGGCGATAAATTTAAGAGGTTGTTTTGCGTACGCAGGCCAGTCTCATCTCTTGCATTCAACACCAGGATGTAAAACAATGGAGTGCAGTTCAGCGTTAATGTTCTATTTAGTTTGGGGGTCCTTGGAAGATGTAACAAGAGGGGTAATTAGCTTAGCCTGTGGAAAGTCTGGACACGCGCTTGCCGACCGGGTTAGAGAGGGCAGCTGAAGAAAAGGCGTTGTTTGTTTGTGACCGTGTTTGTGTGGCGGGCGGAGAACGGAAAACAGGAGTGCTCCTATGCGCCGCTGGTGTTCTGCAGAGCGTAGGAGAAAGGAGGGGTGCGGGGGGAGGGTGGGAGGGGGGGGGCCACATCCAGGCAGCGGGTTCAGCGGCAGGGCAATGAGACACTTCCTGCGCTCCATCATGCTGCGGGCCTGCCTCAGTCAGCTGGTGGCCGAGGGCAGACGCCCCATGTGTCATTCTTATTAACACTTCTGCCTCTACGTAGGAACAGAGAGGCAGAGAGAGAGAAAGAGTGAGTGTGTTTGCGTGTGCCTGTGAGAGTGTGTGTGTGTGTGTGTGCGTGTATGCGTGTGTGCGTGTCTGTGTGTGAGTATGTGTGTATATGCATGCATGTGAGTGCGTGCGTACATGGGTGTACGTGTGTGTGAGTACACACATATATATGCCATCCATCCACAACAGAAAAGCGAAGAAAAGAAAGAGTAAATGAAAAAGACAGTAAAGATCGATAGAAAAATGATAGAAAGAGTGAGGAAGAAGAGCACAGAAGGGAGACGCAGCGCTGACTGAGAGAGGAAGGGGAGCGAGCTATTTGCCATGGAGCTCTATCCTCGCAGGACAGGCTCACTCTATGCCCTGATATACGCAGCATTAGATCCCTCATCAGGTCTTCTCCCTCCCAGCTCATCGTTAGCACAGCAGCCACCCTTGCCTGAGACAGAGAGCAATGGGCCCGTCTTATCGCCAGCCACTGCCAGCCAGCCGGCCCTCCGAGTGGTAAACAAACGACATCACTGGCACACCGCAGGCGTTGCCATGGCAATCGCGCCCCCTTTCTATTTCCAGGATACCCCCGCGGGGGTCTCTCTATTAGCCGTCCTCCCTCCCTGCTCTCCGTCCCGCTCTCTCACACACATTCTCTATCTCTCTCCCTCTCCCTGTTTCTGCCCAACCCATCCACCTGCTTCTTACCCCATCAGCGGTGGAGTCATGCGGAGGTCAGCAGGAAAAATGGAGGGCCCTCGCAACATCGCGCTGCCGAACGCTCGGCCCCGTAGCTACTTAACTCCACGCCCCCGCCCTCCTTCACAGTACATTTGATGAGGATGATTTCTTCTCTCCCCCCCCCCCCCTCACCCTTAACCCCTCTAGCCCCCACCCAAAATAAGGCAACCCAGAATAAACACTGAGATGGCTCTGGAGTGGAGATGTGCCACTAAAAACAGGAGCAGCACAGCGGAAAATGTTTCATTTGCCATTGAGACAGGCAGAGAGGGGAACCTTCTACCGTGCCGCCTTTTGCTTTACACCTTTGTTCAAGCAGCAATGGGATGTGGAACTTCAAAGCAGATTTATATGTAATTCGGATAAGAGTCGAAAAAGTCATTACTATGGCTCGCTGCAGTGAAACAGTGAGCTCGCCTTCCTGAACCCTGAGGTTCTTTATTGCAAGGGAGGCAGATATATTTTTGCCCTTGTGCTCAAGTGGAATTTTATAAATAAATAAGTACAAATAGTAGAAATTGCAGGGCAAGTCAGTTAGCTTTTCTATGAATTGCTTGACGGAAAATGTACTAGCTGAAATACGGTATGTCACATTATGATGAGTCCTGTAAATGTCTTGTTTGCGGAACCTATATTGCCTGACACGTTGCACTGCGAATTGATTTACAGAACAGGACAGTGACTGAGTGGGACATGGGGGGCAAAGGTCAATTCAGAGAGAGAGAGAGGTACTCCCTCCACCCAAGGCACTTCTCTCATCACTGCTGATCAATAGCACTGTACCTGCAAGGTCAGGACTTTGTTTCATTAAGAACCTCACTGCCATCTGTGTTCAAACCAAGACCAAAACAGCCTCGTTCCTTCTGAAACTTGCTACAAACATTGTCTGTTACTAATTTTGACAAGTCATACATTTTTCATGTTGCTGGTGTAATTTGTTTTCTCAAAACTCACCGTCATGATTTTGTGAAGTACTTCCCAACCCCCCCCCCCCCCCCCCCGCCCTTCTGCAAAACAATATTCATTTAATGGCACTTTGCTCTTATCATTCCAAATCACAGTATTTCAATCGAGCACATTGATTCGAACCCTCGAAAGAAAGCAAGTTCAATCGCCCAGGAAATATCTCTAATAACAGTGTGCATCCTGCTGAAAATAAAACCAAGGGAAAGAGAGAAAGAGTGAGAGGGAGGGAGCAAAAGGGGGGAGTAGTATTCATTGGAATGCATCAATTCTAAATGCACCCGCTCTCTTTTACAACATGTGTACTCTGTTTGAACTCGTCATTTTTCCAAAAGAGAGAGAGGGAGAGGCTCTGCACGCTTGAGAGTCTCGTTCAGGGGCTGGCACGCCGGTGATTTAGAAGTATATTAAAATGGCGATGTTGATAATCAAAAAGGCCTTTCTCTGGGAGAATTTAAGAAACCCGGCACAGATGGGCAGGGGAGATAAATAAAAATTTCCGTCACATCAGTCGGGAAATTGCGTCGCGACGCCCCCCCCGGGGGGGCGGGTAAGGGGGGGTGAGACCGTTTCTCTCCTTCCCTCCGATGCCCCCACCCTTCTGTTCCTTTTCTTCAATTTTATATCCGTCATTGTTGAAGCAGGGTGGCACAGCCGCACGACATGCTCTCGCGCCCCGCGTTCGCGCGAGGGAACGTTGGAAGCGGCCCCTCTGCTTCGCGAGGTGATTTTCCCCGTGAGAAAATCCCGGGTCGTGACTCACACAGCGCCTCTCTCTCCGTAGAGCACCTCATCATTTCAGCCGGGGACAGCTCATCTTTCTCATCCTCCTCCCTCGTTTTTTTTTTTTTTTTTTTTTTTGCGCATTTCTGGGATTCTTGCTCTCCCTGCTGAACTCTCCTGCTCTCTTCCCACTGTTCTGTTCCATTGGGTTTTATGGCCATATCTCACTCTGTAAGATTCTTTGAGGCTCACTCTTACATCCTCCTGTGCCGGAATTAGCCTCTTTTGTAACCGAGGGTAATCTCCCTTTCCGTACTTATTTGCATTTCCTACGCTCTGCCTTGTGAAGCGGACTGCAATCTTGTTCACTGTGAAAAAATGAAGGCAATGTTCCAGTGTTTACAGTTTACAGCACGAACCACACTGATATCTGACGGGTAGCTTCGGATTACTGAGATTCGACACAACCATTGCCTTTGCAGTCTCTGTAAAGATTGTGTCGTTAATCGTTTTGTGTTTCGTATCTGCAAGTGCTCATAATTGCCCGTGCCCACTAGGCGCTTGCCGATATTGTAAGCGCGGCTCCCCAGACAGACCTCTCTCGTGCCGGGGTGGCTGCCAGGCCTGTAGACAGACTCCAGGCACCAACACACCCTTCCCTGTGTGCCATTCAGACGGCCCATAATACTATTCCCCTACACTCCTTGGCTCCTGCTTTCATCTCCTCCTTTCATATATTCCTTAATTTCCCCACTCACATCCTTTATAATTGCTCAAGCTTCTGTGTGTCTTTGGCACGTGCGCCGCGCGCGGGAGACACCGGGGGCCCGCACTTTGCTCCTCGGCATTCGGCCGAAGAAGGTAACGTAGGACACCGTGTTCTCCGTGACCAGAAGGAAGCCGGGCGTGTCCGTATCCGAGAGCGAAAGGTTCGGACCCACGGCGAACGTTAGCGTTAGCACCAAGCGCTCGGGGACAACGGCAGAGATTCCACGAGATTGAGCTATACACAATCCCTCATCCAGCAGGGGGCACCCTCCAGGCCTCATCCATCAGACCCAGGTCTGTTTCTAATTCCTGCACCCCTGGTGAAGCGCCGCATTGGGCAGCGTGCGTTTGAAGTTCTGGGGCTTGGATGAACCGGAGCTCTCAGAGCGCTGATTTATGCAGGGAGAGCTAGGGTACGCCGGGTCCCTCCCCATTTATCCCCGGGCGGGGCTGCTTTAGATCGGGACGCCGTGCCAGCGGACTGAGGCCCCTGGAGGCGTGCGTGACCTGCACCTTTCCACAGCCAACCCGGCGTTAGGATCGCCGTCCTCCAGCTCTTCGGCTTGTAGATGTTTACTGTACTGTAAATGGCTGGAGCAGGCTACCAGGCTAGTTTTCATTGGTCCCATTACCTCTTTATGTGACTGCTAGCCTGCTACCAGGCTAGTTTTCATTGCTCCCATTACCCCGTTATGTGACTGCCATTTTACTTGAGGCCAGTCAGTCCAGTTTCCTAATCTCTCCGGTACACTGCAGCCTTTCTCCTGTGCAGGAGATTTTGTGGCTTTCAGTCGCCTGTCAGCGCCAGACAGACAGATGGACCGGGCTCACACACACGTCTTCAATCACCCTCCCAGAGCAGCCAGCAGATAAGCGGCCGGCTCTCCTCACTGTCACCGTCTGCTGGCGCTTCCTCTTTTCCCCTCTGTGAAATATTCCCCTGATCTTTAGCGGAGTATCGATCCAGAAGCCCGGCCATCGCAGTCCCAAAGCCCTGGCTGCAGAGGCTGGGGCACTCCGCATCACAGCACAGTGGAAGATGTTTTCATGCAGGATGCAGAACAGACCCAAATGGAACCAGAGTACACAGATTGTCTTTGTCAATATCCCCGAAGGAGCATAAGCATGCAAGAAAAGGCAGTTCTTGCCAATTGTGTAGCGTGAGAAGTGGCTAACACCGGGACTGAGTTGCTGGTGGTCCATCTTCAGGGGAACCCTCCACACCTTGAGGCCCACACTCTCAAACCCACTGCTCTCTGTCTCTCACTCTCTCCGGGGTACCATGGCAATGGTCCTTCATTCCAATGGAGCAAATTTTATACCGTATTTTCATCTTCCACTTATCAGGTCAAGTGCTATGCTTAACAGTGCTATGCTGCAGTGTTTCAATAGCTCTAACTGCCTTCAAAGTAATGACTAAATGGAGTTCAATGACAAGTTCAAATCATTTGCATCACCAGCCATCTGTAATTAGCCTTTGATGGACAAACAATCAACTGTCACAAATATGTAAGCAAAGAAACCTTAAAGCAATAATAATAATAATAATAATAATAATAATATAATAATTTAATCTCATTGTGGAATAGAGTGGAGAGTAAAAACCGGGGAAAATTTATACATGCAATAATAATTTAATGGAGGGAATTCTAGAGGGAAATGTGCAACTAATATTATGGCCATCTGGCCAACAATGTTCAATTGCTGGCAATGAACATGGTTATGAGAGTCATTTTAAATCATACTTGAAGTAATTGAAATGATGAAATCAAAGTCAATGGGGTGACAATGAGGAAACAGATGAGCCAACAGCAGATTGAAAGGTTGACTTGGTCAGCGCCCTGTGGATGGAAGATGTCGGTACAGTTGAGAGCCCGGCAGACAGCGCCGTGATATGTATCACGTCTAGGAGACTCTGCCCTGCTGCGGACCCAGTGATGGATGCGGCGACTGTTTTAATAACTGCAGTACGCCATCATAAACAAACTGTTGAGGGATTGATCTGCCTCGCCTTGAAGGACTCCAATAGCCATTGACCTGATTGGCCGGGGGTTCGTTCATGGAGGCGCTGAAGTGTGTGTACATGTAGAACGCTGTTTGTGCGTGTGTGTGTGTGTGTGTGTGTGTGTGTGTGTGTGTGTGTGTGTGTGGTTGGATAATGGGATGGTATGGGGCTTTTATATTACAGGGTGTGACACAGCAAAAAGTTGGAAATCTCACGTGAATCATGGGATCGGACTGTCACTGGACAGGTTGGGCAGGGGGGATGGGGGCTGGGGGCTGGGGGGTGGGGGGGTGGGGGGGTGGGGGGTGGAGTTGCGTGAGGAGCAAAGGGCCCAGCCAGGTCTAAGAGAGACGGAGAGCAGCCGTTTCAGCAGACAGGGCAGCGGCGGAGCGTCTTGTGTGTCGTCAGCAGAAGAACAGCAGCGCGGGGCTGAACACATCCCCTTTACGGCCGACGCGAGCAGTCGGGGCGAGGCAGATTTGGGGGGGACCCGCCTCCACAGCTCTTGGGGTAACCGCCCGCGGAGAGGAGAACGCTCAATAAAGTCGCTTCCGGCAGTACAGACGTGGACCCCACAGTCCCATTAAAACAGGCTGCTGCACCCCGAGGTGTACACCACAGCCCAGGGGCGTGCGCTCATTATAGACCAAGAGTGAGGAGAGCAGGAGAGAGCCACCTGATAAATAACCAATGAAGAAGTTGGAAGAATGCCTGGGTGCATCAGCTCCCGGCTTTATTTTTAATAGTTTAATAAAAATTACCATAATTAACCAACATCTGTACTATTCCGGGCGGGTGCAATTTGGCACCCAAAGATGGGAATTTAAATATTATCGCTGCAGGTTTAATGTTGTTTTAATTCATTCTGGCAAGCTTGGCCCGTGCGGGGAAAAGGGTCCTGTTTTTCAAGGGCCGGGCATTGGGGCATAGGCCGGCTGTGCTTTTACAGCTGGTGAAGAAGGGGCCGCACGTCGTCTTTTTTACATTGCTCATCACTTTCTTTATGCACTCGTTCATTTATTTACCCTCCCTCCGCCTGTGCACGGCGGGTCTTCCAGCGAGACTGGAACGGCGGTAAACAACGCAATCTGTACTCCCCCCCCCCCCCCCCAAGCGATATCTACAAACGCAGTTCCGCGCTCCGTGCCGCCGGTCTGGGAGGATCCGCGAGGAGTCATTGGAGTAATCAGCTGGTTTCAGGAGGTGATATCACCTGTTGACCGCATTAGAGATAACCGTGGTTTGCTGTCTCTTTTGGCTTTCGCCGACTGAATTTTACCCTTTTACTCTTCTGATAAAACGTGAACCAAGCAGCGTTCACCTTGGTAAGATAGCTCTCTGTCCAGCTGCCCACTTGCATTATTAATTGAGGTATTTTCCTAAAGAAGTCAAACCTGTCCACATTTCCAGCAGTCTAAATGTGCAACCCTGGGAGATTAATCCATTTACGCCCATTTAAGGCGCAGAGAATGTTACACTTTTACTCTTTGGATAAAGCGTGAACCAAGCAGCGTTCAGCGTTCATCTTCAAAAGATGGCTCTCTGTCCAGCTGCTCACTTGCATTATTAATTGAGGTCTTTGCCTAAAGAAGTCGAACCCGTCCACATTTCCAGCAGCCTAAATGTGCGACCCTGGGAGTTTAAACCATTTCCGCCCGTTTAACGCGCAAAGAGAGAAATGAAACTGTCTCCGATTCAAGTGGAGATGATGTGTTGCGTGGGAAGAGTGGGCCCAAATCCCCTCGTAGCTCCACTTTTGAGTCTGCAGTCTCAAGAAGCACATTTATTAACGTGTTTGGGAACAAAACTTGGATCACCGCGTTGACTGTTTGGCGGTTTGAGGTGTTTTATTTGCTTCATGCTTCTCTGATTTGTCATAATGCACATCCGATGGCAAGATAAGTGCCAAGAAAGGCACCGACACCAAATAGAGCCGCTCATACGCGCTAGGAACGCAGTGCGCACTACTGCATACATCCTTCACGACATCTTCAAAACTGACAAAATCACTTTAGGTGGGGGTTATAAGTGGCTGTCACATCGCACAGGTGTTTGGACACAGACATCCTTACGTGTATAATGGGCCAGACTTGGTTCCGTTTTCTCTTTTTTTAAGGGCAGAAAACAAAGAACATTCTTATGATATTGCTGTGAGGGTGAAGCACCGCGATGCCATTATGACAACATTATGAGAAGATTCCCCCCCCCCACTCTGGTAGCGTGCGTTTCAGCGCTCTCCCACTGTAATTGGGTTACTGTACAATAAAGGCAGGTAATAAAGAGTATAGCAATGCCACTGCGCAGAGAAATATGGTGTTGATCAAACCTTCACCCCCAGGCCCTCCCACACCCTCAGTGCCCCCTATCAACCCCCTTGGCAGAAACAGGAAAATACATCACAATCAGCGAGAGTGACACGTCATTTTAGACACATCTGCCATCTGTGGATTCAGCAGCTGTGCTGCCGCGTGTGTGAGGAATACCACAGTGTGTGTGTGTCTGTGTCTATGTGTGCATGCGGGTGTGTGTGTGTGTGTGTGTGTGTGCGTGTGTGTGCGCGTGTGTGCGCATCTATCCTTCTCTCTGCCAGTATGTCGGTGCGTACTTTGTGTACTGTCCCATCTTTCTGTCCCTCCTTGTCTCTGTACGTCTATTTCTGGGTTTCTCCTTCTCTGCATTGTGTTTACAGCAGTCATCCCCCACCCTGTTCCTGGAGATCTACCGTCCCGTAGGTTTTCACACCAACCCTAACAAAGCACACCTCATTCAACAGCTAGAGATCTTGTTGAGTTGCTAATTAGTAGAATCAGGTGTGCCAAATTAGGGCTGAAATGAAAACCTACAGGACGGTAGATCTCCAGGAACAGGGTTGGGGATCACTGGTTTACAGGGTAGTGATGGTGTGTATTTTCCTTTTACAGGAGTATAATATCCATGGCTGGTGGGTGGGGGAACTGAATGGCAGCATCGGAATCGTCCCAAAAGACTTCCTGCAGCCTGCCTATATCCTGTGATTTCCTAGAGGTACCAAGGCCTTTGTCACATTCTTACTGCAGTGTACCACCATTATTTACCTAATACTGTCCTCATTATATTACATTAGTTTATGCCATATTACTATGCCAGAGTTATACACTCCAGCATTTACAATTAATTCTTGTTTAGTATAACATTTCTCCGCATTACTTGGCACCGCTGTACTGCTACTTGCTATAACATACAGTCTCTGGCACCTGCTCAACAGCTGAACTATCGGGAATGGTCTATGAGCTGTGATGTGTAAGGAACTTGGCCCCCACATACCACACGACTGTGCTGAGACTCACTAACTGTACACTCCACCTGGTGGCTAAATGTAGAACTGCATGCCTAGCCAAGGACATGCAGAAAATCGGCTTTGGATATGCCATTTCTGAAAGGTTTTGCTGAATCATGACTGCAATTATCATTAAATATATAAAGAAATCATGAATGTTACCAGTTACTGGTAGATTTTTATCACGTTACATAAATCACATGTATTTTTATTCAATAGATTTAAACACTAAAATATATTTTTTTGCAATAACAAATACACAAAAACATTATTTCTAATAACAGAAAATCTTTAAACAAAAATGTTCTTAAATCCATATTTTACATAAATTGCAATATAGAATGACATTTCCGTAATGCAGGCAACACAAAAATATTTAAATTAAATTTTTGGTATTAAATAATACACCTTACAAAGGACAAGTAAAGGGGGTCACTTTTTGCTAGCAGACAGCAGTTTAAAAAATCTATTTAAAACCATGCATGAAATAAATGAAAATTAAATCTTAAACTTAGAATCTAGTAACCTCAAACTGAACCTCAATGTCCGATTTGCTAACTGGGTCATGGACTTTAGCGGATCAGCCAATAAAACATATTAGGTGAGGATGAGAAATAATCATGTTTTGTGGCATTAGAGACTCAGCAACAGAATCACATTAATACTGGTTATAGGTAGCAGCTCCACCATGTGAAACACAAACATTGACTCTTGAACCACAGTAATGACATATTGATTTTTTTACAAAGTGAACAGCAAAAGCTTGAGATGAAGGGAATCACAAACACACACACATCCATGCATTCTGTCATCTCGTAGACACACATGCATGTGCGCACACGCTTGCGCGCACACACACACACACACACACACACACATGCATTCTCTCATACATATACAGACACATACGCACACGCGCAGACACACACGCACACACACACACATGCATTCTCTTATACATATACAGACACACATGCACACGCGCAGACACACACACACACACACAAATGCACACACACATGCATTCTCTTATACATATACAGACATGCGCGCGCGCACAAACACACACACACACACACATATTCTATCTCTCATACATACACACGCACACACACACATGCATTCTCTCATACATATACAGACACACAAGCACACGCGCAGACACACATGCATTCTATCTCTCAGACATACAGACACACGCGCGCACACACACACACACACACACACACCATATCCTCATTCACCCTGTTGACCCACAGCCCAGTGGGAAGGACTGAGCTCAGGGAGATAAACACAGACAAGGTTCCACAAACACTGCCATGGTGTCATCCCTGAGAACTTCTCAAGGGCACTGTCAAATTCCAGTGTTCCTGTGAAAACTGTATCACCCAGCACCACAGTGGAAGAGCAGCGCACACACACACACACACACACACACACACACACACACACACACACACACACAGCATGTGTCCTACACTCAGGACACATACTCAAAGTAGTCCTCAGCAGAGTGACTCATCAGTATGATCGCACACATTAGTACTCATTATCTACAAACGCAGGCAGACTTCATAATGAGAAACTGTCGCAGTTGCACCAGTTTTTTTTATTTTTATGTCCTTCTATTTAATTATAACTCCAAAGGCAGACGCAAATACTGCACTTCTGCAGATTCTACATTTCCTTAAAAATGCTAAATACATTGCCATGTGAAATGGGCCATGTCTATGTTATATTCGCCTTTAAACAGACACATACAGTATACGCACCGACACTCCTCAGAAAATCTTCAGAAAATTTACTGGAGGAAATTGCTTTCACATTACGTTACATTCTGTTCATATAGCAGATGCAACATATAGCAGATTCATATCCAGAGCAACTCACAATTAAATTAGTTCCACCTGTTTTACATGAGCAAATGTTGCATGCCTGACCTGGCTAACAAGTACTAAGTACAAGTACTAGTTAACCCATCTAGAACCATAGGTTCATACAGCTAGCATCCATATAAAACCCAAAGCATGCTCTAAAAGTCCTACTGTTATAATAGTCCTTTTCTATTTGTTTCAGGTCTCACTGTGGATGATGTAGGAGGTGCAGTGGCACCCCTTCACTGAACACTTGAATCCTGAAGACTAACTGAGATTGCTTTTATTGTGTGGAATATAATAATATGTAATACTGTCACAAGTACTCCAGACCGATAGGTCAATAATGAACGATCACCCACACATTTCTTTTTATTTCTTAGAAGGATTAAGGATTTTGCCTTTATTATCCATCATGGAAACACGATATTACACAGATGTCCTGAACCACCACAGCTTAATTCTCCAATCCTTAATCACAATTATAAAACTTGAATTTAGATTAGATTACTCTGTTAAATGGTGTAGCCATATGAACATGCAGTTTTGTAAAATTGTACCTTGAAACAGTACTATAGACAACACAACATATATTTAGTTTTATTTTCAACTAAGAATATGTGCTCTAGGTGAAGTTTATCAAACATTTCCATGTACCTTGTATCCTTTACATTGGTGATTTTTACATCAGTAAAGGCTTTTTCTAATAATTGCTGTGTTGCTATGGTATTGTTTTCATGCAATAAGGATGAGTCCATGAGACATATTATAAGCTCATGGTGACCACTAGGTGTCATGAGAGTTCTAGAATAGGACAGCACATTTAAGTGTAGGAGGTCTGTGCACAATAACTTCAAATCTTTTCAAGTTTTTTATCTTATTCTAGGTTAATTATTTTATCCGTTTGTCTGAGATAAGTGCACAGCCAATAGGCTCATTATAAATAATGTCAAAATTTTGCCTGCTATTTGGCTGGGTTTGGTATTCACAAAAACAAGCTCGCAATCACATTATACCAACATCTGATACAAATAAACTACACGTCAGACCGTGCTCGACACGTAAAATATCTTCACCAGAGCGCTCCTGAAAGTATCCCTTTTCACTGCACCGTCTTTCATTAGTCCTCTCAGCCTGATGCCAACCATTCATCTCCTCTCCTGTACCCAGCCTCCCTCATCTGCCCAACACATCCTTCTGACTTTGCCCCTCCTTCAGAATCCTTCGCATCCCCCCATCGCTCAGTCTCATCGGCTTCATGTTTGGCCACGCCTCTGCGTACATCTCTCCTGCCCTCCTCATTACCTCATGTCTGCGTTCTCCACCCTCTGCCACAGGAGGACGGGAGTGATTAGGAAACTCTCCTACCTAACAGGTCCCGGCAGTCCCTGTGAATAATGGGCTAATTAACTCAATCAGATGGGGGACTCGCAAGATGAATTAACTTTTTGCTAACTTTTCTCAGAGAACATTCGCCCCGAGATGTTATTTTTCTCCTGCAGGACACATCTCAGGGCCTGCGTGGCCTTGCTTTCCTCCCTTGTCCACACTAGGGGGTCCAGGCACTGGACCTGGGGTCTGTGGATTTGCAGCCCTACAGGGAGAAACACTGCTGTTCATTCCCCTGATCATGGCGATTTTCCATTCAGTATCCCGATAAAAAGCCTGCTGCAAAAATGTGTAAATTGCAAGCATTGCAGCTCACCACGTGTAAAAGCATCAGCACTAAAAAGCAGTTGCGATTTATTTTCAAATCTCCTCAGAACATAAAGCAATTTCAAGTGAGGGGTTTAGATAATCCCAAGTGGGGAAAAAAGACTAATGAGGCCGCACAGTTACATGTAGTGTGCAGCACAGGATTTGATTTTGAAGTCAATTACATTGAGCCAGCACACACACCACCATTTGCACTCAGGAAAAGTCTAATGCTTCCCCTATGCTGTGTAGTAACATTATGTTTCTAGCCACTCAGGCCTTTGAGCTGCCTCTTAGACCAAGCATATTGATTTGTGACCTTATAGAAACAGAGCAAGCAGACAGTTTAATAATCTTATATATTTTCACATAATTTGAAAACGGTAACAAAAAGAGGCACACATGTTCATGCAGTGTTTTTTTTTCCACAAAGTACAATTTTAATCCTACCAGCATCATACAGATGAACAAATAATTCCAAAGAGCCAATTGCAAATAATTTCATGTTTTTAAAAACATCATGAGGTGCCATTAAATATGAAGCTGAAGCACATTTACTGGGAACTCCTCCGGCCTTAGAACTGGCTGATCAAGCTGCATCTGAAACTCAGATATGGCTCAAAAACGGTCCGATGTATATATTTGGTGTTTGTGGCACAAGTTGGCATGTTTTCTTTTTCTTTTAAAATATATTTGCCGCCCAACGCGGGCCTGAGCATATACAGTTCCCACCCGAATTTAGATTGGCCAATCGTCTGAAACCGCAGCCGCGTACATTGCATGAACCCCACTGCTAAGTGTACACTTCCATGGCTCTTCTTCAAAACACGTGGTGTCGCCAGCCGCTTCTTTTCACACAGCAGACTACAGCTAAGCTTGCATAGAGCGGTGTCAGAGGAGTGCAATCTATAGGCTCCTGATCGACCAGCAGGGGACGCTAATACAGCAATGCATACGGAACCCTATCTGATTGAACCCTCCCATTCCCAGGGCAAAGTCATCGCCAATCGCCCTATGGAGCCATCGGCCAGTCGGCACTCGCATGGTCCACATTCGATGGCCATGAGGCTCATCCATGCACCAGAGTGTGGTGCCTTAACTGAATGCGCCATCCAGCAAGTTGGTATATGTTAGAAATGTCTGTCGTTTTCCGATTGAATCTCATCAACACTTCCACCGACATTTTGTGGTTTATGACCTTTTGTGATGAAACAAATCTGAGCTGTCCAGTATGCTTTAGGTGGTATGTTTGCACCATAAACCTGAGGCTCATGAAGAGAAAAGTGTCATAGACCGGCCGCTCTATTCAGACTTCAATTTAAAATAACTTTTGCGGTTGAATTCAAGGTGGCACTTGATGAGCAAAAGTAAAGGAACCAGAGAAATGCTGCCTGGAGTAAATCCCTCCAAAGTGGTGCTTGAACCACAGGGAACATCTTCTCAGAATCAAAAAACTAAAGAAGGGGAAAAAATTGTATCCACTAGGGGCAAAATACTTTTAATATTGGCACCCAACGTGGGGCTGAGTATATCCAATTCCAAGCCTAATTTGTAATTTCTGATTAGCTATTTACAACTACAGCCGCGTTAGATTCGATCCGAGATCGTGGAGTTTCAATCCGAGATCGTGGACTTCATCCAGGCACCAGTGTGGCACCCTAGCCGAATGAGCCGCCCAAAAGCCATCCAGAATACATTCAAGCACTTTTAGCAAAATATGAACTTTTTAAAACATTTTTTTTATATATACATTTTATACATTGTTTATAGTATGTTTTCTAAAAATATTTGTTAAAATATATGTTATATATCTAAAAATATATATGTTAGTCAGCATAATTACCCATCTGATCATAATACATCAAGTATTATAAACTCCTCAAAAAAAGTTTGGAAATTTGTGTTTGGTCAATCATATCTCTGTTGTCACTGTATTATTAGCATTGTATCTTATATCATTGGAAAGCCTGTCCATTTCCCTTTACAATGATGTCCCATTTGTAAGGATCATGCATTTGTGGGAACTTTTTGTTCAATGAATAAAGTGTAAAATTACCAATATGTCTTGTTTGTTCCTTGTTACTGATAGAGTTCAATCATCCAATCCCCCAAACAACTCAAAACAAGAGTCAATACCAACAGGAGAATACACCGTTTGACATTGGCAGGGAAATTTGGCACATTTCACTTGGGACCCCACCTACATAATCAGCTGTGCTGCTCATCCCACAAATGCAAGATCCTTACAAATGGGACATCACTGTAAAGGGAAATGAACAGGCTTTCCAATGATATAAGATACAATGCTGATAATACAGTGACAACTGAGATATGATCGACCAAACACAAATTTCCAAACTTTTTTTGAGGAGTTTATAATAGGGAGGTCATGTTTTTGGTGAGGATACAATAGTTTTTCTTACTGAAAGTCACCCATGTTTTGCATAGCATGTTAGGTGATTTACTACAATCAGCAGTGAAAAATGAAGACCGCAAACCTCTAATGAAGCCGAACGTCTTGTTTGTTTTTCCCCCTCTTCCTCTTTCATCTAAGAATGGGAAGACGATGACTCCAGCCCCCAGGCTAGAATGCATTACATGGCTCACTCCGCTGCTAGATTTGTTTTGCAAATCTCGATGCGGTAACCCACCATATTAAACGGGTGCCATGCATTATCCCACAGTGGGTGACAGGAAGAGACACGGGCCCACCAGTCATCCTCCCTGAACCCCACATCCTCAAGGACACCGCGGTCAGTTTCCCACACACAACCCAACAAAAGACATATGCGAAGTGGGGTTCAAAAACATTTTATTTCCCATGATAAAGTGCATCTCAGGTTTCAAATTAAATGTTGACAAATGCATGTGTTGCATGTGGCAAGACTTCACTGAGTATTCCAGTTGATCGACTACAAGCAAAAATGAAAAACCCCATACAATAAAACTATGAACAATGAAAGCATGGTGAAGGTTGCCTTGGTGATGGTGAAAGACATTTAAAATAATTGATCTAAACCTATTTCTATACTTTTACCTATTGGTGGCTTTCCCCAATCTGTCAAATAAAGCAATATATGTAATAATCATCTGTTTAAAAACAAGCCAGTTGCAAGCAAAAATACATTTAAAAGGAACACACAAAAGAATAAGTAAACTGCATAAAATGGGAAACGAGGAAAGCATCCCTTTAAAATCCTATTGTGTAGTTTAGAATGTGTTAGTGTCATCATGACTGGCAAAAACACCTAACAGAGTCACAGTGAAACCTGCACTGTTACTGCCTACAATCTAACAAACTCATTCATGTGCACACACGTGCACTGTAGAAGATTGATTGCTCAACACACCAATCACTCTTTCACTATTCGGTTGGCTCAGAGAGGAATTTCAACCCTTTCAGAATTTGAAATACAACAGACTAAATTTGGTGCATGGAGTATAAACAGTTCCCTTATAGCATGTAAAGATGTGTAAACTGACAGAAGACAGATGTTCACATATTAGGAATATTTGAGAACAGCATGGCTGAACTAAACACCATTTTTTTTCTGGGTTTGACCTTAGTTTCTGTTACATCACTAATTCCACACTGTCAACAAATTTTTTTTTTTAAATGGCAGCTATCTTTCAGTTAGCACAAAATCAGTCCACCTAACAGGCTATCCACAGATTTGCAGGGATATCATAACATTCTCAATACTGTGGAGTATTGCAGCAACGTTACACTGATACAGTGCCACAGCAATATAGTCAGAGTGCTACGCATTCTGGAGGGATAGGCCTGGGGGAGTGTAAATGTAACCATGGAAACCACTTGTGATGGGGAGGGTTCACCCCACTCTGCTGTGGCCTGCTCTGGAACACAGGGCAGTGGAACAAAAGGAATGTATGATAAAGGTTGAGTCCTTCCCCTCCAGAGAGACTCCCAGAAATGTTCAAATACAATGTCAAACTGGTACTAACCTCACCCTCATACTACCTCGCACAAACACGCAGGTGCGCACACACACACACACACACGCACACATGCACACACACGCACACGCACACACACACAAACTGAGCTCTTACATGTTACTCGCCTCTTACATGTGGTTAAATAAATTGAATAAAATCTATACTTATTTAGCGAACATAATTATTTTGTAAATAACCTAAATAACTAAGGTCCAAGTTTTATAAACCACTTTAAGTAGTGTGTACACCCAATCACTCACCTGAAAACATGAATTATCCAATCAGTTACAGACCTAACATATCCACCATTACAATGTAAGATCCTACATAATGATTAGGAGACAAACAAAAAACCATGGAAAACATGGGCATGCAGTCGAAGACAGAAGATGGTCCCGGAGGCCAGCAGAGACCTACAGTACAAACTTCATACACAGTTTCATACACACTAGACTACTGACTGCTATTTATAATGGATATCAGCTGTTTTTAGCAAGGAGCCATTTTTTAAATTAATATCTGGAGCAGATTGGTAATCCTACAGAGATCCCTCAAAATGATCCTGAGAGGTCACGACTTAGACATATTGGTTTCCAAATCAGAGCCATGCATTAGAACTAGGACCCTTTTTAAGACAGCCTGTCCTGCAAGCTACAGAATAGCACACAGACTTTGATTCCCTTTGTACATTTGAGCAAAAATATCACACTGCAGGCACAAAGAACTCCAAACATTCAAGTACACCACTGGTCCCCAAGATGATTTCTCCAGCTAACACACACTCAAAGCACTGGGGCGCCTATCCCTACAGACGAATGACGTTACGTGTTAATTACAAGTATTTCCTCAATGAAAGGATGGAGCACTGCCACGACGAGGGCACTTTTTCAGTATCTGGGGAATGAGTTCCACACAATAAAAATTGATCATCTTAATTCGCCTTCCCTTGTAAAAATCCAGAAAATCAAGTGTGTGATGTGTTGAAGGGTAAAGGCAGAGCCTGAGTATGGACAGCTCTGGGTCAATGGAACAATGGGTTTCCCTTTGAAGCAACTGCCAATGAGACGCATTGAACAACCAAGAAGGCTTGAGTAATGGGTACAGGTGCCCTGTGACTAAGACTGAGCTCAGCTGTAATGACAGCAATAATATCCGTGTCCACTAGTAAAGGTGGCCGGGTTAGAGAATGTCCCTGTATGCTGCAAGGGACACCACTGCTCTCCACTTCAGTGGTGAGAAGTAGAGAGACTACTTCAGTGTTCAGTCGTGGCACTACACTGCCCACCTGAAATTCAGTTATTGTTCTTGGATCTTTCAGTACATACAGAAACCCCATTTCAAGCTACCTGATCAGCAGTTAGAAACTGTTTTCGAGCTGGCCATTAAAGTCAGTGTGGTTCTCCATCTCATGATCCTCGAGCTCCTGGTTCTCTGTCTCAGTAACATCAGCTTTGCAGTCATCTAGTTTGTGGACGATGGTTTCACTCACCCTAAATACAACGCTTTTGGCACAATGGCCTTCGACTGGGTCGCTGTCGGGGTCTTGTGTGTCCTCATGGACACCAGCCTCACTGGCCCCAAACATGTCGTTGATATGCATGTCAGCAATATTGGCTCTGTCTTCCTGGAGACCCACTTCAAAGGCCCCAATCACAGACGTGACGGCATCTTTGGCATCAGCCTCATATTCCTTAGTGTCATAGGAAGCCTTCTGGATATCATCACTGTCTCTTAACACGATGCAGTCATGCTCATGCACATCAGCATCTGTTGTCCCAGTGTTGGTATTGTAAACATCTGTCTTATGGACATCATCTTCATTGGTGTCAGAAAGAGTGATAATGGGGTCAGAGTCCTCAGCATCAGATTTGGAGTCAGAAATTGATTCATGCTCATAGCTGTTAGCCTCGGGGGCACTGATCACATAAGCAGTCTCGTTAGTGACCTCCTCGACAGCGATCTCCATTGCCCTAATCATGCAGATGTTTCTGTCATTAGCAGCTACCTCATAGACATCCTCCTGATTGGTGTCCCTCTCCTTGACAACGTCCCCAGGTTCCCCAATCACAAAGACATTAGTCACGTGTAAATTGACTTTCTGGACTTGCTCACAGGTTTTCTCCTTCATAGGGTCCTCATTTCCTCCCATCACACAGTTGCTGGTCTCATGATTATTAACCTCCTGGACACCAATGTTGACTTCATGGGCACTACTCTCATGGACATCTTCATTTCCATCTTCTTCACGGGCATGAGCTGGAGCGAGCTTAAAAGTGTCAGAATCCGGGGTGTCAGTTTTCGAGTCATGATCATGGGCCTGATAGACAGGGTCCTCACTGGCATCCTTCTCCTGGATGGTACCCTCCATCGCTTCAATCACACAGGTGTTGAGCTCCTGGACATCTTGCTTGTGGACATCTTCCCCACTGACATTTTTCTCTTTCATGGCTCTCTCCTTTACCTGAGCTGGCAGGTCAGGTCTCGAGTCAGGAACAGAGTTGTTCTCATGGGCATTGGCCTCATGGACAGGCTCCACACTGGCATCCTGCTCCTGGATGGCCCCCTTCATTGCCCCAGTCACACAGATATTCATCTCCTGGACATCTTCCTTGAAGGTGTGTTCCTCACAGGTGTCCTTCTCCTCAATGGCTGCCTCCATTGTCCCAGTCAGACAAATGTTGTACTCAGAAGTAACAACCTTTAGGACGTCCTCTTCATTAATATGTTTCTCTTCAACGCTGGCCTCAGTTCCCCTAATCACACAGGAGTTAGTTACATGGACATCAACCTTTAGGACATCCTCCTCATTAATGCCTTTCTCTTCAAAGCTGGCCTCAGTTCCCTTTATCACAAAGGTGTTGGTATTGTGACCATCGGAATTATGAATGCAGGCATCTTGGAAATCCTTCTTGTGGGTTTCAGCCACACTGGCCCTGAACTCAACATTTTCCTCATTTTGTAAGGTAGGTAGATGAGGAGCAGGGCTGTAAACAAAGCATAGTCATTTGCATTACCATAGTCATACAACAGCACAGAGTTCCTTGAGAGCTCCCCCGTCCCAAAGTCTGTCTCTAGCTGCTCAAGGCTGCATTAATGTCTGTAGCAGCTTTATTTACTGAGCAAGGACTTTGGGATCTCCCTAGGATGAAGTGCTAATTAGAATACTGGGTGGATTGGATTTCCTGTCTCATTCACAGGCATCTAGCATGTTGTGTTTGAGAAATAAAGCTCATTAAAACTTTAACACTCGACGGAGCAAACATCCACAGTGCTTTTGTACATGACAGGCAGCTGTGGCCATGAAAATCAATTAAGAATAATTAGAAATATGTTGGTGATTTAGGAATCCACTGCCTTGGGCCTGTATAGAGGCCCTTGTATTGATAAACCCAGGAGATACAATTATTGTACGTAGTGTATGTCTTCATTACAGACTGTGTCAGTCTCTTTTCCGATAATAAAAACAGATGATTCTAGCATTACTCCCTGCTGGAGAAGTACAAACTGTACTCCATTCTCTTATTGGCCCAGGAATGGGTTATTGTTGTGCTGTTACGGGACTATGACAAAAAAAAATACATGCTAATGAAATTGCGGATAATATTTTAAATGAAACGGGTTGTTATTTTTTCTGTTTGGATATATTGAGTAAATTAACGGCAACACAAAAAGCAGTCTCTTCATCCTTTCTTTGTAATACATGGAGTGCCGTTACATACAACTGTGAAGGAGATCTTCAAATGGTGTGACTTCAAGTCCAATAACACAGAACAAATTATTACAAAATTATGATCCATTATTATGTATTTGTATATCAAAATAGTGTAGAGCATTTCCTGTGACTCCCATATTTCTACTTACACAAGATCTATGAGGAATCAATGAGGAATCAACAATAAGATCATGTACTGATAATATAAAAAACTGATAATTGATAACAAAACTTGATTGAATTAACCAGGAACCACTGCAGAAAAAGGTAATGCATAAGAAAATGAACACTATATATTAAATTAGTACCCTTGAATTGAGAAACATTCCCCTTTAAGAAAATGTTTTCATAACAATGCACTGATCTAAGGTTTGAATATTTTTATGAATTCCAGTTACTTAATGAATAATACTTTTTCCAATTCCTACACATTTGTGACCATTTGTTGATAAGAACTGATTCATACCTGTCCACAGATTCATATGAAACTGGAGGAAGACTTGGTTCCTGGACCACACCCTCCTCCTCCTGAGCCCAACCGCGATTGGAGGAGGCGTAGGTGAGGATAGCATCTGTCACGGTGTAGGGGGTGTGTCCCTGTACACAGTCCTCAATGTGGCCCACGGGAAGCTGTGTCTGTAGAAACAAGTGCAGCTGACTGTCCGAAAGGCATACAGTCATGTTCACCACCCTGTGTACAGACACAGTACAAAAACATATTAGTGTGATCTACATTACCTGTCACAACTGCAATCAATTATTAAATAACACATTCACGGTCATCATGCATATCAGAACTAACAGTAGAACTGCACATATAATACTCTAAAACAATGAAAAGGGAGGTACACAACACAATTCCGCACAAATCAAAGGCACAACAAATGCCCAGCAGCCAGGATCAAGTTGCCTCTATTGCAACAAATGTAGTTGAGTCATTAAAAAGATCTAAAGCTCATTTAACTATACAAAATTAACATTTTGCCAATAAAAGCCAATTCTGAGCTATTGTGATATTCAAGTTTTGTTTCAGTCAAATGTTGCTGTTGCCAGACATCCACCTGGCTCTAAAAGGTTGATTCTGCTGTGCATGCATAGAATTTTAATATGCAAAATATCGCACAATTTAAAAAACTATTCCCACTTTAAAATGATCCCAGATAATGCTTTACTCTACAATCATTTGTGTTTTTTTTAAATGTACAAAAATATATTAACAAAAATCATTAATATTAAGCAGCACTGGATGCCAAAGGACTGAAACAGGCAGTGTGAATTGGCTGGTCCTTTGTGGTAACTAATACGTACTGTTATCTTCCATTGTTCATTTTAAATGCAATTCAATATTGTCACTGTCCTCAATTTAGTATCCTCGAAGGACTCTGCTATAAATGTATATATTTTGGCAATCAGGATGACGATGGTCAGTATTTCTGTTGTTTATAACTTGTATTTCAGATCTACACAAAGTCCATACATTAGCTTGTAGTCACCATATCATAATAAACTAATGCGCTACTTTTAGTGGACTGCGGCTGGGCAACAGAGACAATGTGTAAACAGCACAGGCTGCTGTGAGCACAGCAAACGCAAGCGAATGATATGGGGACTGCTGCCTTCCAGTGAGGCTGTGAGATTTATGGTGTTCATTTTCATTGTGTGGGTCTGCAGAGGGTTTGTGCAGACATGCGCAGCCAGGGCTCTGGCACCATCTATCTCCATCAGCCACAGCCTCCCAGTGTGTGTAGGTGAAGCTCGGCTCTGACACCAATACACAAACAGAAACCCACACACACACACACACACACACACACACACACACACACACACACACAGATACATAGACACATGCACACAGACACCAACACAACCACGCAGACTCACTTCAATTCATGCACATACACGAGACACACAGACAGATGTACACACACATGCACACAGACACAGATAGACACAATAAAACACATCCACACACAACCCCACATACTGAGACAAATATTACACTCGCTCACTCACTCACTCACTCACATCTGCATATTTGTGTATCATACACGGTGTATGCATCATGACTCAACTGGACTGGAATACAAAACCACAGGCAATATTCAAGAAAGGGAACAATGTAATTTGTGTTAGTATGTCCCAATGCCATGTTGTGCCCCAAATATACAAACAGATAGTAAAGTATTCCAACTGCACCACTTTCTATATTCACACATAAATGTGACTGGGCAAGGGCAGCCTGGTTAAGGACATTGTGCTGAACACAGAGTGGGTGCATCTCCCCAATGTTCCACTGAAGGCCTATAAGGTTGTGCGTTATAGTGGTAATAAAAAGTACCACGGTAACACAATTTTAAGACGGTATGATACCAGCATTTTTAAAAATCTGATACTTTATGAAAAAGCACCTGACATTGCTTTCTACTGCAGCGAAATGATTGCCATCCATTGGAAAAAAATACTGCGCCTTTAAGAAAAGAAGGGAAAAAAGCTGGCTGCGTAGTTTTGGGCATCCGCATGGAGGAAAAAAAGTTTAAAAAATGTTTTTATAATATATATTTTTTTAAACCTTATAAAAGGGTTCCTATCTTTATTTAAACCCAAATTACAGTGTCAATTCATGCACACCACAGCAGACAACTGCTTCTGTAAAACAATAAGCAAAAAATTATGATAATAATTAACAACTACAATCATACAATCACTCAAAATTGCATTTTCTGCTGAAAGGACCCCTTTTCTCATAAAAATGCTAATCTTGACAGCTGCCATCATGTCATAGCAACTACAGAAGAAACAGAGGAAAGGAAGTTAGCTAGATATGACGGCAGCAGTAGACCACACTGACCATCCCCAAACTTGTAAAGCACACTGGTGCAGTGTGTATTATTCGCATAATACTCAATGTGCCGGATTCAGAGATGGCCAGCTTAAGTCATGCACTTTTGCGTGGGGAAATTCTGTATTCTAACTTTTGTTCCGCGGATACTTATGTAAAAATGTGGGTGGTACAGGGCATGATATTCTAATGACCTGTTTCTTGTACCTGCCCCCTGGGTTGTCAGGTTTCTACTAAAAAAATGTTTGTGGGGGTATGCTTTTTCAACGTGTCAGAGACAGTGCCTTTAATAAACACATTTGCCTTTGTGAAATCCTGCCTTTGTGCATCGTTGCTCTTGGGTGGTGGGGAAGGCAATGAACGTAATGATACGTCGCATCATAAGCCTGATGAATCGATATTGACGACTGTGATATAGGTCCTACCCATCACACACTCAAAAAAGTACCATTGGAGAGTGGTTGCATGCAATATATTGTTAAATAAACCATTGGATTTACTTAATAAAAGTTTTTAAATCTATTTTTTTTGTTACAATTTACTTAAGTGGTTGCACACAATATTATTAAGTATATGTGACATCTTCAACTTAACTAGTTGAAGTCACATATACTTAATAATATTACATGCAACCACTGTCCAACAATTTATTTGTCCCATGCTGGAAGGATCCCATAGCCAGGAAGGAGAGAGAGAGATTGTAACCTTGTGGAGCACCAGTACACTGTGCAGGGAGTTAATTTGTGCCTCCTAATCATTTTGGATCAGCTGAGCTGACACAAGTACAACATCGTCTCTCTGTCAATGCTGCACCAATGTGCTGCGAATGTGATCAAGACACTGTCTATCAATCCAATCCTAAAACATGTAATATTGGCCTGTCCTGTATATCCTTTCCCGGACTCACTGCCAGATACATTGTTAGACAAATGCAGTCACCCCAAATCTGGAGGAGATAATATAACTCCAGAGATTTAAATCATGTGGTTTAAATAGGATGGTATGATATAGACCATGGACGGCCAACTTTAGTGACCCCTGGGGCCATAAAATGTATCAAGGTACTTTGTTGGGGCTGGAAGCCAACACAAGCCTACCACGCACGAGCATGCAGGTACGCACTCACCCCACCACACCACACCGCACCACAAACACACACACACACACACGCACACACACACACTTGTGTAAGTGCTGACAAAATGTGTAGGGCCATATTCAGAAAAGATTAATAAGAAAAATTATTATTTATTTGTTTATTGTTACTGTTCATGGCTACTGTTGAACATTTGCCAGCATTTTCCTGATGGAGGAATATTATTTTATTGTAATCTTATCGTACATAATATAGACTAGAGCATATTAGTATCTCCCTGGGCTATACTTGTGACTTAGGGCATGGAAAATATTCATTCCAATTTACTGTGTGCTGATATATGCTAGATGAATGTAAAATTTCCTTTGGGATTGAGTGTGAATGGGAACAATTTTGAAAAAGAAACTAAGAGAAATGCCATCCCAGGGCATGCAGCAAAAGATTACATACTGCAGAGTACAGACAAAAGTGATGTTTTATTGAGGTACAAGTGAATGATTAGGCAATATATTTAGGTGTGTGTACCAGTGTGATATCAATGCTTTCATCTTAAACCATCATAAGGGGCAAATGTATGTGCTTTATAATGGAGAAAAAGCATTATATTCATTTTGTGACAGGTTATGGATAGGTTTTTTGACCCATACATCTATCCCCCTATACTGACGAAAAGATAGTAATTCCCACTTGAAAATGATGCAAAAGTGAGTTTCATGAGGCAAAACAGTTAGTTCGTAGTTAAATATATGATTATTTTATGATTTACAGCAGTGCACAAATTTTGGATAGATTTGGAGACACTAAGGGACAACACTTAGATATTTTGCTGAATAATAGTTTTGGTAGAAATGTAAATCCTACCAACATAACAGTTGAAGAGTGATAGTTTTAAGATAACTTATGTATAACATCTTTAGGCAATAACTCAGCAATATGATTGCAAATAGCTAATGTTAAGAATGGAAGCATGTTTTACCAGCTAAAAATCAATACTTATATACAGAGTTGTTTTTGGTAAAATACAACAAAAATAATTCTGTTAGCCAAGTTAAATGGATAGCTAGCCTATATCTGCCAATGATATTACATTACATTATTATAGGCATTTAGCAGACGCTCTTATCCAGAGCGACTTACACAACTTCTTATTACATTTATCCATTCATACAGCTGGATATATACTGAAGCAATTCAGGTTAAGTACCTTGCTCAAGGGTACAACGGCAGTGTCCTACCTGGGAATCGAACCTGCTACCTTTCAGTTACAAGTCCAGTTCCTTAACCATTATACTACACTGCCGCCCATATGTGGTGATAGCCAGCTTGCTACATTGGGTAAAAAAGCAACTTAAAACTGGAAGAGCCTGACACAGATGTTCTTACATGCAAGTACAGACACACTGTATATTCCATTGCTAAAATAAATGTTCCGATTTCCCTCATAAAAATCACACAATGCAGCTCCAATATCTTCTACGTGCAAAGTCTCACATTTGGGCAAAATTGTCTCCGGAATTTTTATGGGTGTTTTTTAACATTTAAGATGCATGTTTGAAAGGGGCTCAATAGAGCACCTTTGGAATGAGGTGGAACAGTAGGTTCGCAGCATGAATGTGTGGCCGAAAAATCTTCAGGGACTGTGTGATGCTATCGAGACAGCATGGACCAAAAATGTTTCCAGCACCTTGTTCAATCCATGCCGCGAAGAATTCAGGCTGTGCCGGAGGCAAACACACACTCAGACCTATGGGAAATTTAGTCTCTAATTAGTCTAACCTGCATGTCTTTGCACTATGGGAAGAAACCAATGTGGACACGGGGAGAACATGCAAACTCCACACAGAAAGGCCCCCGTCCTGGATTCGAACTCGGTACCTTCTTGCTGTGAGGCGACAGTGCTATGGGCGACACCGCCAGCACCACCGTGTCGCCCTTAAAAAGAAGCGGTGTGTTTACCTACCAATGGATTATTCCGATTATTGGCACACTTGTCAATCAAGGAAAATTAATGAAACCGGTTGAGACCAATGATCAGTTTAAAGGGAAGTTTGATACCAGTAATACCGGTATCAGTGTTTTAGAGGGAAGTAACACCGGTGTCAAAATAGTGACACCGTTACAAGCCTACAACCTTGCAAAGTTCTGTCCAACAACTTCAGATAAATCCTAACATGTGAAATAATATCAGATAAGATGCATAGTCTAACAAGGTCACCACTATTGTTCCACAAAGTATTCGCATGCAAGTTAATTCAGACCCCTTTCCCCAGTCTTATTTGACGAATACCAACTGAATATATTATATAAAACAACATAGTCTAGCCAGGCCATGAGTAACTTTATTTCTGATTTTGCATGTTAAATATTTTGTTAAATATTTCTGAAAAAATTTGTTAAAATTCACAATTTTATGAGAAATTTGTTATCAGTGATTTGGTATCGATATTGAGGTACCAAAGTCAGTATCGGTATGGAAGTCAAGATTTTGGCATCGGAACAACACTAATAAGCAGTAGGAGGCACTGACTTGTCCAGAAAGTTCTGCAGGCCACGCCGTCTCCTCTCGATCAAGTCTTCATTGGTGAAGGTGAAGAAGAGCGTCTTGCCAGGGAGGTTGGGAACAGGTCTGTTGGGTAGACAAGGTTGAAACAGTCACTTTAGGACACCGACACACTTGCTGAGTGTGCATTGTACTGTGAGGGTAACACAGGAGGAAATGCAGACATAATCGCATTACCACACTTACGGTGTCACTAAAAACCAGATTCACCTCATTTCTGACTACATAAGTAGTCGCTACAAGGTCGCAAAATCTACGATAGACTAACTAACCGGTTGCAACGGGTCAAAATCACTATTAGGATGTGATTTGGGGGGATTACGTCACCCTGCAACTTTCCTTTTGTTACATCATTAAATCTGTGCATGCTTATATGCCTGCGGTGAAGGCATTAAAACAAGGTCGAAACATATAGATGAAACGCCCTTGTTACACCCCATGAATTGATTTTGTTATCACTCCAAAATATTCTATCCATTGAAGTTGTAGGCTTATGCTGTAATACGCTATTGTGATGCTGTAGCTTGTTGACTATTACCTCTATTTATGTAAATGTATGTTTTTTAAATTTTTTTATTGTGGTTGCTTCACTACTTGTACCTAGTCGCTCCATTCCCATTTAACGCACTTTGTAATCTGGATGCTATATTGCCATAAGCATTTCATATTGTCCTGGATGCATTTCTATGGATGTCTCCTACTGCAAAATTGCAAATGAGGGCGTTTGGTTTCTTTGTGTAATTACGCCCGCTGTTAATGAAATGGTCTTTATTACATCGGTATATGCCGCCTACTCCATTTACTCCAACTGCAGGTAGAACTTGTCTGAATGATCACAAAATTGAAAAATGTAAGTATTTTCACTGTTTGTTATATAGTGTAACTTTAATTTCTGTTAATGCTGTACATTAAATAACCGTAATGTTTGGCCAGATAATCTACATAGCCTGTCTAGCTAGCTACTTAACACACACAAACAAAGATGGAGCAGCTGACAACGATTGTTTCAGTAAATTGTCTGCATGAAATGATGCATCGATAACTTCATGCTTAAAGCTTATTTTTAACCATGGAGCCTACTTTTTAGCCAGAACGGAAAGGCACCAGCCTTTTCTTCTGTAATGGTTAGCTAGCTAAGTTTTTTATCCATCTTATTTCTTTTATTCAATTGCTCACTGGTGGAAACATGCTTTTTCGGGAAATATGTTGACTAACTCTCAGCTGGACAGTTTACCTTTAGATTGTCCAAAATAGAAGATTAACATTGGCAATCTAAGCTAGCAGTTATCAAATGTTAGCAAACTAATGTTCATGTAAGATGCAACCAACACGTAGGAGAAAAGGGCTCCCCGAAATTTGCTTACCACGTGTTCTTCTCAGACGCGCACGACGACGCACGAGCATTGTGGTGACGTTTCACACATATTTTCTCTGACCGTGGACTCAATTCAGTTTGCTTTATTGGCATTACAAGACATTGAATCTGTATTGTCAAAGCATACTGCATTAAAACAGTCGAAGACATACATCTAACTCTGAACAATACAAAACAGCAAAGACTAGAAACGAATGAACAGTAACCATACATGAAAACAATAACTTTTCTTTGATTATGGATTTAGAAATAACAATAATGTAAAATAATACAAGTACAATTAATAATAATAATTATCAATATAAATTATAATAATGATGATGAGAACGACACATATGATCTTATAAAGTGAATATAATAAATATAAAAAATTAAAATGGGTCTATAATGATCTCTGTCACTCAGTGTCCCTAAGACGATGACAGGCAGGTATATATTGTGCTGCCAGGTCACAGCACGTCCTCTCCTCTCCTAAGAGGATGGGGAGTTTTTGGATGTCTGTAAAATTTTTTAATTGAGGGTATCTCTGATTTATTTTGGGAAAATATTTATATATAAATATAAATACGGTACACAAAAGTCACGGTTCGGTACATACTTCGGTTTTGAAGTCACGCTTCGGTAACAGAGTGTATAATTGCTGGGTCGTGGATTGTCTAGGTTACACTTGGACTCAGATAAGCGTATCTTTTTTCATTGCTTTCAACTGTTGTTAATTGAACAGATTGGAACACAAAAGACAGGTAGCTGGCCCAAATACAGCGAGCAAGCTACGGACTAAATGCAAACAATTCAAAATAAACTAAGCTACCGAGTGACTCCAATCTGTTCAATTAACTAACAACAGCTGAAAGCAATGAAAAAAGATACGCTTATCTGAGTCCGAGTGTAGCCTAGACGATCCACGATGCAGCAATTATGCACTCTGTTACCGAAGTGTGACTTCAAAACCGAAGTACGTACTGAACCGTGACTTTTGTGTACCGTTACACCCCGAATAAATATTTAATATACATATTAGGAAAGTTTGCGTAGTTCGAAGCGTCCACGTTCGCGTATTTGCATGAGGAATGTTTCGGTCCTAAGCTAAAATAAGAGTTTACCTGGAAGCCTGCCCACATGGCCTGGCCATGTCAATCAAATGAGCAGGAACCGCCCATTCATGACGTTTACACCATTTTAGGTGTTTCTGGCTTTAAAAATGGCGGCGGGATGTCAACAGTGTAACATTCAAAACATTAACAAAAAACACTTTGCGAACGACTTATGAGGTAGGAAATACATTCAACATGTTTATTAGACCACAAGGACACATTCAAATTTTCTCCCCAAAAAACATTGTATGTAAACAAAGAACAAGTTGTTTACAATGAAACTACATAGTATACCTTTAACGTTTGTCAGACCCGGTTTACAAACACAGGGTTTACCTTCAAACACTACACCTCAGCTCACATACGCTTGCAAACTAACATTAGCTAGTCCACCTAACGACACAATACAATTAGCTAGCACGCTAACGCTTGAATGCACAGTGCCTGTTGGTACCGACCAAATCCTAGATATCGAACGTTAACTTAACAGGTCATGTTAACATAACTAACAAAATAATAGCAGATCGGTGATCAAGATCAAACTGTTTCTTGACAACATGAACATAACCAGCAAGAGCTTTTACTTAGATGGCTAGCTCCCTAAAATGGTAAGCGTCCATTTCTACATTGATAGCTTGCTAATTAGCAAAGTTAGCATGCCAGCTGGGAATCCCTTGAAAGCCAGCGTTATGCTAGGTTCACTGTCACTCGCATGACTTAGTACTGAAATTATATTTAATCTTGGGTCAAAATAGTCTCACAGCATTTTCTGTCACTCGATTTGCTTCAAAACTGCAGGTCGGTGCTGTCTTCATTCAATTGAGTTCATATGTGATAAGATGGGAGCCAGCATAATACTTCATGGACACTTACTAAATAGACTAAACATTACACATAACTATTACACTAAATATTTACACCAAATTGCTTAGTTAGCTCAGTGCTGATGCAACTAATACACTCAATGTCAAAAAGTGTCCTTTATCTTCCATTTCAGCTTCTGCAATTCAGAATCGTCGGCTGAGGCACTAGCATCTGACGACACGGAGGTCATCATGTTTGCCATGATGGTGTCATGCTGTAAGGAAGCATGTGATTGGCTGCAGCGCACATTGTAGCGATTTGAGATGGTCAATTTTCATAGAAAATATTTATACATTTCGTAGTTTTTTTTTTTTTTGTATTTTAAATAACCTGAGTGTTCTACAACTGACATGTTTCATACATGCAATCAAATACATTTTTGAATTATATTATCTCAAGAAAAGGTAGATGTGTTTCAATGACTGCAAAACGAAACAATTTTGACTGACGGCCCAGGGTCTATTTGAAGAGGTTCAATAGCTTAAGGGTAAACCAGACTACATGGAAATTAAATCTTCAGGTTCCCGCTACCTTTCGTTTATAAGCCCAGTTCCTTAAATTCTAGTCCATACCATTATCCATTAGAGGTCAGAAGTGAACAACTGTACTTCTGTGTCAGAGAGTAGTGCCATATTGTCAGTGATTACAGCTCAGAATGGCACACTGTGTCAGTGATTACAGGTCAGAAGGGCACCACTGTGTCAGTGATTACAGGTCAGAAGGGCACAACTGTGTCAGTGATTACAGGTCAGAAGGGCACCACTGTGTCAGTGATTACAGGTCAGAAGGGCACCACTGTGTCAGTGCTTACAGGTCAGAAGGGCACCACTGTGTCAGTGATTACAGGTCAGAAGGGCACCACTGTGTCAGTGATTACAGGTCAGAAGGGCACCACTGTCAGTGATTACAGGTCAGAAGGGCACCACTGTCAGTGATTACAGGCCAAAGGGCTACACTGTGTCAGTGATTACAGGTCAGAAGGGCACCAGTGTGATTAAAGGCCAGTGTAGCACCATTATGCCAATGATTACAGGTCAGAAGTACGGATGCACAAAATAGACATTCTGGGCCAACATCAATAATCACTCTTTGTTTGACCATTTTTACAATACTGATGGCAATGCTGCCCTGTTTTGCATTATAGCACAAATACAAACTGCAACCAAGTTTCAACTTTCATGAAAGAGTAGGAATCAAATTAGGAAGGAAGAATCTAACAAATTACATTTGTATAAGGATATATTTCCACTTTCGCCCGTTATCATTACGCAGACTTCACAGGGATTTCACAGGACAAAAAAATAAAATAATAATACACCCTGGACAGGCTGCCAATCCACTCACACACTCATACCTATGGGCAATTTAGAGTCTCCAATTAGCCTAACCTGCATATCTTTGGACAGTGGGAGGAAACCGGAGTACCCGGAGGAAACCCACGCGGACACGGGGAGAACATGCAAACTCCTCACAGAAAGGCCCTCGGCCGGTATTCGAACTCGGTACCTTCTTGCTGTGAGGCGACAGTGCTAACCACTGCACCACCGTGCCGCCTATAGTTTAGGTAGCAAATAATGCTAAATACTTCTGACGTAATTTACATAGCAACTGTACGCTCAGATTACTGCACCTCATCAACAGCGGCCATGCAAAATTGATGACTATTCAGAAAATATATAACTTTTAAAGACTTAATTCCATCTTCTACTGGGACTTTCGACATTTATTGAGGGCGTGACAGAAGTCTTTGGTGCCGGTGACCATAATCCAACAGATTTATTTTCAACATTCGATTGAACAAGTAACAATAAAATTCTACTTCATGAGTTAGTGCTATTGGCTTGTGCTAGATATATCATACGACTTAGAATTGCGATCATAAAGGCTAACAAAACACTAGCACTTACTACTTATAAGTTTGATTACTACTGCAGTGATGTTAAAAGTCAACAAACTATGTTTTCTGTGAGAAATGTATTGCTGAGCTCACGTGCACACCGCTGTCTATGTTCGAACACTCTACTGTAATAACGCCAAACTACAGCCAGAAATATTTTTTTCCCTCAAGTAAGTTTGTCACTTTGAAAAATGTAGGCTATAGTTTTATTTATTAATGAGCGTCATAGCCTATGTGCATTGCCGCTGATTTTTTTTATATTTACGTGTCAATAGGCTAAACCAGAAAACAACCAATACCAATTTTATTTTTCAGCGTTTGTTGAGTTTGGATGCTGCCATCTGATGAAACATGAGCACAACGCCTACATTTCTCAAAGTGATAGACATACTAAGACAATTAAAACCGAATACATGTTTCTGACCCTGTGATAACATTTGGGCTGGGTATCGAATGTCAATACTTTTTGAGCACCGACCGAATCATGTCGAAAACTGTGAGTATCGAAAAAGTATTCGGTGCCAATTTTCAGTACTTTTTGGCAAAAATTTCTAAAATTATCTGTTAAGTACCAGAATTTTAGCCCCACCAGAGGGACTCTTACACTCAGCAGAGAAAGGTATTTTAAAAAGTATCGATTTGGCATCGGTATCGAACACCAAGTATCAGTACAGGTATCGAAAAAGTTTTATATAAGGTATATTTTTAATTGGTATACTTAATTATAAGGAATGCTTAAAGGCCATGATCCATAGGTAATATTTTTAGGCAATGTAGATGAGGAATACTGCCTGCAAGAAGGATGGAGATAAGCAAACAGGACAAAAATCAGTGAGGAAAGCATGGTGGGCTCCAAGAAAATAAAATATGATGAAAAGCAACTATTGGTCAAATTGCCAATTTGCACTGCCTCCAAAGGTTGCCTATGTATCATGACCTTAATGATTGTGAAGGCAATGGCATGGAATTAAAGTAATGGAATTTAATGGAATTAAAGTAAACAAACCCATGTACCTGCTCTGGATAGTTTATCCATACCTTAGCCATGGATAAATTAATAAAATTGAAAAGTCTGAAAAATGCAAAAAACTAGGACAGTATTATGTTAATCTATGTCAATGCATAAAATTGGAATAGAAGGGGTATAAGTATTACATTAACCGCAATGATCTAGCTAGACTGGCCACACTTAGGCACCACCTAAGCTTCTTTTTGAGCCACAAAAAACCCTGCTTTATTGTGTATCTAGAGAGCTACTGAGTTTGTATAGCTTTGCTTATGAGTTTGGATGGTAAAAATTATCAATTCAAAATAAACAATAAATTGAGGTTCAGATGACCATGATTATGCCAGTTTTTTAGCATGACACTTCATTTATAGCATCAGCAGTGCATCAATTACCCTGCCGCTCTGGTGCATGCAAGTTGCCTCATCATACTGGCTATAATCTTAGCACCTAGTAAACCACTGTGCCATTGTGTCAGTACCTGTGGTCTGTAATTCAGAATGGTGCCAGGGATGCTGACATTCTGTCAATGATTAGAGCTCAGTAGAGTTGCATTGTGAGATTGTGACAGTTATACTAGTGGTCAGTAGTTCAGCATTGCGCCAGTGATCACAAGTAAGCACTACACTCAGACTGCCACTGTGTGATTTATTGAAAGGAAAAGGAAGTTTATGACTCACACAAGCCCAGAATTCTTCTGGAGCTTCTTCTTCAGCCACACAAATTCGCTGTAGCGTCGGCGCACACAGGAGGTCTTAGCCGTGAAGGCTTTGCTATTGGTCTGAGGGGGAAATGACAAAAACGTGACCAACTCACTCAGCATTTTTTTTTAAACCAAGGGAAAATTAAGTTCTCTACATTTCAAGCCACCATTTTCTTTAGCATACTTACTGTGGCAATCTAGCAAAAACATTACACTTTATATCTTTCTTGAAATTACGCTTTAGCAACAAATGCCCATTATGCAATTATTAAATACATAGTTAAAATCCAACAAAATGCCAGTAAGCTGTCCAGTGTAACAGGTTTTGAAAGTAGCTATTAGCCTAGCAAGCGAGCTTAGATTCAATTAATGGATTGATAATACAGAGAACATATTCATGAATAAGACTGAAGGCTAAAATCATAGATGGTGTGCTATGGTCCGTTGCAAATCTCCACTTCATAGACGGGGATTAAGAAAAAGGAAGCAATAGCTCTTGCATTTCAGGAGGACAGTATTTCTTTCTAAGGACAGTATTTCTTTCTATTTATGTTCCTCATTCTCAAACTGTTTTGAGTGGCACTAGAAGAGCGGCTCACAAACAAACTCATCCACAAGAAATAAATGCACACTCTGAGTGAACCAATAACACAATTACTAGCTGGCTGAGGATAAACGGCACTCCAGGTACCACACTGCAGTACAATAAGTGATTACCTATGATGGGAGATGTAATCAATTCTGTATTGAATAGTGAGGAATCACCTTTCTTCTCATTGACAGGGGATGGCTACAGTATAGATTGAAAATCCAATCAGACACAAACCCCTGACTTAATCAATCAACCAATTTACGTAAATGTTAGGAATAATGCTGGAAATGCTCACGATATCAGACTCAGTGGATCGTCTTTATCAATACTACAGTATATATTTTTGGTAGTTAACAAGTAAAGACAGTGAGAAAAGGCCATGCCATCTACAATTATGTCTTTTGCCAAAGTTCTGCCAGCATTGCACACACACGAAGCCTGATAGATGTAAATCATATAACAGGCATTTCAGAAAGTAGTTTTGCACAAAATACCTCCAATACAGCCAACAGGGGTTATTCAAGGGGTTGCTAATGAACACTGTTATCCACGCTGACTGAATCTCTACCATATATCCCTTGAACGAAGCAAAGTCAATTGTGTGCCACCCCTGGAGGGCTGCCTGCCAGTCGGCACTGGCCTAGGCCAAATTCGATCTGAGACCATGGTGCACAGTCTTGCACTGTAAGCCGCACTTTTACCAACTAAGCTACCCAGCAGTCTATCAAATGTTTTAAGCGTGATAACAACCATTGCCTCCATGTGGTGGATCTGCGGTTATGTCCGGGCGGGGGGGAAGGACCCAAACGCAGGCAGGAGTGTGAAAAAACCAAAGTTTAATAAAGGGCAAGGCAGCAATCCGTGGTGAGACAGGCTGGGTCAAAAACCGGGGAGACAGGGCAACGGTACAAAGCACAGTCCAAAGAGTAGTCAAGGAACAGGCAGGGGTCAAAACCGGGAAGGCACAGCAAAGGTACAAAAACAGGATCCAAAAACAGGGTCGTGAGAACACAGGCAGGGGTCAAAACCAGGGAGGCAGAGGAGGAACAAAAAGAAAACAAAACAGACTGAAAAGACAACAAAAAATAACATAACGGGTAAAGGATGAGGGATACGAAAACTCGGAGACAGATATCAGGGCAGGAACTAGGGACACTCGCAAAAACACACAGAAAATCAATAATGAGGAACTCGCGAAGACAGACTGAAATTACAGGGTTTAAATACACAAGGAGAAGATTACACAAAATTAATCAGGTGTGAAGGGGAGGGGAAATGGGAGAGTACACAGGTGAGAACAATGAGGGTAACAAGGACCAATAATACAATGACGGGGGAAACGTAAGACACGGACTGGAATACACATAGACACAATGATAACAAACGGCCTGGGGTTAGAAGGTAAACAAGTGCACAGCTCAGAGGGGAGGAACACGAAAGTGGACACGTGCAGAGAATGCGAAATCACAGATAGATACAGGGATAGGATAACGAGGAGGGAAATGACAGCTGCAGGTAGAAACTCAAATGAATTAGTAATTAGTAATGTTAGTAGTGAACTCTAAAACCCTAATGTTAGTAGGTTAGTATTATATACACGTTAGTTTGTTAGCAGGTTAGTATTAAATCTAATCTAACAGTTAATATGATTAGTACATTAGCATTAAATACAAATATTAATAAAGCCAGAAGGAAGAAAACGAGATACGAAATACAGAGGAAACCCGAATGTTCCCAAAATCACCCGAATAGTGTAATGACAAAGACAGGGAGTGGAATCTGAGGAACATGGAACGCGGACTGACAATCGCGAGGGAAATGCAGGGAAAAAAAGGAAGAACTCAGGAAACATAACAAATAAAACAGACAGAATTACAGGATCCTTACATCTGCTTTCTTTTGTCTTTTTTTTTCTTCCTTTAATCATATCTAATGCAGTAGTAAAAACCTGAGGCTAGGTGAAAAGTTTCTGGGAAAAATAAAATACCACTCCTATCTATTGAGTTGCACTAAGCAACAAGGCCTTGCAGCCTCCATGTGATTGACAAAAACACATCACGTGATCACATGGAGGTTTGATGACCTTGCTGCAGAAAGGCTGTTTTATCAACACCCAATAGATACCAGTGGTGATGGTTTCGTTTTCACAGAAGCATTTCATGTGGTCCCTGAAATTTGGATGTTTACTATGGCATATGGTATGATTAAAGAAAAAAAGACGAAAGATGTCACATGCTAGTGGTGACTGTTATTAGCTTTAAAAAACATTTGATAATCGTTCATATGGTTTATTTCCAAGCCCTACGAATAATAAAAAACTAAGAAATTATGAACTGAGATCCAAATGAGAGATATGAGCCTGTAAAACTGAAACCCTATGGTTATGATATGGTTATTATAGCCCATTTTCAAGTTCAATAATATAGCCATTAACTAATGAACCTGCGGGGGGCCTACAACAAAACTGGTTATAACTATGTAATAGTTTGACCTATCATAATGGAATTTTGTATCCATATTAAAGCTAGAGTATGCAACTTTTTTTCAATGGTCACATTTGTTTTCAAAACAAGTCATAACACCACTTTTGCCTGCCCACAGAGAAAGAGACACACCCCCCTACCCCACTACTTCATTGTGAACGGCCATCCAGGTTTTCTAGATACGATTGCAGGATTAGACTGGTATAGCTAACATTACAGTAAAAATGTTATTTTTTTAAATTGTTGAACAAGGCTAACGTTGCCCTCTATCCCAGGCTTATTTACTCAGTACTCAAGTTAAACGTTTTACAATAGGACCTTTCTGACAGCAGAAATTAGAAAAGGAGAAAATAAATAAAGGAGCCAACTTTCTGCGAGCCAGTTTTACTAAAACACTATAATTGACAGTGATGGCTAGCTCAATTATATAGCTAGCCAATTTTATAAAGACTCCGGATATATAAAGTTATGCTACAAGATATCTTTGTCCCACTGTCAGATTTGGCGATCAAAGCATCATAAAACTTGCTACTTCTAGGATGACAGACAGATTGAATTCCTGTAACTTTATTCTAAACCAGGTATTATTTGGCTACAGCTGGCATGCATAATTATAGCTGAATAGCTGGTTCTAGCGAATGCGATCTAGCCTACTGGCTATGACAGACGTTAGCAAACACTTTCTTCTTCCAAAAACTAGCTGCCGAGTGAAGTAAAAGTCATCAATATTAGCAAGCTAGCTACTATTCATTAGGTAATTACAATTGGCTGGAAATCAGAAAGTCCAGGAAAATGTTTTTCGCAAAAATAGCACCGGCGATGCAACCGTTGCATCTAGCTGGGCTTATGTGAATACACCCTCCCTAAATCGGACGCGAGCGAACGTCTGGGTCTGCATCAGTCTGGGTTGCGTCAAAAAAAATTGTATATCTACACTAGACACGTTCAGTAATCGCGCAATGAATGCAAAAGAACCAATCATTAACATCGGGGGCGGATCTTTTTTTCCCCAGTCAATTGGCCAAGGTGGGACTTGCACAAGGAGGTCTGGAGTGTCGCGTCTCAAATAGAAACAGCGTTTTCTATTTATTTACAATTATTTTGACAGACGCTCGCTCACATTCGGTTCGGGGAGGGTGTAATTGTCGATTGGTTTGCGACGTGAACCGGCCTATTTATTTGACTGCTTTACGCCATGAGCCACTTAGTTTTGAAAACAAAAATTCACCGAATTGCTGGTTTTAGAATGCAGAACTTGAGGGTATAAACACAGTTTATGGTGCTGGATTTCTCTCACAATCGTTACTTTTTCTACTAACTAAGCATGACCGTTCCCCGATATTTTTCCAAAAAATAAAAAAGCTGCATACTCAAGCTTTAAAGGGAGGCATATCATATAGGCATGTTCAAATCAACTAATAGGGGGCACTACAAATCCCAGCAAATATACATCTCAGAAACCAAATTACAGAATGAAACAAAGCCAGGTATATGTGATCTGGGGACACACATTAGTTTAAACATGAAGTTTGGCAAGAAGGTGAGCATAGCCTATGACATAATGACTTATAAGTCTGAGGGGGTGTGGCCAATTGCTATGAAACTGAATATGATTATCTGATTCTCCATTTGGAATATATTTCATACAATTCCATCCAAGAATGGTTGGATGGTGGACGACGGGGTTCTTAGTTGCCAAATACTGAGGAAAATGAATTGGAATATGAGTATCATTGACACCTTCATGCTCTGAAAACTATCCTGAACACAATGTTGCCCTAACCACCCACAGCTGTTGTTAGCTGAAATGTAAAAAAAAAAAAAAAAGACTGTAAGCTTGCAAACTTACAGTATGCAAAAGTTTCAAAAAAGCTTTGTGCTGAGGAACAACAATACCAATAGCAATGATGCTGCTTTAAAGTGTGAAAAACACAGGTTTTAAGTCTGTTTTAGCCTACTGCATAATTTTGAAAGATATAAATAGTATGGAGTGAAAGGAAGGTGGGAATATCAAACAGGTGATTAATTCCTCACATCCAATTTGCAAGGGTGGTTGTAACCGGTTATAAATGCCATTAAAACTTTAAATTACCATCAAAAAACCTCTTCCTTTACCATTATGATAACCTCTTCTGCCATGAAATCCATTAAATAATCCTCTTGCTTTAAGGCTTGTAACCCACACATTGCCGCTTGAGGCTATATTTTTTTAACTTACCTGCATTTTGTGTTTTTTTTTCTCCCTTCCCCCCAGTGGAGGCTCACTTTAAAGAATGCTAGAGGTTTTGAAAAAGAGTATCTTTTCCTAATGAAAACATATTTCACAGAGTTGACAAGTTTGGGCAAACCGACTTTAAGTTTCTTTTTAAATAGACCTTATCGAAATATACTCACATGTAGAAATATCTTAAAGTCCACATATGAATTCCAAAAGCCCTCATTCTGAACCCGCGGGTCTTGGACTCGAACGGCAACGAACTCCTGCAGAAACAAGTTTAAATGTCAATATGTTACCTGGGAATTTTAGAATGCATTCCCAGAATCTAAATCAGCCACACAAACACAGATGTATGAGGTAAGGCACAATTTAAATATCCCATATCATTAGCACTGTGTGCCCCTGTGTTAACTCCACGCAAATTAATAAATTAAATAAGCTCAATTATTTTAGAAGCAGCTTCTTTGGCATAAACTTTGCTCTTAAGAAGGCTTGATGGTTTGGTTTGGGCTGGCGGTCAATACTGGAAATCAAAAAGCGTGACAGAAACGGTTCAATATTTACCACTACCAAACATTGGTAGGCCAATATGAGCAGTATGAAAATAACTTTGGGAATGGTAAATTCTGAACGGTCCATCGTCTGTCTGGAAAAAGATGCTCAGGTTGTGCAAGACATAGCATTGATTATTATCTTTCAGCAACAAGTCACTGCTGGGGTGATAACATATCTACATGAGGTAATGATCGACAGAGAAGACTGTAGTGGCAAATCATTGAAACACTCTGAGCTTTAATGGAAAGCTCCCATGAAGCCATTGGTCTACCTATGCCACAAACATACCATCAAAAAGAGGGAATGTCATAACTTCCGCTTCATACAAAATAAAGCATTCATGCAGATCCAAAAACAAACAAGCCAAACCTAAGAAGGAAACCAAGAGAAACAGTATTACTCTTATTAAAACTTCGTTCGATTTCTTTACTTGCTTATTAGTGACACAGCTTTAATGCAGCTTATACAGTTGAATGTATTTATTGTTTACATGCCACCCCCACCCCCCCCAAAAAAAAAAAATTTGTATTAAACTTGAAAACAAGTATATGAGAGCCATGTTAATGTCTGCATCAACAGCTAGTTAACATATGCTAGGCCCTATATCTATGTAAAGACACAAAGCCAGTGAAACTTAGGTTGGGCAAATTCCGATGCTCGTGAACGGCTCGTCTTACTAAACTGTTATTGATATGTTATTAAAGTTATAACATATTAACGTCAACCATGAGCTCAAACATCATACAGATGTTGGGCCCTTCTCTTTCCTTGAGCATGAATTAAGCCTTAGGGTAGGGTGTGGAAGTTGTAAAACATGAAGAACATCACACTTTCATTCAACTAAAACAGGCTTTAAAGCACAACTGAACTTCGGTAGAACTTTGGGTCGTGTAGTTACCTGGCCATGATACGAGTCTAAATGGTGGCAATGTATGTTTGTTAGTTGCTCCGTACTTCCCTGGGGTGATAATCCAGAATAGGGTATTTGTCGCTCTCCATTCACTTCTATAGGGCAGCTGAAACGGTCTCAAAATGGCAGTTCTAGCACGTATACGAACGCGAACGAGGACTGTTTTAGCTGCCCTATAGAAGTGAATGGAGAGCGACAAATACCCTATTCTGGATTATCACCCCAGGGGAGCACAGAGCAACTAACGAACATATTTCGCCACCATTTGGACTCATATCATGGCCAGGTAACTACACAACCCAAAATTATACCAAAGTTCAGTTGTGCTTTAATGACAATACAAGCCATTGTTTGTCTACACTGTGGTACATTCGATATCAGCTAGGATAAAAATTAAAATGTTGTCTACTGCATGGTAAAACTGATGTTCACATAATATTGAAATAATACCACCCATTATGTCCACATAGATCTAAAAATTCAGAAAATATAAAATTCCTTTATTTTATGTGTCACTGTTTCATTTGAGAAGATTACCTTTCTAAAATGTGTTTCATTAGATATTTACCAGAATTTGAGCCTTTCAGTTTCCTCAACAAACTTTCATTTCACAGAAATATGAAACAGTAATACAAAACAAACATTAAGCAGCAGATGATGTTGATCACTAATAAAAAATTTTAAAAGCCACTTTTTACCTCTTACATAACAACAGAATCGGTGTGCTTCGTTCTTTGTTACTAAACAATAGAATCTACTTGTAGGCTTCATTTTTGTAAAACAAAATATTAATTAGCCTTTTTCAAAAACAGACAACTCAAGTAACTAAGAAATAAACCTTCAATCTTTAAATAGAGAAATAGGTCTATATAATGGCTGAACATGCCTGAGCACCGCATTAACACAAGACAAACTAATATAGAATTTGATATTTTTTCCTTAAAAGAAATTTAACTTACGTCTTGTTCCTGATTTTTGTTCATCCTAAAAAGTGTTGCGTTGCACTGAACGCATCTGTCAGAAGGGGAAGGAAGAAAAACATTACAAACAACATCCAACAAGCCTGCAGTAGCTACAAGGCTTACTCAGCCTGTGTGGTTTCCAGAAATAAATACAAAGAGTCACCCATGGAATTCTCCAAAGTCCTTGATCAGCAAGTTCTTCCCCCCCCCAATCACAAGATTATTGCAAATCACAATATGGTTTTGCAAGCACGCTTGGGCGTTCCACTCAAACTTGACTTCTTTGAGCTGCAACTTGAGTGTTTTTAAAAAATAAACAGTTCACAAACTCACCTTTCACCTTTGCATCTAGCTGACCACAATTTCAAGAATGTGACCAGTTTAGTTAAAAATGTGGTTAAAGAAAGCATCTCAAATTCAAATTAATTTCTCCTGTCAGCCCTTTGGCTATTAGCCTGTATATGGGGACCCACAGTCGTTTGAGTGCAGCACCCTGCAAGTTTAGAGTAACGTTAGATTGCTTTCCCTGTGCCCTGGGATGAGTTTCAGCCCTCCCTCTTCCTGTGTGATTAAAAAATCCCTCATCAATCACATTCTCATTTCACCAAAGTTAACGCCCTTTTCAATGGGCTGCATGTAACTCTTGTCAAGCACTGGTATCTGATTATCGAACTGACTAACTGATACTGATTAACTTATACTGTTATCGAACGTTAAGCCTTGTTAAATAAGTAACATTATTCAATAATATAATAATATTGTTGGCAGACCCCATACTTTTACCGTTTTATACTGACAACATAACGTTACTATAAAACGTTAGCTAACACACGCTGTTCTGGCATGACAAACGGTGGATAAATTAGCTTAACTAGCTACGTAACTTAATTGACAAAATAACTGTTCGCTGGCTAAAACGTTGGGCCGATTTCCGAGCGAGTTGGCAAGTTAAATCTGACTAAATTTAAAATATATATTCGCGTCACCAGATTCGTTGCCATAAATGAAACTTAGCTAGCTGTAACGTTAGCATAGCCAAGGCACCCTAATATAACTTAACTTAGCTACATCATGGTCTAGCAGGCAGTTCGTAGCTAACGTTAAATTAAATATTGTAGGCAAACATATTATAAAAGGTTATATAACGTAGCTATCCATATCGTTAGCCAGAACAGCTTGACTAACGACGTTATATTCGCTATGCTGGTCAGTTTGCTAACGTTACTTTATTATAATCTACGTGAACGTTAGCTATAACGTTTCGTATCAGACTGCTAGCATACTAGCCGATTTAGACGTTGACGTTATTCCAGCATCTGGAACCAATGTGTACGAAATGGAATACTAACGAACAACTAACGTTGGCTACTCATATCATCACTAGCGTTAGCAACTTACTTTTTCCGCGATGTTCACACGTTATCTGCGTGTATGTCTTTAACTGTTTCCACAGTTGAGTGATTTCATTTAGTCAAAGTCGCCAGGAAAAATGTAGCTATGTAATATCACATGCAAAATCTGTTCTCCAACTTTTAACGTTATTTAGCTATACGTTGTGTCCACTATTTGTCCCGCTTTTAGCTGAACCAGAGATTGTATGAGAGGAGAGCCACCACCAATATACCAAAAACACTCTCTTGGACGTAGCTACCACTTCTGGGTTACGAGAGACTAGACGGACAACTCATTATTACGTAAATGGATACCGCGAAATTAAATTATTTTATACTGATACTAGAGTAGATCAATTACAGGGCTGTTGCCATGCTAGGCATTTAATGCACATTACTCAAACAATACGAACAACAAAAGCATAGGCGAACAACAGTCGGTAACAATGCAAATGAGTATCCAGTGGAAGAGAAAGCATTAAAATATAGGCCAAAACAAAGAACACAGCACACTCTCAGGCTATGCACTGTGTAAAATGCAAAACACAAAGGCTACATCCGTCAGAAAAAAAAACAACAGAAAGTAACAACAGTAAGAACAATTACCTAGTTAGCTACATTATAATACCGAGCTCATAATCCATAGGCTACAATTTTCTAGAAATCGAACAATTGGATTTTTAAAATGTTTTATTGATAGAAATCATTAACATCATTCACAATCCTTAACATAATTCATAAGCATTAATGACATCAATAATAGTAATATAATTTCAATGAATCAAACAATAAGTAGGCTATAAATCAAAATGAAAATTGGCACAGTAAGAACAATCGAACAATTTCGGCAAATCACTAATCATGTTTTCTCTGTCACAGTTGTCCTTCTAGTCTCCGCCTAGTTTCCGGGTTCATATTTGATTACACATTTCCGGAAGTATACTGGAATATGTAGTTTTTCCACATTTGGAAGACTGACGCATTTCAGCTGTTTTTGCAAAGTCGGAATGAAGCATGTTTTCTAAGGAAGCATTCACGCTCACTCACTCTTAACTTCGATATTTGCCGCTGCTTCCTTGCGCGCACTGGAAAATATAAATTTGCTCAGGTTAAGAACATGCCTACAGGTGGACAACAATACTGGCACTGGAAAAAAAGATTAACACACTTTTGCACTGCATTCCTATAGTATCACCAACTCATTATAACCCTCATATAAGGCCTATCAAGATACTCAAGATACTTTATTGCCACATCAGTAAAAAAAAAAAAAGAGGGGATTTGAGAGGGATTTGTTACAGTGCAACTCGAAAAAGACAAGACATAAACACAGTCACACAATTCACATACAATAAACAGAATCTCATAATTTCCAACAATAATCGATGTCGTCCTGTACAAGGATTCATCAAAGAAGATAAATAAAATCCTAAAAAAAAAAAAAGTCCAATAAATTCCATAAGGTCCTTATCTTATGACACATTTTATGTTTAGAGTCAAATTGACACCAAAAGTTTAAACTGACACAAAACTTGTAATGGAAAATGTTGACACTTTCTGATTCACCTTTTGTGTGTCTCCCAATTGACTAGCCTTTTATCCCTAATTATTGAAAGTATGTGATGAATCAACTGAATTAAGTCAATATGAAAAAATAAGGTTAACTTTTTTTAAGAGATATACTGAATTGCAACAAATTGACCCAAAGATAATACGAGGGTTAAACACACATGAGACTTTAAAGGGATAGTTTATCTAATGTTTTTAAAAGAGATAGCTCACCTTCAGTTTTTGTGTGTGAGGAATAATATTTTACTTCTTTCCTCGAGCACAGTGGTCTCAGTGTAACATTCCACTCCCATCCTATTGTTTCTCCGTGTTTTCCCTCTCCCCGTTTCGTGTTTGTCTCTCCATTGTCCGTGTTTCCCCCCTTGCTGCAGGTTGGGCGTGTTTTCCCGTTTGTATCACTCTGTTTCACTGCTCCTTTCTCAGCCTATCCCATTCCCCCGTTTTGCATGCATTCCACACTCTCCACTCTGTTCAATCACTCTCGCATACATTTGCACGCAGTTCCTAATTGATTCCAATTAATGTTTGCATTTAGTCACCCGGTGTTTTCTGTCCTGTGCCAGTTTGTTAATGCTCTTTGTCTGAAACCTCTGGTCCTGTCTGGTTCCCTGTCTAGTTGCTTTGTTAAGCAGTTTAGTTCTGTGTCTGTGTTTACTCGCCCTGCAATTCTGTCTAAATCTAAGTCTGATCAGTCTGGAACAGCATTACCCGCTGTTCATTGTTTCGTCTCGCTAACTAACTCTCTGCTTAAAGTCTGCCAGCCTGCAGTTGTCACTAAATCCCTGCCTGTGTTGCGGTTTCCCTGCCTTCCACCTGATGTGTGTGCATGCAGCTTGGGCTTCTGCTATTCCACCCTGCGGCGGTGCCTGCTCACAGCCAGTGCTGCGGTGCTGTTGATGTGCTGTCGCTCCTGCCTCTGCTGTCGCTGCTGCCGTCCTGCTGTTGCCGCCCTGCTGTTGCCGTGCTGCTACTGCCGCTGCCCTGCTGCCACGCCTGCATCCTGCCTGGGCTCCGCTCCACTGTCCTGCTCTACCGCTCCCGCTCCCGCCCAGCCCCTGCTCCAAACAACCCGGTTACCTGTTTCCATCATCACCCCTGGCTTTCCCTGCTCCCACTGCTCCCGCATCTTCATACCTGGACTGTCTGTATTTAATGTTCTCCCTATGCTTCAGGAGTATTAATTAGAAGCTTATTTATTGGATGCTTAGCGCTCCCACTCTGTCTGTCAGTCTGTCCTGTGTGTAAAGTCCAGTTCCGGCTTGGAACAATTCCGGCGTGCCTGTAAAGTCCAGCTCCGGCTTGGAGCAATACTGCCCTGTCGGTTGAGTCCAGTTCCGGCTTGGAACTTTAACTGCTTTTGCCTTTCTCCCCATGCTCAGGACTTCCCTGATCATATAATAAATATTGAGTTTTGGCGTTCCTGTCTACGAGTCATGCATTTGGGTCCAGTCCTCTTCCGGGGTCGTAACACTCAGGTTGCATCTGCCATAGTTACAAATTTAAACAATAAAAAATGAGGTAATATTCACATGTACAACCTCTGGAGGTATAATGTTGCTGTGCAAGCTGATTTAGAGTTACTTGAAGTCTAGTTTTGCTTAACAACCAACCTGCAATTGCCCAATCCAGCCATTGTAAAACCAGCAGGGGTGCGTCCCAATACTCGAAAAATGCACCCTCCTTTCATCCACTACAACCTCCTCTTCCCCGTGCTTTGGAAACAGATCTTTGTGTTTTAATCTAATGTTGCTGATTACATCTTAATTACATATAAATGGTTACATATTAATTAATGTCTGGACGCAAACTGCAATGTCAGGTACATTATATACTGTACATGCAAATACTTGTACTCAAAATGTTCAGGCAGTTTTGCATACCTCCAGGTAGGAAATAATCAATTTGATTTACAATCCATATTTAGTTTCTGTTGCCAACAAAAGTGCATTCTTCTGGCTCTCCCCATGGAAGTCTTGTGTCAAAACAAGGGGCAAAATGATACTTAAAATACTTCCACTTTTTCACATCTTAAATGCACAAATGTGTAACATCCGCCGTTTCCTTCCAGCCCACCTTCCTTTCGTTCGCCGTGTTTTCCCCATTCCTCTTGCTTCATGTCATGTTTTTCCTTTTACCCTGTCTGTCTCTCCGTGTTGTGCAGGCTGGGCATGGTTTCCCTGTTTAGTTCCTCATTTTCTCCCCATTATCTCCAGGCCAATCACTCGCCTTCCCTGCTTGCATTCCGCACTCACATTAATTGTAAATCATTCCGCACTCACATTCATTAACTTTCGCTTACATTCCTCACGCCCAGTTCATTACTCATCTCCCATTCACCTGTTTCTTCCCTTATTTACAGTATATCGCCCTCTTTGTCTTCTTGCCAGTTCGTTCCGTCAAGTCTGCTGTGTGTTTGACATGTTTTTTGGCCTCTGTTTGTTCCTAACTTGTCCAATTTGCTTTCAGTTTCACCTGTCCAGCCTGCTTCCCCCGTTCCTGCCTACCTGTACTCACCAATCCTGCATCCTGTCTGTCACCCAGCCCTCCTGCCTGTTGCCCAGCTCCTGCTCGTTCCTGCCCCGTCATCTATCCTGCCCTCTTGTTATTCGCCAACCCCGTATCCGGACCGTCACCCAGCTCCCCTGTTTGCCGGCTTGTTTGTCCTCATTGTTATTAAATTCACTCCTTTTGGAGTTTTTGCCCGAGTCTGTCTACGAATCCTGCATTCGGGTCCTTTCCAGTTTCTGAACCGTAACAGAATGGATGAAATATGTTACGAATTATTGTTTTTTGTTATTTTACTTTAAAAAATAATTTTAGTTTAACCCCTTTGCGCAGATGGCAAATTTGGTCAATTCTCACCTATTTAGGGGGTGCTCTGTTTAAGGCTATAACACCAGGTGTGAGCATCACATAAACTTGGTAAATGGCTAAAAGTGAAACAAGGCAGGTGTACCATTTACAATACAAACTTAGATATGTTTATTTTCATAATTTAAGTCAAAATAAAAATGCAAAAAAAATTGTTTTTCTTTAGTTTGCAACAAAATACTGACAGCTACATAAGTGAAACGGGTAATATATATACATTTCCTGGATCATAAACTCCATGTCCACAAGTGTGCAAAATCAGAGGATGATATGCAGAACTACTAAAGATCTATGATGCAAAATATAGGCAATGTACCCTGTTGTCCATTAGTGTCTCCAAATCTATCCAAATGGCTAAATTGTGCACTGCTCTAAATAAAATAAATTATGACATATTTCATTACAAATCAACAGTTTTGGCTCTGAAAACTCACTTTTGCATCATTTTCATGTGGGAATTGTAATATTTCTATTTTACAGAAATATTGCTGCTTTACTGTCACTCAGTTAGTGTCTAATAAAACAGAGTACCAAGACCATTCGTGATGTTGCGCGTGTTTATTTCACCTACTGGTAACGGGTGCACATGACCTACGTCAATCTCAGCGACAACTTCAGTCAGCTGATATCCCCAGGATATTACATCCCCCTTCTTTTGAAAGAACATGGCTATATGAACATAGCAGCAAAATAAAATTACTAATGACATGAATTTCACATGTTGTCAGCATTGCAGAGTTACTTAGGGACATACAAGAAACATCAATATGGCATCAACAAAACAAAAAGTTTTTTTCTTTTTTAACGTTACTTACAAACTTCACAGGTCTAATATAGCTCTTGGCTTTACTATGCGTCCTGATCTAGTAGTAATATGTTGCGATGGTTCCTTGGAGCCTATTGCATTTGAATCTGTGACATTTTGCTGCAAGGTCTGGGCTTCAACAGTCTCTGGCTCCCCATCCTGAGCTACATCACCTTCGCGTGTTTGTAGGAGGTGACGCCGATTGCGCCTAAGTGTGTGGCCTTCGTCCGTGAGGATGTTGTAGGATCTTGGTGTACCTGCCGGTTTGATGACTGTGGCAGGTTTCCAGGTCGTACCTCTGTAGCTGCAGAATCATGCGTTGGAGCCAAGATGTCATCCACAATGACGGCGATGCCTGACAGCCCCTCATAGGTCTCGTCTATTCGCCTCTGAAACTCATCTTGTGCAGACATGATCCCAAATGGGAGTCTATTGAACCTGTATCTGCCAAAGACAGTGTTGAACGTGGTTAGCATGGATGACTCTTGACTGAGCTTTATTGTCCAATACCCGGACCTGGCGTCTAGGACGCTGAAATACTGTGCCCCAGCTAGTCTTGGTGTGACATCATCTAATGTAAGGAGCGGATAATGAGGTCTCTGGATGGCTTTGTTCAGGGGGCGTGGATCAAGACAAATCCTAAGTTTTCCTGTTTTAGGCTTTTCCGCCACCACTAATGCATTTACCCACTCTGTGGGCTCAGTGACCTTTTGGATAATGTCCATTGTCTCCATTTCTTCCAGCTCCTCTTTGAGCCGACTGCGCAAAGCGTACGGGATGCGGCGAGGTGGGCACACTACAGGTGTTGCTGAGGGTTTGAGTTGGAGGCTACACTCTCCAGGAAACAGTCCAATGCCTTCAAACACATCTGCAAATTCATCCATAATACTTGTGTTCTTTTTGGGCTGTGCATCAACAATGTGTACTAGTTTAACCATGCTTAAATCTAGACATGCTCGCATACCCAGGACTGGGGAGGCGTTTGTGTGGACTATATCAAAGTCTAACCTGACCGTTTTCTCTCTGTATCTGCATGTTAACTTACAAGCTCCTTTTACTTTAAGTATATGCCCGCCGTATCCTGAGAGCTTACTGGATGAGGGGTCTAGTATTACATCTCCAAATATCTGGTGGAATGTGATAACTGGTATTATGTTAGCCTGGGCTCCCGTGTCTATTTTAAACTTTATTTTGTGCCTCTTTTTCCCCACTTCCACCTCTGCAAAGGCTTGCTCTCTAGTTGTATTTGCATGCTCTTTTGTGATGGTATCAATGTACAGTTCATCTGCTGGCTGTTCGGTGCTGTCGGAGATAGCATGCAACCTCTTTGGCGTACCTTTTGTGTGTTGTTTTTGCGTTTGTGCCCTACATACCCTAGCAAAGTGGTTAAACTTTTTGCATTTGTTGCACTGGCGCCCCCTTGCTGGGCATTCCTCCGTGCGACTATGCTCTCTCCCGCAGGCTCCACATCCAGTGCCCCGCTTAACGCTATTCCAATCAGTTCCGCTTGATTTACTGTGCCCATGACGTGCTTGGTCTGATCGGAACGTTTTTTTGCTAACTGCATGAACGAGCTGGTTAGCCCCACTGCTCACCATTGTCTTTAACTGATGCTGCAATAGCTCGTGCGAGCGTGCAATATCAATCGTCTTCTCTAGCGTTAGGTCTGGGCCGTGGCTTAGCAGCTTTTTGCGTACTCTTGGTGAGTTTATGGCAAAAACAATCCTGTCTCTCACCATCTCATCGCTGTTAGGGTAATTACAGTCTTTCACAAGGAGTTTTAACTCCGTCACAAACTGGTCGAAACTTTCACTTTCATTTTTTCGTGAAATTTGTATCGCGCGAAAATGGGGTTAGCTTTGGGCATAACATAGGCTTCGAAGCCGTCATAATACGTCGTCAGTACCTTTCTCTGGTCCGCTGTGAGAGTCCATGTATTAAAAATGTCTCTGCCCTTCTCCCCGATCCACAGTAGCAGGTAACTGCATTTTTCCTCCTCCTCTTTAGCACGCAGCGGACCCGAAAACATCAGCTCTATGTGCTGGCGAAACTTCCTCCATGCGTCGGGAAGGTTGGACGAATCCCAATCCATCCGTGGTGTTGGAACGCCTGTGTTCTCCATCATCTGTCGTCAGGTTGATGTATAACTATTCTGACACCATGTAATATTTCTATTTTACAGAAATATTGCTGCTTTACTGTCACTCAGTTAGTGTCTAATAAAACAGAGTACCAAGACCATTCGTGATGTTGCGCGTGTTTATTTCACCTACTGCGCACATGACCTACGTCAATCTCAGCGACAACTTCAGTCAGCTGATATCCCCAGGATATTACAGGAATTACTATATTTTCATCAGTACAGAGGGGTAGATATCTATGGGTCCAAACCCCTATGCAAAACATGTCATAAAATTTATAAAAATTTGTTTTGTCCATTACAAAGAATATACATTTTCTCCTTCTGATGGTTTAAGATAAAAACATTGATATCACAGTGTTACATACACCTAAATATGTAGCCTAATCATTCACTCTTGTACCTCAATAAAACATCACTTTTCCCTGTACAGTATGTATACTTTTTCCCCAGGATTGCATTTTTCTGTAGTTTTGTTTTTTTTAATGTTCCAATTCATAATGACTCCCAAGGAAAAATTTTACATTAATCTACCACATATAAGCACACCGTAAATTGGAATGAGCATTTGCCATGCCCAAAGTGACAAGTATATACGCCTGTGGTAGGGGGGTGTGGTTTTAGGCGCTGCCGGCAAGAGAGAGAGTGAACTCGTGTGGTTCGTGGAGCCGGCACAGCTGCCGGAAATCATGCAATTGGTGATTGATGATTGTTTATTAATTGTGTAATTAACCAATTGCTTTGATTGTTCGACAGTGAGCCTGAGGGCATAAAAGGAGACTGCTGGGAGTTCGAGGAGAGAGACGAACTTGTGTGTTTTTGTATCTGTGTAAACCGCCAGTGAAAGGCGGAACCAAAATAAACGGAGTCATCTCCAAACAAACTATTGTCTTTCGCCTCTTGAACCGAGGGGTGGCACTCACTTTGCCACAGTGGTGGCCCGTACGGGGATACAGGAATTCAAGAGGCGGTATGGACCACAGCCAGGAACAGCCGGAGCAGTCGTCATCCATAGTAGCGCTGGGAAAAATGCTGGAGGGAATAGCTGCCATGCACGAGCGACATTCGGCTGCTCATGCCGAGAAGATGGAAGCCCTGCGTGCGCAGGCTAACCTCCAGACCCAGGCGCTACTACAGCTGGCTGCTTCCGGTGAGGCCAAGGGAAGGCAGAACGTCGCGTCCCCAAAGTTTCATATACCCAAGATGACCGCGGACGACGACGCTCAAGCCTTCCTAGAGGCATTTGAGGTGGCAGCGGGGGCGTGCAGGTGGCCACTAGAGGAGTGGTCAGTACGTCTCCTGCCCCTCTTATCGGTGGAAGCGCAGAAGGCAGACTTCCGCAATCTGAAGAAAGCGGTCCTCGACCGAACGGGATTCAGCCCGGAAGACCACCGACGTCAGTTCCGGGAGACCTCCCTGACGGAAGAGGACCGTCCGTTCGCCTACGCCCAGCGGCTGACGGACATGGCGAGGCGCTGGCTCCGGCCGGAAATAAGATCAGCTGCGGGAATAGTGGAGCAGGTGGTCCTGGAACGATTCATCGCGGGGTTGCCGGCGGATACAGCCAGCTGGGTCCAGTGCCATCGGCCCACCAACCTGGATAACGCCGTCACCCTGGCGGAGGACCACCTAGCACAACATCCCCTCACCCAGCAGCAGAAACCGGAGCCGGCGCCCCGGAAAAAGTTTTTTCCCCGGTCTATTCCCCTTCCCGTTTCCCGTCCCCAAAACCCCTCCTTCCCTCTTGTTAATTTCACTCGTGTTTCTTCCCCTTCTCCCCACTCAGGCTCAGTGGCGGTGCAGTCCGGCCCACAGGGAGCTCCTCAGACACCTGGACCGGGGTGTTGGCGGTGCGGACAGCCGGGCCACCTGCGCCGCGATTGTCCGCTCATGGAGGTGGGGCAGGTGGTCCGTGTTGTCGGCCCGCCCACCTCCGCTCCCGATCCAGACGGGGCATACTGCATTCCTGTAAGGGTGCAAGGGAGTGAACACCGGGCGCTGTTGGATTCAGCTGTTGGATTCACGATCTCACCCATATTTTGCAATTATTAGGGACAGATTGTACAGAATGAGTCGTGACACTCAGATAGGTGAGGAAATAACCCAGTTGTTGGTACCTAAAAGCCGCCGGGAAATGATTTTCCAGGCGGCTCACTACAACCCCATGTCTGGTCATTTGGGATATGAAAAAACACTAAACCGGATAATGGCCCGTTTCTACTGGCCGGGCATTTGGGCAGACGTACGTCGGTGGTGTGCGGCCTGTCCAGATTGTCAGCTAGTGAATTCCCTGGCTATCCCAAAAGCGCTGTTGCGCCCTCTACCGTTAATTGAGGTCCCTTTTGATAGAGTGGGCATGGACCTCATCGGGCCATTTGACAGGAGCACCCAGGGTTACCGATTTGTATTAGTTCTGGTGGATTATGCAACCCGGTATCCCGAAGCAGTGCCGTTGCGCAATATCTAGGCCAAGAGTGTTGCGCAGGCATTGTTTCAGATAATCTCCCGCGTCGGAATCCCGAAAGAGATTCTGACAGATCAAGGCACCTCGTTTATGTCACGCACATTACGCGAACTATATGAATTGTTGGGAGTTCAGTCCATTAAAACCAGCGTATACCATCCGCAAACGGATAGGCTCATTGAGCATTTTAATAGGACTTTAAAATCGATGATTCGGAAGTTCGTACACGATGATAGCCGAAATTGGGATAAGTGGTTAGTTCCTCTATTGTTCGCAGTGTGAGAGGTTCCCCAGGCCTCCACGGGATTTTCTCCCTTTGAATTATTGTTCGGTAGAAAACCACGGGGTGTCTTGGACCTAGTTAAAGAAAGCTGGGAGGAGGGTCCAAGTCCCAGTAAAAACTAAATTCAATACGTTATGGACCTACGAGCAAAACTCCATACACTGGGTAGATTGTCACGGGAGAATTTGCTCGAGGCTCAGGAACGGCAGCTGAGGCACTACAATAAAGGAACTAAGCTACGGCAATTTTCACCGGGAGATAAAGTCCTAGTATTGCTCCCGACTTCCAGCACAAAATTACTCGGCAAGTGGCAAGGACCCTTTGTGGTCACACGACGAGTGGGGGAAGTCGATTATGAGGTAGAGCGATCTGATAGAGAGGGGGCGAAACAGATTTATCATCTCAACCTATTAAAAGCATGGAAAGAGGTGGTACCGGTCTCCCTGGTTACGGTCGATCAGGAAAGAGATGAGCTGGGGCCAGAGGTACCAAATTCTACCAATCAAACCTCACCCCTTTCAGATAGCCATCTCTTACCGAATCAGAGAGCGGATCTTGCCTTGTTGCAAAAGCGGTTTGCGGATGTGTTTTCCCCTCTACCAGGTCGCACTCACCTCATAAACCACCACATTGAGACAACCCCGGGTGTGACGGCGCGTTCACGGCCCTATAGACTGCCGGAACATAAAAAGAAATTGGTTCAGGCAGAAATAAAGGCAATGCTAGAATTGGGGGTAATAGAGGAGTCTAACAGTGCGTGGAATAGTCCCATCGTGCTAGTGGGTAAGCCTGATGGATCTATTCGGTTCTGTGTAGACTATCGTAAGGTGAATGAAGTCTCACGATTTGATGCCTATCCAATGCCTCGCGTCGACGAGCTCTTGGATCGGCTAGGCACGGCTCGTTTTTTTTCGACACTGGATTTAACTAAGGGCTACTGGCAGATTCCCTTGTCTCCTGAGTCCAAGGAAAAAACGGCTTTCTCCGCTCCGGACGGGTTATACCAATTCCGGACACTTCCGTTTGGGTTATTCGGGGCCCCTGCCACGTTTCAACGTCTGATGGACAGGGTGCTGCGTCCGCATGCTGCTTTCGCTGCAGCCTATCTGGATGACATCATCATCCACAGCAGCAGCTGGGCTCAGCATGTGCAGCATGTGGAGGCGGTGCTCGAGTCCCTGAGACAGGCGGGGCTCACGGCTAACCCAAAGAAGTGTGCAATTGGCCGAGCGGAGGTACGGTATTTGGGGTACCACTTGGGAAGTGGACAGGTGCGGCCTCTCGTGGATAAAACCGCAGCGATTGCTACCTGTCCCCGACCCAAGACAAAAAAAGAGGTGAGGAGGTTTTTGGGACTGGCCGGCTACTACAGGAGGTTTATTCCTGCTTACTCAGAGCTGACCAGTCCCTTAACCGACTTGACTCGGAAAGGTGCCTCAGATCCAGTCCAGTGGACGGAGCTGTGCAGGCAGGCGTTTGAGCGGGTAAAGGAAGCCCTTTGTGGGAAACCGCTCTTGTTCACCCCTAATTTCTCTCTCCCTTTTAATTTGCAGACGGACGCATCGGACAGAGGGCTGGGGGCCGTTTTGACTCAGCAGGTGGAGGGGCTCGACCGACCAGTGCTGTATATTAGCAGGAAGCTATCGCAGCGGGAAGCTAAGTACAGCACGGTCGAGAAAGAATGTCTGGCCATTCGGTGGGCGGTCGGGTCCCTCCGTTATTACCTACTGGGTCGCCCATTCACCCTCTGTTCGGACCATGCTCCCCTCCAATGGCTCCACCGCATGAAGGATACCAACACCCGAATCACTCGTTGGTATCTGGCTTTACAGCCTTTTAATTTCAAGGTGGTTCATAAGCCGGGAGCACAGATGGTGGTGGCCGACTTTCTCTCTCGCCCGGTGGGGGAGGGGGGGGGAGGTTGGTCGGCGGCCGGATGGCTTCCCAGCCTAAGTCGGGCGGTGGGGGTATGTGGTAGGGGGGCGTGGTTTTAGGCGCTGCCGGCAAGAGAGAGAGTGAACTCGTGTGGTTCGTGGAGCCGGCACAGCTGCCGGAAATCATGCAATTGGTGATTGATGATTGTTTATTAATTGTGTAATTAACCAATTGCTTTGATTGTTCGACAGTGAGCCTGAGGGCATAAAAGGAGACTGCTGGGAGTTCGAGGAGAGAGACGAACTTGTGTGTTTTTGTATCTGTGTAAACCGCCAGTGAAAGGCGGAACCAAAATAAACGGAGTCATCTCCAAACAAACTATTGTCTTTCGCCTCTTGAACCGAGGGGTGGCACTCACTTTGCCACAACGCCATAGCCTATATTATGTACGATAACATGAAAAGAAAATACTATTCCACCATCTGCAAAATGCTGCCAAATGTTCTATCTTCAATGAAAATCAGTAGCCTACAACAAAAATAAATGTAACGATTGCATTACAGTATGTGAAAATAACAATAGGCCTATCAATCATATTGGAAAGACAGTGCTCCAGTGGAAAAACGAACGTACATATGTAGCCAGTGAGACCAACCGCATTTTAGACGCAAAAATACCTCCCTAATGCGTTTTCTATAGAGATTGCTTAATACTAGACCGTTTGTCATGGTTTTACTGCCGGCTCTGCCCGTTTTGCGGGCATTGCCTCTGGGGGCCGCATGAGGGCGCTCTGGCCATTTTCCCTCCCTCTCCGGGATTAATTATCGGTTATTAGCTGCAGGTGCGCTTCAGCTACTTAAGCACCGCACCCCCTGTGCTTTGTGCTTTTGTGTCATTCTTTGCCACGTCAAGCCAGGTAAATGGTTAGCCGGAGGACTGCATTTCTGTTGTGTTGAAAGAAACGCAGGAACCTTCTTAGTTTAGAGAGCGTAGGTTTAGATCCGTAGGATTAGTCTTTCGTTTTATTTCTCTCTTTCCTTGGTTCTCTCCTCTGTTGCTTTTCTGTCCTCTTTGAGGCAGTAACTTCTCTTTACCTTTCTATTATTTCCTTCCTCGCTGAGCTCGTTAGTTTATTTTCGAGCGAGAGGCCTTTGTTTTTTTTTCCTTTCTATATATCTGTACTATATAGATATCTGTCTATATAACAGTACACAAAAGGCTGATGGAGGGACCAGTGACCCCCTTGGGGATCGAGCAAATGCTGGCCACCCAGCAAGCTACCCTGGCTGCTCATGAGCAGGGGTTTCAGGCCCTCCAAGCTCAGCAGTTAGCCATTCAGAGCCACCAGGGAGAGCTAGTGGACCAGCTGCACCGCCAGGAGGACTGTCTGCGTGAGTTGGCGGACAGTCTTCACCTACTGGCCGGGGCCACAAGCACCTGTTCCTGAGAGCCCTCCTTTACTGACCACTCCTCTCATTATTAAGGAGCCAAAGCTCCAGCTCCCCCTGCGTTATGACAGGGAATCTGGAAAATGTTGGGGTTTCTGACTCAGTGCCTGATATTTTTTAAAGCCCTCACTCCTTACCGGAACCGCTCTCGCCTGGGCGGATCCCCTCGTCCATTCACAAGCCCCTGTGAATGAGTGATGTCAACAGCCTCATGAGGGAAATGGCCATTGTGTTCGACCATGATGTTTCGGGTCAGGAGGCGGCAATGAGGTTAACTCGCTTCCGTCAGGGAAGTAATACGGTGTCGGGGTTTTCGATCGCTTTCCGGGCATTGGCAGGCGAGACTGGTTGGGCTCCACTTATTTCTCTATTTATTAATGTGCTCTCGGACCCCATCAAGGACGTGGACCCTGGCGGTCCTCGAACTGCCTCCTTCGTTCGACGCTCTCGTGTCTACGGCGATTCGGATTGATAATTGGATCAGGGAATGTGAGAGAGGGGTGACAGGAGAGACCACTCTACCCAGTACACTCCCTATCTTCCGGGTTCCCCTTCAAACTCCTCTGCCGTCCAGACTCCCCTGAGTCGGGACGAGCCTATGCAACTAGATGGCTCGTCTCTACGCGACACCACGGAACTCGATCTCGCTGAGATTTGTGTCGTTATTGTCGGCGCAGGGGACACGCTATGGCCCAGTGCCCTAAACTGATGGGAAACAGGGGGTCTCGCTAGGGGAATGAGGGACCCAAGCGCAACATTACTGCCAGTTCAATTGCTCTGGGATCATCGCTCAGTCAAAATCAATGCGTTTATTGATTCCGGGGCAGTTGAGTGTTTTATCAATGCCAAGTGGGCCATGGAGATAAAAATGCCAGTTCACCACCTTGCTCAACCCCATTTTTTCACGGCTCTCGACAGGCGCCCGTTGGGCACCGGTACGGTTAATGAGACCACGAGGCTTATTTGCATGTGTGCATTTTTCGGGGGTCATTCGGAGCATATCTGGTTCTTTCTGGTCGACTCCCCAGCTTATACTCTGGTTTTAGGGAATTCCTGGCTAGTGCAACACGGTCCACACATTCATTGGGGTAGGAACAAAAATACCATCCTCCAATGGGGTCCCCAATGCACCTCACACTGTTAACTGATGTCATCGTCCACTTCAGGTGGGTGTTGGTACCATCCAGAGCTTAGTTTAGTCAGTGAGGATGAGGTTAGGACTGATCAGGTTAGGTCTTCTCCTCTCTCAGAAGATAGAGAGGAGAGTTTAGCCTGGGATTCGCTAGCCCACAGGAATACTCCTTGGGACTATGTTTCCCTGGATGGGCTCTGTGATTTAGAGATTATGTGGGAGTCCTTGCAGTACAGATAATACCCAAGTTTGGGGGCACTTGATTTCCCCCTGCCAGCTAACGTACCGACCGAGTATGGGGATCTTGCTGAGGTGTTTAGCAAACAGTGAGCCACTACCTTGCTGTTGCATCGACCCTACAACTGCGCCATTAATTTACATCCTGGCACAGTACCTTCTCGGGGTTCTCTATACTCCTTATCGGCCTCTGAAAGTGCCACTATGAGAGAATACATCAAAGAAGCTCTGTCCAATGGCTTCATCAGACCCTCTACCTCGCCAGCTGGTGCTGGTTTCTTTTTTGTGGAGAAAAAAGACGGGGGCCTGAGGCCTTGCATTGACTATAGGGCATTAAATGACATCACTATTAAAAACCGTTATCCACTGCCACTCATGAATTCTGCATTCGAGCGCCTCCAGGGGGCGTCAGTGTTTACAAAGCTTGACCTCCATAACGCTTACAATTTAGTGCGGATGCGTGAGGGAGACGAGTGGAAGACCGCTTTTAACACTCATAGCGGACATTATGAGTATCTGGTCATGCCGTTTGGGCTCACTAGCACCGTATTTGTCTTTTAGACAACATTTTAATTTTCTCCGGTAATCTCGCTGAACACATTGTGCATGTCAGGCAGGCATTGAAAGTACTTCTCAAAGCTCAACTTTACATCAAGTCTGAGAAGTGTTTCTTCCATTCTGACTCGGTTTCCTTCCTGGGGTTTATTGTATCCGAGGGTAAACTCCAGATGGACCCGTAGAAGGTTTCTGCAGTCAGGAATTAGCCTACCCCGGAATCGGTAAAACAGGTGCAGCGATTCCTGGGGTTTGTGAATTTTTATCGCGATTTATTCACAATTTTAGCACATTGGTTGCCCCTATTACGGCCCTCACTAAGAAGACTGCGCCTGTGCGGCTTCAATGGAACCCGAAGGCTGAGGCAGCTTTCACAGAGCTAAAAAAGTGATTTAGCTCTGAGCCCATTCTGATCACTCCCAACCCCTCCCTCCCCTTTGTGGTCGAGGTTGATGCCTCTGAGTTGGGGGTAGCGGCTATTTTATCCCAGCATTCACCCCAGGATCAACAGGTCCATCCGTGTGCCTATTTGTCTCGAGGCCTGACACCGGTTGAGAGAAATTATGATGTAGGGGACCGGGAGCTTTTAGCAGTGAAATTGGTGCTGGAGGAGTGGAGACATTGGCTCGAGGGGGCCGAGCATCCATTCACTGTGTGGACTGATCACAAAAATCTTGAGTACATTCAGTCTTGGATTTTATTACCAGTTTGCCTGCATCGGATGGCAACTATGTTATTCTGGTGGTCGTGGACAGATTTTCTAAGGCGGCGCATTTTATCGCGCTAACTAAGTTGCCATCAGCACCGGAAACCGAACGCTTGGTGGTCGACCATGTTTTTAGATTGCACGGCCTGCTGCAGGACGATGTGTCTGATCGCGGGCCCCAGTTTGCAGCACGATTTTGGCAGTTCTTCTGTTCGCAGCTGGGGGTGTCCGTTAGTCTGTCTTTGGGATTTCACCCGGAGACTAATGGACAAACCGAACGCACCAATCAGGTGTTGGAAAGCACTCTCCGTTGTCTGGCCGCTGCTCATCCGACTTCATGGAGTCGGCACCACGCTTCGGCAGAATATGCACACAACATGCTGTGTAATGCGTCCACGGGGCTTTCGCTCTCAGTTCAGGTATCAACCTCCTCTGTTCCCCCAGTTGGAAAAGAACGTAGAGGTACCGTCCGCTGGGTCATTTGTCCGGAGGTGTCGGGCCATTTGGAGGACAGTTCGCGGGTCTCTCCTGTGCGCCTCAGCTAAGCTTTCTATATATCTCCTCGAGTCTGCTTGACTCCTCGCCCTCTTGTCTGGGTCGTTTTGTGTTGGTTATATGCCGGGAGTTTTCTCCCTTTCTGTTTTTCTGCTTGAGTCTGCTCTGTCTACGCCCTTTTTTCTGGGTTGCTTTGAGTTGGCTGACGCCGGGAGTTTTTCTTCCCTTTTGTTTATTTTCTCTGTTCCATTCGTCGACTCCCCCTTTCCCTTATTTCTAGTGGTTGTTCCACATCTGGTGGGTAACTTGATGATCCCCTCACGGTCGCGTTTGGTCCGCCAACCCATCCACATCACACCATTAAAACAAAAACTGCCCTTACGCTGGCCAGCAATTAATTTTTCAAAGCACCCAATACGACGTTGCATATACCGCTGCTAAGGTTATAATGTACTCTATTGAATAAAAGAGCCGACAATTAAACCAGAATGAGCTGTAATGAATGACGGGCTTGCAGGGCATGGGGGGTATTACAAGTCGACATTTCAGATAGTGTAATAAAGTGTTGTATATTTCTCAAATGGATTGTACCAGACAATAAATAACCACTGAATTTTGAAAGGAACATCTCTGTAAAACCAATGGTGGGATTGTATATTTATTTCATATTTAGTAGCAGATGTTCATTGTAGAATACGTGGTAGAATGAAGCAATAATTTCACATGTTTATTTAGCATTTGAGTGAGCAGGGCTTTTCACATTTTTTTGGCATATGATCAGGCTATTGTTGGGTTTATCTTGTTGCTTTGACGGAATTCTAAGTTTATATAATGAATAAATATATTTATGAACTCACACATACACGCTATTGTCCACTATGTCATGCATGGGTATGTACAGACTGGGTGGGTGGGGGGGTGCTTGTAAAATTGACTTTCTATGGGAAAATAGTGACACTTAGTGAGTTGTCACAAATCGTCTACCAATAAAGTTAAAACACAGAGTTTCTGATTTCCAATAAAAGTAAATGAATGTCTCAGTTGAGCAAAATGATGCCGCCGCCGGCATTATCACTAGGCATCTTCGCAAAGGGGTTAAAGTTTAAAACCATGGTTTCATTCCAATTGCTTATTTTCACTCCTTGCATCCTTTCCTCACATCCTTTCCTCGCTACTTAGCTCTGCCCAACAGAGGACGCGAGGAAAGGATGCAAGGATCAGATACAAGGATGGAGGAATCAGGGGAACATGCATTCGGAAAATGGAACGTCCTTGCTCAGTCAAGCATCTGCATCATATTATGCTTCCGTGCTTAAGTATACATACTGCTTTTTAGCCTCTTTTTTCATTAATAAATGTGGCTTTTGTTAGTTATAAATAATGAGTGTCATTATGGATTAAAGCGCATTATAATAAATGGAAAGGAATGGTAAAATTGGATTTGTGTAGGGTTGTACCTGCCACATGGCAGATCTGGAGAGGTGGATAATTTATATAGTTGAAGTCAGAAGTTTACATACACTTAGGTTGAAGTCGTTAAAACTCATTTTTAACCACTCCACAGATTTCATGTTAGCAAACTATAGTGTTGGCAAGTCAGTTAGGACATCTACTTTGTGCATGACACAAGTCATTTTTACAACAATTGTTTACAGACAGATTATTTCACTTTTAATTCACTACATCACAATTCCAGTGGGTCAGCAGTTTACATACACTAAGTTGTAGGGGTGTATCTGGAGCCGAATACCGTATTCGGGAAAGCACGAATAATGCGTTGGAACAGATATTTTTTTCTACCCGAAGTTGCTCGTTAAAGAGATAGTTTGGAATTTTGGACATAATGTCTCAATTACGACTTAGCCATGATGTAGTTGATTGATGGAAACCATTTTCAGCTAATTCCATGCTGTCCCTTTTTTTGGACATACACACGTTGCTAATGCTAGCGCAACTGCTATATTCTACTATATTCTCTGTGGAAGTACGGCGGCGGAGCAAACGTGGCCATTGCAACTGGTTGCTCTTCTTTGTTGTTGTAGTCGACCAGTGCCGGCACTACATTCGTAGGTAACGTAAAGTATTGCTCCACCGCCGTACTTCCACAGAGAATATAGGTCAGCACAAAGTAAAGGATTCAACGATACTTTGACTTAAAAAATGATGGCATAAATACTCAAAATAACCCCGATAGACTGTTGTCGTATTTGGGTGCACTGTGGAGTGTTTAAGTGCGTTTGGTAGTGGATGCTACCGGTTGCCATAGAGTTGTGCTAGCATTAGCAACGTGTGTATGTCCAAAAGAAGGGACAGCATGGAATTAGCTGAAAATGATGTCCATCAATCAACTACATCATGGGTAAGTCGTAATTGAGACATTATGTCCAAAATTCTGAACTATCCCTTTAATATTCGGGAAAAAAAAACGAGAGTGAGAGAGAAAAGAGAGAGAGCAAGAGAAGAGAGAGAGACTAATTCGGCACAGCTAGCTATCTGCCAGAGATTTAATTAGTTGAGATAGCCACTAACAGGAGTGATTAACACAATCAAAATCAGCATTATAAAACCAAAGTGTAATGTTTATAAAGATATTTTGCTAACGTATTACTAAGGTCTCCTTTATGCTATTGATAGACTAGCATATGTTACGTTAACGTTAAGTCCACAATGTGGATTCATTGCGAGTTCAATGTTAAACAATCTGGGTAGAAACAAGTATTCACAGAATCCGTGATATAAGCTAAATATTAATTTTAATTAAGTTACCACAGTGTGATTGTCGCAAATATGTACCTACTATTATGTCCGGGTTGAGGGGATGGACCCAAACGCAGGCAGGAGTATGAAAAAACCGAAGTTTAATAAAGGGCAAGGCAGCAATCCGTGGTGAGACAGGCTGGGTCAAAAACCGGGGAGACAGGGCAACGGTACAAAGCACAGTCCAAAGAGTAGTCAAGGAACAGGCAGGGGTCAAAACCAGGAAGGCACAACAAAGGTACAAAAACAGGGTCCAAAAACTGCGGGGCTGCAGTCCGATGAAGGTCCGCCAGGCGTCGGGTACGGGAGGTGGTGCGGAGGAGTGCGGACCGCAGGGCAGCTCCCAGGTCCTGATTAGTCCGCTCCGTCTGACCGTTAGACTGCGGATGGTACCCAGACGACAGGCTGGCTGAGGCACCTAGGGCAGCGCAAAATGCCCTCCAGACCCGGGAGGAGAACTGGGGCCCACGGTCTGAGATGACGTCAGAGGGGATCCCGTGCAGCCTCACCACGTGCAACACCAGGAGCTCCGCTGTCTCCAACGCGGACGGGAGTTTGGGCAGGGGGATGAAGTGGGCCGCCTTGGAGAACCGGTCTACGATGGCAGTGTTGCCATCCGACGGGGGCAGACCGGTTACAAATTCCACCCCAATGTGGCTCCAAGGACGACCCGGGACAGGGAGGGGGCGAAGGAGGTTAAAGTGGAGCCGTGATAACGCTGTAATTGCGAATAAAGCGGCGATAAAAATTAGCAAAACCCAGGAACTGTTGTAGGTGCTTACGTGTGGCCGGTTGGGGCCAGTCAGTGACGGCTTGAATCTTAGCAGGATCCGCTCGGATCCTCCCCTCCTCCATGATGAAACCCAGGAATGGAACTGATGAGGCGTGAAAACTGCACTTCTCAGCCTTGACAAACAGTTTATTCTCCAGGAGTCTTTGGAGAACCTGACGGACATGGATTACGTGCTCCTGGGGATTTTTAGAAAAGATTAGTATATCATCGATATATACAAACACTGACTGACCCAGGAGATCCTGCAGCACGTCATTAACCATGGACTGGAACACAGCTGGAGCCAGTAGGTCGATGCAGCAGTCATAGGGCCTATGGGGAGGCAAAGACACAGCATGGGATTTACTGAAAACTTGTGACAAATCATGATACTGATGAGGTACACAGGATAGATCTGGTTCAGGAGTGTAATGGGAGGCCCTGCCCGCCCCCGATGGTGGTAGGGCCGAGCGGAGGCAGTTAGCCAAGCAGTGTGAACTCCAATCCTGTACTTGTGCCGTGCGCCAGTTGATGTGCGGATTATGAGTATGCAGCCAGGTTTGGCCGAGCACCAGGGGAGACTGAGTAGAATGAATTAGGTAGAATTGGATCTTCTCTCGATGATTTCCTGACAGCACGAGTTGGAGAGGAATGGTAGAGTGTGTGACTCAACCCAGAATTCTTCCGTCCAGGGTGAGTGCAGTGATAGGGGCAGACAGTGGTTCCACCGGTATCCCGGTTTTCTTGACGAAATTGGAATCAATGAAGTTGGCGTCGGCTCCCGAGTCGACCAGCGCCAGCAAAGATGCGACTTGAGTATTCCACAAAAGGGTTGCCTTCAGTTCAACCCGGTTCTGAGCAGAGTGAATGGTGGAGATAGGGCTCGCCAGCACGCCCAGTCTTACTGGCGAGCCACGCCTTTTGGGCGAATCGGACTTGGATTGCCACAGTACAGACAGGAATTGGTGCAAATTCTCCGGCGCCACTCCTCAGCATCAATGGACACTTCACCCAGTTGCATGGGTTCTCCATCCGATTGGTTAAATGTGGAGGTGGATGGTTTGCCGGAAGGCGAAGATGTACAAGTGCGGAATGCGGTAAACGGAGTGTGTGGCTGGCCCTTCTTCCTCTCCCGGGCCCGGAGACGGTTGTCAACGGAGATGGCAAGGCTGATGAGGCAATTCAGCGAACTGGACTCTTCGCGGGTTGCCAGCTGATCCTTCAGTTCCTCGCTCAGGGCTTGCAAGAAGGACCCCTGGAGGTCGGTGTCATTCCATCCCGCTTCCGCTGCCAAGGTACGGAACTGGACCGCCATCTCCGCGACACTGCAGCTGCCCTGGCGTATCTGGAGTAGGCGCTGGGTGGCGTCCCGTCCACAGACCGGATGGTCGAACACCCGACGCATCTCAGCAGTGAAGGAGGCGAAGTGAAAACAGGCGGGTGATTGACTCTCCCACAGTGTAGTAACAAACAGGAAAAAACAAACATGATACGAGAGGGAACAAGTAAAACACGGGACACAACAGGACGGGAGTGAGAACATCACAGCCTGCGTTCTTAGGCTAAGAGAAGAGGTAAGAGATGGTAAACTATAATCTTGTGTCAGTTGTTAAATTGGTTGCTGTCACGTCTGTTAACGCCGGGTGTTTGTCACAGAAAATAGCCTATTGGATAAAGTCACGTCACGGGAAAGTGATCACGTGTTTTAAAAAGAATTAATAGATCTCATAGGCCTACACAGTAGCCGAGTGCATGTGAAATGAATGAAATAACAACTGTAGAACACCCAAAGTAGCCTACTTTCCTTCCGTCTGTGACTACTGGAAGGCAGCCACTGCCTTCCTGGCTGCAAACAGTAGCTAGGTATTTTGCTTAGTTCGCTAATTCTTAGAAAGATTGCCCTTGTACATACGGAGGGTCTTTGTTTTGTTCAGTTAAATAACAATTTTCAGTATAACATGTATTTTCCCATATAACTGTAAGGCATTTGGAGGTGGCGACTGCCTTCCTGTAGTCACTTAGGGAAGGAAAATAGGCTACCATGGGCTGTAGCAACAATAACAAGTGCTTGAGTTTCAAAAAAGTCAAATGAAGTTTCCGGCTGGTATGTAGCCTACAAATAGCCCACGAGTAGGCTAAAATGCATGTAATGGCTTAATTCGGTCAATCACGTAACGAATGCTTTTTTGCCTTTAACTTATCGGAACGCATGCTGAAATTGCATTAGGCTAGACTACTAAAATGATAAATCAGCGTTCCCGTGTACCAATTTTTATTTCTTTAAAGTTTGTTTTGATAGGCTACATTGTGATGCTTGAGCTAGCGCATTCTAGAATATATGTACATTGTCGCATTTTCTTTGCCCAGAATTTGGCAATATGGTTAAAATGCGGAAGCCTAGTCTATAAATAACACTGTGGGCTACGTTAAGGTAGACAGGGCAGAATTAGCGGAATCCTGGCACCTGCGACTTCCATGACAAACACCCAGCCTTAGTTCATTGATTTGGATTGAAGGAAAGTAGCATATTTGGTGAAGCTATATGTTTATTGAGAGCTGCGTTTCGATGTGTTTAAGACATCCTTAATGCTGACATGAACGCATAGGCTGCAGCCTATACCGGCTGTGGTTTGTGAAAACACAATATCCAATATGTGCCCCCCCCTAAAAAAATTGAGGCCCGCCCTAATTCTGCCGCCGGGTCTGAGAGAGACAACAACATCAAAAGTGGATTCACATGTAGGTACATATTTGCGACAATCGCACTGTGATAACTTCATTAAAATGAATATTTAGCCTATATCACAGATTCTGTGAATGCTTGTTTCTACCCAGATTGTTTACCATTCAACTTGCAATTAATCCACACTGTGGACTTGTAACGTTAACGTAGCCTAACATACGCTAGTCCATCAATAGCATAGGCTACATGAAACCTTCCTGATCTAGAATAAAACGTTTGCAAAATATCTTTATAAACATTAAGTCACAGTTTGGTTTTATAATGCTGATTTTGATAGGGCATTTGTGTTAATCACTCCTGTTAGTGGCTATCTCAATGAATTCAATATCTGGCAGATAGCTACCTGTGCAGAATTACGTGTCGTCTCTCTCTCTCTCCTGAATCCGAATATTAATGAGCAACTTCGGGTAGAAACAAAATTCTGTTCCAACGCATTATTCGTGCTTTCCTGAATACGGTATTCGGCTCCGGATACACCCCTATTGTCCCGGTACACATAAACAAACTGACCGAGCATGTCTCGTAGGATGTCGTTAATCAAGGCTTGGAAAACAGCGGGAGAGTTAGTTAACCCGAAAGGCATCACCAGGTATTCGTAGTATCTGGTGGGTATGTTAACTCCTTTGCGACTAGAACGGCCCTATTAAAAATGGTTCGAATTCGAACCATAGCGTCATTTGTCTCTCTGCTATTGGTTAACCGTGGATTCGCGGTTGTTTTCATTTGAAAATGTTTTGGATAGTCAGCCAATGATTGCACAGATATTCTTGCTTGTGTGACGTGGTTCATTTACGCTGCACTTTACGCTGCACTGTTGACGTGCAATACGTCTTTACAAGCCTTTCCAAAATGGCTTCGGCCAGTGGTAAACGCCGGTTTATGCAGACGAAGTTGCTGAAATATGCACTATGCGCAACGATGATAATGACAGTGACTTTGATTCTGAACATGGAGGAATGGAAAGTGGAGAAGAAAGTGAAAGTGAAACGTATTGCGCGTCAACAGTGCAGCGTAAATGAACCACGTCACACAGCCAAGAATATCTGTGCAATCATTGGCTGACTATCCAAAACATTTTCAAATGAAGACAACCGCGAATCCACGGTTAACCAATAGCAGAGAGACAAATTCGAACCATTTTTAATAGGGCCGTCGCGAAGGAGTTAAACACGGTCTTTCACTCGTCCCCTTCTCGGATGCCGACCAGGTGATAGGCATTGCGGAGGTCCAGTTTTGTGAAGGTTGTCGCCCCCTGTAGTGATTCGATTGCAGAAGACATGATAGGGTAGTGGTTCTTTACCGTGATATCATTGAGTCCCCGGTAGTCGATACATGGGTGGAAGCCGCCGTCCTTTTTGCCCACAAAGAAGAATCCCGCCCTGGCAGGAAAAGAGGAAGGGTGGATGATACCTGCAGCCAGTGACTCCTGGATGTATTAGTTCATGGCCTCCGTCTCGGGCCGAGAGAGGGAGAACAGGCGATCCCTGGGAGGTGACGTACCCGGCAGGAGCTCTATGACGCAGTCGTAGCGGCGGTGTGGCAGTAGTGAGGTGGCGCAGGACTTGCTGAAGACCTCCTTCAGATCCAGGTACTCAGGCTGCACGGAAGACAGGTCAGCAGCTTCCTTCCCCTAGACTTCGGCCGGAGCAGCAGAAACCTGAGCCTCTCGAAGTCAGTGAGACAAACAGTAGGGGCTCCATTGCAGGACTTAGTTGTTAGCCCAGTCGATCCAGTGGTTGTGTTTAGTAAGCCAGGGGTGTCCCAACACCTTAGGAGCTTGAGGAGACCGAATGATGTAGAGCACAATCTCCTCCCGATAATTGCCGGATGTCACCGGAGGGATAACATGGGTGATGCGGATGAGCGGGGCACCGGTGATGGCTAGCACATCCAGGGGATCCTGGAGAGGAATGCTGGGCAAGTGTAGCTGGGAGGCGATCTCAACGTTAATGAAGTTGCCATCGGCGCCGGAGTCCATTAGCACTGAGACAACCAGGAGAAGACTATCGACTAGGAGGGAGGCAGATGACAGAGACTGGGTATTAGGGCTTTGTTGAAGGGGGGGTAACGCTCACCTGTAATCCCCTAGCTACAGGTGAGGGTTGGCTTTTAATCGGGCAACTGGCAGTTGTGGTCTGGATTTCCACAGTAGAGGCAGGAGCGGGACTTAATTTGGCGTTGCCGTTCTGCGGGGGCCGGATGAGTGCGAATCTGAAGTCTCTGCCGCTCTACGTAGAGGTTAGCGCCCCCCCATCCTCTCTCTGCGGCGCGTGGATAGGTGACGGTCGATACGGATGGCCATCTCCATTAGAGTGTCAAGAGTGGCAGGCAGGTCACGGGTAACAAGCTCATCTTTGACATCGTCGGCGAGGCCATGGAGGAAGGCATCATACTGGGACTCCAGGTTCCAGCGGGTGGTGGCAGCCAGGGTGCGGAAGTCAATGGCATTGTCCGATGCGGTCTTGCTCCCCTGGCGAATCTGAAGCATCTCACAGGCCGCCTCATGACCGGACCGGGAATGGTCGAACACCAGCTTCAGCTCCTCCACGAAGGTGGTGTGGGACGAGCAGACCGGGAATCGAGCATCCCACACCATTGTACCCCACTTCCTGGCTCTGTCAGTGAGAAGAGTGACGATGTAGGCGATTCTGGCTTGGTCTGTGGGGAAGGTGGAGGGTTGAAGTTCGAACACCAGTGAACACTGTGACAGGAAGGAGCGGCAGGTGCCCGGTTCACCGGCGTATGGCTCAGGAGGTGGTAGGTGGGGTTCTGTGAAGCCGTCTCTGGGTTGGCAGGTGGGGTCTCCCGTCCCAGCTGGAGTTGTTGAAACTTGGCGGTCAGGTTGTTCATGTTGATGGCGAAAGACTCGACAGTCTTGTTTACAGAGTCCAATTGTGATTGTTGACGCCCCAAAATAACTCCTTGCCGGTCCAGAATGGATTGGATCAGGTCGCTGTCCGTTGAGTCCATCTTGGCGAGTTCGTACTGTCAGGGTGCAGTACAGACTGAAGCGCAGACAGGACTAGAAAAATAAACCGAAGTTTATTAATGGCAAAAGCCATGAGGAGAAGGCAGAATTGAAGCCAGGAACAGGCAGTAGTCAAAACCAGGTGATCACGGCAAAAGTACAAAAACAAAATCCAAAAAGAGAAGTCAAGAAACAAAATCAAAAAGTCAGGACAACAGAAATCTGGCACACGAAAAACTAGCAAAACACGGGTCAGGAAAGGCTTGTAGCGAAACAGAGCAAAGCAGGCAACTGTGACGAACTCGCAACAAACACAAGACAGAGTGGAACTTAAATACATTGACTAACGAACAAACGAGAAACAGGTGAACAGCAGGGCAGGTGAAATACATGGGTAATCAGGAGTTGAGATACAGAAGGTGGGGCAGACACAATGAGGAAGTGAAAACAAAAGCACATGGACGGGGAGATGGAGAACAAAAATAAAGACACATGAACAAAACTGAATACAACCGAAAATGAAGTAAAGACACACAAGACAGATTAAAATACTGACACTGGGTTTCCTGGCCACCTCCCAGACCTCAGCCTCATCGGGTACCACTACCCCTCTGCTGTTATAAAGGGGAAAAGATGTTATTAGCTTGGACTATGCCTTGTGGGGAAAAAAACATGCATTTCTCATCCTGCTTGAGGATCTGGAGCTTGGAGCAGAATAGAGGGCTGGCATTGTGATAGTCATAAGCTGACCTTTTTTCCTTCCCATTTCTCCATCCAACCTGCCATGTAGCCTCGCATGCACTCTTTAACCATTTCCCACCACTCTATCAGGGAGTCAATTAAGTGTTTCAGACGTCCCCATCATAGACATAGGAAGGAGGACTGAAGTGCTGTCGGTTACAGAGTGGAGAGGCCTCCGGTATTGCCTGACATCTCCTCTGCCTTATTGAATCACCCGGTAAGGAACCATGTCAACTAATGTTACATGATGATACATGACCATGAAAAGTAGACTAACATTAGTGAGCTAACCATACATAATTGAACGGTTTCCCTTTGACCATTTAATTACAGAAGCTATTTTATCGATGTCCTTTTCTAAGCTAGTGTTGTTAGCTGTTGTTAGACACAAGTTTCTTAGCATAAAACAAATTGATTTTTAAATGTGTTTGCCATGCAGTAGGCTATAGTAGCAGTAACGCTGCATTTGTTTCCGTGTTATTACCGACATCAGTGCGTTCGAGTTGCACAACTGGTAACGTTTTGGTTTTGCTAGCAAACATAGCTAAAACAGCTAACAATTATGACAATGATGTTTTAACTTTTAATTGTATATGTTTATTTTTATTTTTTTATTATTATTTCTGTATTGGCATGTTGGCCAATAAAAAGCAAATTTTCCTAAATTAATGGCCGTATTTCCCCCGTTTTTCTGGAGACTGAGCTAATGATGGTGGTATTTTTTTCAGTAGAACTGTTACATTAGTGGCTAACTTGCCAGTGAGTTACGTGGCCTCTCTAGTCTCGAAGAGACACCGAGCTGCAGACAGGCACTAGCAGTAGGACTAGCAGTAAAATGCCCAGCCCCTCGGCCTCCGCTCCGGTAACGTCATTCAGTGGGCGTGGCAAACTGTTGTCTGAACTGTAAGCGCGTTGGCCGTTGTAGTTTATAGGAAACCAGGTACCTGTTACATGCGCAGTAGTTTGGGGCCATATCTCTGCTCTCACTACAGGTAGAAAGTTGGCTGAGAGCTCATTTTAATCAGGAAGAGAGCTACTTTTCTACAAATCAAACATCATTACCCTTTTAGCTAAAGAAACAAATCCCGTCCGTTAAGGGATATAGCAAATACATAATTGTATCTATTATGATAGGCCACTATAACAATTACGTAGCTTACGTTATGCAGCTAGCTGAACTTATTAGTACTAGGCTAACGTTACATTTTTAATACAAAAATATTGACGGGAAAACACGGCCCTTCAAAACTCAATAGAATTAATTAACTGCTTTAAAAGCTGTTCTGCAAAAAAAAGGTGGGGTGCACAGCCCCCCTCCTCCCCAACCCCCCCTCCTCATATACTGTATGTCAGCACCCCCTGGTCAAATATACTTCCTACGTCCCTGGTCCCCACTCAAGATAACATCTTGAGAAGGAGAGTCACACTTTGGGGACCTGGAGGTGGTCGGTGTTCATCCTCCACACACCTCTGTCCACTGTTATCAGTTTCTCCCAGACTAAGGACACCATCATCATGTGGTTGTTTGAGAAGTGCACTGCCCAGATGGAAAAGGTGTCCACTCTCAGAAGAGCAGGAGCATGTCAATTCCCGAAGAAGCAGCACTGGAGGAGCTCTTCCACATGTGAGAGAGTTGCCACCTCTTTTTTTGTCAAATGATTTACTGTTGACTATATCTATTTATATTATATAATTTTGATAATAGTCCATAACGTCCATGTTTTTTTTGGCATCTACTCACCCTCTGTTCTTTTTCTTTTGGAATATCCACTCACAGTTCTCCCTTCCTGAATGCCCGGTGAAGTCTGTCCTGGAGAGGGGGTATGTTGATTTCCCCCTTGGGTCCCCTCTAGCTCCAGGGGGTCCATGGGGTCAGATTGGCAGCAGAACTGGCTATAGGCTTGGGGCCAGAAACTGGATGGTAAATCTTTGGTGTTTGGATTTTGTCCTGGGTCTGGGTTAGGGAGAATATGATTTGATCAGGCAGGTGGTAGTGCTCTGACCTACTACTAATGGTTTGATTTGTATGTCCAATGTTCTGATCCTGATGTGGGGTAGAGGTACGGGATGAGGGGGAGGCCAAAAGAGGCATAGTGCTCCTGGCCCTGTTAGTGTATAAGAGCGGGCAGTCACCGAATAGAAGCCCCCTCACTATGCAAAGGTTACAGGGTTTTGGGTCCTGTCATGTCATGGTCTCATATTCCTCTAAAAGGATTCTGCAGCTCCGTGACATAGCTCACTGCAGTGCTTGCACAGTTTGGGCATTTAGTCATAGAACACTGGTAAAGGTACTGGGAAATATGTCAAACTGGCTTGGGTTGGACTAAGTGGCCCCTGGCCCCTGTCCACATGCCTTCTTCTTCCATGACTCAACTCACCTCATCAAAACATCATGGTCCTGTACATGTAGAACTGTACAGTCAACCTTTTGTTCTCACTGACCGGTGCTTGATGGAAAAATTCTGGCAGGAACTTCTATCCTATATGACATATTCCCCATCCTAATAGTAAGACAAGCTGACATTACTATAAATACAAAACTGCAATCCAGTGACTCCATTTTGTCCTGTTACACCTTGAAATTTTAATGCAGTGAATAGGCGGTTTTCCATTGTACAGGAACCTTCCAAAATTGGGTATTAATAGGAGCATGCTGAATCTGGTTATGTGTTCCTGTTTCTGTTTTGAGTAACTTCAAAAATCGTGATGGTGGTAGTGATGACTGTTACGACCTTCCCTGGCAAGTCGCAACATAATGTACAAAATCCCAGATGTTTATAAAAATAGATTAATTTATTAACAAATTAAATAAGTTATATTAACAATGAGCAAAAACACAGAATCACAGGCAGTGTGGAAACCCAGATGGTTGCCACAGTGTGAACTCTCTCTTAGTCATCACAGGGTTTTGCGTTTCAGCAGGTGCTGTCAATCCTGAAAATAAAATACAAGAACACACAAAAGGAAATGCAAAACCAGCCACATACCACTAGAGGCACCAGTTAGAGGACTGGGGACGTAACACCATCTACCTTAAAATGGTGACACCAGTCACCACAAAAGCAATGGAAAAAAACAATCATTCAATTGTATGCAGTGATAGGTGTACATCTTTCCCTGGAGCCTCAATAATCAGCAGCAAGACAAGCGCCAGGCTCAATCACCTGAAAAGCACCTGGAGGCACACGATAGTGCCGGACTCTGGAGTCACACAAAGTCCATCTGGAGTCACACAAGACTTCCAGAGGGCACACAAAAGACTTCCAGAGGGCACACAATGACTACCAGAGGGCACACGAAGACTTCCAGTGGGCACACAAAGACTACCACACTAGAGGCACCAGTTAGAGAACTGGGGATGTAACAACGACAGAAAAAAGGACAATTTCACTGCTGACATCAGACTCAGGCACACCAAAGTGTGGACTAGTGGACTGGAGACATAACAACAACAGAAAAAAAAATTTCACTGCTGACATCAGCTCAGCGGGTGGCAGAACGGCAATATCATAACAAACATGAAGGAAAAAGTTGGCATGATTTTATTTTGCCTTCTATATTGCTGTTGTCTGATAAGCAGACAGTCAGAGATGGCACAGATCAATTAGATCCTAGCATCATGGCGCTGAACTAGTGGCGACACGTCAGCCGCAGCTTTCATCTACAGATCCTTTCCAAAAAATTAGAATATCATGGAAAAGTTGTTTTTTTTCCATAATTCCATTCAAAAAGTGAAACTTTCATAGATTATAGATTCATTACACAAAAAGTGAAATATTTCTAGCCTTAATTTGTTTCATTTTTCATAATTTTGGTTTACAGCTCCAGAAAACCCCCAAAACAGTATTTCAAGAAATTAGAATAGTGTGTCGAAAATCAGCACGTAATAAAACTTTCAGCGATTGTTAGGATGCAGAGGGATTACAGAGAGTGTATTTTAATGTGTTTCACGGAGACCTGGCTGAATTCCGGAATGCTGGATTCTGCTGTTATTCTGGACGACTTCTCCACTATACGGGCAGACCGGGACTCGGCCAAGAGTGGGAAAACGAGAGGGGGCGGGGGGCCTGTTTGTCAATAGCCAGTGGTGTCATCCTGGGCATATAACAATAAAGGAGCAGATGTGTACCCCTCACATTGAACTGCTCGCTGTTGGACTACGACCCTATTATTTACCTTGCGAGTTCTCCCATGTTATTATTTTAACTGTATACATCCCGCCCTCTGCCGACAATAAAGTGGCTGCTGACGCCATACACACTGTAACAGGCCAGCTACTGACTAAATTTCCCAATGCTTTTATGGCCATATCAGGTGATTTTAACCATTGCTCCCTCTCCTCCGCCCTGCCCACTTTTACCCAGTTTGTGAAATGTCCAACTAGGGAGAATAAGAATGGACAAATTGTATGTTAATGTTAAGGGGGCATATAATTCCATAGCTCTACCCCCTCTTGGTCAGTCTGACAACAAAATGGTCCATCTTGTCCCTAAATACAAAGCAGTGATCCAGCAGCAGCCTGTTTCTGGCAGAACCGTGCAGGAGTGGTCCCCCGCAGCCATAGAGGCTCTACAGGATGGCTTTGAGGACACTGACTGGGGCATATTCTGTGAGGCTTATGGGGATGACATTGATGGACTGACCCAGTGTATTACGGATTATATTCATTTTTGCAAGGACAATACAGTCCCTATCAAAACAGTACGCTGTTTCCCGAACAATAAGCCGTGGGTAACTAAGGAGCTGAAGGCTCTACTGAATAAGAAAAAACATGCTTTTAGGGAAGGAAATAAACCCAAACTGAAACTTATACAGAAGGAGCTCAAAGTGAAAATACGCTCTTGTAAGGATGACTACAGGCAGAAGGTGGAATCCAAACTCCAGCAGAATAACATGAAGGAGGTCTGAAATGGGATGAGGAGGATTGCAGGGTACAAGCATCCTAGTGGTTGTGCAACAGAGGGGAATTTGGACAGGGCAAATTAATTGAATCTGTTTTTCAATAGATTTGGGGACACCCCTGCTCAGCTACCTCTCATCTCCAGCCTCAACGCTCCTGGTGGGAGTGTTGGTGACACCCCCCCCCCCCCCCCCCCATCAGTGCCCCCCTCTGAATATCCCCATCACAGCTTCAATGAACGATGATGCAGACCGCGCCCCTCCCCCCAGCCTGTCCATCTCTGCTGATCAGGTTAGGAGTGAGCTGAGGCGGCTACACCCCAGTAAGGCGGCAGGGCCCGATGGCATCAACCCCAAGGTACTCAAGGTATGTGCCGACCAGCTGTGCCTTGTTTTCCAGTACCCTTTTAATCTATCACTGAGCCTTCAGAGAGTGCCATGTCTATGGAAAACTTCCTGTATCGTCCCAGTTCCCAAAAAAGGGATGTCCCATGGTTTTAAATGATTTTAGGCCCGTGGCTTTAACATCACACATTATGAAGACCTTTGAGCGGCTGGTCCTGGGCCACCTGAAACCCCGGGTGAGCAGCTTCATGGACTCTCTCCAGTTTGCCTACCAGGCTCATATAAGGGTGGAAGACGACATCATATTTCTGCTCCACAGGGCATACTCCCACCTTGAGAAGGCTGGAAGCACTGTGAGAATCATGTTTTTTTATTTTTCCATTGCTTTCAATACCATCCAACCCCACCTGCGGGGAGACAAGCTGAGAGGAATGCAGGTCGACATCTCTATGGTGAACTGGATTACGGACTACCTCACCAGCAGGCCACAGTACGTACGACTCCAGAGCTGTACGTCCGAGGTGGTGGTGAGCAGTATTGGAGCTCCACAGGGGACATTCCTGTCTCCTGTTCCTTTCACCCTCTACACCTCAGACTTCTGTTTCAACTCGGGTGCCTGTCACCTCCAGAGGTTTTCGGACGATAGCTCTATCGTGGGGTGCATTACCAAGGGGGATGAGGAGCAGTACAGAACTCTGGTGGAGAACTTTGTGCGTTGGAGCAATGAGAACCACTTGCAGCTGAATGTCAGCAAGACGAAGGTCTGGTGGTGGCAGGGGCGGATTGGGACTATAAATCTAACCGGGAGTTTCAAAACCATGGCGGCCCAGCAACATTATTATTATTATTATTATTATTATTATTATTATTATTATTATTATTATTATTATTATTATTGTATAGGCCCTACATGTCGTATTAAGTTATTGTGCTGCTGTTGTTGTTGTTGTTACACGATGACGAGAGCGTGCATGTAGGCCTAGTTGTACTCGCAATCAGACACACCCACGGTGGCATGAAAACGATACTTGCAATAACGGCCATGGTTTACTTTTGCTACTTAGGCTATGGTTTACTTTTGCTACTTGCAATAATAACTGCCACGGCGGGCACGAAAAATCACATTGAGTTGGATGATCCACTTCCAACAACACAAAAGTAAACACACATATAGCATACTTTTGCAATTTGCAATAATAAATGCCACGGCGGGCACAAAAACACAAGTGTGTCCTACCTTATTACACTGTCAGCAGGCGTCGCAGGAGGTCGCTTCTCTCAGATAGCTTGTCGTTTACATGCACAGCAATATCCGATTACTGGAAACGATCAGCTTACACCAGTATTTAACTTATTGCGTTCACATGAACACAAGTAATGTGATTACTCCAAAAGCCGCGTTTACATGATTCTCTCCATAATCAGCTCTGTGGAAAACGTAGCTACTAACTGCTTCCTGTTGTAAGGACAAAAATGATCCGCCCGTCAAAAGTTTACGTTAGGCTATTATTATTATTATAGCTAGCTAGTAATTATTATAGCTACTTATTTATAGCTAATTGCTAGTACTGGTTGATTTATATTATTGTACTAGCTAGCTTTACCGATCTCTAAATCTGGCGAATTTCCCGAAAATTTCAGTTATTTAATGTGCTAGCCACAAACTAGCTAGTACAAACACAAGCACGTAACACTGAACAATATATTTTCACCGGTGAAATGCAAATTTAATAATAAAATTCTGGAAGTGAGATGCTGAAGGAACCCCAGGCATAGCAAATGTTGACGGGTGGAATCATTTTGACGTTACACCGCCTCTTCTGCCTGACATGCGTAGTTTTGAAAAGCCGAAAGAAACCGGAGAAAGGTGTTTACATGCTCCAAAAAATCGAAAGTTTGGCCAAAAAACCAGGGGTGTTAATCGGGTTTCGAAAACACGGATTATGACCTTACATTATCGGATAAAGGTGTTTACATGACCATTTCAGTAACCAGAGTATTGCCATAACCGGGTTCAGATCGGAGTATTAGTGTGCATGTAAACGTAGCCTACTAGCCTACCGGCCCACGCACAGCACCGGCCCACGCACAGCACCGGCCCACCGGGAAAACTCCCGGTGCTCCCGATGGCCAATCCGCCCCTGGGTGGTGGACTTCCAGAGGAGAAAAGAGCCCCTGACCCCTGTCACCATCCAGGGGGCTGATGTGGAGGTGGTCCAGTCCTATACGTTTCTGGGGGTTCACATCGACAACAAACTGGAGCACCAACACTGATGCCCTCTATAAGAAGGGATTGAGCAGACTTTTCTTCCTCCGGAAGCTTTGATATTTTAATGTCTGCTACAAACTTCTTTTATCTTTTTATCAGACTGTAATGGCAAGTGTCATTTTTTATACTGCTATGTGTTGGGGGGGGGGGGGGGGGGCAATATCAGCAAGACAAGCTGGTCAAACTAAGCAGGCTCTGTCATTGGAATAAGGCTGGACCCTCTGGACATCATGGTGGAGAGATGCACAAGAACCAAAATCTCCTCCATCACGGACAATGTACAGGGTACTGAAACAGCAGCGGAGCACCTTCAGCCAACGGCTCATCATGTTGAGGTGCTCCACAGAACGTTTTAGGCGCTCTTTCGTTCCGGCTGCCATCCGGTACTACAATGAGTAGTGGAGCATTGGCTCCCTGAAACAGTTTGTGATAGGTGAATGTTTTGATAATTGTGTTGACTTTAATGTCGTTTTTTTAGTCACATGTCATATTATCTTTAGGGATTGGAGTGGAGGCTTGAACCTTTTTGATGTATGTGTCATCCTGTCTTGTATACTGTGTATACTATGTTTTGTTGCTGCTGCATGGCAACCAAATTTCCCTCTGGGGATCAATAAAGTATCTATCTATCCATCTATCTAATGATGCCAGAAAAAAAAGTATTGTGTTCTTTTTTGTAGTCTTGTTTCAGTTTTTATTTTATTTTAAAGCAACACTGTTAGGGTGTACAAGACCTCTGTGGAACCGTGCTGGTGGCGATGGAAACGCAAGAATTCTGGTTCACTGACGCAGTTCAATGCCGTGCAATTCCTGGTGGATTGAACCTTAATTCTTCCTCCTTCACCTGTACAATACATTCAACATTAATTTCCAAAAATGAAGGACTTACACTTCTCATTCTTAAAAATATTACACCCCCCAGAGTAAATGGATTGAGAGATAGAATAGATTGGCCTTAGCAACTACAGCTCTGAGTCCTTACACATTTAGATTTCTGAATCTTTACACATTCCTCTGTGCAAATTTGCTCAACTCGGCCAAGTTAAATGGAGAGCATCTGTGAACTGCAGAAGAGACTGTGAACTGCAGAAGTTTTGTTTATCTCTAGACAGTTTCTTCCATTTCGGCCAACAAGCTCTGCAAATGTGTCCAGTTTGTTGTTGGACTCTTGGTCACTCCTCTGACAATTTCCATTCATGTCCATTTGTTCAGTTTCTTAGTATGGTCTGAACTTGTTAGTGTCTGGTTTGTACCATATTTTTTTCCATTTTGTTACAATAGACTTAACGGTGTTCCTTGGAAGTTTAAAAGTTTTGTAATAAACTTTTGTAAGAAACTTACTGTAATATACAAATAAACTTTTGATTATTTTTAATAGTATTTCTTTAGTTTGTTATTAGTCGCATTTACCATACATAGCCACACACATACCACGAAAAAAAAGTTCAATTTAAAAGGTACTGAACAAACGTTCATGTCTTGTCCTTATTTTCCAATGTGTTTCCTAACATTTTCGAAAAAAAGGTGTAGGCTACCTTCTTCACACTGTCCCAGAGAGAGAGAGAGAGAGAGAGAGAGAGAGAGAGAGAAAACATCAAATCCCGGGATTCCATTAGCTCGGGCCAATCGTACGCTTGCGCGATAGGAGGTGGCGGGTCGATGAGGCACTCACAGCCGATCGTGGAGGCAGTGGATGTCTTTTGTTTCGATAAAAGAGATTTACAGAAATATACAGAGGCGTACCAATTTATTTATAGCGAATTAGATATTTTCCGTAGACCAGTTATTAATATCTTGTACATTAAATATAATTATTATTTATGTATTTGAATGGTTGCTAATAGCACAAGTTAACTGTTTTCACTGTTCAACACAAACTGTTGTTTTTTTTCTTTCTAGCTAGCTAACGTTAGAGGTAAGTTGCATTTTAGCTATTCTGGAGCTGTGTGAAGAAAACTAGTTTTCACAGTCATGCCATAATGTTTTTGACGTGTAATTTTTTTCTGCAGATGTTACTGGCAATATATATTTTTTTTTTTAAAGCGTTGCATTGATTCACTTTGCGTTTAACCATGCAGCTCCTGTGTTTGTGAACCAATTCAACATGGAGGAGTAGAGGCGGGTTGTTAACCCGTCAAGCACGACACCAGCGATTGCAATAACGCGATACATCTCGTCAAACCAGCCAGTTGAATAAGTAAATGGTTTGAATTTCTTAGCAAGCTATGTGCGCATATAATTATTGATAATTCTAGGTAACGGTTACAGCCTTTTGTGAATATTGCCGTCTCTGCAGTTATCTTTACGCAGGCTATTCATTTTACTTAGCGCGGGGGAAGGGCTGCTCAACAAAACATTTATTGCAAAATTGATGCTCCAGTTTGGATGCGTCGATGTTCCACTATACATGTGTATATAGCCTACTGTAGATCAGCGTGCTGATAGTGTTTGAGTTGTAGCCCACGTTATTGTTTTTAAATTCGAATGTTGTGTAAGTCAACGTTCGAGCATTGCTAGTATTCCAACAGGAAATTCACGCTGACATGCATGCAGCGCGGTTCTTTGGCGAATTGATCAACTTATCGCTCCCAGCATTAAACGTATCTGGAATTTTTTTCCAGATAATCTGCAATTCTTGTGGTTTTGTAATATAGCCTTTACCTGTCTCATGTTTTCGGCTGACTGTTGAACCGTGAGTAGGTAGCTACCTTTCGGTTGCATGTCGCATTTTATCATTCATGGTTCACAATATAGTGATGTACGTCTGAAAAGGGTATTTGACTTACAGGTGTCTTACAGGGTGTTGAGTCAAGCTACTGCAACATCGGTTCATTACTTGTTATAAAGACTCTTCTGGATTGAGACGCGTGCGAATCAATGGTGGTATCTATATGCTCATGTCATGTAGCCTACAAGAAATGCCTGTCTATCAACAGGATGTTTGGGCTATCCAATACCGTGAGTGGTAGGTATTGGCGTTATTTTTTGTAGATTTTCTTTACACTAAGGTATAGTGTTAATAAAACTGTTGCGCCTTCACTTAATATAAATAGGCTATTGAGATGAAAACTGCTGCCAACCTAGAGAATGAGGAAAATGACTTTTCCACATAATAGCCTACTACCTAGCATGCTTGTGATTTAAATAAATGTATCCAAATGTCTAAAATAAGGTGCAGAAGTTAATACCGTTGTCATGCATATCAATAGCCAACGCACACCTGTATGTGTTAAGTTTGTTTTATGTGCATTTTTCTGTACATTCTAAAGACACTTGTTTATAATCCCTATGACCATGGCAGAGTTTTTCTATGCACTGCAGGAAAATAACATCCATCTCCTTTGCAAAGAGGAAGTGTTTCTGAGGAGAATGCTGACAAAAACAATCAGGAAAAACAGATTTGATTTTCACATTGGATTCTGCATAGCGAAATGACAAATTTGTGTTACTATTAATGACAATCTCGTGCTGTCAGGAAACAAGCAGACACCTTCGGCTTGTTATTCCTTTTCAGGGTAAGCATACGAGATCTAAACATGCTGTTGTTACCTTTTTGTCAGCTTCTCCAGGACAGGTACAGGTCACCTGGTCATTGAAGCCATTCTGTGATGGACAGAAATTATGACCACTTTAAAAATTAAAAGTAAAAAGTTCATCAAGTGGACCATGGGGCAGGGCTCGATGCTGTCCATCAACTGATGGAAATGAGTGAGCAAACCCATCCCATGAGTGATTCTCCCCTGGGGGATATTTCACAACGCGGTATTAAGGAGTTAGCCGGCTAACTTCTGTAAATATTTTGAATTTGACGGCATGCGATTGGATGAGAGCCCGGGCTACCTCCAAATATTTACAAAAGTTAGCCGGCTAACTCGCTATGTGAAATACCCTCCAGGTGTGGGGGTTTGCCCAGCCCGCTCGTTGATGCGTGGTATGCACGACCTAGCCCCGTGGCGCCTGACGGAGTGCCCCCCCCTCCCGAGGACTGTCAGATAATGCCATGTGTTCTTATGACTTCCTATTCTCTCCATCCCATGTGCTTTTCTCTTTGGTGCTGCGTTGACTCCTGGCCCCCCCCGTCGCCCCCACTCTGTTGACGTTGAAAAGGAACCCGCCGGTTCCGTTGACTCTGCCCAGCCAAGAATGAGCCAGCCGCCTTCAGAACCCCCTAATGATGCTCCCACTGTTACGGAAGGTCTCCCATAACTTCATTCTACGTACAGTCGCACTGTTTTGTCTTTTCAAAGTTAGGTTAGAGTGGAGTGGAGTGGAGTGAAGGGCGGGGGCGGGGGTGGGGGGGAGTACATTTTTTAAAAGGAGTACAGCTCTGCAGTTAAAAGCATTTGGGGACCTCTGCTGTATTGGGGGCTAACTGTCATCGTCACACAATTCTCAGACTTGGACCATGAAACAAATTTTGTACCAATTCTGTTTGTGAAGAGATAATATTTACATTTCAACAGAAATGTCACTGTATGCTGGCATTAAAGGTGTAGTAGGCAAGATTTTTTCGATATAATTTTGGCAAAATTATTAAATGTACTCATTATATTCCAGCAGCTATCAATAAATCAAGTGTTCTGGGAAAAAATCCGGTTTCTGTGAGTGTCCTGTGAGTATTACGCCCGGAACACACTGGCAGCGTCAGTAGAACTCGCAGAATCACGCGCGCCAGAAGCGAATGCTCGCGGCATTGAGAACATAACGGAAGCGCGCGCCACTCGCATCCGTGCTTCTCAGATACTGATTTATACAGTATTTTCTTTTCAGAACAAAATGGGCTACATTATTACATAATATCGTCATTTTTCAGGTACAAAAAAACAAGAAGCTATAGCACACTTGTCAAACCCGCCATGGAAGGTTTTAAATCATAGACATAAAACGAACATAAGTTATTAATGTAGCTTACACAGATGTAGCTTACACCAAAAAGTCTCTTTTAAAAAGTATTTTTTTCTCTAAACCACTGGTGATAGTCCAGGTGTAACAGGGTCTAATTTTTAGAGATATTTTGATAACATAGCAGCAATTAACACATGTATAGCCACACCGAATGATGATGGCGGTAGGTGCAAAACTAGATTTTGAAAACAATACCTGCACCATGAACACCTATTTTAACCACATAATGATGATTGCTGTTTAAATAGGATAGGTAGGCCTATGCAAAACTAGCCCCGAGAACTCTTTCAACTTTCAATTATCGTAACAACACCGGGATCCGTTTATGCATAGAAACGTCCTCGTTTTCAGTAAAGTATCGCATACCAATTTTGGAAATTAATTATTTTTGTACAGGTTTTTAGTGAAGTAAACTTTATCACAATAAAAAACTTATATTCTTATATTGTCCCTGTAGAAATAATCCCATGCGTCATACAGCTCCATGTATTTCTCTACTTAATAGATCAATCTACAATCGTCCATCTTCTCTCTTTGCTTTCTTTACAGTTTGTGTCCGCATCAAGTCTTGTGCACAGCAAAACTGCTGGTGTACATTTAACACCATGGGGTGTTTATATGATATGATATCATATAAACACCCTAGGGTGTTAAATATACACCACCATCTTTTGCTGTGTGTCACGTGCAGTTGTTTAGACTACGTTTGACACTTGATCGATTATATATTAATTCTGATTTAATGACATGGTTATGAGCAAATTCCTCTTTGGATAGTTTATTTGTTTGGCCTAACTGGCCTAAAAATGTGAATATTTTCAATGTTGCATTTTTAGTAAGGTAATTTAATACATGACACTGGGGAAGGCATATGACTTGTTGTAGGCTACTGTATGGAAAGATAAAATAACACAAAGCATCGTAATTTTATTTTGGTGTGTGATGAATGTTTTTACATTTTATTTCAGGTAGGTGGACAATTATAGCCTACAGGAAGAGAAAATAATAATAATGAAAAGAAGTAGGTGCATATATAGGCAAAACACATCCACATACAAATGCAAACATAACAACACACAGTGTAGGTCAGAATTCAATCCCGTAAATAAAATTTTCTGCTTCTGGCGCGCCGAGAAAAATAGACCCAACGCCGAAAGTATCGCAAGTGAAGCGCTCACGGAAATGGCGCTTCGCAGCATGCTCGGCTGGTATGCTTTCTGGTAGGTTACAATGGACGCCGAAGTGAAGCGGTCGCGTTTCCGCTTGCGGTATGTTTCTGGCCTTAGGCTGTCAAAAAATCTCAACCCGTTCTTCTAAAAATCAACCAATCAGTAGCCACCAATCAGAGGAACTATCTACAAGCAAAAGATCCTCTCCGTAGAATAAACCCCTCCCTGTCTGCCTGTCTTCGTGCTTGCACTGGAGGATCATTTGGTGGGAGGGGCTTATGGGAGAGATGGGAGGGGCTTAGGGGAGAGATGGGAGGGAGGAGACCAAAAGGGTCTTATTACTGGCCTCATATTTTTTTTGTCTCTCATACCAGTCAACACACTGCTGAATGACCAATAACCCTACAGTCAAAATAACTAAATATATACAACAAATAGAATACAAATTTGAAAGTGTTCACCTGCTATGAATACTTTCTGAATGAATACATCTGTGGATGTAAGTTGGAGGCACTGTGTTCAGGAGGTCCAAGCAAATCATACTCGTATCACTTTTTATTCATGGAAAGTGGTAATCGCACTTTCATGGCACTTTGCCTTTCTTATATCACAGTGAACCCAGACTGGATCCTGTAACTCATTACCCGCATCTAATGTAGCAGCAACGCTCTGGGGTGGAATGTTTTCAACTGAACCCCGAGGAGGGGACTCCTTTACAGAAGACATGTTTAGATGATAGAAGGCACAGGCTGTGCTTTTTCCAATTTTGGCATTGCATTTAGGTCTGTGCATGACATTCCATGAGCTTTTAACTCGTTTCCTTCACTAAAAAAAATCTATTGTTTTACTGAAATACGTGTATAAGAACGGGTTTGTATAAGAACCTACAATAATTTCCACTAAATTTAAAAGCTTAAATATGGGTGAATATAAAACCTGATCTTATCAAGTTCACTGAATTTTCAGAGCAATTTCCTTCTGTTTCTTTGGATGGCAGGCTTAGTTTGCTCACAGCTCTAGTGAAGGACAGCTTTTGATCCCTACCCCTTCCACTCACTACCTCTAGAGAGGGTCTCCATGTTACATTCACCACCTGAAGTGTACTGATATGATATTGCACTCTGCTCTGCCCTTATATAGGCGTGGGTTACACAAGGCTTTTACAAATGTATGATTAAGTTTGTGCACATAGGTAATCTGGGCCCGTCAAATAACGCCCCCACCTTCCCATACATGTAGAGCAGGGAGCTGAGGATACAGTTAGGGTAATGCATAGTCATAGTTTTTTTTCTTTAAATGAGAGTGATATGGTTTCGGGTAAGATGGACATGGATAGATCAGCCGTATGTGCTAACGGGAGAGTGGACCCATTAATATGTATTTTGTCTCTGGAGACACGTCACAGTTCCCAGGTATCCACGTGTCCCTTCTTACATCAGTTAAAACACGCAGGAGTTAAGGGTAAATTTCAGCACATCACTAACAATGGCATAATAAGATCCCTGGCCAGTACCAGTCTTGGCCCTTATTGTCAATCCCTTGGGAAACCCAGTTCCGCAAAGGATGCCGCTATGGTAACGGCTGTCTTATTTTGATTGTTTAGGCTTATTTTAGGATTTATTAATTGCTCATGTGTTTCCCTATTAGGAGTAGCACCCCATACTGCCCACATTTTTGCAAGAATTTCTCATGCAATCAAATACAAGCGGCATTAAGAGGAGACTTAAGTCTACAGCATAATTATGCCCCAGTGGCCTTTGAAGGAGTGATTAACTGTTCTTGTAAAAGTGTAAAGCCGTTTAAGATGAATGACAGCATTGGCCAATCTAGGCCGATCGTAAGCCATTATGTGTTCCCTTCCTCAGCAACCCCCCAGCCAGAGGCCAAGCTGCCAGTGCCCGCAGGGAAAAAGCAGAACAAAAAGAAGGTGGAGGAGGTGGTAGAGGAAGAGGAGGAGGAATATGTGGTGGAGAAGGTTCTGGATCGACGGGTGATGAAGGGCAAGGTGGAATACCTTCTCAAGTGGAAGGGTTTCTCGGAGTGAGTACACAGGAAAAGGCGCCCGCGCATTGTTAAGCATGGGTTCTTCAGTGTGCTAACGGGAGCCCACTCCGTATCATGCCAATATCTTTGTTTTGTTTTTCCCTTTAGGATCCTAATACTGTTCTCAATTAGCATTTTTCTACATGGGGCTTGGTCTGTTTAAAACATGCAACAACAAAAAAAAGTCGAAGGTAACCTGTACTGGAAAAGAGAGAGACACCCCTGTATACTGAGAACAGTCAACTGCTCCTTCAAAAAGGGAGACTTAGGAGCAAGAGAGCCAGCAAACCTTTTAAATGTAATTAACAAAAAAGTAAGCAGTTTTTCAAAAGGGAACCAAATGAGTGGCAGGGCATGAAATTTACTTTTTTTTAATTTTTAATTTTACCCACTGGTCAGACTGGCTTGTGGATTTTAAAACCAGCCATTTTCAACATTTTACCAGACGCATTACCTTTTACAATATAACACAACCTGCTTGGTTAACTGCCAAAGTGCCTGCTAGAGTAGAAAATCTTACCAGCTGCAATCAAGCATTTGGCTGATGGCAGGTGTCCATTTCACACCCTGGAGCGGTATTCTTATTTTGCTGTTCATTTTTAGTTATTTTCAGTGGATGTTCCCTTTAAAGTTTAGAAAGACTGGCACTGATCATACAGTGTATGACAGTACTACTGGGGGGGGGGGGGGGGGGGGCTACGCACAATTAGCCACAATTCGATCAGGAAGGGAGGGTTTAATTCAAAAGGATAATCCCTGCTGTATTCCTCAATAGTGGCGATTCTGATCAGTCGGGCAACTGCAATCTGTCCGCATTGCTCAACTGTCCTAGGGCAGCCAGGGGATTTCGGAGTGAAAATAATTCGGCTGACTGCAGGTGCCTGTACAGCGAGCGCTTGGCCTCCCGAGTTGATAGAGGATGTTGCTGCAGTGAACTGATCCTGTGCTATTCCATTGGCTTAAAAATTTTTTTTTTTTATTCACACTAATTTAGTAAAAGGCCAAATAGTTTGTGAACCCAACCATAAATATCTGTGTAAAATCAATGCATTTGTGTGTCGCAACTACAGTGAGGACAACACGTGGGAGCCAGAGGACAACTTGGACTGCCCAGACCTGATTGCAGAGTTTCTGCAGTCCCAGAAAACCGCTCATGAGACCGGGGGCAAGAGGAAGGCAGAGTCGGACACAGAGGGAGCAGTGGCCGGAGAAGAGAGCCGACCCAAAAAAAGGAAAGACGAGGTGAGATTTACGGTCTCCCATCCAATGGGAGGAGACTGTGTGCCCTGCACCACTGGAACCTCTGAAGACAAACTCTTACCATCTCTCCTGCAGCCAGAGAAGCTCCGTGGGTTTGCTCGAGGTCTGGACCCAGAACGCATCATTGGGGCGACCGATTCCAGTGGAGAACTGATGTTTCTCATGAAATGGTGTGTAAGGCCCTCTGTTTAGTGTTGGTCCTCTGTTTCATCTTCTGCTTATTCTTCCTCCTCTTCTTTTTCTTCTTCCTTTTCATTGCTGTTCTTCAGATATTGTTTATGGTGCAAAAATATATTCAGTTGGATAAAAGGGCATCACAGACTTACTCTCAAGAATCCATTTGTAAAGTCCTTACCAGAAGGTTGCGATTGCCCTCTGACCCCTGTGGTGCTGTTTGGAATAGGTTTGTCTTCCATTCAACCCACAGGAAGAATTCAGATGAGGCAGACCTGGTACCGGCTAAGGAGGCCAACGTGAAGTGTCCGCAAGTGGTCATCTCCTTCTATGAGGAGCGGCTGACATGGCACTCCTACCCCACTGAAGAAGAGGAGAAGAAGGATGACAAGAACTAGGCAAGGGATGAGACAGGGTGGGGTGGGTTGGGGTTGGTTGCCCATCTATTTCTGAATTTTACCTTTTTGCTTTCTACAAATTTCTGGACTTTGGAGGTGAGCTTCCAAGCTCAGAGGCAGAGGAGTGGGGGGTGGGGAGCAGCTCACTGGAACCAGTACTCCTGGAAAACTCAGTCCACCAGCCGCAGCTGAGCTGGCAAGGGAGGGGAAATGCAGTATCCCTTTTCTGTCTTGGGTATCAAGCTGAGGCCAGGAGCCGTTGCTTCTTGTGTCCATCTGGATAGCTAGGCTACTGTGGTCCTGGAGAGCCACAGCCAGTGCATGTTTCGAGTTGCTTTTCTGATCAGCTCCGATAGTAACAGACAATATACTACAAGTAATCCCAAAATCCGTAACAAAATCTGTGGGTGGTATTTTCTGTAACAAAAATGACTGTGCCACTAGCCCTCTAAAATCAGTGAATTCATGAAAGATGATCTATTAAATTAATCTAATAATAGTTCTTATAAGAATACTTAGTTTTCATAAAAACATAAGCAAGCTAATTACTCCAAATGTTCCTACATTTATATTAGATACTCACAGGAAAACTTCATAATCATCTTACAGAATGTTGAAAAATAACCTTAATACAGTGTAATTAGGTATTAGGTAATGCAAGCATAGTTAGCAGATCAAACTAGTTTGTCAGTTTTATACGTTGGTACAGATAAAACAGTACAGCCCTGCTAATCTCAAAGGCAAAGGTGAGGATGAAAGACAAATACTCCAAGGAATTTCTCCAAGTAAGAGTTTTAAGGTCTTTGATTTTATTGATCGACATATTTGAAATGCTCTCCATAATGCCTTTATAAGATCTATATCATGGCATAACCTTAAGAATATATTATTATTGACCGAATTATAACAAACTGACATAAGGTTATAAAGCTCATAATGATAAACATGACAAGCATGAACCATATGGGATGAGCTGGTTGTAGTATTCATAATGTATGCTTATGAATGCTTGTAATGCATTATGTAACATTTTAAGATATTATGAACACTACATGAGTCAACAAGTGTTACCAAACATACTAAAGAAAGGGTGAAAAATATTTACATTTAACATTTTCTACAATGATTAAGTGATGAGTATATTCGCTGGATTAGGAGGCGGTCTCCTAGACAGGGTCTAAATGTCAGCACATCGCTTAACTTGAGTCCTACAGAGAAAGCATAATCTTTGTCTGGGAAACTCTTAAGTATGTAAGAAAGATCACCTTCTCCCAGCAAAGACTTGACAATCTGCAATAAACATTTGGCAATTTTTTGTGTGAATATTACCAAGGAGAAAATAGTTTCACAGAGACAAAACTACAAGAGTAAAATCTTGGAGAATACACATTTTCCTCACTTTCAAATATAGAAAACATGTACAATTTAGTTTTGTAAGAATTTAATCAAATCCGCCCCAAGAACTGACCACCCTTTACCCTGCATGTGCACTAATCAATTGAACTACAGCTGTTATCTGTTAGATAGTTGTTTCATAAATGGAGACACGGTTTTGCTGTGAATGCCTGAATGCAGTGCACATTGGTATTGCAGTATTGAGTTGACAGTGTGTGTGGCTGGGGTCTCTACCCCCACACAGGGAAAAGGGTGTTGTGGGCTTGGTTCTAAATCCCTTCAACAACAAAAGGGGGTGAGATGATGCTACAGCAGCCAATGGGAGCACGTAGGTTCCAAAAGGTCTCTCTGTTCACCTTGTCCGGGATGTACCTTCTCTCACATTTTCCAGGAGGGCTTTTTAAATTTCCGCCACCCTCCTTGGTTTTCTTGTTTTTAACGATGTGTGAAATGTTTGACCACTTCCTACCATGTCATTATTGTATAATGTGTATAAAGACTTTTTATTATTTTTGACAAAAAATGAATATTTTTAAATTATGCATGGGAAGTTTTTACTGAAAACACAGCAAAAGAACCATTCCGTACAGCTTAGGTCCTTATGGGTGTATATATGGGTGTATACGGTATATTTTTCTTTTAGGTGAGTGTACAGTAAAGATTGATGATTAAGCTCGAGGGAAGCAGTCCTACCAGATTAACATTGTATTACGTGGTTTTAGTTTTCAGACTTTCCCAACTTTTCAACAATTCTTAATGCTGGGAAAATGCATACCTCTGGGGAATTCTAGGATTCCAGGGAGAACTAGGAGTAACATTTAAAAACACCAATATTGGTGAAATGCTTATCATGAAATGGGAACATATCCATATTATGACTGTCATAAATACATTTTTTTAAACAGTTTTATTTTATTCATATAAAATACAAACACTTGTGGTAATGCAAGAACCAACCCAATTTTACAATCAACAATTTCTGTTAACCTGCTGGGTAACATTTTAGATTAAATAACTGTCATATGTAGCTTGCACTCTTGTGGCAGTAACCATGCACAAATAAACAATAATGCATATTCCTCTGTAAAGATACTTAACTTATGCTTTACTAAACCAGTTGCTCCAACTTGCTGTTTATTCTTTAATTACTAGTCTGTGCATTGATGACTGTTAACTGTCAAGTTTGTATATTAATTCCACGACCAAAAGTAATCACTGACTGCAGACAAAGACTATTTTTAAAGTAACGTCCCAAAATGTCTGTCCGCCTCTAAATTGTAGCCTCATGGCTCAAGGTAATCCTGACAAATCCTTGACACTTGGGTTATCATGAAAATGAAACGTGGAAAATCTGAGTTGGAACCCCTCCACAAAATCATGAGCATTCCTACCAGTAGCCTAGTATTTTGATAAAAAAAGGGGAGAACAGTTAGTTAAGAGAGGCCCATTGGAGTTACTAGTGTTTGTTTGAGGCCCCTCTGGACCTAAGCTCAGACATTGTCCAGAACAGACAAGTGAGCCACACATAGGTGTTTGACCCAGCTGAGGCCTCTACTCAGTTCTGATTAATAGGACACTTCTGAAGGAGTTACTTTTAACTTGGATCCAAGAGAAAAGGGATACTCCATGTCTTTTATTCCCGGATCTCGTGTTCATTTCCTTTAACGTTTTAACAACGTAAGCAGCATTCTTACGTTGACTTTTCCTTTTTTGTTTTGCTGTACTTTGACATGCAAAACAATGTGAGGTCAATGTTTGTTCATTTATAATGGGTTTTGTCAATGGATAGGGTAAAAGCACTGAGGCACAGAAACATTTTAATAACTTTTTTAGAATATGTATTATAGATATGTTCTTTTGCATGCAAGTCTGTCCCATCATCATTTGAGTGTTTTAGCAAGTGGTGACCTGTGTCCGTGTTTTTGGACAATAAACCCCTCTGTTTGGTATAGTCTGGTCTGATATCTTGTTTTAACCCTCTCTCTCAATGGAGTTTTAATTTTTAACAGCCATATCCCACTTTTGGGTACAACAGTCCAAGTCAGACAAGTTATCTGATGTAGTGAGGCAAAGGTTTTTTTTTGTGCCATTTCTTACTACTGTTGTGCAAGATGTCAGACTGCCCATTCAATTTTAAATTTAACATTTTGTAGATGGGGTAGATTCTAAAAAAGACAGTGTAGTAATAGTGATGGAACCTGGTACAGTATGATAACATTTGTAGCGGAAAACATTGCACTTTGTCCCTAGTAGTAGAGCAGATGACCAAAGCCTGTTGAGGTGTACAATCACAAGTGACCTTTAGGTGGTGCCATGGCAAATGATATACCAGAAGGATGTTATCTTGATCCCAAACATTCAATCTCTCATATAATGAGCCTGACAACTGAGGCTAAGAACAATCTAGAAGGGCAAGTTGTGTGCTACTTTTGGCCCTGCCAAAATTTGGTTCAAAGTGCCCAGGCCAATGTGTGACAGATGGGCCACTGAACAAAATTAGCATGCTGTATAAATGTCTCTTGGGATCATTGTTAAATTGTCATCTTTCTTTGAATTACTAAAACAGACAGTCATCCGTGGGCAACTGGTGATGGATTTGTACTAATCAATTGCAGAGCAAACCCAGCTAACAAAAATCTTGTTTTGGTTTCATTCGATTTAAACTGAATCGGAACCATACACTGAATTATTGGATAATCTAGTGACTGCAAGTCTACAATAGAAAAATATTCAAATAACATATTACATTGCACATTTTGTATTTCAGACTTGCATTCACTAGATAATTCAATAATTCAGTGTATGGTTACGATTCAGTTTAAAATACTACATTATTTACACTGATTAATACACAACATTTTACATTCCACCAAGAAATGTTGAAGTCATACACTGGGCTTAGAGAACCCTGTGTTTAGAGGCAATGGGAGAAATTAATTTTGAGGGGTGTGCATGGATTTCAGTTTCCTGAGCTTGCATAATTAATTTTTTTATTAAGATTCATTTGTCAGAAAAAACATTGAACCAAAACATATCAGACATCATCCACCACATGCAAACTATTTAATGCAAACCTGGGAGACTTGAGTTTTGCTTTTTCCAATGAGCGGAGGCAATATTTGAATAAGCAGGCAGGATAAGTCCATGTTCTTGTCATTCAAGAAAACAAAGTTACTGTTGCCATTGTTACTGTGCCCATTTAAATTTCCAATTCCCTTCCATGCCTACTCTTCCTGGTGCATTCCAAGCTTTCAACAAATGTGTAGGCAATAAGTTGAAGTCATTTTTAAAACTAGAGAAAACTACGCACTTATTCCAATTACGTAAAATCATGTGCGACAGTGTTCTAAAGCTTGGCGGTGTGTTAAAGCGCACCAATTTAGAAACCCAAAATCAAACTTTTTTTCCCAAGGATGTCCAAGAGGAGATAAGCAACCCAATGGTAACAATGTATTGTGTGCATCTCAGTCCACATGATTTATAGTAAGAGAAAATACATTCTATGCATTGAAAATACAAGGCCTCTCAGTAACTATAACACTATCATTGGAAAGCATGGCAATTTAAAGGTTGACTGCAAATACAGCTCTGGAAAAAATTGAGACCACGGCAAAATTCAGTTGTCTTGTTATTTTGGTTCTGTACTCTAGCACTGAGTTTCAAAGGATACAATGACAGACAGTTAGCTTTAATTTGAGGGTATTTTCATCCCTATTGGATGAACCGTTTAGAAATTATAGAACCTTTAATACATAGTCCCCCCATTTTTGGGCATCAAAAAATATTGGACAGTTTAACATAATGTAAAAGTATTTAACAAAGTAATATTTAATATTTGGTGGCATATCCTTTGCATACCATGACTTCCTGATGTCTGCGACCCAACAACATCAAAAGACTTATTTGCTGGTACTCTTACAAGCGATACTATAACATCTCTGCATTTGAATGGATCTCTATGGGAATTGGGGGGTGGGACTAGATTTAGCTGTAAATTATGCTGGAACAGTATGGAATACATGATTGGTAAAATGGCTGTAAGTCATCAACGAGCCTCAACCATCACTCTGCTGCCAGATATACAGTAGATATGGATGGATCACTTTAAGGGTTGTTTCTCCTGACAAATGTTCCTATTGAACTCTGGAAAAATAAGTCAGGAGAAGAAACCCTTCAAGTTATCCATCCATATCTACTGTATTTCTGGCAGAGTGATGGTTTAAGGCTTGTTTGATACCTCAGACCCTTGTTGACTTACAGCCATTTAGCCAACCATGTGTTCCATACTATTCCCGTGTAATTTACAGCTTAATCTAGTCCCACCCCCCAATTCCCATAGCGATCCATTCAAATGCAGAGGTTATAGTATTGCTTCTAAGAGTACCTGGAAATAAGATATCAGGAGTCTTTTGATATCCTTTTATACAGAATCATGATGGCATCACCTGTTTACCTGTGGAATACCTGTTTGACCAGTTTTTTTTCACAGAATGAATGAATTCTCTAAACTCCACACTGCTGTTATTTTGAACACGCCCCTTTCAATGAATGAGTCAATTACTCAGAACAAGCAGCGTGCATGTCATGACAGTTGGGTCTTGTTTTTCTATTACACTACTACATCTACAAGTAAATTATTTGCCATGCAGAAATATCACTACTACTAATAACAGTGGTTCATCAGGTTACTGATGTTGTACTGCTAGTTTTTTGAACACCACTGTATGTTAAACTGTCCAATATTTCTGATGCCCAAAAATTGGGGGGACTATGTACAAAAGGTTCTATAATTTATAAACGGTTCATCCGATATGGATGAAAATACCCTCAAATTAAAGCTGACAGTCTGCACTTCAACCTCACTGTCATTGTATCCTTTCAAACTCAGTGCAAGAGTACAGAACCAAAATAACAAGACAACTGATAATTTTGCAGTGTTCTCAATTTTTTCCAGAGCTGTATGTTCTTTACATTATCCCCCATAAATGCATCGTCAGAGTTGATGGGAAACACTGTGGCCCTAGATGGCTGATGATCTTTATGACTTAAGCTCTTGACCCTGAGGGAGATCTGTGGTCACGTATCCAACCACTGTCCAGTTATGCTGGGCAGCAGTACTATAGCTAAGGCATATATGGCCAATGCAGTCACTTAAAGATTGTCATTTAGTGCTGTGTGAATGACCCCAGGGGGAGAAGGTGTTTTCCGCTACGGAATGGCTAAATGTTAAAGCAGCACAATAATTAGTTTGACAGCTGGGGCGTTACTTTTGTGCTACTTCAGCCTCTTCAACGTTCCCAGAAAGGGGGGGGGCGGGTGGGGTTGCCGTGCCGATAACCAGATGGGGAGATGTTCACTAACACTAGGTTTTGCTTTTAGATGTTTATGTTCAAGGGGATTCATCTCTCACAGGGGACCTTTCGCTGCTAATACACTAGGATGGACGGGACTACAAGTCAGTGGTATGACAGTGTTAACACAATGCGCTCCAATGCATGTCTACTCTTTTTTTGCTTTCAGCAAACTGACATAATGCATAAAGTTCTGTAATATGGCTTTAAATATTAAATATATTGGCATTCATGCCCACATCATTGTTTTCCAAAAATCGTGGCGATTTACTGCAGCAGTCACACATGAAAATAAAAACATTTTATTAATAAAACAATCCCAGATTGCCAGAAAACTTCTCAAAGTAAAACAAAGGAAAAATGTACAACCAAAATCAACACACAGGAGAAAACACTTTGTAAGACAACACACAAAAAAGTACAAAGGAAAGTCATACACAGATGAAACATAAAAATATTTACAGAACTAGACAAATGTAATTGAGTGTCAAAAAAGTGTTCAAAAAGCAAATACAAAGACATAATCTAAAAAAAAGTGCTTTGGAACATACAGGTACAATCAAAGTACAGATCTTTTTCTTTCCAAGCAGACATACAAAACCTAGAGCCGAATATTTCAACCGTTTGTTTCACAGAAGAAATTCTCACTTTTTTGGTAACAAAATCTTGCTGAACCTTTGTTAGTTTTGTTTCAGTCTTTTTTTCAAAATGAAGATGGAAACAGCCACAAGTGACGTCTGAATTTTGATGATTTTGCCTGCATATATCACTGTTGAATCACACCAGCCATTTGATAAAAGAAATTGTCACTTGTTCATGGTTGGCAATGAACAGAGTAAAGATTGAAGTGACATTAGGATGAGCGCAAATTAATGTAAATTAATATCAATGCGAAACCTGTTCAGGCTTTTTATTTTATTTATTTTTTTTAATGCGAGCATGACTTTGCAACTTCAGTTTAATAGCGAGAAGCTCTCACCGACATACCTAAAGCAGGTCTGACCCTGAGCGGCTTCACAAAGTTACATGGCATTACTATCCAAGCGCTTGCACCTACTTGAACAACTATCCGGCCTACCCTTATGCATGCCATTTCAGTGGAATGCAAGATAATAGTGTCCTTTTATATTTAATAACTGTCCTTTTATATTTAATAACACACCTAAGAACAAGGTGAGAGCTCCCTTCAGTGTTTACTGCAGAGCACTTTGACAGAAAATGTCTGGCAACAGGCTTCTGCATTAGCAGAGTAGCATAAAACAGAAGCTTGGGGAGATGGGAAGAGACAAACAGGCCCCACCCCCGGCAGTTGTTACACCATGGCAATGCCCTGCCCTACTGCCAATACTGGTCGGTCAGAAGTGGGCGCTGTCTTCAAGCATCTGGTCTACTGGTCACGGACACCGACCTGAACTGCACAAGTCCCTTCAGCTCTGGATCAGCTCGTTCAGCCACAAGCTACAGTCTTGTGTTCTTGTGGGTTTGGGTAAATTCCTTTTTTTTTTTTTTATGTTTGCTGACAATAAATAGACAACCACTGGTGATAAAGGCCATCCTGAAATCACAGAGGGTCTGTTGGTGGCCTGTACTTTTCCACATATCGACCCTCCCAAATGGGGGGCTTTCTGTCGAGTCTCAATCGAAAGCACTGGGAGTTCAGAATATAAGGAAGTCACATCGCTCATGAAATTGCATCCGTTAAATTCCACTAGATTAATTCGCCGTTGACACAAAACTATGCTCAGAAACGAATTGCAGATAATTTCTGCAGACCCATGTATTTATTTAGTTCACTAGCGAGGAGCTTGTCCTCTGTTCATAACGATGGATCATAACTTTCCCCTAAATTACAATGTGTTACAGTGACTTGAGCATGGGACACGCAATACTATAATTTATTAATATTATTAACAGTTATTATGGTTATTACTGGTATTGTTCTTTAAAAGGAATTTGCTAATATGCTGTAGTTTGTACTAGGTACTCAAAATACCTTACAGCTGCACACTCCTGTAACACAGGACAGGATGTAGGCTGTATTTGTATAGCCTACATTAAATGGCAAAAGCATTTTTTCCCCCCCACAGTTGGTGTTCTTTAAATTTTTCTTGCTACGTAAGTGTTGTATCGAGAATGAACGAAGCCCACTTTGACAATGCTAATTTATCTTATGTACAGATGCAAACGTACAATAGATCAGATAAAGTGATGAAGAAGGTGCTGAGTGTGGATTTGACGGTGCATAGTATTCCTGCTGAAGGGAAATGTGGGGTACGATAGTGTAAGGCACAGAGCTCCATGCCCCACAAGCTGGCAGCGTCAGAGATGCAGGAGGTGGGAAGTGATGTGCTGGCTTGTTTTGGGTTGGGGGGGGGGGGGAGGGTCACAATTTCAAAGTAAATTATTATTTTTTAAAAATCACAATAATTTTGCAATGCAACAGGCAAAATTATGTGGTGGGACAAAACTGGGTTTGACGAACGTGGCGTGTTGGCAAGCAGGCCCCAACGGACTAAAAGCTCTAACCCTCCTGCTCATGAAGTTCGAAGGCAAAGGCGTCCAATGCAAAAAGCAACATCTACCTAAACCATAGCGTAGACAGTTAATTACGTCATTTCGGTAGGTGCGTGTGGTAATCTGTGACAGTTTGGGATGACGGGCAGAGTTCTCTCCTGAAACTGTTGCTGTAACATCATAACGTAGCTTTTTGGGAGATGAGCACTGATGTGATGGTAAAACAATCTCCTTCTCTAGAGACAGAAAGAGACAAAGCAAGGTGCATACAGCCAAGCTGTTACAGACACTCACAGTGCCATGTACAGATATATAAAGGCTGTTACGCAAGTAGGGTGTTTCCTCACTCCACACCTATCTCCTTTCAAACTAAGGCTCCAAAGTCCAGCTGTAGCTTCAGTCCTGGCTGTCCCTGGACCCATTCCCAACCGTGCTATCCTTTTCCGGGTTCCCAGTTATTCAGCATTGGAGCTCCTGAGGTCCAGAACACAGTGGAGTGTGTTGGAGTCCTTCACATCAGCGACTGTATATTATATGTTTGGGGCAAGCATAGTACTGCTAATACCTTTCAAGTTCTGGGTTAAACAAAGAACAGTACAGTGCACAACCTTTGGTAAGTGTTGGCCATGTCAGAGATAAAATGGTATTGCCCCAAAATGCTAGGTTGCATTTCAACTTCTGAAAACCCATTCATGGAAATTTGGCTTGACAAATCACAGTTTCTCTAAATGTTCTCAAGGCCTCCTATAACCATTGGGACATCCTTTGTATTTACCGCAGGGGTGATCATGATCCTGGGATATCATTCTGGCCACCAAGGACTCAACCATGAATAGCATCAACAACCCTTCAGAGCTGATTTACAATGTGCCTGCATTGCATTATAGCTTGTTCCATGCAGACCCAATATAGGTGACGTTTTTTTTTTTTTTTTTTTCTCTCATTTGTTTGAACTCCATGACCAGGGGTTCAGGCCAGTCCTTCCTCCTCACCATGTAACAAAAGACTGCATCCTCCTCTTCTTCGCTGGGTGGCTGCTATGGGATCCAGGACAGGTTTGTTTTCACACAGTTCATTCCTTGAATTAAAAAAAATCTTCTCAGTCTTTTTTCTAGTCCATTCCTTTCCCTCCCCCAAAAAACAATGGAAAATCAGAGCTAACACAAAGCACTTGTGCTTCACAGTCGTGTCCTGTGCTGAAAACGTCCGGGGGGAAAAAGGGAAAGGAAAAAACTAAGGCTGAAAGAGTAGATGAATACTGCCCTCTTCTTTTCCCCAACCAGTCATGTCAAACAAAAGGAAACACTTTGCTTGCCTCTGTAGAGCATCACTTTTTTTGTTGCAAATGAAAGAAAAAAGGTGACCCGTCCCTCACTTTTTCTTGTCCTTCTGCTTCTTATCAGGCTTGCGAGTCTGCTCCGTGGCCAGGCGGCGCGGCATGACCAGGACACTGCCGTCGCTGCCGTACTGGAGCGCGTACTCGCTGGCTGGATAGGGCCGGCCATCCTCATCCCGCAGCTGGGAAAACACCTCCTGGTACAGGTTGTGCACTTTCTGCTTCATCTGCCGGATGGAGCGCAGGTACTCGGCCTTCTCCTTCAGCAGCCTGGCCTTGTTGCGCCGCAGGCCGTCCACGCCCTGCTCCAGACTGAGGATGGTGTCCAGCTTGCGCTTGCGGCAGTTCTGTGCCGCCATCTTGTTTTTGCCGCGCCTGCGGATATCGCGGACGAGGGCCAGCTGGGCCTCGTTTAGGCGGTGCTTGGCCAGCAGCTCGTTGAACTCCTCTACGGGCAGGTTGATGATACGCTCGTTGGAGAAGGGGATCTTCATCGCCCGGGCCCGCCGCTCGTCACGGTTCGACTGCTTGTCAAAGAGGTCCAGCTGGGGTGGGGGTGTCACCTGCCCTTTGGCATCTCGGCCGATTCGCTTGCCGGCAGGTGACAGGGGGGCGTACTCTGAGTGCGAGGGTGAGGATGAAGGTGGGAGGTTGTAGGTGTGGTTGTGGCCAACGTGTTCCAGTTGGGGGAGGCGGTGGAACTGGGAGGGGTCCTGGTAGCTCATGCGGCAGAACTTGCTGTGCTCGGGCTGATGGCCCCCCACAGCACCCTCCTCCAGCTCCGCCGCCACTTCCGAGTCAGTGCTGTACCCCACTGCCCCTTCCTCAGAGAAGGTGGCAGAGGTGGCGGAGGAGGAAGCGGCGGATGAGCAGGAAGTCTCGGAGCTGCTGGGGGATGCAGGACTGCGGCTGGAATCCAGCGAGAGGCCGGAATCTGAGTCCAGCTCATCCTCCAGCTGGGAGGCCTGGGCCTGGCTGAAGCCCTCTTCCATGGCCAAGTCCAGAAGACTGATCTCGTCCAGCATGGCCGCCTCCAGAAGGCTGTTGAGAGGGTCCGGCAACGAGGGTGTAGAGCTGATGTTGTTGGTACCATTGAGTGGCGTCGGGAGGAAGAGGCCTGTTAGGTTGGTGGTACCGAAGGTAGAGTTCACATTTGACGAGTTGCTGGAGGAGAGGCTGAGCAGGGTGGGCCGACAGGGCCTGAGAGTGTCCAGATCAGGACTGAAGAAGGCAGGGAAGTCCTGGCTGCAGCTAGGCAGAGAGGCCTGGTGGAGGCTAACATCCTGGTTAATGGGGGTGGCGCTAGAGAGCCCAAAGTTTGCCATGGAATCAGACTCCAACCCACTGCTGCTGTTACCACTGTCAGAGGTATTGCTGAGGAAGGAGTTACCTGCAGTGCTGTTCACCTCCATGTCCTTCATAAAGCAGAAGAGAAGGTTGGTTAGAGGTCATTGAGCGCATTAAGAGATACAGATGAGACTAATGCTGAGGAAAGCCCACCGTGCCTGGACTGACCTGCAGTTCCATGATTGCCATAATGTCCTGCCACTGCTGCTCCAGGTCCAGGGATGGTTCAGTTTGGGGCAACACAGGGAGCCCCTGGGAGGTAGAGGGGCTCTCCTCACTTGGCTCTCTTAGCTCTGGTGCCTCTGCACCCTGGAACTTGAACAACAAAAAGCAACGGTCAACCTTCTCAATACACAATAGTTCTCCGAAGATGTCATTAATGATATGAAAAGAATCATGCATTTGCATAAAAGCATATACTACTGGAGGGAAATCACAAATGTTATAGTCATATAATGAAAAAAGAAGAAAAGAAACACTATATTCAGCACTTGTTATTCTGTTGAGACTTTTCAATTAGTTTTTTATCCTGACAGCAAAAAGGTTTTTATACTGCCTACTACTGGATGATTTGTTGGAGTTGTTGAAGACTTTCCCCTAAACTTAATCAAGCACACTTAGCCAGTTTAAAGACATGTGCAATGAGTCTGAGAGTGAATGGTTAAACAATATACTCTTATAAAGACTTCCCCTGATTGATAATTGCCAAATGACATCAATACAACATTTTCACCAGTCTAAGTGTGAAGGAAGTACAATAAAAATAGGCATACAATATAAATAATATCAGATCACAAATTCATGAAACACCAACTGATAGTTATAAATCACTATATGGAATAATATAAATAAAAATATTAATAACCAGTCCACCTGTCACATGACCTTGATGTCATTTGTCAATTACCAATCAGGGAACTAATCATGGGAAGTCTTAAAAGAGTATGTTTTTTATCATTCACTTTTAAGACTGACGAAGGACTGCTGTCCGAGAGTCATTTTTTCATTAATAAAGTTGCAAGCACAGCAAGAGACACAGTGTTGCGGAGGTTATTGTTTCACACTTAATACAATTAATAAAATATAATAAAAGAAAGAAGTTTTTAAATAATACAGTGAATAAAGGAATACTATCATACTTGAGTCACGTGAATGTTTTTTGAGCAGCGGCACAATACTTGCACATTTTAGGAATACAGCTATTCAATAAAGCAGTCCTTTCCCAGTGATGCCTTCAATGCTTTTGACATATGGTATGTTTAGAATGTTTTTTAATAATGTAGAGGACAAACACTTAATCATAAGTTGTTCAGAGTAAAAGCCATTTCAGCTACTAACGCAGAATTAACCATTCAAAAATATTAGGCATTCCATACAATAAATGAGTAACTCAGTAGGTATTTGGTGGTATTCTAATGTGTTGAATGATAATTAAGAAGTTCAAGTTTTCAGCAGGCATCAAACATACTGTACAAGTACAGCAGTTTGTGCTGGTTAAATGGTTAGCCACATTTACTCTGCTTCCTGAAGATGATGCGCACACTGGACCACAAGTTGCTTCTTTCTGACTAATGTTAATTCTGACTTCTGGTGCCACAAGCATTCTTTCACTGCCTAGTGGCAAAACATACTAATGAACTTTCTTTTTTCTACCAAATACAAGTTGCTTGCCTCATGTCTATATCACATTAAAGTAAAAAACTTGGACAACCAATTACTAGAATGTTGAAATGGGATTTAACGTTAGTTTCTATAGAACACTGCAATGACAGGACACCCTCAAGGCAGTTTGTCCTGTTAACTGTAGGAACAAAATGGAAAACTCAGCATGTAGATACATTTTTATTTAAATAGCACTTTTTAAAATAATTATTTTCTTTTAACAAAGAATTTGTCACATGCACCTCATAGTACACTGTGGTCTAAATCCCCAAAAAAGCAAGCCAGACGTAACACTGGCAAGGAACAACTCCCTGGACGGCATAGAGCTCCATAGTCCCGCCCACTTTGGTGATGAACTTCTAGTGCCACTTTTCGGAAAAAATATAATGGGAGTCAATGGACTGAAAAAGTTTTTTTTCTATATTCAGGCAGCTAGACGTTCAAAACACCCAAAAGAGGGGTTGTCATATTTTTTTATAATTTATAAAATTGGTAATTTGAAATTTTGTCCAACAAATAAACAACGAGTGTTTTCAAAAAAACAACCAAAACGACTACAACATCCAGTCTGCTCACACTGCTGAAGTGAAAGACATAAAGCTGACACTTTCGACAAGGCCAGACTGATAGTGATTCTCGCCCTTGGTGATACTGTTAGTTTCACTCCCATGATAAGACAAAGTGATAACCATTCTCGCTAGCAGAGCGACCGGTAGCTACTTCTTTGCCCGGTAGCTTCCATAATAAGTTACAAGAGCAGACCGAGTGTTAGCCATTTTCGCTAGCAGAGCGGCCGCCCGGTAGCGACTTTGTTAGCTATGTACGACCGGGGATTCTGGGTAGTGTAATTATGTTTCTCAAACTCCATTAATTATACGATTAAATTTTAATTTAAACGCAGTGATGAGTATGTAATGGACTATGTATCACATATATGTAAAAATTTTGGTCCATACAATGCCATATATCATCATAAGGGTGAGGGGTTGTTCCCGAAGCGGGGAAAAGTAATGGCTTCCGGCAGTCTTCCGGGACCAGCCAGGGATAGGAGGGGGGCGGGACTACGGAGCTCTATGTAGAAAAACCTTTGAAAAACTCAATAGGGAGCACTTATCCTCCTCTGGCCAGCTCAGGGTGTCGGTTCATAGAAACAAGACGTGGTGGGATCAATTATCAGTCCCATCTGAGAAGTTTGGGACAGGTTGTATGAAGCATTCAAATTCAGCAACATAAACGTAAAAAATTGTTTTCAAAAACGATTACAGCTGTTGCAATACAGAAAATGTATGTAACCAGAAGGTCTATATGGTGTTTTCCAAATCAACAACCTCACTTGCCTGGATCCAGGTACAGGTCTGTCAGTAACAAAATGGCTTGCTAGAAGTAAATTAAACCACTTACAAAACTGCACAAGCAGCAGAATCCAAGTACAGACATTTATAACTTTAAGCCCTGGTAGATTATAACAGTAGGCTATCTTTGTAATAAAGTGGAGTTGACCTTGACCTTTTTTTGTAATTAAATGAAACTAAATTAATTAACTGACTACTTCATTTTGTATTAGATTACCAGGACGGTCGAAAGACATCTAGAAGTAGCAAGTCTATTTTCCCACAATGTGTTATCTTCCTGTGTTACTTACAGCACTGAACTGAATTGAGTGCTTGAAAAAATGTGGCCTAAACAGAACTTTTAGTGTGAAAAGGTGGATATAACATTCATAAAACTCAAATTGAGATATGGCACTGGATTCATCTGTAGGGTTTAATTGAATTGCATGTGCCCTTAAACAAGTCCATCTGACTGAATCTGGCCCTTTGTTTCTGATATCTTTCACAAAGCAATTGTCTTTTTTTCCACCAATCAATGGTGAAGGAAAAATGACTCATTACAGGAAAATGTTAATTTGTCTGCTTGTCACAGCATTATTAGTACCATGGAGACTGTACAGGCATCATGGCTTGTTGTATAAGCAGCTGTGTGGGTACATAAAAATTGTATGAAAAAAGTAAAATATAGCTGTGTAGGGAGGAAAAAGTTGTTGCTAGCTGGCTAACTGAGTTGTGTCAATACAGTGTGAGCAATAAAATATCACCATGTTCAGACACCATTCTGATTCACCCAAATGACAGCTGCAGATCGCACTGCAGACATGACAGCGATGTTCCCATCACTGGGATTGATTAGTATTGGCTTATAAAAGTACAGTTGAACCACTCCTATCCTACCACTATTTTGGTTTGTTTTGCTGTGACCGATGTGAGAGTTTGAGTCATTTTCCAAATAGTTCTCCATGTTCTGCAACTAACTAAATATCTGTTTCCATGACCGAGTCTGGTTACGTTCAGTGGGCCATCCATCAAAAATGAATTGTCAATATTGGGAAGGCAGGTATGCGGCTTGGTGGGGCATGCCCCACATCTATACAGCACTGAGCGCTTTCCACTTTTCAGGGTTTCCTACAGAAACAACCACAATGACCACAGACTCTCAGCCCTTAAGAACATTAACTTCTGTTCCTTCTAACATGACCTCACGTGTATACAACATTCACTTAAATTATGTCTTGAGGCAATTTTTGTGGTTTGGCACTTTCACATGACACATAAAGCTTGAATGACCACATTCTCTTCAGATGGTAAGATGAAAAAACAGTGCCAAGTTACATTAAATAATTTAGGAAACACTGGGTAGCATTGCTTTTGAATAGAGCTTGTTTCATTTGTGTGAGCTAAGATAACCAGTATTGTTTTTTGCAACTTGGCCTTATTTTGATATCAATACTTTTAATGGCAGGCCTAGACTTTGTTAGTTTTATTATAGACAGTGCTTTGCATGCGTGAGTAACTTGGTAGTTTTGTACATTGAAAATGTTTTTTTGTTGAGATTCACTATTACAGGAGCAACACACCCCTTCAGCTCTTCTGTTCAGAAATAGTTGACTTACGCATTTTCAAGAGGTAATGGTATAATAACACTTAACAAGTAAAAAACATTATTTCATAAGGTCTCGAAATGGAGCAGCCACTTCTTGTACGTCAGTCAGAAAGTGGCTGGATCTCAGTCATTACAGAGCTTATGAAGGTGGCTACTGTCAATATCTAACATCAAACACAAGTAATTCCTCTGATCTGATTTTTACATACACCAGTCCTGTGCTGAAGCCATAATTATTTATATTAGAAAACAGAGCAATGTTTTTGCGTAAATTACTTTTAGCTGAACGGAAAAACTTGGCTCATGGTCTTGAAATGATTTGCAGACACAATGTAAATTAATGTCTTTTATACGACCATCACATTAAAATTTGAAGCTATTGAACACTTTTTTTTTTTTTATTGTTTTTTGAAATTTGTGATTTGCATTTAAGGAATTACACTCCTTGATTTGTCCTTTTTGGCACTGGTCCTTTCTGTTCTGCTCCTGTCTCGACTAGATCTCACTTGCAATAGGTTTTAAATCTCCACATGACCTCCTCATAAAATGTAAGTTTATATACATAGAGAATGTGCTTGTGCCACTGCTTAAAAAACATTCCCAAACAAAAAAAAAGTACGGTGATTTCAATAAATACCCCCCCCCCCCCCCAAGTGGTGCCTCAGTAATGTTATTGAGATCACAATTTTTCCGTAAATAGTAACTGAGCATTGGTTTACTAGCAAAGCGCATCCCTGGAAATTATCTGACATCAGAGTGCCAACCATGTCATAGTACCGTACGGTTATGTGCCTGACAGCGAAGGTAACCGTAAATGAATTACGCTGAAATATGGGCATGATTAATTTTCTAATATGGTAATCATTGGCTGTTTTCCAGTCGTGACTGTGTGGGACATTACCTCAGACTCCTCTCCGAAGGGGAAGGTGGCCTCCAGCAGCCGTAGGCACTCCTGCAGGGACAGCGAGGACTGGGCTCCCAGGCTGCTCAGCTTGGGTGAACACACAACACACAAGGTTACATTTCTACTCAACCAAATGTTCACCTATGACAATATATTCATGACGCCACTCATTTTTTACACTGTTCACACACTAGAATCATGGAACAATGTGAAAAATAGCCATTGGCATGTCACTCATCCAACTCCACAGAACTAAATAGATAAAGATTCTGCAATAGCTTAAGATACTCTCACAACAACTGTTCACCAGCTAGGCCTACTAGTTATGATATTGTAGCTATAACGGTAGTATTTTGGCCTATGTTAAATACAGTCTATTATTATAGCAACCAAGCCTGTGTTGAGTCACAAATCTGAAATGTTCAGTTTCTTTTGGGGAGAAAAATTTGAGCCAGCAGAGCTATGTTTTCAGGCAAAAACAGTAACATCTGCTTGGTCCTTCTTTGGCTTTTACTAAAGTTTAAAGTGTTATAGATTTGTGGCTAGTATTCAAGAATTATAAACTTTCCTCTCTGCTAATCTGCTTATTTTACATCCGGTGTTTCAGGTATATGACAGACAGTGGCTGATCCTGCCAGTCTGGTCAGACTAGTGATTGCATGACAGGAGGCAGCGGGGAGCTGGCAAATTGGATGTAACTTCTTATTCAGAAGCAGAGTGTTTCAATGGCACGATACTAGTATCCTCTAGGGCCAGCGTACTCCAGGGCACAAACAGATCACAGCTGAAGCTCTGAAGGGGGAAGGAGGGGAGTCTGTCGCTCATGCCCATTCTTTTTGAAAGGGGGAGCCAGTGCGTTTCCTAAAGCTAGGAGCCCCATCTGCTGAGCAAGCATGTGTGTTCCTTTATCTACACAAGATCAAAATGGGGGCACGCGGAGTCAAAGGCATAAACCGTTTCTGCAGTGCCAGCATCAGCCAAGCATAAGCCAAGCGTCGCCCATGTAACAGAATGAGACTTGTGGGAGTGGCTGTCACGTTTGCCTGGGAAACTAAATAGCCTAACTGCCCAGTGCTGTAACATGTCTCTACAGTACATATCAAGTTATGCTGGATAAGGGCTTTCCTGACATCACAAGACAGACCTGGTCCAGCATTCTCATGGAAAGAACACGTACCGACATGTCTGCGCCTATACCGGCCGTACTGAAATGCCAGGCAAAAGTACAGCCATCCTCAGTCAGCTTGACTTTGCTTTAATCTGACATATCATTTTACAAGCATGCATTACAGTCTCACATTTCCTTATGAGGCAACTAAGGGGACTTACTGAAGAGCGAGAACACAATACTTTTTCCCACCAAGAAGGCGGGACCTTCTATATCTGTGCTCTATCAAACCCTTGATTGTTCCATACACCTTTTATTGCCAGTTATCCATTCAGTAGACTGCTCTCTTTGTAATATGCAGCTTAGCATTTTGTATAGACTGCCAGGATTGAGAATGATCAAGTTCGCATTGCAGTGAAAATAAACTGAATGAACTGGGGGAAACAATGTTGGTCCAAATGTTGGTTGAAAATCAGAAATTTCAGACAATACTACACAAGATCTTTGATCTTTCCAGTTTGCTTCATAAGTTTGACAATTAAAAGTGAGCCAACACCATTCCAGGCTGGTCCAATCTGTTTTTAATCATTAACCCTGTAAGGTTCTCAGTAAATAAATGTTTTCATTACATCATCTAAACTTCAGGAAAAGCATTCTGGATGGCGTTCCAGCTCTTTCAATAAATACAAGTTGTATTTTAAATTGACTGCCAGTTTCACACAGAGCAATGACAATCCAGCCTATTTTTAATAAAATCCAGTCAGTTTATTTTTCTGTGCAGTTAACTAACTCAACCAATCAGAAAAAAGGGTGAAACTTTTTTTAAATTTCATTAGCTGAGGCAAGACAACAAATGAATGAACCATGTAAATCATCTGATGCGTAACTTATGCAAACCATCCTTGAATGACAGGACCCCTGCATGGTGTCTCCACGGCTTTCTGCACATTATGTTGTCTTTCACTTCTGTGCATCGCTCTGGATAAGAGCGTCTGCTAAGTGACTGTAATGTAATGTAATGTCATGGAACGTTATCATTTTTGGTACAGTAAGCCATAATCAGTAACTTGTTATAAAGGTGGGACTTACCTGCTCAGGTATGCTCTCGCCTGTCTCTCCATCCACCTGGGTATGGGTCTGTCCCGCCTGCAGGTTGAGTCCGTTCCTCCAGCCCTCAGTCTCCGGCCCATCCTCGTTCTGCTCCGGGGTCTGTTTCTCTGCCTCGCTCTCCTTCTGCCGGCTGCTGTAGTTGAACACCTCCCGGCCTGCACCAAGGTCAATGTCCTGGCGCCACAGGATGTCAATCAAATCGATGTCCTGAAAATACAGAAAGAAAAAAAGAAAACACAAAAATGAACACCATTCTTGGCCATTGTGCTTTGCAGAAGAAACTGGGGATATGTAACAGGTCTCACGTATGTGTGACATGAAGCCAACACCTGCAATATAGAGGCCTGGGAGATAAAGGAGATTCATTCATATATTCATTCTCATATGGACAATATCCCTAAAGTAGAGTAAACAAGAAAGAACACAAACTATTGTTTTTTTAAATCTAGTTAATTCTGGTGACTGGCAAAGCAGTCCTTTATTTAAAAATAACTTTAGCTGTGGGAGTATAGACACAAATCCTTTTATCCATCCTGATACATTAGTTTGAAAATCATTACCCGTCCATTCTGATAGGTACAATATAATATGCACGGACTTAAAGTAAACTAAAGAACTAAAGTACTTTTACACATACAGTAGTTTCCCTCCCAGAACATGGTCTATGGCTGATGGGTTTGTTCCTTAATATCACAAATGGGTGCACTACAGATACAGTGCAGTCCAGTCCAAAAGTATTTGGACAGTGACACATTTTGTTGTTTTGGTTCTGTACTCCAGCACATTGGATGTGAACTGGAACAGTGACTATGAGGTTCAGACTTTCACCTTTAATTTGAGGGTGTTTACATCCATATTGGGTGAACCGTGTAGCAGTTGGAGCCATTTGTATACATAGACCCCCCCCCCCCCATTTAAGGGGACCAAAAGTAATTGGACAAATTAACAAAAACTTAAATAAAGTCATCATATTTATTTATTTTTAATATTTTGGTTGCATATCCTTTGCATACCATGACCCAACAACATCCAAAGACTCTTATTTCCAGGTACTCTTACAAGCGATATTATATCTTCTCTGCATTTGAAAGGCTCTTTATGGGAATTGGAGGGGGGGGGGCTCTAGATTAAGCTGTAAATGATGCTGGAACAGTATGGAACACATCGTTGGCTAAATGACTAAGTCATCAAGGGACTGAGGTATCAAACACGCCTAAAAACATCTCTCTGCTGCCAGATATGCAGTAGATATGGATGGATCACTTTAAGGGCTGTTTCTCCTGACATGTTTTCCTATTGAATTCCATGGAAAAGAAGGAGAAGAAACCCTTAAAGTGATCCATCCATATCTACTGCATATCTGGCAGCAGAGTGATGGTTTGAGGCTTGTTTGATACCTCAGACCCTTGATGTCTAACAGCCATTTAGCCAACCCTGTGTACCATACTGTTCCAGTGTAATTTACAGCTAAATCTAGTCCCACCCCCCAATTCCCATAGAGATCCATTCAAATGCAGAGAGGTTACAGTATCACTTGTAAGAGCACCTGAAAATAATATCTTTTGATGTTTTTGGGTCAGACATCAGGAAGTCATGGCAGGCAAAGGACATGCAACCAAATATGAAATACGATGACTTTATGTTTGTTAATTGTCCAATTACTTTTGGTCCCCTAAAATGAGGGGGGGGGGGCTATGTATAAGAAGGGCTACAATTGCTACACGGTTCACCTGATATGGATGTATCATATTAAGGCTGAAAGTCTGCACTTTAACCCCATAGTCATTGTTCCTTGCTCCCTGTGCAACTTGAATTATTTAGCCACAGTTTTAGACTTACTATTACATGAAACAAGCTCTGAAACATAACCCTGATTTATATTTCCTCTTAAAGGTTTTAATTGGGTCAGGACTGGGTATACAGAAAGCCACAAGGAGGATTATGACGCACAACACCTGCTGTGATGAGACCTTCACTTTTATGGTACTCTCTGGTTTTCCTTCCTAATAGTTGTGTCCTACACAGAGACACACCATTTAAAAATAGACTTGTTCTGAGCTCAGTGAAATGAGCATCTCTCATACCCTCAACCAGACTAATTCTTGAACCTCACATTTTTCCCCTTTGCTAATCTTAGACCGGATCTAACTGTGTGCAAGACATTCTACTCATGCTCATGGATGATTTTCCCAACTGCATGAAATGACACAAGCTTTTTGACAGACCCAGACCATTCTGGACAGGTCTTTTGACAGGTCCACTTTGGTGCCTATAGGCTCCAGAGGTATAGTACCCTCCACTATTATTGGTACCCCTGGTAAAGATGAGTAAAAAGGTTTTTTTTTTAAATGAACCGTTTGGTGAATTAGCTTAATCTCACACTGAAATACTATGACATCTCTGCATTTGAATGTATCTCTACGGGAATTGGGGGGTGGGACTAGATTTAGCTGTAAATTACACTAACAGTATGGAACACATGGTTGGCTAAATGGCTGTAAGTCATCAAGGGTCTGACGTATCAAACAAGCCTTAAATCATCACTCTGCTGCCAGAAATACAGTAGACATGGATGGATAACTTGAAGGGTTTCTTCTCCTGACTTATTTTTCCATAAATTTCAAGAGGACAATTTGTCAGGAGAAAGAACCCTTAAAGTGATCCATCCATATCTACAACATATCTGGCAGCAGAGTGATGGTTTGAGGCTCGTTTGATACTGCAGACCCTTCCTTGATGGCTTACAGCCATTTTACCAAGCATGTATTCCATACTGTTCCAGCATAATTTACAGCTAAATCTAGTCCCACCCCCCAATTTCCATAGAGATCCATTCAAATGCAGAGACGTAAGAGTACCAGAAAATAAGATATCAAGATTCTTTTGATGTTGTTGGGAAGTCATGGCATGCAAAGGATATGCGACCAAATATTAAAAATGATTACTTTATTCTATATATAAATGCAGGGGTGCCAATAATTGTGGCACACATGGCTTTGTTAAAAATAATTATTTCTTGATGAGGGATTTTCTTTTCTCATAATAAATTTACTTCAATTAAAGGTTGGGTTTTTCTCATTTTTTCAGTGTGACATTAAGCTAATTCACCCTTTTTACTCATCTTTACCAGGGGTGCCAATAATAGTGGAGGGCACTGTATGTGATTGGTGGCAACATGCCCAATTGAAACCTAGGTCAGGCGTAGACATTAGCCAGAACTTGCATTTACAGGACTACAGGTCCCATTTGCCCTGTCTGTTTCCCCTCCCTTTGTGTAGTTTCTATCAAGAAACATATACGTATCCGACTGGATCATGACAGGAAAAATTTTTGCCTTAAAATATTCCAAACCAGAATTTTTGTGCTTCCACGATAGCTGCAGTCACACTGTGCAAATGACATTTTATCCGGCCGTTGCGACCTGGCGCTTAATCGGCGTGCTCACAGGTGTGGAAAATGGCACCACTGTGATGCCTTGTGATACGCCAGAGCGAGAAGCAAAGTTCTGTGCCATTGTATGATTTGGCAGTTACAACAAAGAGCAGAGCGTGGCCCTAACACCCCTTTAGGCAGCGGTCCCATGACAATCAAGAGGCCCGTTATGATTGATGATAAATCAGCAGCAGCTCGCTCCCCAAGACCCCGCAATCTGTACGGCAGTTTGTGGTGGGTGTCATCCCGTCCCTCCTGGGCTGAGTGTTTTGGAAGCTCCTGAAAGTGTTTGTGAGTAGCAAGGTGCGGTGCTGTGCTGGAGGGCTACGCTGGAGAGGGGTCAGGTCATGTCAGACTGACATGGTATAAATGGTTTCATAAATCCCGACCCTCTCCGGAGGACAGCTGGCCCACGTTGGATAAGGAAACAACCCACACGAAGAGGTAACCAGAGAGTTAGGTATGTGCTCGTTCCGTCTTGCACCAAGGCCTGACTGATAGATTGGGGCCGATTTTTACAGCTGTCCTGGAGAGTAGCTGATCAAAGGCTGTTGTTTGACGGATAAATGGTAAATTGGTATGTAAGCTATTAAAGTGTAAGCACCAGAAAATTTTAAACGCTGGAAATTTAAAAAATGTGAAAGAAAAATGACTCTGGTATAAGATTACATAATCATAAAAGTTGTCCATTATCTGGTGCTTACCCTTTAAGAGGAGTCACAGTGGTCAGGAGATGCTGAGAAGGGAGATGCATGGAGTTCCCCATGCGCCAGTTGTAGGCTAAATGGCCGACTGCACACCTCTGTTTGGCCAGCTACTTTTAGACATATATTTAAAGGTTTGCTAGTAATTTCTGTAAAAATTATGTAATTGGAACAGTTGGTCTCCCCACCACCTACTCCCCTAGATGGCTTTTTATTTCATCTGGCTGGCTACTCAAATATTTGGGGAACCCCGTGATGTTTCATAACTCATATGTAGCTCTGTGCGTCTGGGGGTATTCAGTGCTGAGGGCTAGCCGCTGTTTACGCTGCAAAGCGTCCTTGGCACGGCGGTGGTAAACAAGATGCGTGTTACGAAAGACCATGTGAGCGTGTGCGGCCGATCCCTGCTCATGTTACGGATCATCCCGGCCAAGGTCACAACACGACAAGCCCTCTCTGGCCCAATGAATGAGCAGCGTCTCCAAACAAACGGTGCTGTCTGGACAAGTTCAGTCGCTCTGCCCTGTAGTGCCTTAGCTAAACTACAGTGTAATCTCTTTAGACTTGGCAGAATTCCTATTCATTTTGAGGGATAAAATGGTAGGGGGCATAGCCACTTTAGATGTAAACAAGGCTGTACTGAACATTTTCTTTTTTACTGAAAGTACCTCAGTCCCATTCTTTCCTGAACAATATTGGTGGTCGAATCAGTTTCCAGCCAACTAATTTCCACACCGCGCGTCTACATTCGTACATTTACGGTCACATCTTCTGCCAAGTTTTGTATGGGAGTGTGATGGGCGACCTTGGACTGGCCCTGTAGGAGGGGAGTGTGAGAACACAGGGTGGAGAGAAGCCTTTTCACAATGCGCTGACAGACACCAAGCGGCAGGCTCAGCGCTCCACGGCGCACATCTCCAGGCCTACTGGGACACTAAGTATATGCTTCAACAATGCAATTAAAGCGGTTTGTTTAAAATAAGGTGCTTTTTTAAATTTTTTTAAAAGGAACACGCCCGCGCTGCGTAAGCGCATGCAACATTTCCAAGAAGATCGTGTCTCGTGCGGCCTGAGAATGGACTGCTGTTTTTCTGGGCTGGCTCACGAGAGTGTGTGACAGCAGTGGAGTGTGGGACACATGGCTTTTTAGGCTCGTTAGGCAGCAGTGGCAGATGGGTAGCAGGCTGGGCACAGCCTGGATATGAGGAGCCACCCTGCCAGGCCTGGACAGATGCACCTCATGATTGCAATGACTGATCCCTGTCAGTTTAAAAATGGTACCCTCACAGGGGAACATGACGCCAGTGTACACTACTCATATGTAGGCCAGGGGGAGGATATGCCGCCCTAATGAAACATCCTCTCAGGGGTCCACTCTTAGAGACCAAAGCTGGAAGAGGCAGCTGTTGGAAGAAGGCGAGCAGCTGTGTGTGTGTGTATGTGAGAGAGAGAGAGAGAGAGAGAGAGAACTTGTGTCCACCCTTGTGAAGATGTGAGGACAGGTGGCTCCACCAGGCAATAGAACAGCATTGGCTCCTTCAGTCCTCTCCTCCCACACCTGGGTCTCTGTACAATGGCAGGGTTTCAGTGTGATTAAACAGTGAGTAAGTCAGGAGCCAAGCCTCTCTCTCTTTCTCTCTCTCTCTCACACACGCGCGTGGCTCATTTTCCAGGCTGTTTCCTAAGCTCTTTGGGAAAGTTCAGGGTATTCTCTGCATTTAAGAATACCCCTACACATGAGCAGTATTTAATCACAGGCCTGCCAAGTACACTGGATTGAACTGTTCCTCCCTACTGAGTAACCAAGGCTAAACAGCAAAACCTAATTTCTTAAGTTTCACATACACTCCACTCCATGGCATTCACCTGAAACAAATACGCAATAAATTTTTTAAAGCATAAAGCACTGCCATGTGCACAGTCAAAAGCTTACAGCACATGATTACACACAACAGCCTGCTCATGCAAGATAACTACTATTGTACAGAATGACATCTTGCAGAGCTGTCCCACCCTGCTTACAGTGAAATATTCGAGTAATAGTAGGCTACTTCAGTTTATAACACATTGTAATTCTATATAGTGAGGCCTATATATAGCTAAACCTGCAGCTTGTCTTGCTTCTTACCTTCCTTGTTCTGGGACGGCCCTATCAAACCGCAGGGAGCCCATTAAGGTTGAAAAATATTTTTTTCAATATAGATATTTGAAAATAAAATGTACAAACTACTGAATATAGGCCTATACAATATAGCCTACATAGTGTGCATGTCGTAGACAATGCAAATCATGGCAATAAAGTCAAAATGTTTAATAAAAGATATTAGCATAGAATGTGCTGAAACAAGTTATTATATTGCCTTTGGCTAATTGTATTTAACAGCGATTTATAGTAAACATCTGAAGTCATTAAAATAATCCAAATTACACCCAGTATTTCAGAAAAACAACTATTTACTCTGTGTTCAAGTATGTGTATATTTTAAGAAATGGCTAATGTGTAAATAGTTGGCTAAGCTTGTTTAATCTTTGTAGACAAAATGATGGCCAAAATGAAGTAAAACTTCCATTTGGAAATGGGTCAGTAAAATAATACATACAACCATCACATCTCAGGGCATAGAATACGGCTACGTGCCGACTTAGATGATGAATCTCTCGATGGATCTTTAAATAGGTTGAACTGCCACAACCTGTCTTTAAGTTTTCCATATATGTTGCAACTTGAATTGGCAAGTGCAGTGAATGACTCAAAATTGTAACCTGTAGCTGTTCCTGCGCTGATCCAGTGCTTTTTAAAAGAGATTCATAATGGCTCAGACTGGGAAGAAGGGCAGGCCTCAGTTATTTTTCCATGACATACCATTGTCTGAGTGCATGCTGCTCAGGCTCTACTGTTACTAAGGGGAGCAGTATACGGCTAAAAGATAAAAGCCAACTGAGATGGTGTTGAGAAACACATTTCTGGACTATCCATAAGCATGTTGGATATTTTCCGATTTCTGATTTTTTATTTTTATTTTTCAGAAATAATGTAATATAAAATAACACTGAAATATTAAAACATTGCTGGACCTTACTAGTTTTGCCAAGGCATGACACTCTGAGAACTGAGAGCCCTGTACTAGGGTGGGTGTGGGGTGGGGTCTTCTGTCAAATGCAATGAAGCATGCATGCTTAATGTTTAATTCAACCCTAGATTTCTAAAATCTAGCCAGCTTCAAAACAGTGATTTTGATCACATTTTCACATCCTCTTTAGAGGTACACATTCTCTCACAAGCAGGCACACACACACAAGCAGGCACACACACACACACACACACACACAATTCTAGATCTTAAACAGTTATGCAGAAACATAAACACGTTTGCCAATGTCCGGAATACAAAATGTTTAAAACGTGTTGTGACGTTTTCTGTGGCTGTTCTCATGTGTCCCAGTAGCTGTGTGGCTTGAGTAGTGTTCAACCTCCCCCAACCCCATCACACACACAATAAACACACAAACAGTAGGGGATAAAGAAGGCTGCCTGGACAAAAATCACCGGCTTAAGGGACAATGCCTCTGCCTTCCGCTGTTAACCAGGACCCCAGATAGCTACATCATATGCCTGGCTAGACCTGCAGTCACCTTTTAATCAACAACTCGCAGGCTAACATTTAACCCGACAGCACTGCCCTGCCTCTTGACTGCACAGTTCCCAGCAGACAGTAGAAGCACTCCCACACAGACCCGCCCATTCATACAGAGAGCCTTCTAGAGCCATTACAGCACGCCAACACAGGCTCTGCCTACACACACACAGCCAGCTTCTTTCTGTACAGGCTCTACCCCCACAGAGCTGCAGCTCTTGAGTGCCTTGAAGCCCAGAATAAATTATACACCCTACACAGAGACCTTGTGTGTACCACACAGCAGAAAGTTCGGCCCTGTAAAGTCCAACTGTAGGTCAAGTCCTCCTGTGTGCAATTAAGGGCCTGGCCAAAACTAAATAAACTGATGCAACTACTATGCTGACTTTCAGTGGATCTATACCAGGGAACTAAATAAGAACTAGAAGGGAAAGGAGTTCACGTGATTCCATTCAGTCCTATTCCATTTCGTACTTCCGCGAGTGACGCCTCCGCAAGATTGGCGCCATGGCCCAGAAATGCGAGAACAGCTGATTTCTGCCTTTTCGTCCCAGCATGCTTAAGCCACTCATCAGATTTCCTCACAGCACAATTTAGGCACCAGAACTTCAGTTTGGTCATCTACTTTTTTCCTGATTCAAAAAATTGTCTAGACTGAACTGAAAAGAGAAAAATATAACTAAAAATGATCAGTGCATTGCCTACCTGGCCGCACTGGTTACGGATTAGTCAAGAAAAAAACTTGTGATTTGTAACAAGTTCACTTAACAAAGCTTTACAGCTTCACCTCAAAGCTGGGGAACACAGTAAACAAGTTCAGTGTTGTTAGCGAACATTATTGAGATGTAGCATTTACATGAAAATCTATACATTGGCTTCACAACTTAAAGGTTGTATCAGCGATTTTGGGTGGAAACATAAATGATCACATTCATCTGATTTTTCCTCACGATCCGCTAGCTGCCCGCCCCATAAGCAGGCCGTCAAAAAACCGCGTCTCTGTAGGCAGCCTATGCTCCGAGATCGTACACAAAAACAAATGGTACTACCAACCACTCAAAACCAAAATAAACAGTATTCCAACCAATCACAATGATCTGCACAAACGCTAATACTCTTATCTCGCTGAAATCTTGACGGATTTACAAACGGTTTGGTTTCTTACAAACGTTATTAACGTGGTTATAATTCTGGATGCTTGAACACTATTTTTTAAAACATAACATAATTATTCATAAGTATGTTTGTTTGGGATTTCGCTTCAGAAGTGACGTCACGTTTGTGCAGATCATTGTGATTGGTTGGAATACTGTTTATTTTGGTTTTTAGTGGTTGGTAGTACCATTGTTTTTGTGTACGATCTCGGAGCATAGGCTGCCTACAGAGACGCGGTTTTTTGACGGCCTGCTTATGGGGCGGGCAGCTAGCGGGTCGTGAGGAAAAATCAGATGAATGTGATCATTTATGTTTCCACCCAAAATCGCTGATACAACCTTTAAGGTAACAAGTGTTGCTAGCCGTCACCTACACCTCTGGTTGTTTGCTAACTTAACCTGCTAGCTAAATTAGCCTGAGCCATTATCATGCTAATCAGGCACTAGATAGCTAGCTGGCTAAATAACATTAGCTTATCTTGATAGCTAGGCTCTGCTTCCACAGTGGTAGCAACTGAACCAAACTTACCAATACTTCAAAACACTTTCTATGGAATTAATTAATGTTATTTGCTTTCTGACAATCATAGCAGCAGCCATTATTCTGTGGAAAATGGCAAAATGGCCATCTTCACATGACATGCCATGACAACCAATCACAGAAAATACCATGGGCCATTGAAAAACTGCCTAGTTGAGAAAGCAAGTTCCCTTCTAGATCTTAAAAAGTGGCAGAATTGATACTTGTAGTGCAAGACTTGAAAATTAGGAATGCAGTATTACCCAGTCTGCTTGGTTAGCCCTGGCATTCCAAGTGCTTTTTACACTGAATCAGAGCTCTGCAGTTGGGTAGTATTGGATTGTGTGTGTTAAATGAAAGCCATGTTGCTCTGGGTAACAGTTCCTGCTAAATACCTAAATGCAAATGCAATGTAAATGTGACATTTCTGTGCTACAGGGATGCAGACACCACATGCAGTCCAAGTAATGTATAAATAAGGTCCTGGTCAGAAAAGAGTTGCCGTCCCCTGGTGCTGCTGTCAACAAAGTTGAAAATAAAGCCAGAGAACCTCAGATGGTCATGTCTGGGAATGCGACTGCCCAGTTTAACAAGGGAGAGGGATTTTGAGCCTGCATGCCTGGGCAGTGACACCTTAGATGAGGGAAAATGGGCCAGGGCAACAACCCCTGATTCTCCCTCCCCACCCCTCCCCCAACCTCTGCCTGTCCTCCCCCTGGTGGGAGTACCGCAGTCTGGCACAAAGCGTACTGGCACCAGAGCACTCGGGTTTTCCCGGGACATAGCCCGCCCTGTCCCACTCCCACTCCAGGTTATTTCCAACCTCCTGTTTCCAATATCTCTTCCCGTCCTGCTGACAAACAAGTGCAATGTGACAGAAGGCAACTCAAAATAGACTTTTGCCAGAGGGAGAAAGAGTTCTCCATACGACAAGCAGAGGGAGAATCAACAGGTCAGATTCCTGTAAACTCACACGCTTACATAAATGTGCTCGGCTGCTGTGCGCTGACTGGCTCTTAGAACATACCGTAACTTAACACAGTTCACTCAGGTATAAGAGGTTTTTGCTCAAAGGCAAGTCTTTTTTTGGAACTTGCGACCTGAAATTTAATTTATTTCACATTTTTCTTGGTGAAAATGGGCTTCCAGATAAAGCAGATCAATTAAACTTTGTTGAGACAAAATAGTTCCATACTTGGATCAGGTTTTCTTTGCCCGAGAAAGTGCGCACTGGAAAACAAATTGAAATCAATAATCACTGAAATGTAACCAAATTAAAGTCAGACAAAATAGTGCTGATGTCTGTGTCTCAACAGTCTATACGCAGCTGGATTCTGTCTCCATTTTGTTATACAAGTGCATGTCTAGTCCTGTACATAATGTGTGCATGTGCCTTCTATAAGTCTCTGGAGGTTCAGTATGTGCCTGTGTTTTATGAATGCAAATTTCTTTTCATAAGCCTGTCGGAAAGATAATTTTGGGTCTGGAGTGAAGATGGAGAAAATGGCTGCCCTCACCGCTGACCCCATATCAGCTTCCAGTGTTTACATAAAGTGTTTGTTAAGCGAACACTGATCTGGGATTAGCTCTGCATAGCTGAATTGAATCAGTCACTGGAGTTTAGATGCTGGAGCACCATGCTATTTCTGTGTCACACAAACATGTGTCAGACTGGTACGTGACAAGGGTAAATCAGCCAGGCTCTTGTTATCCACTGCCCTTATTGCTCAATGCCCAGTTGACGGAACAAACATGATTTAAAGTGGGTCATAAGGACTTTGATTAAAACAAACAGATATGCATACTGTAAACAGTTGCCCTTTCCTGTGATACTCCATTAAAATGGCAGCGATTGTTGACCATTTTAACTAGGATAAAAACACTGTTGACTGCTATAACTTCAAATGAAAGCAGGACTCGCTGACTTTGGCCACAGATCAATGGGTTTGGAGACAAACATTACCAGTGTTGCAACAAAACAAGGTTTCCCGGCTATTATTCTTCCTTGACAACGCTCGGCCAGTAGAGCCCGGGCAGCCAACAACACAATACAATGAGCGAGGAATGCACTGGAAATGACTGGACGCGCTATGCACCAACAACACGTCCATGCGTTCCTCTTTCAAGTTCAACCCCAGTCAACCTTGGAATGACAACAATAACTGTAACAATATCAAATTTACACAACTCCAGTGCAAATGAATGAACCTTGTCACACCATAACAATAATGGCACCTATTATTATCAGTTTCAGAACCTTTTTTTTAATTTATTTTTTTAATTATTACTTCCCAAAATATTTTCTGAAAACCAGTCCCAGAAGTGTATGAAATGCAAACAGAAGATATGCCATTTAAAAACGTCATATGAAAAACAGTGTACATTGTATAAAATGAAGCATACTATAAAAAAAACAATATGCCTTGATGAAGAGGAATATGTGGGCAGCAATGAAGAATTCCCTGGAGATTACTGGTAAATGGCTTATTAACTTTTACTTTTACTGTAACCCAGCTAGAGAAGACACACTAAAGCCTCTGGAAGCTGCAAACTAGCCGTTATGCCCTTGACAGGAGTCCGCCCTCTTCATTCATTCTTTGTGCTCTGTGGAGCACTACTCCTCTCCTCTTTGAACCACAGAGCACAAAACTTGAGTCCAATGACAGGTGCGTGGAAGAATAAAATATCCCTGGTGTAACCGTATTTAAACATGCCCGTATGTTGATAGTTACTAATATTAGCATTTCAAATGTGACTAGAACACAGGACCTCCATATTAGTTCAGCCTTGTCTTATCTAAAATCTTGCCTCTAAATTTAGTTTGAGGCTTGGCTTGACATGTATCATCTCACAACAACAACACCTCTACACATTCATGCAAGTACTGTAGAAGACACACAAAACACACTCTGTGCCCTCTCTCATGACATTTCATGACAGAAAAGGATTTCAATTAAATACTACAATCTACCTTACCCAAGTGCAAAACAGTTGTGTTTCTTTAGGAACCTGACTAAATGGTATAATCACAACTCCACTGCTATTCTGCACTACTGTCCTTATCTGCAGTGGTTTCAAGGCTTCTTTTAATGGTAACTCAACCCTGGTCAGCTCGTGCTACCTCAGACCCTGAGGAGAGTGGGGCGGAGAACAGTGTACCTCTTTGGTGAGGTCGTCGTTGCCGTTTCCATCTCCGTCGCTGTGGCTTTGGCTGTCCTGGGGAGCCACGGCGCCCAGGCTTTCCTCACTGCTGGGGCTGTAGCCAGACTCTGGCGTCCCACCCCCGCCCCTCATGGCCGAGCCCTCCGGGTCGCTCACATCGTCCAGGCCGCCGCCGCCGCCGCTGTCCAGGGCGATGCCGGGGCCGGACTGCGCGGAGGCCGAAACCACGCCCTCGGCGTCGCGGTGCACCAGCCAGGCGCTCAGCTCGGTGCTGGGGACGCGCAGGCGGTCCAGGGAGCGCACCTGGTTCAGCAGCCGGCGGGACGTGAAGAAGTAGTCCAGGTCCACGCTCTTGGGGTGGATGCCATAGCCGTCCAGTGTGTTGCGGAGGTTGTGGAACTGCGTCTGCGTGTAGGCCGAGCTGGGGCCCAGGATGATCTCGCGCAGCGGGGGGAGCTGGGAGCTCAGGTAGGTGTCCACATCTACCCGCACCCCGATCAGACTCAGCAGGATGGTGAACTGAATCAGGCCCTCTGTGAAGTACTTTTTCAGGTAAAGCATTTCTTTGCAAAGGACCAAAAAAAAAGGAAAGTAAAAAAAATGGTCGAAATAAAAAAAATATAAAGCCTACAGTGTTTTTAAACCTTCAACAAGCGACAAAAATAAAGTGACAACTGAAATAAATGGAGAAAAAAAATAAAGTCTCCTTTCACTCTCTTTGTGTCCATGGAAAGAATATTTTCTTCCGTCTTTTCTTGCATCAGGTGTAGAAAGTCAACGTGAAACGTACACACGAGTCAAAAGTAAAACTGTCTCTCTGTCAACTTTCTCCTTGGTTTGTCCTCCCCCACCTGCACAAAATGATAAAACACCACAAAAATATTAAGGCCAGTTCATTTTTGTTTTTGGTCTTATTTCAACAAATCATCCATATTTGGATTGAACATGGCAAGATACTTTCCATTTCAGAGCATCTGTAGCATTCTACCAGTGCTGAGCCGGAATAGAGGAAATTGTCTGAGGAAGCACTAACTGAATTGAACCTACTAGTAAATCTGAAAGTAATGAAGTGAAAGTTCACTTCAAACAGTTATCAGGAGTGGAGTCTTCCTTATCATAAGAAGCTGGAGCACAGTCAACTAGGGCTTGTTTTCAGTTAGCTAATGGTTTGCTGTTGCCAGCATGATGCAATTTGACTGTTTCCAAGGAAATATTTTTTCCCACATTTCCCCAACATAGTAGTTATGTCATTATAATGAAGACAGACTTTTCCCAGCCCATTCAAGGCAGCACCCTTCCATTGGACAAAGGAATCATTATGTTCCAAATAACTAAGTTAAGGACTCGATTGTTGTGCAAATTAGTGGTAAATAAGTAATAACAGTACGGCCATTATAACTTGTTAATAAGGGAGGAGAAATTGCACTACGGAGCATATTTACCTTCATGGGAATGCAGTGTGTGAAATGCCTCTAAAACAGAAAACTGTGATAGTCCTATTTTCACAAGGTCTGATTAGCCTAGTTCACACGTGTGACAGAAGAGATCTTGCATCAATCCTTCATAGAAATGTTACCTTGTTCTGTGAAAAATAACCATGCCAACTGAAAAATAATTTCTGATTGTACGCAATATAATGTACAGTAGCATGGTAATGACAGAATCACAAATAGTTTAACAATCTACACCTCTGACCTCCTTAAAAGCTTCTCAATAACATTAACACATCTATACAAGTTGAATAGATAAACTACATTTATCTTTGTGACGTGCTATATTTCAGGCATATCCAAATTTTTCCGCTTTGAAGATGTTGATTACACCAAAAATATGCACTTGTGCCACTGCAAAGATCAGTTTTGGAAATCAATACAGCCTTTATGCAACTGCCGGTAATTTTCTGTAACGATGCTTGATTCATTCAGTACTCTAAAATTGCCAATAGTTCAACCTATAGCACTCCCCCAGTACGTTTAAAAACAACTTAGCCTTAGGCTAACCTTGCAGCTACCGATAATCACTGTTCTTCCAGTTGTATAAAACACTCACAAATAGAAGAATTGACAAGTAAATATTGTTGACTTTACTTTTATACGAATTGTAACTAAGAAAGAAAATGTAAAAAATACGTTTTAAAAAAAACAACAACAACATTACAAAAGAGTATATGGGACAAAGTTCCTACAATTTGTTGCCAGAATCGAATAGCTACCTTATGGAGATATTCACACTCCAAACTGGAATCTTCTTTGCCTTCAAAGGCGTGAAAACCTCTTTTGTCTGGAACCGGCGTAGCTACAAAATATCTCACTTATGCAATCGCAGACGAGCTGTCTTCAAGGTAGAAACTTCCAGTTTTCCCCTTTCTTGCCCCTTGATGGATGATCGTTAAATAAAAAAACAAAACATCATATGAGCAGCTAGCTCTATGACATATTAAGAGACAGTAGCCACAGTTAGCCTGCGCTGTCAAAACAAAAAAACAAATAGATAAATAGCTAGCCGGCTAGTCAGCAGTAGTCATTTACAAATAAGGTGAACGTTACGTTTAAGTTGGCGAGGTTGTTATGAAGGTGATCTGGCAGTGGTGCGACTTTATAAACCAAGAATTCTCTTTCCAAGGCATCCCCTCCCTTAACCTATGTGACGTACAGTCTCGGTTTTCTTTCTTCCATCTTCTCACACCCCTCTCCATCTATTACCCCCGCTTCTATACTAAGTCTACCCTAGTATTACCCCTCCCCCCTACGAAAAATACCCAACAAATGTTGTTATATTGCTGTCGTTGATGTCGCCCAGCTAGAGGACATTTATTTACCCACTTTCTTCACAACACACGACTCGCCAAACAATCAGGAAGCTTTGAGCCGGCTCACTTCCGCCATAGGTGCCCAGGAGGAACCCGACTAGCAACAAGTGGTGCCACGGTGACTGACACCCTAAGCAGCCATTGAAAAGCGCAGAATGCCAGGAAGCCGGGATTTCTCGCGCAATGCAGCCAATTGCAAAAAATAAAGGGGCGGGACGTTACCGGTATGGGAGTGGTGGGTGTGTGACGGGGAGCAGAAGTAACTTACTACGCTTTTGCTGTATTTGTAACATTTTGTTCAGTAGTTAATCCAGTGTTACCTTTTTTTTTTGGAAACCAAGGTCTAAATTAAATCATTTCGTGTTACTTCTGAACATACGCGAACACGCCCGATAGCTAGATACCTAGCTATCTTGCAACGGAGCGGTACCCGTTCTGCTAGCCACCTAGCAAAGGTCGCTAGCTAAACAATCTTTATTTTTCATACTTACGGGGTGAAGATTTTGAAAAGTAGTAGTCTGAAAAGCATAGGAACTTGCTTCTCATGTTATTATCCTCTACAGCTATCCAGAACCTAAATTTATTTAACGTAAAGTTTGGGATTGATGTTCTTCATTCCCGTTTGAATGGCCCACCATGACTTGCAAAATTCCTAACCACACGACGGTACAGCGGCACGCGGTTTTGCAAAGCGCATGCGTGGAACATTCTAGGGCGCATAGTGGATGAGATCATCCCGTCAATACACTCTTCCACCTAGCTAAATGCAAACACCAGAGGAAGAGCGAGAGCCGTGGGTGAGCACGATTCGCTCGAACTGGCGAGTCGACTCAGCATAAAGAGTCGTTCAAAAATACTGATTCGTTCGCGAACTGCACATGATTCCTTTCACAGCAAATCCCCAAACAAGCGATATTTACCAGAGAAGGGGAATCTTTGGGTTTTGTCATAACAACAGTGGCAACAATTTAGGAAGGAAACATTGTATAAGGGGGAAACGGTTCATTTCCAGTGTGTTTGAAATCGCTTGAGAAGCAAACATGTCCCTTGCTACGTTCAGTATTTTTTGCTGGCGCTCGGAATTAAATTATTGTAACGGTAGGCTATTGTTTTTCAGCAGGAAATTCATTTTTAAATAACAATTAATATTACTAAATTATTATTTAAAGTGCTATATCAGAACCGCTATATCAGAAGTGATTGGTTATGATAGCCGGATAACGTTGAAAGCACAAAGCAAAGATAGGCTACATTTAGTCTACAATAGGCTACGTTTTTGTCAGACAATTGTGACTGTATTAGCAAGTCTTTTTTACTTGTAGGCTACTTCTGTTTACCTTTTCTCTTATGCAAAACGTAAGTGCTAAGCTCCGTTGTTGTGTTTCTTACAAATGGTCAGGGATGGGATGTGGACCGAGATTGACGCACGCCTGCAAGTGTGCCGTTTATTTATTTAACCCTTGTGTTCTGTTTATTTATTAGCACCTGTGAAAGTGTTAGCCCGGGTGAAATATACCCACGAAATATTTCGGATTTTAAAACAATACAAAAATAACATTTATGCAAAAATGCTCAATATAGGCTATATGTTTATCTCAATTCCAAATACTATATATGATTAATGGTTGCCATTTACCTCTGCTAGATCACATTTACCAATGAAGGTGTCATTCATTTGTGATAAAGATGTTTTATATTAAAGACTATAGGGGCATAATTCACTATAATAAAGACTTAAGGGGCATAATTCACATTTATCTGTGAATTAAAATGAAACAAGGTTTTCATGCAGTAGATTGGATCTTCGAGCACAAGTTTAACCCTTGTGTTCAGCTTGGGTCAAGTTTACCCAAACCAAACACAAGGGTTAAACTTGTGCACAAAGATCCATTATCCAGTATCAGAACTGCCTGTGCACTGTTAAACAAGGCGACCTTTCCCAACATATTCTATGTTTTGGTTGCTCACCCCTGTACTCCCTCTATCATCTCGCCAAAAAATATATATTTTAGGCGAGAAAAAAAACTTTCACTGTGTTTGAGCTTCTGTCACTTTGTTTCAGTAATACTAAGAGTAATTCTAACTCTTGGAAAACAAACTCCCAAGGGTTACCTTACAGAAGAAACCAGGATTATGCTTGTAGTCAAAGGGGTCGACAATTTTATTTCCCGGCTTGTGTTTAAAAAAAGGTGGTGCTAGAGAAAGGGTTCAGTTACATAAATTTTGAACAAAGACATAAAATTTTGAACAAAAACATTGCTACCTGAAGATGTCTTTCTGATTATTTCAAGTTTGCTATTATTGTATTTGCTTGCTCAAAAGACATACAAAGCTAACTACTGTTTTGAACAAGCCACATGTCTGGTACTTTACACTTTATGTTGAAATCGTAGTAGTCTGAAATGTCAATTTGTCTGCCTAAGCAGTGCACGCAGCAGTCGTTTTTTTGTCCGCGCCTGTTAAATTTACTTGCTGCACGTCAAAATTCCGTCACAAAATAGCTCACTTGAGGGAAGAGAATGTGTTAAATTGGATCTGAATGCAGCCTTAATATTGCACATGAAGGTTCCTTATTGAAAGGTGGCTTAATAATAATAATAATACATTGGACTTATATAGCGCTTTTCTGGGTACTCAAAGACGCTTTACATAAAAATAAATAGATAAATAAAATAAAGTGCCGTAAAGAAGGCTGTTGCAGTAGTCAAGCCTGGATGTGATGAAAGCATGAATGAGTGTTTCTGCAGCAGTGAATGACAGTTTGGGTCGAAGACGGGCAATGTTTCGGAGGTGGAAGAAGGCAGTTTTTGTGATCTGGTTAACATCGGGCAAGAAGGAGAGGGTGGGGTCAAGGATGACTCCGAGGTTACGGACTTGGGTGGAGGGGGTGACAATGGAGCCGTCTATACTGAGTGAAAAGTTTTGTGAGGAGTGGATAAGGGAGTCTGGACCTATGATTAGGACTTCAGACTTACTGCAGTTAAGTTTCAGAAAGTTTGTTTGCATCCATGTTTTAATGTCAGTCAGGCAGGTAGTGAGGGTGGAGTGGGTGGTAGCGGTGATGGTTTTGGAGGGGAGATAGAGCTGCGTGTCATCAGCATAGCAGTGGAACTGAAGGCCATGGCGGCGAAGGATCTGTCCAAGTGGGAGCATGTAAAGGATGAAGAGGAGGGGACCAAGCACCGAGCCCTGGGGAACACCATGGGTAACAGGAGCTGAGGCTGATTGACAGTTATTTATAGAAATGAATTGATGTCTGTCAGAGAGGTAGGATCTGAACCAGGAGAGGGCAGTGCCAGTGATGCCAAGGGTGGATTTGAGACGTGTGATGAATGTGGAATGGTTGATGGTGTCAAAAGCAGCGCTGAGGTCGAGGAGGATGAGGATGTTGAGGGAGCCGGTGTCAGAGGATAGCAGAAGGTCATTTGTCACTTTGATGAGGGCAGTCTCTGTGCTGTGTTTGGAGCGGAAACCAGATTGGAAATGTTCGTAGAGGTCATTTGAGTTCAGATAGGCAGTGAGTTGCTTAGCGACGACTCATTCCAGAACTTTAGACAGGAAAGGCAGGTTGGAGATGGACCGGTAGTTGTTAGGGGAGTCTGGGTCAAGACCAGTTTTTTTGAGTATGGGGGTGACTGCGGCAAGCTTTAGGGTAGAGGGGACGTGACCAGAGGAGAGGGAGGAGTTTACAGTTTTAGTGATGAGTGGGCAGAGAATGGGGAGGCAGGCCTTGAGGAGGGTGGTTGGGAGCGGGTCCAGGGGGCAGGTTGAGGACTTCATGCCTGCAACCACGGAGGATAGGTCAGATGGGGTGATGTCGATGAACGAGGAGAAGGAGTGTCCAGTCAGTAGTGGGGGGTCAAGTTCAGGTCCAGGGGGGGAGGAGGTGGCCAACTGGTTGTGGATTGTGTCGACTTTGTTATGGAAAAAGGATAGGAAATTATTGCATTTATCGACAGTGAAGGAAAGGGAGATAGTGTCCATGGGTTTGAGGAGTTTGTTGATGGTGGAGAATAGCACTTTTGGGTTGCCATTGCCAGACTGGATAATTCCAGAGTAGTGGGAGGAGCGGGTGGTGTTGAGCGTGTCTTTGTATAGCTGTAGATGTTGTTTGTATGCCTCTGCATGGACGGTGAGACCGGTTTTCTTGGCGAGCCGTTCCAGTTGACGTCCCTTGGACTTTAGGTGGTGTAGCTCATCAGTGTACCAGGGGGCAGAGTGTGTGAAGGAGACAGATCTGGATTGGATGGGTGCAAGCTGGTTCAGGCAGGAGGAGAGTGAACTGTTGTAGATATTAACCAGTTTAGTGGGAGAGACATTCTGGGTGAAGTCAGAGATGACCTCAGAAAGGCATATGGAGAAAGAAGAAGGGTTGATGGACTTGAGGTTCCGAAAAGTTATGTTGCGTTTCTGCTTCTCATGGGAGGTGGGAGTGTCGATTTGGAAGGTGATGGCCAGATGGTCAGAGATAGTGAGGTTGGTGCTGGACAAGTGGCTGATGGTGGTGCCGGTGGAACAGACCAGGTCTAGGGTGTGACCTTTACTGTGGGTGGGGAAATCTACTTGTTGGGTGATGTTGAAAAATGGCAGGATTTCCAGGAGTTCTATTGCTGTTTTGCAGTCCGTGGAGTCGACCTGGATGTTAAAGTCGCCCAGGAGTAGAACAGATGGAGATATGGCACAGAGCTGCATAAGAAATTCAGACAGATCGGAAAGAAAGGCAGGGTTAGGCTTGGGGGGACGGTAAATGACTGCAATGACCAGGGGTTTGGGGCCAGACAGTTTAAAGGAAAGGGATTCAAATGAAGGGGAGGCCTGGATGGAAATTGCGCTAATTTTGATGTTAAGTCGGTGGATGATGGCAATTCCACCACCGCGACCATCCAGGCAAGGTTTGTCCATGTATGAGTATCCAGCGGGTGTGGTTTGATTTAGTGAGAAGTAAGTTTCAGTGAGGCATAGGAAATCCAGTTTGAGGTCTATTATAAATTCACTGAGGATGAGTCCTTTGTTGTTGTGTGAGCGGGTGTTGAAAAGTGCAAGTTTGAGATGGGATAGATTTTTGATGGGTTGAGAAGTCGTGCCGTTGTAACTGGACACCGACTGGACCACAGAGAGGGGATGGAATCTTCAGAGTAAACAAACTTACGTCGGCTGCCTCTGTGGACATATCGGGGCCGACGCAGAAGTCCATGTTCCCTGATGATGGAATTATATCCTGGAGTGCTTGGCAGATATAGACGAAGGAGTTAAGTTTGTGGAATAACTGATCATCATACTATCCAGAGGGGGAAATTAGCCTAGCCCCGCTAGCCACTAGCCAAGCGACGCTAGCCGGTAGCCTAGCCCCGCAAGCAGATAGCAGAGCGTTGCTAACCGGTAGGCTAGCGTCGTTAGCGGGTGGCCGCGAGCAAGGCTCCCAGAGACGGAGAGCTGACAGGCAGAGAAGGATAGTCCAGAGCATATCAGGACACCAGGAAGTCTTGGAACTTGCCTGGGCTAGCAGTCTGCTACCCAGGCTAACAGCAAGTGAAGGCGAGCTGGCCAACTACGCTAGCTAGCTCTGGTAGCGAACAACAGTAGCTCACTGTAGGCAGCGGTCCTAGCAACAAAGGCTAACCGCACCGAGAACAGCAGGGAGGCTGTCTGGGGAATACCTCACAGCGGTAGTGAAGTGCATTTTAAATCCAACTGTGGTGGATCGATGGACGGATAACCTCTCAGCGGCAGTGGAGGAATATGATCCGACTGTGGTCCGACGGATCCAGCAGCAGCACGGTCCCCGCTTTGCCGGAGGCGTTGTTGACAGCTGGTGGTAGCCGGTAGCAGGTAGGTGCAGCAACAGGTAGACAGTCGAGGTGGTCGTAGGATTAGGACTCAAAAATTAAAATAAATAAGTTAAAAGTCGAGACGGAAAGGACAGCAATGTTTATAATTAAAACAATTTAAAAACTGGCAGATAAACTTGCACGATAAACTCAGATTCAGACGGAGAAGCGGCGAACAAACAACGCCAGCGTCCTCTCAGTAATGATGGCTTGACTATTCCCAGGGATTCTTTGCAGCTTCTAGGCAGCATTTAAGATGGTTGTCAGTAACGTGGCGGCACGGTGGTGCAGTGGTTAGCACTGTCACCTCGCAAGAAGAGGTTCTGGGTTTGAATCCCGGTTCCAAATACTATATATGGCTAATGGTTGCCATTTACCTCTACTGGATCACATTTACCAATGAAGGTGTCATTCATTTGTGATAAAGATGTTTTATATTTTAAAAAATGTTACACTCTCCGTTCCCTCTCAGTCCCCATCCCTGTTTGTGCTCCGTGTTTTCCCCTTTTCCTCACGTCTCTTGTCTTGTTTTTACGTTTCCCTGTCTGTCTTCCGTGCAGGCTAGGCGTAGTTTCCCTACTTGTTTTGCCAATTTCACCCTCGCTATTGCTCTGCCTATCACATTCCTTTCCAGATTTGCATTCCTCACGCCTTTGTGTGTCACATCCTGAGCGCTACCTGGGAGACTTGGGAAAGTGCAGAAGCTTCCTTCTCCAATGTGACATTGTGTTCCGCCTGCAACCTTCATTCTACTCCTCGGATTCCAGCAAGGTCGACTGCTGTATGGGACAGCCAGTTACCAGCCTGTTTCCACTTCGCCTCCTTCACTGCAGAGATGCGTCGGGTCTTCGACCACCCATTCCGTGGGCGTGATGCTACCCATCACCTACTCCAGCTCCAGCAAGGCAAGTGTGACTGAGATGGCAGTCCAATTCTGCACTCTGGCGGCTGAATCGGGGTGGAACGACGCCGCCCTCCAAGGGATTTTCCTCAAGGCCCTCAGCGAGGACCTGAAAGATGAGCTGGCGACCCGTGATGAGTCCAGCTCTCTGAACAGCCTAATCTCACTCGCCACCTCCCTCGACAACCGAGCCCGGGAGAAGAGGGGTCGAAGGGTACATCTCCTTACCTACTTCGTTTACGAGTCTCGTCACCTCCAAGCTACTTTGCTCCTTCGGTGCTGGACCCACCGGAGGAGGAACCTATGCAGTTGGGCAGCGCCACTATTGATGCCGGCGAACGCTGTCGAAGAGTGGCCTCCGGTTCCTGTTTCTATTGTGGCCTTCCGGGCCATCATGTGGCCTCTTGTCCCATTTGCCCAAAAGGGACGGCTCACCGGTAAAACTGGGCGTACTGGCGAGCCTTATCTCCACTTCTCACCCTGCTCAGTCCTGCTTTCACTTGAAAGCTACCCTAATGTGGGGCACTCAATCTACCTCGTTGTCAGCCCTGGTCGACTCTGGAGCCGACGCCAACTTTATCGATGCAAGCCTTGTCAACAGATCTGGAATCACTACTGAACCACTGTCTGATCCACTCAACGCCTTCGCCCTGGATGGCAATATCCTGGCCTGGGTTACACACACCACCATTCAGCTCCAACTCGTATTGTTTGGAAACCACCGTGAGACCATCCACTTCTTCATCATCCACTCTACCCAGTCTCCGTTAGTCCTCGGCCAGCCCTGGCTTCGCCTGCACAATCCACACATCAACTGGGAAACATCCCAGATTGAAAGCTGGAGCCCTCAATGCCACTCTGTTTGCCTTCGCTCTGCTCTGCCTCCATCCGGAGGCGCCAGGGCATCTACTACAGCTCCTAAGCCCGATCTATCCTGTGTACCTCAGCAATATCATGACCTGTCGGTAGGGGTGGGAATCGAGAACCGGTTCCCATTAGGAACCGGTTCCAAGTTATCCGATTCCTCGGAATCGTTCGTCTTCGAGCTTATCAATTCTCTTATCAATTCCAGCATGTATTCCCGACAGCTACGCATAGCAAAACAGCGTCACGTCATGCGCGCTGTCGTTTTTCATTCAGTCAGCGCATGCTGGCAGGCAGAGTTTGGCCTGTATAAAAATATAAAATGTCAACGTCATTTTTTGAAAACTAATTTAAGCTACTATCATTTAAAAATCTATATCAAATGTGTTCGCGTAAGATCTCCATTTTGTGATCCGTCTTCGGAAATGTGTGTGGACTTCCCTCGGGAGCCTATAAGGCTATAACCAACTACAAGTGTAAAACTACAGTGTTTGGATTGGTGGTAGACTAATCTGACAACGATTGCCTGCTTGGTCACGCACAGATGAGTAGCCTAGATTTGGAAAGCGGATAACTAACCTAAATTAGCTAAATGATAATCTTCAATCTTTGTCATCTTCAGCTAATAAGAGGAGTCAGCTTGCCTCCAAAAAACAGTCAGGTAACGTTAAAGATCTCGTCTTTCTTCCATGTAAATGTATAGGCTAAATGAGATAGGGGGAGAATGGTGAGAGGTGAAACTGCTCTGATAATACAGAAACCAACGCAAACGTTACGGTGCAGCTTTATGAAACACGCCTACTCATAAGTAAAGTTTGCGATCTTCATCAAGGAATGAAACTCCTAAATATCCCAATCACAGAGCAGCAGTTAAACAACAATATTTTAGCCACCTTTTTGACATTAAGTTAAACTGATAATTTATCCTCTTCTCGTGTCGCATTTTCATTATTTTCCGGTGTCTCTTATTTTCTTTGATGTCTGATATTTTTAAGCACTCATATTGATCAAGCTAAATTACAGTTACAATGCCATTTCAATTTACAGAATTATACAATTTTGACTGTTTTATTGGATGCTCTGCCACTTGTACAGGCATAAATATAGCAGATAAATATTTTCCATGATATGACTAAGAAATATGAATGAAAAACGAATGTTTTATACTTTCTAAATATTATGTCATTGAATCCATTTTAGATGACCACCCGATAGTAATAGTAATAGTTGATCTTTTAATAGCCTGGGAGCAATTTATATTTAAGGAATCGATATCAATAAAATCTAACGATTCCCATCCCTACCTGTCCGAAGTGTTCTGTAGATCCCTTGCTATGTCCTTACCTCCCCACAGACCCTACGATTGCTGTATTGACCTGCTGTCTGATGCTCCACTCCCATCAAGCTGCCTCTACAACCTGTCCGTTCCTGAGAAGGCTTCCATGAAAGTGTATATTCATGATTCCCTGGCATCAGGTATTATTCGACCCTCTTCGTCACCAATTGGAGCTCCGCCCTTGTATTGATTACCATGGTCTCAATGTTTGCAATAAGTATCCTTTGCCGTTAATCAGTTATGCTTTTGAGCCCCTGCATGGCGCAACCATCTTCTCAAAACTGGACCTCCGCAACGCCTACCACCTTGTTCTTATCTGGGAGGGAGATGAGTGGAAGACGGCGTTCAACACCCCCCTCGGACGCTTTGAGTACCTGGTCGTCCCGTTCAGTCTTACTAACGCCCCAGCGGTCTTTCAGTCCCTTGTGAACGACGTTCTACGTGACCTCCTCAGCCGGTCTGTATTTGTGTATATTGACAACATATTAATATTGTCTAAAAACCCCCAAGATCATGTCAAGCATGTCCGACAGGTCCTTCAAAGACTGCTGGAGAACAAGCTGTTCGTGAAGGCGGAGAAGTGCAGCTTCCATGTGTCCTCGATTCCGTTCCTGGGGTTTATTATTGAGGAGGGGAAGATCCGGGCTAACCCCACCAAGATCCAAGCTGTCATTGAGTGGCCCCGTCCTGCCTCCCGCAAACACTTGTTACAATTTCTGGGCTTTGCCAATTTTTATAGGCGGTTTATCCGCGGGTATAGCCAGATTGCGGCCCCTCTCACCAACCTCACTTCCACCTCCGTTCCCTTCACTTGGTCTCCTGAAGCTAACCATGCTTTCTCCACCCTCAAAACCAGGTTCTCCACGGCCCCCATCCTCTGTCACCCGGACCCCAACCGCCAGTTTGTCGTCGAGGTGGATGCCTCCGACACCGGAGTTGGGGCCGTACTCTCCCACCGCTCCACTCTTCACTCAAGATTCACCCGGTATTCCACGTCAGTCAAGTTGACCCAAACCAAACACAAGGTTTAAACTTGTGCACGAAGATCCATTATCCAGTATCAGAACTGCCTGTGCACTGTTAAACCTTTCCCAACATATTCTATGTTTTCTATTTTTTGGTTGCTCACCCCTGTACTCCCTCTATCATCTCGCCAAAAAAATATATTTTAGGCGAGAAAAAAATACTTTCACTGTGTTTGAGCTTCTGTCACTTTGTTTCAGTAATACTAAGAGTAATTCTAACTCTTGGAAAACAAACTCCCAAGGGTTACCTTACAGAAGAAACTTCCTGTAGTCAAAAGGGTCTACAATTTTATTTCCCGGCTTGTGTTTAAAAAAGGTGGTGCTAGAGAAGGGGTTCAGTTCCATTCATTTTGAACAAAGACATCAAATTTTGAACAAAAACATCGCTACCTGAAGATGTGGTTCTGATTATTTCAAGTTTGCTATTATTGTATTTGCTTGCTCAAAAGATATACAAAGCTAGCTACTGTTTTGAACAAGCCACATGTCTGGTACTTTACACTTTATGTTTCTGTGGGTTGCAATGACAACTCAGCTCCTGAGGATGGCTGGGATTAATATTACTGTTATCAAGTTGAATAAGCTCTTTTGTTCAAAGTGTATTTCTGCTTTGGTATTTCTGCTATTTCTTGTTCCATGACTCTGTACCTGACTTTTGTGAGAAACAATTGCTAAAACATGTTGAACAGTCATTATTTATTAGTTAGCAACAGGTCCTTTCATCAGCTTGGCTCCTGAAATACACATCAAATGGGTTTCTTGTGAAAATCTAACATACTATAAATGGATTTGCAGCTTCCTCATGCATACGAAGGCAATTACGATTACTTGAGCCCCTGACATGTAAGATTCAATGCTGTCCTCTATCTTTTCCCTATTTCACAATGGTCCTGTTCTGTCAAAGAGCTTCAGTTCCCTCGAAAGTTTTCCAACAGGTCCTGTGTTACCCGTTATTCTCCATTGAACATCGTTTTTTGATATTACGGTTTTCATTTGTTTTGCAATTTCATTGTACTGTGCTTGTCCTGAATATATTCTGAAAAGTTCAGTCAAACTGACTTACTTTCTGTTTAGGCGCGATATTTTGGAACTGTGTGTTTTTATGTCCTGTCCCATTCTCTTCCGAGATCTAACATAATGTAATCTGGCATGTCACTTTTCTGTGGATGCTTCAAACACTTTTTAAAGTGCCAAAACATTCTTTACTATGTCTGGGCTCTTCAGTGAGGATAAAGTTAACTGAATTGTTTTAACTATGGAGACTTTTTCCACATCAATTTCCTGCTTGCTTTGTTCTGTTAAAAAACCATACTTAGGCCTGGTCCTTTTTGGAATTCCCGAGGTTTTCTGAATTCCTGGTCCAAATGACTAGTAATTGTCACTTTTCTAAAGGTTTCCTGCCGCCAATGAATTCCTGCTTTCTTGCCTGTTATTGTAACAGCTACGTTTTCTTTAATAGGCAGTCTTTCTTTTTAGTGTCGTCGCTACAAAGATTTTTTCCGCCTCCATTCTGGTATTCGTAGCTTGCCCGACAATTATTCTCTGCACCTGTTTTGTGTTTCCTGTCGGCTATAAATACCTCAGGACTTCCGCATTTCCGCACTTCGATATTGTCTTTGCTATGTTGACAAACGAAGTTGGTATGGTATAAGATTCAGTCGCTGCATTTCTGGTTCGTGGGAATAGGAAACGTAGCAAGTCCGGTTTAGAGTTAGGAGAAAGATTTATTTTAGTCTTTTTCTTTCCTTTCTCTCTTTATCCTTTGTACCCTTCTGTCAGTTACCTTTTTGTTCAGCTCGTTTTCACCTAGAGCTGTAGGTAACAGGTTCTAGTTTCATTTTCATTCTCTCACCTGTTTATACAGGGTGTTTCTTTTGTTTTGTTCACTACCTCTTGTTATGCCTAATTATTTAGTGTGTGAGGTTCTTTTGTTAGTTATTCTCGCTGTTTATCGAGATCGCCTCCGTTTTTGGAGGTTGCTTTGTTTTGCCTTGTGCTAGGGAAGTTTTGCTCCTGATCCCGATTTGTTATCCCAGTCCTGGTGCGGCTACTTCCATGTTTTGTGGCATATCTCTCTAGATACGCTTTTAGAAATCCTTGTCGGCCGCGTTTGGTTCTCCGAACCTTACACTCCCCCTTAAATGTACATGTTCCACAGGGTCTGCGCGGACCTAAATGACATCATAGTAGACCCAAAACTGAGCTGATGTCTGCCTAGGCAGTGCACGCAGCATTCATTTTTTTGTCCGCACCTGTTAAATTTACTTGCAGTCAAAATTCCGTCACAAAATAGCTCACTTGAGGGAAGAGAGCAGGGAAGGGAATGTGTTAAATTGGATCTGAATGCAGCCTTAATATTGCACGTGAAGGTTCATTATTGAAAGGTGACTTGATTGTTCCCAGGGATTCTTTGCAGCGTCTGAGGCTGCATTTAAGATGGTTGTCAGTAACATGGCAACACGGTGGTGCAGTGGTTAGCACTGTCGCCTTGCAAGAAAGAGGTTCTGGGTTCGAATCCCGGTCCTGGTCCTCTCTACGTGAAGTTTGCATGTTCTCCCTGTGTTCGCGTGGGTTTTTTCTGGGCACTCCGGTTTCCTCCCACACCAAAGACATGTATGTCAGGTAAACTCCTGCCATTGTCCTTGACCAAGGCACTGGCGTCAGAACTGGAGTTGGTCCCCGGGTGCTGCACTGTGGCTGCCCACTGCTCCTAAGTAGTTAGGATGGGTCAAATGCAGAGGACATATTACTTAAGTTATACTTTATTGATTTGCATTAACTTAACATAAGGAAGGAACCTTGAAAATGTCAGTTGAGGTGCAGAGAGGGCTCCTTCTCCAAAGCATGGTGGCCTCTCCTGTCAATATACACAGTTGAAGTTTTTAGCCAGTCCAGAAAATGTCAATTTAACTTCATTAGGGCTGTGTATAAAGGTGTGTGAATGCATGGTCAGTATAAATGAACATAATGAAGAGAACAGGCCATTCAGCCCAACAGTGCCCACCATTTTCCTAGCACCAAAGGGTTTTTTATTAATTTAAAAGCCTCAATCAAATTACCCCCAATTTGTAACATTCCACTCCCAACCTATTGTTTTTCCGTGTTTTCCCTCTCCCCCTGTTTTGTGTTTGTCTCTCCACTGTCCGTGTTTCCCCCCTTGCTGCAGGTTGGGCGTGTTTTCCCGTTTGTATCACTCTGTTTCACTGCTCCTTCCTCAGCCTATCCCATTCCCCCGTTTTGCATGCATTCCACACTCTCCGCTCTGTTCAATCACTCTCGCATACATTCGCACGCAGTTCCTAATTGATTCCAATTAATGTTTGCATTTAGTCACCCGGTGTTTTCTGTCCTGTGCAAGTTCGTTAATGCTCTTTGTCTGAAACCTCTGGTCCTGTCTGGTTCCCTGTCTAGTTGCTTCGTTAAACAGTTTAGTTCTGTGTCTGTGTTTACTCGCCCTGCTATTCTGTCTAATCTAAGTCTGATCAGTCTGTAACAGCATAACCCGCTGTTCATTGTTTCGTCTCGCTAACTAACTCTGTCTGCTTAAAGTCTGCCAGCCTGCAGTTGTCAGTAAATCCCTGCCTGTGTTGCGGTTTCCCTGCCTTCCACCTGACGTGTGCATACAGCTTGGGCTTCTGCTATTCCACCCTGCGGCGGTGCCCGCTCACAGCCAGTGCTGCGGGGCTGTTGATGTGCTGTCGCTGCTGCCACCCTGCTGTTGCCGTGCTGCTACTGCCGCCACGCCTGCGTCCTGCCTGGGCTCCGCCCAACTGTCCTGCTCAACCGCTCCCGCTCCCGCTCATCCCCTGCTCCAACCAACCCGGTTACCTGTCCATCATCACCCCTGGCTTTCCCTGCTCCCACTGCTCCTGCATCTTCATACCTGGACTGTCTGTATTTAATGTTCTCCCTACGCTTCAGGAGTATTAGTTCGAAGCCTATTTATTGGATGCTTAGCGCTCCCACTCTGTCTGTCAGTCTGTCCTGTGTGTAAAGTCCAGTTCCGGCTTGGAACAATTCCGGCGTGCCTGTAAAGTCCAGCTCCGGCTTGGAGCAATACTGCCCTGCCGGTTGAGTCCAGTTCCGGCTTGGAACTTTAACTGCTTTTGCCTTTCTCCCCATGCTCAGGACTTCCCTGATCATATAATAAATATTGAGTTTTGGCATTCCTGTCTACGAGTCGTGCATTTGGGTCCAGTCCTCTTCCGGGGTCGTAACACAATTCTCCTTTTACGAAGCTTAGAGATTAAGTATCCCAAGTCTTCATAACTTTTATCTTTCAGACCAGGAACAAATTTAGTTGCCCCTCTTTGAACCTTTTCCAAACATGATGCAAAACAAAAACTGCATTCAACATCTATTCAAAAATGGGTCATTGTCCTGTTGGGAAGAAGGTGTCAGGAGCACTCCGTGGCTATAGAATCAGACACTTGCATCTAGCAAAAATATATAATTTATTAGGAAAAAAAATAAAAGTACATGTGAAAAGGAAGGAATCGGCTAAACTAGGGGTTCATTCCAATCGCTTATTTATACGCCTGACCTGGAGATCGATCGAGGTTCGCCATCTTTAAGGACATTCCAAACCGCTAAATGCTCCGCGGTGGAGTGAGGAGTGGGGAATGAGGAGGCTCCTGGAGGGTGCTTCAGTGAGGAAACACAAGTGTAGCCTTTGCGGAAGCCTTTTCTCTGAACGCGTGACGTATAAATTATCCACCACTCTTCACATCTGCCATGTCGCAGGCACACCCCTCCAACAATGCAATTTTACCGTTCCTTTCCATTTATTATAAATCGCTAATCCATAATGACACTCATTCTTTATAAGTAACAAAAGCACCATTTATTCATGAAAAAATAAGCTAAAAAGCATAGTTAAGCACGTGAGCATAATATGACGCTAACGCTTGATTGAGCAAGGACGCTCCATTTGCCTGATGCATGTTGCCTCATTTCCTCCATTCTCGTATCTGATCCTTGCATCCTTTCCTCACGTCCTCTGTTGGGCGGAGCTAAGGAGCAAGGAAAGGACATGAGGAAAGGGTGGAAGGAATGAAAATAAGCAATTGGAATGAACCCCAAGCATCCTTTCCAAACATGATAGACCAGAGGTGGGCAACGAGGGCCGTAACTGTTTCTGGTTTTCATGCCAACTTCTGGCCTTAATTACTTAATTAATCCTAATATTTGTGCCATCTGACATTTTAGCTACAATTCTTAATAAGCGCATGAATGACAGCCGAAGACTTATTGTGTCCCTATATGAAACATTTTAATGTGATCTAATCTACCAGTGTTGGTGTAAACATCCAATTAGCTCATTTAGCTGGGGTAATTGGTGGAACAAAAACCTGTGGATTGTGGATTTCCAGACAGTTTCTCTCATTTCAGCCATGTTTCCCGATTTTGTTTGAATGTACTTAATGATGCTCCTATATGTTCAATCTCTTGATAACCATCTCCGGCTTTTTGCCTCCTAGCAATTTCATCTCTACAGACAATTTCTTAGTCACCATGACAGTTTCTCTGATCTGCTACTTCAGTTGACCTCACAAAGCCAATGATACATTCTGCAATCATGATTGAACACAGGTGGATGTGCATTGCAATTATGTGATTGAACATAGGTAGACCTCATTAACATATTTAATGTGATGTCTCAAGAAGATGGAATACACCTGGCCCAATTTAGGTTGTTAACGGGGATATGATCATTAATTTAGTAATTTCCAGGTTTTTATTTTAAAGATAATTCTGAAAGCAACTAAATATTTTATTTAATTTTGACATCATGGAGAATAGAAAAAAGTATACTTAAATATATTTTAATTTGGCTTTGCAACACAGCAAAAGGGGAAATAATCTGGGTGAAAATATTCTGAAGGCACTGTATGTGCAAGAACAATGTACATTTGAAATGGGCTATTGTTGTATACTGCCACCTACCGTAGGCTACTTGATTTGTTTATCTTTTTTTTCTCTTTTGGGATATAGTCTGTGGTTAGTAGGAAATAAATCCAATGCTTTTGTTACAGTTAGGAACAGTTCTTTGGTATTGACAGGAGAAAAACAACTGCTGTGTTCATACCCAGTGAACATTTTTGTGTTGAAAAGACGGTGAAACTTTTCGAAGCTTCTTGAGCCTTTTTAATACAGCGGGGTTTATATACACGTTGCTGCTGATTGGGTAACACCTCTGACACACCAACCAAACGAGAGAAAACGTACCTCAAAGCCCTCAAAAACGTACACCGAATCACACCGTTTCGAGAAAACATGTCGTTCAACCTGGAAACTGTAGCAAAACGGTGCACACCGTTTTTAGATTGAACGTGGCCCTGTTGTAGGGGTGTTTAAAAGAGTTTTAAGTCCTTAGCTAGCACCACATTTTAGTTTATTTGCATTTAGTGCGTTTTTTTACGGGAAATTTTAAAATAATATCGTCACGCAATATACCGATTCTATGCCTATAAACTATTTCAGTTTATTCAGGATTCTATGCCAATACACTATTTTACGATACAAGTGTTATATGGACAACGGTTCCTTATTTTTTAACATGACGCAAAACACGCTCAATAAAAATGACAACTCCGCACGTTCTGTTACACGGAAATCCACATATGACACGAATAACGGTAAAGTCGGTATCCTTATCCCGGCAAAAAAATAAATAATAGGCCTAAATAAAATAATAATAATAATAATAAATCCTTTACGCGAGAAAAAATAATTATATTTCCACTGTGTTTGAACTTCTGTCACTTTTTTTCAGTTATACTAGAGTAGCCTAATTCTGACTCTTGGAAAACAAACTCCTAAGGGTTACCAGAGACGTGGGGTGCGTCCCAATAGTCGAAAAATGCACCCTCATTTCCTCCACTACCACCCCCTCTCCTCCTAGGCCCGGAAACTGATCTTTGTGTTTTAATATGTTTCTGATTACATCCTAATTACAATGAGCACCATAATTCATTGGACAGTGACACATATTTTGTTATTTTGGCTCTGTACTCTAGCACTTTGAGTTTGAAAGGATACAATGACAACGAGGTTGAAGTGCAGACTGTCAGCTTTAATTTGAGGGTATTTTCATCCAATTCAGGCTTCAAAAAATATTGTAGTTTAACATAATGTAGAATAAAGTAATCATTTAAAATATTTGGTCACATATCCTTTGCATGCCATGACTTCCTGATGTCTGTGACCCAACAATATCTTGATATCTTATTTTCTGGTACTCCTACAAGCGATACTATAACCTCTCTGCATTTGAATGGATCTCGATGGGAATTGGGGGGTGGGACTAGATTTAGCGTAAATTACACTGGAACAGTATGGAACACATGGTTGGCTAAATGGCTCTAAGTCATCAAGGGTCTGACGTATCAAACAAGCCTTAAACCATCACTCTGTTGCCAGATATGCAGTAGATATGGATAGGACTATTGCACTTAAATATTAGGAGCCTAATCCCAAAGTTGGATTTTGTTCATGTTATGATTAATGAAACTTCCCCTGACATTTTCATCCTTTCTGAAACCTTGCTCACAGAAAAAGTACCAAATGTCATAAACATTGATGGATATAATTTCTTTAGATCAGATAGAAAATCTAAAGTAGGAGGGGTATTGATGTTTTGCTGTATGTGAACTCGCTGCTGCCTCAGTGTCAAAGAAGTTTGAATATATTTTTCTTGACATCTGCATTGGGGATGCACATTTTACTATTATTGGTAGCTATTTACCGCCATCCCTCTGCAAGTACTGGGGCGTTAGAAGACATTGGCAATTTAATGTCATCTTATGCCTCATCCGAATTGATTGTTATGGGTGATTTAAATCTTGACTGGCTCTCTAAAAATTCAAATAGGCTAAAAGAACTGTGCTTCGAATTAAATCTTACTCAGTTGATCTCGAAACCCACAAGGCTAAATACAAAAAACCTTCTAAGTCGACATTAATTGATATTATATATAAGCCATTTAAATACCTAGCCTGTGGGGTCTTTGCTCAAGACATCAGTGACCACTGCCCAATTGCTTGTATCCGAAATGCCAGAAAACAAAAATACAGTATTGGTATTGTTACAAAACTTTTTGTTGAACAGGGTTTTCTTCAGAATCTACATTACTCTGATTTAGAAAGAACTTGTTGCATCCCTGATCCTGACCTAGCTTTGGACCATTTCTGTCATGCATTTAATTCTACTGCTGATAAACATGCCCCCTATAAGAACTTCAGGATTAAAAACCGGTCTAACCACTGGTTTTACTCAGATATTTCTGCAGCTATTCATATCAGAGACAAAGCTTGGTCCAAAGCTCGAATGACTGGCACTCTAGCTGATTGGCTTAGCTTTAGGCAATTGAGAAACAAGCGCATTAACATAATAAGAAAAGCAAAGTCCAATTATTACTTGACCTCTCTTTCAAACCGTAATGGAGATGCATATAGCTTTTGGAAAACTGTAAAAACGTAAAAATAATCCTTCCACTACTTCCTTCTCGCATTTCTAGTGAAAATGATTTTATTATCGATAAAACATATATGGCTGAAGCTTTTAATCATCACTTTATCTCCTCTGGACATCTGTTTGATAGGCTGTCTGGTGACATTGATCCAGAAAGCTATACCCATAGCCCAGTAATAGGAACTTCACACAATTATTTTTGTCCTAGCAAATTCTCTTTTAGACCTGTACATTATAGTGAACTTTACAATTCACTGGCTAGCATAAATAAAAGGAAGTCAAGAAGAAGACAATCTAGATCCTTGCCTTTTGTGTCTCAGTGCTCATATAATTGCCTTACTGCTTGTTTACATTTTTAATCTCCGGTAGAATCCCAAATTTATGGAAGGCAGCAAAGGTTATTCCTCTATATAAAGGTGGTGATACCAGTGAATTAAATAATTATCGTCCAATTTCAAAACTTGCCTGTTTGGCCAAAGTCTTGGAATCATTAGCTATCTCTCAGCCACAGGCTTGTTTGGAGATGAATAACATTTTACAACCACAACAATTGGGTTTTAGGCCAGGTCATAGCACATTAACAGCTGCAACTCTGGTGATAAATGATTTTGTCAACTCTGGATAAAAAACAGCATTGCGCTGCACTCTTTATTGACCTATAAAAGGCATTTGACACTGTTAACCACAATATTTTATTGAATAAGTTGTCCTCCATTGGATTGGATGAACTTTCTCTGAACTGGTTTTATGCATATCTCTTTGGGAGAACTCAGTCTATTGTTGCTGATGGTATTAAATCAAGCTCTCTTGAAATTAGTAAAGTCTATTCTTGGTCCAATTTTATTCACACTTTATATAAATAACATGGTATTCTCAACACCGCAATAATGTCCATTTTTATGCAGATGATACAATCTTGTATGCCACTGGCTCCACGCTTAAACAGGCTATTCCAAATTGACAGTCTGCCTTTGATGCTTTTCAGTTAGCTCCCATTAATCACAAGCTTGTTTTAAATTCTGATAAGACAAAATGTATTTTATTTTCAAGAAATGTATTGGGAAATACTTCTAATATTGCCATTCATACACTCGTACCCAAATTGAAACTGTAGAATCTTATAAATATTTAGGAATTTGGCTGGATGGTAGATTGTCCTTTCAGACTCACGTGGAACATCTGTCTCAAAAGCTAAAATTGGTTTCTTGTACAGAAATAAAGCATGCTTCTCTTTTGCTAATAGGAAAAATATTATACAATCAACTTTCCTATCTGTATTTTATTATGGAGACATATGCACGCTGCCCCTTCCACTTTAAAGCCCATTGATGCAGTTTATCATAATGCATTGCGTTTTATCACTGGGGATACATTTCTTACCCATCATTGTTTTTTGTATGGAAAAGTAGGATGGTCCTCTTTAACAAAAAGGAGGGAACTACATTCCATTTTGTTTATCTATTAGGCTTTAGTTACATTTAAATCCAGTAACTATGGGATCAGGTCTCAGGGCTTTTAGCCTTAGATACACCACATATAAATACTGAGCTGGGCAAAACAGGTTTTCAATACTATGCTCCTCACAATTGGAATGAATTGCAAGAAACTTTAAAATTAGAATAGTTCCTTTAGAAAATCTTAAAGTTTTATACATGGATTTTCTTAATGTTGTATCTACTTGTTTCCTTTGATATACACTGCCTGGCCAAAAAAAAAGTCACCGTTGCACCCGTCATGCATAGTGCCCACTGTACAAACCTCTGGAGGTAGTGTTAAGATCTGGGGTTGCTTCAATTGGTCAGGTCTAGGCTCAGCAACGTTATGCAGCAATAAAATGAAGTCAGCTGAGTACCTGAATGTACTGAATGACCAGGTTATCCCATCAATGGGCATATTCCAGGAAGACAATGCCAAGATTCATCAGGCTCAAATTGTGAAATAGCGGTTCAGGGAGCATGAGGAATCATTTTCACACATGAATTGGCCACCAGAATCCTGACCTTAACCCCATTGAAAGTCTTTGGGGTGTGCTGGAGAAGACGTTACGGAGTGGTTCGACTCTCCCGTCGTCAATACAAGATCTCGGCCAAAAATGAATGCAACTCTGGATGGAAATAAATGTTGTGACGTTGCATATAAATGAATGACGCGCCATAATGAAGGCTATACGCGGTCCAACAAAATATTAGCGTGTGCGACTTTTTTTTTGGCCAGGCAGTGTATGTCTGTATGCTGTTTGACTGTTGAATGTTAATGTGACTGAATTGTACTTGTCTCTTTAAAGATTTATACATGTTTTATTTTGTTTGCAGGTCTCTCTTGTAAAAGAGATCTTAATCTCAATGGGACTACCTGTAAAAATAAAGTAAATAAATAAATAAATATTCAAAATAAAACCTGAAAATGACTTAATAAGTATTTATATAAACAACCTATATTGAGCAAGGTGTATTCCATTTTCTTGGGAGATCACACTAAATATGTCACTGAGGTCCACTATGTTGATTTTGAATCCACCTGTTTTCAACTGAAACAGCAGATCAGACCAGTCACACTGTCATGAAGTCCAAGGAACTGCCTGTGTAACTTTGAGATTAAATTGTTTGGAAGTAAAACCCTAGAGAAAATATACAACCGCAAAAGGCAAAAAAACTAAATTTGCATTAACAAGCTACCATCACATCTGTATTTTTGGGTGTCGCACGACGCACTACCATGACGTCAACAGGTCACTTTGCGGGCAAAAATCTGATCTGTGAGTGTTTAAATCCGAATGGCGGCGATCTGAATTACATTGAAGTTGAATACCACACACGAAGGAGGCCTATATCTGATCTCAAAAAATTAGATACCATGTGTTTTTCTTGTGTTTACACTTTGAACAATTAAGATCTGTGTCGGATGTGTGGAAAATTCCTGAATGTGCCCATATTGGCCTACTGCTACTGAAGCTGTTTTCAGGGAATATCCCTGTATTTTCTTACATGTCTACTTGAAAATGGACGTAATTTAGGAGTGTCAGTCAAGTGAAATATTTGCACTAAAAAAAAGCATCATATCTCAGATGCCGCATTTTCATCGTTCAATTCTGTTTTTTCACTGACTTGTTTATTTCAGACCACAATTATTCAGAAGGCTACTCTGTGTCTCTGTAGAGCAGTGATGTTCATTCCTGGTCCTTAATATTTTTGCTTAATATCAGCAAGCAATTCAGACCCAAGAAGCCAGGTGAGGTGAGTTAACTGTGTAACACCTGCTTTAATTAAGTGCCAAGTAAAAACAAAAACCAGCAGACCCTGTGGCCCTCCAGGACCAGGAATGAAGATCACTGCCATAACGGAACCCCATCTTATTAAAGGGTTCTTTGTCAGGTAAAATTGTTCAATCTGGGAGCTTTTACACTTTTCGTACCAACCATAGAGGGTTGCGGTAAATAAATAAAAGGGTTCCCTTATGGAGACAAGCCAAAGAACCCTTTTTTTCTGAGGGTGTATTGTCGTTTTTTTTCCTGTATGATTTGTTGTAAACTGCCAAATTAATGGACTCCATTGGTGTGCAGTGTAGCAGGTGGGTTGGCTACCGTTGCACCAAATCCATTCAAATACTTTTTTTTTGTATTTGACACTCCATTTCACATTCCTTCCTCACTCGGTGCAGCCTATTATGTAAATGAATTGCTTTTATGAGTCTCAAAATTGATCAATAATTGGATAATTAATCAGGTGATTTAGAAGTAATGCAAGTTGAAATAATTTTGAGTCACATGCCCTAGATTAACTGGTTGTGTCCCTACTTATATATAAAAAAATAGGCAAGAGAATCAGGCAAGAATGTAAACCTGGGCAAGTAGAACATTGCAACAGGTCAATGACTTGAGTTCAAGTAGGAAATTTATGGCAAGACTGGATTATTTCAGTCCATCAGCAATCCAAACTCACCCGCCAGAACTTGGCGGTATACTATGAAGTAGGATTACTGAGTTAGCTGGATAACTGCACTGAGTAAAAACCGGAACCCTCTGGAACTATGGTCACAAAGGGAGAGAGTTTTCCAGGTAACTCAGTAATTTTCTGAAATTTTCCAGGGTAAATCACCACTCCCTGTAACAAGCTCATGCTTAAACAAAGCTAATAAAACACAAAAAGCTGAAGAAAACAATAAACAAAGAAAATGTGCTGAACAGGCAAAGGTGCTTTCTGGGTAGGTTTCTGCGACATATGGTACCAACACTGCCATTGCACAGCACCTTAATCGAGATGAGTTCTTATAAGTTTGGGTAAATTTTCCTGCAAGGAATGGCTGTGGAGTGCGAGGCAGCCAAACACTTCAACCTGGTGTAAAGGACTCTTAAGTGTGAAACTATGTCCCCTGTTGCTTCAATTCGTATTCCTAAAAGGAATAACTTCATAGTTTGACTAAAATAAGGTTAATTAAGGCCTATCTAATTTTCTGTCTTAGAGGAAATTACAATGATATTTTTGCAGTTTATGAATTTTATTTAATACGCTTTTTGTTAAACAATATGCATTTTAAAAATAAACATACAAATATATGTGTTCACATATTGTGATTTATTTGTATATGTATTTGTTTATATGTATTTATTCACACATAGTGTTTCCGCGAACATGACTTGGGAACCTTACACAGATCAGGTAGCCTATAATTCGTTAATCGTGCTTTGCTATTTATATGTACGAAAAATTACAAAAATTGCTTCAAAGTATCCATTCAATTTTATCTAAAATATCAGATACAGATATAGCTAGTCTGCGACAGGCACCAATCTTCTCCGTATGTAAGCCTACCTCCACAGTGCCACGCAGGCCTCTACAGGAGATAATGGCACATGTGTTACTGTAGCCTACTTTGTGAACACCTAGCTAGATACTGATACCATTATGGCTCTACATTGTAGTAGACCACCACAGCAGAAAATACTATACACTTAGAAACAAAATGGCCGATATAGCAACACAGTTTCAAAACAGCCTGTAAACAGAAGACCCGCCCACCTATGAGTCAGAGGATCCGTGAGGTCTATTAAAATGACAGCTCAAGCCTGTCCGTGTCCACGTCAACATAGAAATACACCACCATGGACTTCATGGCTCTGGTAGGAAGCCCTTGCTGTTATCTATATTGTATGCTCATCTTCTCGCTCAGATTTATCGCTGATTTAGCAGTCGGTCTGTGATGCACTGAAAATGTGTCTTTTTATGTTCACCGGTTAATTTTCTGGGTTGACCGTTTTTAGAGATCCAATACCCACATATGTTTTAGACTATGCATGTAGGCTACCTTACGTACGAGCGGCGTTTTCAAAATTTAATTTCGTTTGTAAGGATTTAACGTTACATCAACATGAAAGCCAGCAAGGTTTAGCTTTTGAAATGTGCAGCAACAGTTCTACCCGTGTCGTAGATGAACTTTTATGTCCTAAAGGATTAGAAAAACAGATGCAGGGATGTAAAAAAAACAACTAAAAAAAAAAACCGAATAGCTTAAACTGTGTTAAATGATTAAAAATAATAGCTATTTTGGTAAATCGGAAAGTAGGCTATGAGTCACGTTCTAGGGTTCCTAAAAGTGAATTTGGTATAAGAGTTCGCTGAATTTTAAGATAAGCTATAATTTTTTTCTGTTGAAAACTTTCGTCAACGAGCGCATATGCCAGTGAGGCTGGTGACTGCTTGAATCGTAGGCGTCGCGAGCGTACAGCTGAGAATTGTGGGTGCCACGTCTTGTTTTACGATGGTTGCATGGACACATTTTGCAGTCTATCATCGCAACAGCTGTCGTTGATTGAATATTCCACAGGTTTCCTCGGCATGGTTTACATAACCAAATTTATATTTCCATTCACCTTTATAGTGGTGGATATATTATACAACCAGGAAAATTAATAAATATACTTTTAACATAAGTAGGCTGCACGAGCTACTACCAAAGCCGTAGCAGACTACGTTTTGTTTCAGGCGTTATTCTCTATGCTCGACGCTCAATTGCTAGGAGCAGTAACAGATAGCCTACGTGTATTTATTTATTAGATTCTTACCTGAAATTCTACGTTTAAAGTGCTTTTTAAAAATCTTTTAAATAAAATATCAAAAATATTTGTGACATTACATATCAAAGGTAACCAGATATTTTATCAAATTAAAAAGAAGCAAGAGAGATTAATGTTTCCTTTAATCAAGCTATATAATGTGTATGGAAGCAGCATAGCCTACTGAAGGAAACGTGTCCACCTGTTCTCCACCAACGTGTCCCCAGGCCCAAGTTCTGTGATACACTTTGGCTCTGCATCTGAGGCGGTCAGTGCATAACAGAACTTTGGCTCAGGATGGCCCAGCTTCTGGGGAGAGGTCAAGATCATGAAGGTGTGACCATATGGTCAAAGTCATCATGGTATCAACTTCATCATCATAATAATTTCTTTACTACTTTACCATTTTGTTTCATTAAATATGCTGTACATTGTTTAAACATTCTGTCAATTACAAATGTGTAATAATATTCATACAGTATGCCAAATATAATCACAATCATCGTTATCTGTTTTACAGGAACCTTCTCTCTATACAGTGAAATCTGTCTTCATTCTTGACAATGATGGAAACCGTCTCTTTTCAAAGGTAGAGAACACTATTTTATTTGTTTTGTGCACTTGAGTTTCACTTGACTCTGAAACTTTTTGTTTTAAAGCCATCTAAAACCACTTTTCAAATATTGCAAGCCTCTTCAGGTGCATTTCCAATACTTTTTTGTATTTGCAGTACTACGACACTGAGCTTTACCCCTCCATGAAGGAACAGAAGACCTTTGAGAGGAATGTCTTCAACAAAACACACAAAACCGACAGTATGTGTCTATCTCTCCGTTTGGGTTCATGTTCTGACAGTGAGCATATTGAACTGCACTACACATGTTCTTTTTTTAGACCAAGAGCAGAGCTATCATTACTCTTGAGTTTGATGATCAGGTGTCCGTTAAAACACATTCCGTGTTTTTCTCTATTAGTTACAAGGATTGAATTTTACAGGAAAAATTCACCCAAAAATGGGAAAATTGTATTTTTGCTGTGTGTGCGGACAATCACCCAGTGCATGATGTATGTAATGTCCTACTTTATAAGATAGGACTACTAAAAGATGGGGAAATTACTCCTGATGTTGATGCTGTTGTGGGGAATAACTCAGCTCCAGTTAATTCAAATGTAGATTAGCATTGATGTCCTTGATGATTTGTCGTTGGCTTTGCAATTTTGCAAATTGGTCATATGTGTCCACGTGAAACGCTTGAAAACATTACAATGTCAATTGGGAAGACAGGTTTTGTTGATCACAACAGAACTGTGAAAACACTTCATTTCAAACTGAAAATTGATCAAACTGTATTTGGCATACATTACTACCACAATAAACATAAGTAACACAATATGCATTTAACAAAATGGGGGTGATTTTTCCTTTAAGCAATACAGGCCGAACCACTGAGTGTGGTCTTTTCCAAGTATACACACATGGTGCTGGAGATTCAAGACGTTGGAATGTGTACACTCAGTCACATGACTTATAAGACTTTGTCAGAAGTCTTTGGCTTGATCTGATGGATTGAGAGACTTGTCTACATCAATCATACTACATCAATATTCCACCAGGGATTCAAAAGCCCCTTGTTATGGCTACAGCACCTAAACGACCTGCTTGTCACAGCTTTGCGTGCTTTCATGCATATGAAAAACTAAGGAAAGACTTGTGAATTGTTTTCAAATAATGCATTTTTTCAGTGGGTTTTGAGTTAACCAGGGGCCTGTTTCACAAAGAAGGATTACTGAGTTAGCTGGATAACCGCACTGAGTAAAACCCAGACCAAAGAGGATATTTAAATCTGACAAAAACTCAGGAAGGAGGGCAGTAAAGACCTCATTCATGGGGAAAAACTAATAATACTAGTTTGGGCATCCGTCCCTTCTTCCATCCCATCCTATGCATCGCTAAAATAACTTTTATACCCTTTCCTACATCAGGGAGACTGTGATCAGTCCAAAGGGCCCATACTGGGTTCCCAATGGTCCCTGGCCCTCAGGGTGTTTGTTACCACAGGCAAAAACCCCAAATCTCTATAACCAAATCCTCACTTCCTTTTAAGGAAACAGGATGTGTGAGAGTCAACACTCCGGGACTGTGTCCAAATAAACCCCATTCCATACTAAAGGTGTATGCTTGTTGAGTGCACTGGATGAGAAAGTTGAATATGTAGGCTAAATTTTCTCCTATTGTACTGTACAAACACCCGGATGATATACTCACTTCCGGGGTTTCACTGACTATATTCGGGAGTGTACTTTTTAAGGAGTAAACAAAAAAAAAAAGCGCAGTTTCGCGTTAAAAATGAGGCACAGCTTCGGTGACGTTTTCCTTCAACAACCCGTGACATGGCTGCACAAGGGCGGGACACTTCCACAGTATGGTTGGAAAATAGTATGGAGGATATTTGTTTTTGCATACTGCATGTCGTGTACTATACAGTATACAGTCATCTGCTTCCAGTCACATGCATACACACATGGCATGGTATATTAAAGCAACAAATTAATAAATACATGGTTTGCTCTTTTTCTCTCTCCCTTCATTTCTGTTTCTTCCTTTGAACAGATGAAATAGCGTTCCTCGAGGGGATGAATATTGTTTACAAAAGCAGCATTGACCTCTTTTTCTACGTGGTGGGCAGTGCTCAGGAAAACGAGGTAAAATTTAAACGATATCAATAGCCATGTGGATGACGGCCCCTAGGTAATAATATGTAGGTGGCTGGAAAGCTACACTCTTTACTGGAGCCCCAATTTGTCCTTTGTGTTTTAAACAGACAATATGTCAATAAACTGACATTTCTTTCTGTCCTTTTAGCTCATGCTGATGGTGGTTTTAAACTGCCTGTTTGACTCACTCAGCCAGATTCTGAAGTAAGTGTCCCATTTCCCCAGATTTCACTTGTATCTTATACGTACTGTCACAAATGAAGTGAACAGATACCACTCAGTGGTTGTGACTACTTTATTAGCACCTTGGCTACCCAGTGGTGTAATTGTACATAACTAGCATGGGAAATACTCACTCAATTTCTGATAAAATAAATAGTAGTCGTACTAGCTTGAGCTGCCTGAATAATAAATAATACATGTAAATAGACCAAAACAATGTATAAGTCATGTATCAATATGGTTAAATAACTAGTATTAATGCTGCTGGATTTTTATTTTAAATCAATTGCCTCCAGGAAGAAGGAAGTGATGTACAGTTGTGACATGTACATGTTTGATAACTGTAACTTAAATACATTTGCAAACACACAAGGGGTACATTTTGTGTTTGAACTAGTAGTGTGGTGTGTCACAGGTTTGCCATGAGAAGTCTTTTGCCAGGCCTACGTCATAGCCTGCGCACATACTGGTTTATGAGCTTCATATAGCACTTCAGAGAAGCCAGAGAGCTGATTATAGTAAAAAAAATAAAATAAATAAAACCTCTTGTGCTTTGCTATGTGGTAAAGGATCAGTATCTTCCTCGGCTTATGTCTGGAATTTCATAGCTACTCAGAGGAGCTTTTGGTACTGATGTTGTTTCCATAGAAACCAGTGCAGTAGATGCGCGGAACACAAATATTCACTTTATCTCCTCTCCTAGTCCCTCTTTGTACTTCTCAGTTCCTCTCTTTACTTCTCAGTATTGATATAAAACCAGTACTGATAGTGTGTGTGTGGGTGGGTGTGTGTGTGTGTGTGTGTGGACTATTGTGTTGTTATTTTCCATGTTAATATATTACATGGAAACTGCCATATGGTTGTACGATAAGATGTGGATGAATGACATTCTTAAGTACTGCTAAAACCAACTTTAGTCATTGTAATCATGGTAGTGGCTGGTCACACTGCATAATACTGTCTACAGGAAGGGCATGGAGAAGAGGTGTCTGCTGGAAAACATTGATGGAGTCTTTCTGGTGGTAGACGAAATCATTGATGGAGGGTGAGAGATTGTGTGTGAGTGTGTTCAAGATGGTATAAAAAAGAGAGAGGGTGTCTGAAAGAGAAAGTATTGGAGAGAATGTGTGAAAGAATGTAAGTACATTAAATGTAAACAACCTCACTGTGTGAATTCAATATAACAGTTGTTCCAGATTCTTTTGTCTTACTGATGACACCAGGTCTCTGTTATCAGGGTAATCTTGGAGAGTGACCCCCAGCAAGTCATTCAAAAAGTCAACTACAAGGTAAGGAAGCTTGACTGGAGACAGAAGGTTCTTACAGACTCGGTACAGTATGTTGCGAAATGGAAATTCACGTCACAACAATTTTTTTAAAAATATGTGATTTGTGATATACGTCCTGTTTAAACCATTCATCTCCGTATAAATCTTAAATCATATAGAACTGTAATAATGAGAGAAATGTCTGAGTATGTGCCTGTTCCTTAAATATCTCCTTCATTCCAGGGCCCAGTTTAAAAAAATTCTGAATCTGATCAAAGTGATCCATATTCTGTAAACCTCCATTTTCTTTTAAAAAAAAGGAGAGCAGTCTACCTCCACCATGCTTCTGTATTTTTCACTTTATTCAGAGTGGGGGAAAGAGTGGAGATATATATATATATATATATATATATATATATATATATATATATATATGAGAGAGAGAGAAGGGGGCAGGGCTTTGTAAGGGGAGGAGACGGAGACAAAATCAGCCAGTAAGAGATGAGAACCGAGTGTTATAAGCAGAATCAGAATCTACAATGACTAGCTGACAGAGGGATAGAAAAAGGTTAAGATCATGAAATCTGGATCTGTGGTGCTTTGAAGAAACGCCTACCAAGCAGGATACACAACTACAATTCCTTTCCCCCTAGACTTTCATCCGGGATTAGTTTTTTTTTTTTTAAAGGCAATTGCTGTATTTGTATTATTTTATTTTTCTATAGTGGTGTGATCTTAGTATCTTGAATTTCAGAATTTTAAACAATGGTAACTCCTGCCACATGGACCTAGAGATTTGGAACTAACCTCACTAGATCAATGCTCCTTGCACACAACACATTTGACTCAAGGACTGATAAATCCACCATACTGAATTTCCCACCATTTTTGTATTCTTCTCTGAAACTATTTGACATATCTACATGCAACTTTCACTAATTTGCTAATTGAACCCTCTTTAAGTCTAGTATACAGAAAGTTGCTACGCTGAAGAACATGCAAAAATACTAATACTAAAATTACTGTTTACCTGCAGCTACAGTACCAGTCAAACGTTTGGACACACCTACTCATAGAAGGTTTTTTTCCGTTATTTTTTCTGTTTTCCACATTTTGGAATAGTAAAACTATGAGATAACACAAATTAAATTATGCAAAAACCCAAAAAGGGTTAAACAAATTTTAAAAAGTCTTATATTTTAGATTCTTCAAAGTAGCCACCCTTTGCCTTGACAACGGCTTTGCACATTCTTGCCATTCTCTCAAACAACTTCTGTGGTAAACAGGTATTCCACAGGCAAAAAGGTGATGCCATCATGACTGTATAAAAGGATATCAAAAGACTCCTGATATCTTATTTCCAGGTACTCTTAGAAGCGATACTATAAGCTCTGCATTTGAATGGATCTCTATGGGAATTGGGGGGTGGGACTAGATTTAGCTTTAAATTACACTGGAACAGTGTGGAACACGTGGTTGGCTAAATGGCTCTAAGTCATCAAGGGTCTGATGTATATTTGATATCCTTTTATACAGTCATGATGGCATCACCTTTTTACCTGTGGAATACCTGTTTACCTGTACTGTATTTCAAGCTTCCTGCGGTAACTAATCCACTCATTAGGAACATGCATACGTGCCCTGTGGGTCACCACCATCTTGAACTATTATAATGAGACTATTACAAGTCCGTATTGGCCCGCATTATAAAAAAAACCCTAATACATTGTCCTATGAGCAGGAAATGTGGTATGTACATTATGCTCATGAAGCCTACTTGCAAAAGTTCACATCTCATGGGAGCACTGGAAAAAGAGAAGTCTCATAACTTCAAAACCAACTCATAATTTTTTTCTAAAATATTGAAGAATGCACATTGATGGCATCCAAATTCAAAACAGTGGTTGTTGTGCACTGTTGACTCATTGCATATTAATTGGCCTCATTGTAACTATGAGTGCTTTGCTATTATGATTATGGCATATGACTATATTATTCTGCACTGCAAAAAACAAATCTTAACAGGCATTTTAATCTTATATTTAGACTTTAGAATATTATTTCTGTTACTTTTTTGCTAAATAAGACAAACTATCTGCCAGTGGGGTGAGATATTTCAAGATTTGCCAGTGGGGTAAGATAAGTTCACTTCAGCTAAAAGTAACATAAAACAAGCTAATATTTTTCACTTTTGAGAAAAAAAAAAGTAATTACAAGACTAAAACACTTGTTAAGACAGATATTTTTTGCAGTCTGGTGGTACTTTCTCACTTATGGAAAAACTGCCTGGTTGATTTCACTGAAACACATTCACTGCAAGTTTTGTGAAGATTGGCTAGTTGGTGTGGCCTCACAATATCAACTTCAACTAATCATAAATCCTGGCCCTAGATGCCTATGCTAATATACGCTAAATTACGTCCACCATGTCGGACAAAAAACAATTAACTTAAACTTTTGTTCCTGAGCTAAACAAATGTATTAAACCTTAAGCGTTATTCATTCTTACCAAAAATTATCAATGAGAGTCAACTGGAGTGTGGAGTTAGAATAAAAAGCAATTGTAAAATTCCACTTACATTTAGGCATTTAGCAGATGCTTTTATCCAGAGCGACATTCAAGGTTAGGCAGTGAAAGCTCGGTCATCAGGGTCACAACCGATAGTTGCCGCTGTTCCTCTCGCTGCATCATTTGTGTTTTATCTGGGCCACCACTGACACCAGTGAGGGGAGTTAAGTAGAGGCATGACATACATTTATTTTGGCTGATTGTAGACAAGACTGAGCTAGGGGGGCCTGATTGCACCTACAGGGAGACCAGCCAGGAGAGAGCTGCAGTAGTCCTGTAAGGAAAGCACAAGGGCTAGAATAATGAGCTGGGTAGCATAAGTAGTAAGGGAAGAATTTAGCGGATGTTGTAGAGCGGGTCAGCAGCTCTGAGTAACTGTCGCAATATTCTCAGTTGTTATCCAGACACCCTGTTATTGGCAGTCTGAGATGTGGACACTGTTGTGTTATCAAGCGTGATGGATGGATGCTGGAGGGGGGGGGACGATGTAGTTGGTGTGGCTAGGTTTTTCCCCCGGAGCCTTGGGATGCTTCAGAAACTGTGCTGAGCGATGTCAGGATAGGTTATGGATGGATACCAAAATCTCTATCTCTCTCTCTCTCTTTGGGTTTTTTCCTTTTATTGATAATAAAGGGAAGTTAAAAGTCAGAGAGAGACATATAGTTCATAGACATAGAGTTTGTGAGAGTGCGGACAAATCATAAATCCATGTTGTAGTTCTCTGGGCTAGCCAAGTTCTTAGCAGCCCGGATTTGTATAATGATAGATGGGCTAGTGATGGATAAAGATTTCAAATGGGTAAAAAGTGGAGAGAGTGGAGTTTCAGTTGAGCATTACCCATGTATTCATATTTGTTTTATTCAGTATAGCAATAGTTTAAATGTTTAAATAAGATTGATCAAGTTCACTCCACAAAGTGTAATTTGGTATAATCATCAATGTTTCTGAAGTAACCTATTTTCTGTATATACCCATAAACAAATCTGGCCAAACATGTAGAGTACATGACTTACATTATAAATGTCTACCACATCAGACATTTTAAATGATTATACCACGAATAATGTAATTGTGTGCCGTACTCACAAGATGACTATTTCATTTTAGAACCTCTGTACATTTTCAAATATGCTACACTTTTTAGTGCATTTTTTTATTTTTTTATTTTTTTTAAAGTAGAGCAATGTTTATCTTTATAAATTATAAAAATGTGATGGTTTAAGCAGCTATGACATCCGAGACGCTTTGTACTTTTGGCTTCATAAACTTTCTTGAGCAAGAGAGAGAGAGCTGTTACATGGGAACACAGCAGTCAGCAAGAACACTCAGTCACTAAGCTGAGCCTGAGTGGGATTGCTGGGAATTACTGAAGCATTTCAAAGAGGGGAAATTATTAACATGGGTAGGTAGGATAAATCTGATATTTGGTCAGATTGTTCCAGAGGATGGTTCTTTGAAATGCTTTACAACACAGATCCGCCCTGTACGTGTGACCATACATGTTTGTTTTCTGTGTGCTTGGCTGTATGTGTGCATGTTTGTGTTTTATATACTGTGTAAGTACATTTTTTGTGGTGCACCTGTCCACTGTGCACAGTTGCTTACACAAAAATGATCTGCATGGACGAGTTGTCAGAAGGAAACTTTTCCTGCCATCTCATTGCAAACGTCAACGTCTGAAGTATGCAACACAACACTTGGATAAGCCAGACATTTTGGAACAAAATTGAACTCTTTGGCAACAACCACCAAAGATACATTTGGAGAAAAACAGGGGAAGTGTTTGAAGAAAAGAACACCTTGCCACCTGTCAAACATGGGGGTGGATGTATTGTGCTTTGGGGTTCTGTGGCAGATAGTGGCACAGGATGTATTGTGCGGGTGGAAGGAAGAACGGATTCAGTTAAATATAAACAAATACTAGAAGCTAGTCGGTGAAGAAATTGAAGCTGAAAAGGGGTTGGATATTACAAGACAATGATCCGAAACATACCTCAAAATCAACCATGAACTACTTAAAGGAATAAAGTACGCATAAACTATGAGTGCATGTGTGTCTGTTTACATAACAGACTTAGCCCTCTGGCCCCTCTTGCTGTAAGGCAGAATACCTGCACTGGCACTGGTGCATTTTCTGTTGGGCTGTACCTTGCATTAGTCTCTTTCATCTTTTGTCTCTCAGGCGGATGAGAACACCCTCTCTGAGCAGACCGTGGCTCAGGTAAGACCTCCCCTATGCCTGCGGCCCCTGCCCTCTTGCATGATCTTCCCCTCCCCCACACACCTGCCCATGTTCCTGGCTACTGATAAAGCTATTCATTCCTGGGCCTTGATTGGGAAACCTTTCAGCTAATTTTTTTTGTTTGTTTTTACTATAAAAAATAATATATCTTTTTCTGTGCTTTCATATACAGAGACTAATTCAGAAATAGTTATACTTTCCATATCGGAAGGGTAGTTATGCATCTTGACTTGCTGAAATTGTTATACGATATTAGAAGCAGGAAGAGAAAGAAGGCCTCCAGCTACATACAAAGAATATTCTTATAACAAAGTTACTATACGGGCTGTCTGTTGTACCGCTGGCTGTCCAGGAATTAACTTCATACAATGAAGTTAATTCCTGGATAGCACTTCACAATGGACAGCGCTGTCGCCTCACAGCAAGAAGGTCCTGGGTTCGAATCCTGGCCAGGGGCTTTTCTGTATAGAGTTTGCATGTTCTCCCCATGTCTGCGTGGGTTTCTTCCAGGTACTCTAGATTCTCCGGGTGCCAGTCCCGGCCCTGGTAAACTTTTGAATACGCCCGATGACTCTGTTTAAAAATGGCAGTCTCTGTTTCTGCAGGAGTCTAACCCTAACCCTTCCCCAAAACAGCATGCCAGCATGTCTTCTGCCACTAACCTGTGCTCTAACTCCCACACAGCACATCTCACAGAAACTGGCAATGACCTCAACAGTAAGTCTTCCTTTACAGTATACCCATGACACGGGACACTCCAGACACATCGCCAGCTACAGTGTCTGCTTTATCCATGGTAGTTGATACTTAAATGATCAAAGCAAGAACTCGGGCATCAATTCAATTTATTTTCCTCCTGTTGGACAGAAATGCTTGCTGAAGGCCAATCAGAGAATGGGGTTTACACCCCAAAATGTGATGCAATATTTGGCAATCTATTATATTGATATTAGAAATGTGGGTTTAAATTAATTTTTCATTATAACGGTGGACCTTCACTTTTATAGGGGAACTTAATGGTGAACAGTCTAAATGGTTAGTATACTTCACCAAGTGTTTGTTAGACTGGTTCTCACTGCAGCTGGGTGCTGCATTTTGTAGTTTTACTGGTTTTGAAATCCATTAAGTCCTCATGATGTCAGCTTGATATAAGACATTTAGATTGGTGTAGACACCTACGATGTACTTCTCTATTGTTGGAATTAATAAGACCCTTATTATATAATATAGAATTATTTTTCTAAAATATGCATCTAAAAACAGTCCCAGTGGAAACTAATGTAATTGTTGTATATTAATTCATTAAAAATTTTTTAATTACTGTAGCAGTGAGAGATGATTATCAAACTACAAGTATCCACTTGAAAGGGGAACACATGAAAATTGCATAGCATACTCTGCTAATAGGCTGAAGTAGATACCTACTTTGCAGTGTGTGGCCAGTATCAATGATTGACATATGACGAAATCAAAGCAAGATTTTTGCTCTGCCCCTTGTTGTGTATCAAGTTTGTCTTGACCTCCATCCACTAAACTGGAACCAATACCCATTAGAAATTAGATGAGGGGCACCCCTATTCAGTAGCCTTTTCTGCCAATTGTAAGATTGTTTGGTTTACTGAGTGGTGTCTGAGAAAAACCTTAATATGTTTGAGGCATAATTTTTCTTAATTGGTAAATAAACAACTGAATGACTATTAGCTATTCTAGTTGGCTATATATTTTGAAAATATTGTCATTGACTAGCCAGTTAAATTGTTTGTGTGCATGTGTACATGTACACAAAAAGGTTGAGGAACTACTTTGAGTAAAAGCTATAATTTTAGCTTCAGCAAAGTTTTTTAATTAGAATGTAAAAAATATAGAATGCATATCAGTAAAATACTAAGAATTGAAAGGGCGAATCTAATAGCTAACAGTAGAGTGTGCGCCTTTGAAAGCCGATTCTCTGTTAACTGAGCTTGAAATGTGTTCTATCTGAAGAGCCATTATAGAAATTCTCAGAAAGTCTCGTTTTTCGTTTTGGCGTTCGTTTCAAAATGTACAATATGCAGTGGATGAAATGCGATACTATGGTTATGATAACTATAATACTCCCTGGTTCTCAGACAGCGAAATTTTCCCGACAGTAGGCTACTGTGGCTAGGCTAGTTATCTTCAAGAATCAGCAAGTTTTTGTTTGACAACGTCGGTGATTATTAGATGTACAGCGACACCTGCTGGCAGGTTATTGCCTATTTTATTTTTACGCTTTTGAGAAACCACGTTCTCCCACTAATTTTACGACAAGGGGAGTAGGGGACACCAGTGTCCTGCTTACAATCATGTCATGGTGATCGTGTCCGTGATAAAACAACAAACATAAACACAATTATTGTGGTTGTTTCGTTAATGTTGTTTTAGTCTTAAAGTGCTCAAAGTAATGGCCAGAGGGTGCCAGTGAATTAACGTGACCTATAATTTCAGATGTAAATTTCCTTAGGTTAGCGTCTTAAGCAGTCCACTATTGGTACACCGCTAGGATTACACTAGGCTACGTCTCATGACATATAAGACCATTTCCCTGTTGCTTTGTATTTTGAAAGATTTAAAAAATATATTCCAAAATTCTAATTTTGTCTTTTCAACTTTTGTTTCTTTCAGGTTCTGCAGTCTGCAAAGGAGCAAATCAAGTGGTCAATACTAAAATAAAATAAAAAAACTTTGGAGCAATAGGGGAGACCCCAATTTTTCAGTTTGACATACCGTACATTATTGCGTCATGCACTGGATTTGTAGCGCTGTATAGGCCTAAGTCAGAGGGATTTTATACGATAATAATAATAATAATCTTTACAATCTGCTTCCGTTTGTGCATTTAGCCAGGCAGTTGGAAGTTTGGAATTACACAGCAATGCCGTAGTCTATATATCCCTGTTTGCTTTCTTTGGACACTTTAAATGTTTTAGAACGTTTTCCAGCCTTTATATGCATTCCACAGTGATGTTTCATGTTATTATGCTATTGGCAGATTTAACATTTAAATAATGAAGAATCACGGGTAAGTTCCCTGTCCTCTTTATATGTACAATTTTTCATAATGTATTTTTTGTAATACGAAAGATTAAACATATTTATTTTCTGTGACATTTGTGAAATTAAATATTTCAAGCAATTAACAAACTATCAAACAAAATATTTTCCTTTTTCATTGAATGTGGCAAACATAATGCACATTTATTTTCTGTGACATTTGTGAAATCCTGGCATTCTCAGCAATCTTCATAGAACAATTTAAAAAACTATCAAATTAATAATTTGCCTTGTATTGAATATGGCAAACAGAATGATATAGGCCTAACCAAACAACAAATAACATAGTCACTACAATAACCACCCAACACCAGAGAGAATCGCACATGGCAGTGCAATGTGGGATAAAGCTTGCGACTCCAGTGATTATGTGTAAGGCCACCAAGTTCCGTTTCATCATTTTGATGAACAGCTCTTCCTGATAGTAAATATTGACTAATGTATAAATATAAGATGAAGGGAATGCTGAAATAAGTCTGCATTGCATTGTCTCACCAGATATATTTATCTTTTTTATATGTACAATAGGGTCGCGTGGATTTTAAGATGTTTCGGATGGTGAGGGCAACCAGAGTGAAAGCTTTTTAAAAATAGGCTAAATACATTTTACCCCTCCCAAATTCCATGCGCATGCGATGGAAAAGTTTTCTTGTCTCTACGTTCAACTCTCAATGTCAGATCCTGACATTCTCAGAAATCTTCATTGTAATAATGAATGACACAAATCCAGATGTCGGATTTTGTGTTTTTTAAAGATCTATTATAATTAATAGATTTATTTACAGCTTCATTATTCTGTGGATATTTTTTCACGTTGAAATTAATGCAAGATTTCAGTCGGTTCACCATTTGTTGTTAAATAATTCTAACCGGATTTATTTAAATTGTAATTGAATTCGCGTCATATCAGGAAAACCTGACGCAAGATATATTTTAATATGTTTTATTGTAGATGTGCGTTTATGTAACCCTGTTTCGTTCAGTGTATATTTCAATGTTCAGTTTCAATAAGTATGATTATTTCAAAGCACTGAAAATGTAGTTTAGTTTATAATGGAACAGGCCTTTTCTCTGGTATTAAATTATTTAAAATGTTACCCATTGTGCATGCAAAAGGATTTTACCGTCAAGGATTAGAGATTGGTTAACTAAGACAGTGTGCTTTATAATTGTTCGTTTACTTATAATGCAGTTATAAGTTACATTCGTGTTTTACGAATATTCAATTAATTAGCGAGTAGCAAGATAACAATCATATTGTGCCATTCATGAATATTATATGGTAATTTGGCTAATATAATATTAAAGATGATGGGGGCCAAGGAAGGAAGATGGTCTATCGTGATTGGCAGGCATTGCTATACGTCAGATATGAAGGTGGAGACTTCCCGCCTACATTGAAGAAGACCTATGGGTTCAACTCTCTATCCTTTGGGACCCGTCACACATATGGCCGCGATAGCTGATAGGGCAAGCATGATGCTGGGAGGAGTTTTGGCATTGCGAGTGAAGCAAGTCTGACAACCAATAGCGTTTACGCAAATGTTTCTTTCAGAGATCCACAACAAAATGCAGTTTTAGAACAGTGTTGCAATTGAGTGGGTTCGAGCGCCGTTACGCTCACATTGGTGACGCTCCCCTCGAAGACGGGCGAATGAGGGGCTTTCTTGTTTATTTAAATCGAACAGGAACCGGCGCAAACATGGCTCATCAAGCCGACCCAGCCGCAATCGCTGCGAGGTCGTCGTCATCTTAACTTTACGCCGCCCGGCGCATCAAGAGTAGCCTACGCCGGTTCTTTTAAATCGCACGCAATCAGTGCTAATCCGCTTAATCGAACCCTCTCAGTCTGTTTGACTGATCTGTTCATGACAAGGCTTTCAGTCATCCCAAATATATTACAATGATAGACTACTTGGTACCCTAAAAGTAGGCTGTTAAAGCATGGGTCTTGTCAAATTTCTGCTACATATAAAGATTACAACTGCAGCGCATTTTGTTCTTAAACCGTTTTCATAACGATTAAAATTCCATTCCTCGAATATATGCACAGCATAGCAAAATCACTCACTAAATCAAACGAAACCAAATTATACAAAAAGCTTATAGTGATGTGTCGATTTATTTACTATCTTTTATGTTTTAATCTTGATACGTTAAAATGGTCATACAACAGTATTTCGCGCAGTTACATGCACAAATTAACGAATTATTCACACAAACCATTGTATGAGGGCAGTTATGTAGAACTATTTACTGATAGGCTATACGATTAATTATATTTACATGTTTTCAAATATTAATTTGCTACGGGTTCCCCCAATAATACATTTATCGTCTAAATTATTATTTGATAAGAGCAATAAACGCATAATCAGAATTGTAGATAGTTATTATTATTATTATTGATAATAATAATAATGGCCGCAGGTTTAGGCCTGTTATAGCCAACTGTAAAATGTTTCTGCAAGGAGGCTTCTGCAAAAAATAATGCAATGTAGGCTACTTTAGAAGTTTTGCACAAAATATGGAGAAAATAAAAATGACTTTTTTGATTCACTAATAAAATGTATGTAGGCTATGTGTGAATATATACATTTTAAATGCATCCACGCTTATGCGTAATTGTTTGCAAATTTATGAGAATTTATATTGAATGTGTTGTAACAAAATGTTAGGCAATCCGTCAGTGTTTCTAATTCAGTTGAACGTAATTCAGAGTTTTAATGCAACATAAAGCCAATTGTATTTCAATCCTCACATGAAATAGTTATTGTTTGCACGAAGACCTGCTTGGATGTGTATTACATATAGCATATATTTCCAATTATATTTTAAATGAAGTAATGTTATTTTAAGGGATATCATTGTTTTCTGACCACAAAACCGTAAGAGCGATTTTATGTTTTTGTCTGAGACCCTGGGTGCCATCTAGTGGTGAGATACATATGGCATAAACACTTACTGGTATATTCATTACGCCTATGATGTATGCTAACAAAGCAGATCAAACCATGTTGACTTGGAGACGTACTCCCATATTTCGTTATTTTTGAAATGTAAATATTATATTTAAATAGACGAAATTCTATATTCTATGAAAAAATCACATTATTATATTTAAATTCCAACGTTTGATAAAAATTTACGGTAGTCAACATATGAACGGGCAGGTGTTTAAACCCACTCCAATCAAGTTTATTCATTTCATATACCTAAAGTGTAGACCTACTCTTGGAACTCCAAACAAAGGAATATGCGCCATCTGGTGGTCATATAATTTAATACAGTAGACAGATAATTGAGAAATATACGGTATCCAGGAAACACGCAACTTTAACTTGACACTCTTTATTATGCAATCCTTTTCATTATACTCGTGCTTTTCCATACATATTCCGTTCAGATTAAAAGCAAGCCAGACTAAATATAACCAAATTTATCGGAAGCCTATGTGATGACAATGATTATTGTGCAAGATATGAGATAAAGTAGCCTATAATGAGAATACGGGGAAATCTATAGGTAATGCTTATAGATGTGATTATTGAGATGGCAAAAAGTCACCAGAGGATTGTGAAATCCTAATGTTGAAATGATCAATCAACCACTAAAGCAAGTAAGAGAAAGCTATAGAGCGGACTGGCTGTGTTCACATACAAGGCAATAGCATGCACTGCGGGTCTTTGTTTTCAAAGAGCAGGAAATGACTGAAGTACAAGAACTGAGATGAGAGCGATGTTCACCAGCTTCAAAAGTGCAAAAGTCATGGTTGTGCTTTATATGTTGTGAATATATATACAGTGGTGTCCAAAAGTCACTACCAAGATCTGTTTCATCAAAAATGAACACAACAGTTTTACTCGGTTCATATAGGCGAAGCAAGATTACACAATTTCTTTACTAACACAAGTCAGCTACTGTTACCAGAGAGTCAGAATTTCCCAATATGTGTTATGTCCACCATTTACAAATGTCTGTCATTGATTCAACAAGTTTGTGCAGAATTTGAGAATCCATATTATTCCAGCACTCTTTGAGAGCATTCGAGAGAGGTTATTCTGTGATGTTACAGTAAGATTAGCCTTTTCCCCTTTCAAATGTTCCCATTGATGTTGAATGGGGTTAAGGTCTGGCGCTTCAGTCAAAGCTTAGAAAAGAGAGAAGGTGCTCACAGTATGGGATAGTGCACATACACTCTTGCTCTTCCATTGACTTCAAATAGAGCTGCCAAAGATTTGATGTGTGTATCAGATCATTATCCTGCTGGAAAATGAATCCTCTTACACACAACTTTAAGCCAGAAGGGATGGCATGCCCCTGTAGAATAGAATGGTACTTCTCTTTGGTCAGCGTATAGTTGATCCTGTGCAAGTCACTGACTCTGGAATAGGCGGAAAAGCCCCAAACCTGAATGTTGCCACAACCAAAAGGTTGGTTTGGTTTGGAAACTGCTACGGCTACTGCTACTAGTCATTTTTTGACTGTAGTTTTACTGACTGGGGTAGGGCATTCTTTGTTCAACCGACTTTGAATCCTGGATGTGGATGCTGTTCTGTCTCGTAAACATGTAAGCTTAATACGTTGGTCTTCAGATGGTGTGGTTGCTTTAGGTCTGCCTGATATTGCTTTCGATGAAAGTGACTGAAAATCTGTAATGTGCACTGCACTTTAGAGACTTTCAATTTAGCTGCAATTTGGTGCTGGGACAGTCCTTCATCACCCAAAACACACTTCAAAGCTTTGCCAGGACTACTTGGAAGTCTACACTGTAAAAATGTAATTAGTTGGCTTTACCTAAAAAAGTATGCAAACTTGTTTCCTCAAAACTATTTAGTAAAGTATAGTTAAGATGTGAATAACCTTTCTATTTTGAGTTTACAATACTTCCATTTTTTCACGCGACTTAAAAAACATGTTGCGATTACTTATTTCATTTTGTATGCACTCAATAACTGAAAGAATGACTCGAAATCATAAGCTCTGGGAGCTAGCTTCTATAGAGTGTAACATACTCCTTAATATGACTTTGGTCCAACTTAAAACAAATACTTTCTCCAACTTCACATTTCAAGTTGCACTCATTACTATTCAGTTACTCATCCGTCCATCCACTTATTCCTGGTCAGGGCACAGGAGGGCTGGAGCCTATATCCGAATACACCCTGGACAGGTCGCCAATCCATCACAGAGAACACACACCATTCACTCATACGCTCATACCTATAGGAAATTTAGAGTCTCCAATTGTCTTTGGACTGTGGGAGGAAACCAGAGTACACTAAGGACACGGACACAGGGAGAACTCCACACAGAAAGGCCCTCGGCCGGGATTCACACTCAGTACCTTCTTGCTGTGAGGCAACATTGCTACCCACTGCACCACCATGCCGCCTTCACTTACTCAAAACATGTAAACTCATTGCCTTGAGCCATAACCAGGAGCTCAGTAGCTGTCTCTGTCATGGCGTCTATGCCCACCTGCACCCGCATCTCCGAGGCATGGCATTAAATCAGCGTCAGGATTTGCAAGTTACCTTTTGCAGACCACCTTTTGCAGAGTTTCAAACCTGGACAACAAACTTCTGCTCTAGGAGAACAGTGTCACAAATACCATCATTCATCGCTTCGTAGATGTAGCGGATAATCTTTGTAAAATGGGGGGTGTAGTCTTGAAAAAAACACTTTTTGGTTTCAGAGTTTCAAAAACTTTTTATTGAACTCGGAAATTGTGACGCTAAGTTGACGCCATATGTTTAAGAGAGAAAAGGAAGTGGCACCAATCGATGAGGAGGGAACTACGCAAGTCCAAGCGTTTTAAACAAGGCACTTCTCTCATATTTGTTTTCCCTAGGTTCATTCGACTCGATTACAATGAGTAGGCCAACTTTTTCAACACAAAATTACTGATAGCTCATTGAAAATAAGTGATACTAATGGACTGATGAGAAATCAGTGAAGTACACTAAAATATTTAAGTTAAGACATTTGTTAGCATTTACAGTGTAAGGAAGAGGAGGGTTAACTTGTATGGCTTTCTCTCCACAGTCACCAGAATGGTGGACATCCCAAATATTGAGAAATTAAAGTCTTAATATTTTAATGTTAATGTTAATAATCCAGTCTAATAATAGTTTTGACTTGTGTTAGTAAAAAATGATGTAATCGTGCTTCAGATATATGAACTGAGTAGAAATTTTGTGTTTGTTTTTGATGAATAATGAAAGCAAGCAGATGTTGGTAATGTTCTCTGACTTTTGGACCCCACTGTATATCATGAAGCACTATTGTCTTGATGTTGTAGTTTATTGTGTCTCTCGTAATCAGGCCTCACTTCTCTTAAGACTTAGACATAGCTTACTGTGTGAACTAGATTTTATGATCATTTCTATGGAGAACTGCTACTTTATGATAGAACTGTGCTTTATCTGACCTGTTTGTAATTGTTTCAATGACATTCGGTATGGACATATTGTACTTCACTTTGGAGAACGTCTGCCAAATGAATGTAATGTAATGTGTGTGTGTGTGTGTGTGTGTGTGTGTGTGTGTGTGTGTGTGTGTGTGTGTGTGTGTGTGTGTGTGTGTGTATTAAGTAAAGTACAGTATACTGAAATGTAGAGGTGCTAGCTTTCTCTAAGAAGATGGTAAGTACAAGTCTCTAAGTACAAAATGCATAAAGCTATGCAGACAAAGATCTGTGCTTACCTGCATGATTATTACAGTACAACACAATTATCTTTGGTTTATCCTTTCACTAGCCTCCTCAAACATGCTTGCAGCTTATTAACCCAACGTGTGTAGTTCCCAGGGGAATGCAGTTCCAGGAAATACAGAAAGACAACGAGGAACACAAAGATATATGATAGCAAGGGATTTTGAAACAATTCTGATTCAATCACAGAGTTATAGAGTGAAACAAAGAGAGGAAGCAATGGTACACAGTAAAATGTCCAGTGTTAATTCAACTCTAACAGAGTACATATGAGCCTAATTTGGCCAGAGTAGGCTCATATGTACACTGCTAGAGTTGAATTAACACTGGACATTTTACTGTGAATTTACTGTGTATATGATAGAACGAGAAAAGGAAAAGAAGGAGAAGAGAATATGATCACCAGAATAATAGTCGTTTAAATACACAGAGCATAAAAATGGAATTTCAGTGGCCAAGGGAGGCATTACCAAACCAGGACAAAATTTGGTCATGAGAAAACTTCTGTTAATATTGTGGTGGTGATGACAAAAAAAACAATAGTGATATATTGACTGTGAAATTAAGTCACAGCTGCCTACATAATAGCACAGTCATTCATGAAAATGAGATCTTTTATTAACATTTAATAATGTAGCTATTGCAATATATAATATCTATGGGTTTGGTGGTCTACAGAAACCTGTCAGACACCAGTACTACAACCACTGCTCATGTTTAGCAAATGACCAGATTTAATTACAAAGGAATGTTTCAAGAAAAAAAAGTTTTTTTGATCAGTTAGAGAGACTCTTTGCAACTTAATATTGTATGAAAACAAGCACAAAATAGCTTATTTTACAGTTTTGGCTGGTTAATCATAAATTCTGCCAGTGTTCAAAATATTATGTTTGATTGATTTTCAGTGATGGACAGTGAGATGTACTCTATATTCTGAAACTGACATTACAGGAGAAACCGTTACTTATACTGTTCTCAAACTGTCGTTGGTCTGTCCAAAGAAAAGTTTTAATATCTTTAACTAGGGGTGCCTTTTAAGTTCAAGAAATTATTCGGCTTTTCTTACACACTGACTTGAACTTGAAGAAGGGAGTAAGATATTGAAAAAGTATGGCACACATTATTATTTGTATTGTTGTAATCACTCAATCAATTAAATTGTACTTGCCTTTGTGTGGCTAAGCTATATTAGAGATAACACATGTAATAAGTCATCAATCAAAGCAAAAGCATTATTCTGAGAAAGCCATATGGAATATAGGAGGGTGTACTGATTTGCTATAGAAAAATCATGGGTGCATCAATGAATTATGAGTTAAAACCCTCACAAGTGTCATGTAAGACAGTATCGGTTTTGAGCAACAACTAGGCTACATACATGCAATAAAATGATTGATTAGTGTAAAACCAAGTCTGATAGATTACTTTTAACCCAAACAGAAGTTGACCCTTTGTTTCATCTTTCATAGTTACTTTTGTTAGGTCATTTTGGATTTTTTTATTTTTACTACACAAATCATGTGTAATTGTTTTTGACAGATTATCTTCTTGTACAAACATCGACACAGTTTGTAGAATAGGGTGAAACCTACAATCAGTGTGTTACTACTGGAGCCCAGTTGGCGCGCAAAAAGGTAACTTTTTTTTAGCTGGCGTCTCTCTTCTCCGATCCCTTCCGTAAAGACAGAGTGGGTTCTCACTGCTCCGAGTGAAACTATTAAGTGGTCGAGTCGTCCACTGACACAATACAAGGGAAGGTACTGCGCACATAATTCCAGCAAAGATCTGGCAAAATTATGTTGATAATAATGACCATTTAATTTTTTGTGACCTAAATCATTTTTTGTTTGTTTGTTTTTTTGTTGGGGGTAATGAACACATATAGGCCTACCTCAGACTTTACTCCGCTTTCATTCTGCTTCATCGTAACCACGCGATTGCATTAGTTAGTTCATTATCCAGTCCGTCACGTGAAATGGGTATTGATACAAATGCACGTATAGCAGGCGTACGCCAGACTTTCCTATTCTACCATGATGAGTAAGAAATTGCGACTGGGTTGGCTGAGTAGAATAGATGCGAGCATGCTGTGGGGGAAAGGAATAGCATAGATGGCGCAGGGAATCCACCTTTGACGGCTTTTTGTAATCCAAAGCGACAGATCGGTGAAAAAAGCAGGCTGGGTGCTACGCAACAAAATTTAACGGGCTATCACTTCTGAGATGCCTCCATTGTCAGCTGGTTGGCCCGAAGATGGCGGAGACCAGTTGGGTATCGCTACTCTTGAGCTCTAGCTGTCTAAAATATTTTTATTTAATATAAGACGAAGAGACCCCAAAAAACCAACACAAAAAATCATGACAAAGGGTGACCATCTTGGGGCTTTAAAATGATACAACAAGTTGCGTTTGTTTATTTCAGTATAAGTTACAGCACTCAAGAATTATGGTTTGTTAAACTAGGCTAAAGAATGTAAATTTAGAATGGCCTATTTCGTGAAGAGAAAATTAGATGTTTTAATTTACACAATACTATAGGCCAAGTTACTGTTTTATCTGTGATAAGTGTATGTTTGTCGTTCACGGAATTGTAAATCCCCAGACTTTCTTTTCGTGCTGACGCCCGCTTCTAGAAGGCAAGATGGACAATTTCAGTGGGTTATATACGGCTAAGGAGAACGTTAGTAAATTGCTATTGGCTAGAAACATTCACTTGGTTCCATTTGATTGGAGTATACAATGACATTGACGGATGGCCATTTGACTGATTGGCTATTCAACAAATGATGTCACTGTGGGCGCGCTTAAAATACAAATACATGCAATTTAGGAGCGAGGTGGAATTGTCAATCATCGAAGATAGACATACAGTACTATCACAGCATATAATAACCTATATATTTCTTTACTGTACAAGTATAATTGTAAAAGCTTTTAGATATTTAGTGTATTAACTCAATTGTTTTGAAAATAGGCTACATTAAATTTTTAAAGCAATTCAACAACGCCATTCCTTTTGTTATATAAAAAAAACATGCTGATTGTTTAATACTACGATTGGTGAATATTTTAAGTATAGCCTACCTCTCAGAATATTCTCAATATTCTTTCATTCTGGAAAATGTTATTATCATTTTACATAATCCATTATAATATAACCAATGCATCTGCATTACAAACATAAAGTCCCTTTAACTAATAAGTGACAGCCTACTGCTGGACTAAGACTAACAATCCACTTTAAGATAATGGCTGCAATAGCAATTGTAGTAGCTACAATTCGAATAGTTTATAAACAGGCTATAGTGTTTTATTGGAACCGCAAACGAATGGGAGGTACCAATATAAAACATAGTGTAGGCTATATAACTTAACATAACTTTTTATTGTTTTAGTAAATTAGTTATTCCACTACATTTTTACTTCTACTAACAGCATATACCACAAGGTAACACAAAACTCGAGGCCAGCATGACGCAGTAGTAGCCGAGGCTGTAGCTGTATTTCGGAACTGAGCAGCTGGGCTTCTGAAAAAGAAAACGGCTGAGGAACAGGTTTCTCCATTAATGATCACCAGGGGTAGGCCCCACATTTACCTAAATGTGAACCCCTTTAAATAGGCATGTCTGTTCCTGGCTATAAGACACCGCTCATGTCTCCTGCATCTTGTCAGCCCCGATGGCGTGCTGTGTTAATGCCTCCCGCAATCAGCACCGAGAACACATGGCCTTCGGGCCTTTCCTTTGCGCAGTACAGGCACCGTTTCAAATAAACACACAACCGCAATGCCGCCATCTGCCCAGAAGAGACGCCTGATTATAAATTATACCCTTAGTAAAGAAAACACATTCACGGCCTTAGTTTACGCGAACACGCCGTTCAGTTAATGTAAACACAGAACATAATGTAGATTAATTAAAGAAAGCCCTCAATGCAATTTTCCCGATTAATAAACGGCTTCACAGACGTCGAGACGTGTCTTCTACCAGGCTCGTTCGCGGAGTTGTAAAGTTTTCGTAGGCTAAAGGTAGCCTATTGTGAGAGGAAACCAATCAGTAGGCTAATTATGAAGTTGCGCCTATTGTGGAAAGAAAAAACTAGATTCACGGTCAGTGGTGGTAGGCTGTGTTCCCACGATAGCCTATAGACTACAATTTAGCACAAGGGATATGCTATTTCCTTGTCTGTTCTAAAGAAATTCCAGTTCGTTTAAACAACTGCTAGCCTACAGCCAACTATAGGCCTAATCCCAATTTAAACGTAATACGAGGATTATACTTAGCCTATCTCTGACATAGTTTATGTAAAATATGATAGGCCTATGTTTGTTTTAAATAGCGTCAGTTGTTTTGACTAAACAGATAAATGACAGCAAATTTCCATAAAATGTGGAATCGCTTTATATATGGCGAAACGATTGTTTGATTAAGAATATCGCATGCGTGCCCCATAACACACCATTTAACGACACAGTCGCCTTGACCTATACTACAAGCTTGCATCAGTTTAAATAAAACTTCTGCTCCCTACAATACACAGACCTATATGGGTAGGCTATGCTCTATAACCACACATAAGTTTTATTTTATTTGTATTATATATTTTTAATCTTCTAGAAACCAATTATCATAACAAATGCGGGGATATGAAAGGCAATAGGCTACTATTAGCCAATTTTTTATGTAATATATAAAGATATTGAACAATGGATGTAGGGAATTGCAAAAGCTTAACAATACCTTCCTTAACAGCATTAGGAAAAGTAGACTGTACTTTATTTATTTTTGTTAGCATTAGCTCTGAGATGTAGTGGATCAGGCTACTCCAGGACCAACCCGTAACAAATACACTGAAATCAAAATCATATTCTCTAATCAGTTCAGTCGCTTTTTCATATATAAAATGAGGTAATGCATCACTGTTTCTATGATTAAATGCTGTAAATAAAATTACTTATATAGGTATTTAATGGCCCATTCAGTAATGTTCATATTTTGTCCGTTTTGGAAACTAATAAATGTTGTAATCTAAATGGTATTCTCTATGTGTGTGTGTGTGTGTGTGTGTGTGTGTGTGTGTGTGTGTGTGTGTGTGTGTGTGTGTGTGTGTGTGTGTGTGTGTGTGTGTGTGTGTGTGTGTGTGAGAGAGAGAGAGAGAGAGAGAGAGAGAGAGAGAGAGAGAGAGAGAGAGAGAGAGAGAGAGAGAGAGAGAGAGAGAGAGAGAGAGAGCGAGAGAGAGAGAAGGGGGCAGGGCTTTGTAAGGGGAGGAGACGGAGACAAAATCAGCCAGTAAGAGATGAGAACCAAGTGTTATAAGCAGAATCAGAATCTACAATGACTAGCTGACAGAGGGATAGACAAGGAAAAATTAGATGTTTCACACTGTAAACAGATGTGCATGAACAGTAGTGATCTTCAGGTGGGATAGTAAAAAAAAAAAGACGAGATGCATAAAATACATGTATTATGCTACGCCAAATTCTTGTATAAGCATGCCAAACATATTTTCCATATGCCAATGTTTAATATTAATACGTGTTCACGCACACATAAACAAATGCATGTGTATTGTTTTCAGGATAAAATAATTTTGATAATATGTATTTTTTTTAACGTTTTCATTCACTGAAAATATAATGAAATCGTAGAAAATGTTACTAATAGTCCTACAGGCCTATAAGTGGAAAAAGCAGCCAAGCCACGACTACCAATTGTGATGTTTTAGTGCGAAAATCAACGCATATTTTACAGCGTCGCACGTTTTCTAATAAATGTGTTGAGACAACACAACTGTGATCAAAGGCATATAGTTCACTCTCTGAGTTTTAAAAATATATAGGCCTATATTATTTAAGTTTTAGTGTATCTTTTTGATTGGCCCAGACAGGTCATGTGTGCGATTAAGGATATTTTAGATAGTCTATTAAGAAAAGTTTCTGACGTCCTGACGGCTTTACAATGGCAGGCTACCTAAATCTGGGGTTTGTGGTCCAAAGCATGCAAATACACTTCAGGTAACTCCAAAGCAGTTTAGGGACGCTAGATGCCTCCAGAGGCTGCATATTACGTTATTGTTCTTAAATAATTGCGTTTATCCTCTTATTTTCGGTTGGGACCATTTCTTAAGGCGCAAAACTACCTCAAGCAAAGAACTATTGGTACGATATAAAGACTGATATTTATGTTTACAATTGTGAATAAACGCTTTAAATCTGTCGATCTGTTCATAAGCAGGCTACAGCCTCGGTAAACATATCACCATTGTTCAAGCTGCTTTATAGCCTACTTATAGTGTAGCCTATTTTCTAGCTTGAGACCACCGAACACTCGAAAGCTCCTTTTTAAAGATGCTATTGTATCCTAAAGCCGGTAGATAATCAGAAACGTCTCAAAGTATCTAAAATATCCTTCATCGCACGAAAAAATAACCTATAAATTGGTTATAACCCCATGTTTGCCACCAGATGGTGCAAAAGCATAAGAGAACAGAGAATCATATTCTATTTACCCCTGGAAGGCTGTGTTCTATGGCCCATATCTTAGAGAACTCGTACAAGTTACCTGGCCAGTCAGATTTTCTGTTTTTGTTGTGCGGTGATATACGTTAAGTGACATGGTTTTCTGCAGCATGGAACCCATTCAGACAAAACGTTATTCATGCATTGCTTTCATTGACTGGAGGGAGCAGCATGTGAATTATATGAGTGTGAGACAGACAAATATGCAGAGACAGACAGACACAGGGGCATACCTCACTATCATCAAAGCAGACAAAAATAAAAAGTAGGTGGTACCATGGCATGATGTCATCTTAGCTGACCTGGGACCGGCTGCGGTTTGGAGAAGTAGGTTTGGGGTCATGAATGAATGCTCGGCCACAAAGGAAGGTGACACACAGTAGTAAGTGACACAATGCTACCATGGTGACAGCTGCATCTGAGGGTGCATGAGGTCAGGCATTTTCCAACCAAAGGAATTTTGGGGCCCTGAGCTATCATGCGGGACCATGAGGGGACAACATTCTGGGTCATACAGTCAAAGGGGGAATGGTGCTGCCATTGTATGGCTTGGATACTTGTGAAAAGATGTATTTCATCATACAGAAGACAGACATTCTGCCATTCTCATATGAATGTGAAGTACACTCAGCCTGCCCATGAGAGTGCACACACTTTGATTCTCATCAGGTGTTGATCTCACAGTCACACTCTACATTAAGTAAATGCTCAATAATGTCTCCCAATGTATACAATAACATGGCAATGTGTGACAAAATGTTGAATAATAATTCCAAACACTGATTTAATGAAAATTCTAAATCCTCAAAGAAAAAAATCACCATATGATGCATCACAAATTTAAACTTAGAAAATTCAACCACAGATTCTAAGAAGAGAAAAAGTAAAGTAATAGCGTTAAGGATGCCTTTCGTTTCTTTAATGACTGATTGGCACTATATGACTCCTGTTTTTGAAATTATGAAACTATAAACTTGTGGTATTTTACTTTTGTGTCGAACAGATGAAACATTTCCCCCAGTCACATGTAGGAATGATTGCCTTGGTCTTTGGACAATGAAGACTCCAGCTTTCACTATCAGTTATCAGTCCATGCTTCAGGGAATCATTTCTCCTTCTAAGGACATGCGCATTATGCGGCTGAAGGATACAAGGAAATTAATTTCTCCTTGATTCCTGCATGACCTACATACCAACTCCATTCTTTACACAGTAGTCTACTCTCAGAAATGGTCCATCTGAAGCTATTGGCCTGACGACATCCACATAACAATTTGCACCCAAGAGAGACTTTCCTGAAGGAACCTGGATAATATCGAAACTAAAGTTTGATTTAGAAAATGCAGAGGAATTTGGATAGACTGCCACTTAACCGACACATTTTAGCTTATCGATGCACTTAATAAGCCAATGGATATACGGAAGGGCGAAACCTAAGAATTATACAAAATCAATTAAGATACTGTCCTTAGCCCGGAGCCTGTCGCTCTTAGGCACTGAGTTATGACACATCCGTAGCCTGCGGGTGCGAGATTAGCCATTCACTTTTCTTCCCACAAACTTTATTTTTGAAATTCAATTAATTTTGCGCCTTACAAATTTGACAAGGTGTGTTTTATTTCACTTTTTATCGTCGGCAGAACCATTACGGTGATTAACAGAGACCAGTTATCGCCAAGGGATCAATGGCAAGTGCAGGACGAATAGCGAACAATCCTGTTATTAATGGGTATCGGTGAAAACAGGCTCTAATTGCTTTAATGGCGCCCCGGACGTCTGTTGTGATCTTATGCTCCTCATCAACATTCTGTATGTTAAGCTATGGAAACGAAAAGAGCAATTCCATGGCTGAAGCTATTATGCCAGGTTTACGAAATCAGAATGTGCATACATTTGCAACGTAGGGTATTATCAGGCCTGTGTAGGCTATGTCGCCCGTAGGTATTGCGTCTCAAAATAATATAGTCTACGCGACAACATTTTCTGTCGAGTTAGCCTATATTAAAGACAATTTTAGGGAGTAGGCCTAAATTAATCTTGTGCAACAGGAGTTTTAAATGCACGGGAGCACTCAGGTGTTGGCCTAGTCTGCATTTAAAATGAGCAAAATGTCGCACTTTTTACAAACTGGGAAACGGTGCTGCATTGATCGGCTGCCATGCTAGCGGTGTTGTATTGCTCGTAGTACACCACTTAATTAATATCAGAGTATAATACGATCTCAGTTCGGCATGTTGTCAAATGGAGCTGGTGTTGTTACAGTTTTCAACACTGCAACATTTTCTAAGAAGGTTTCATGGAGCTATCCTCATAGTTCAGGATTATATGTCGATACTATATATATTAGTTTTTTTTTTTTTAAAGTAAAGGTAAAAAAATTCAAGAAGGGAAGTTAAAAACACCTTCCACAGTCTATTTCGTTGTTGAACATATGCCCAAAATGTCACATCTTTAATATTCAGGAAAGATCCATACTCAGTGTTTGTTGTTAAGATGAGGCTTAAAGATTCAAACATTTTAGCATATTGCTTTCATCAGTGAAATGGTGTTGGATTTTTAACTCTACTGCATCACCACAGGTGCACAAGCTAATTAGAGAGGAACTGCCAATCAGAGCACCTACGTTCAGATAGGCTTTAATGAGTATTTAACTCATGGCAGCAAATCCAAAAAGTAATATACAGTACATTTGAAATAAGAATGGATCACACTCTTATTTCAGACTTTTTTTCAGCCTCTTGACATATGATGAAGGCAATACTTCGCTACCCTATAAAGTTAGAGAATTAGCTACGATAAAGCCGAAAGGGATCTACCTGTAGATGGACACATATTTCCAAGAGGACAGCATCATCCAAAGCAATCTTGTTCACGGATGCTCAGAGCATTAATCTTTGCCCTAGCCGAATGTGTACAGACTATTGTAGCTGAAAGGATGTATATCTGTGGACAGGACATCTGGGGTATGATTGCCTTTTCTCCTATTTCTGTAATTTACAGCTGTACTTACTTGTGAGGCAGAGTAACACTAGTATTAGCAAGTCCCACTGAGTGTTAGAGCTGTTGTTATTACTAGCCAGCCAAGGCTCTGTATTATAAAGGAGAATACTTTTATTACAGAAGTTGCAAAGGCCATATCTGCTTGTAGAGCATTAAACATTTTTTTAAATTAATTTTTAAAACTATGTTTTGTTAAATATACATTATTCTCTACTGATGAATTCCACTGGTCCAGATAAACTTTCAATTGTATTTTTGGAAAGCACGGTAATGTAAGGTGAGACTGCTTTACCCATGAGGTTCTGTAGGTATACCTGTTTTCATTTTCCCATACAGTGGGTAGATTTAGTTTGCGCCATAGATGCTCGTGGACAGGTCCAAATTAAGAACCTTGTGTTATCTTTCATTATATTGATAAACATTTAACTTAATTGCATACTTTGTGTGAATATATTATTTGCCATTATTATTCTTTTCATAAAAAGTTTACCTGCTGAAATAGATTTGAAAGATTCTAATCTTGTGAGGGATGTTCTGACCCCTACAGTGAAGGTCACTGAAAAATGAGCAGATTATCAAAATGTATACATGTTGTTTCTATTACTGTGACACAAATAAAGTTGTGTTTTTGGTGGTGGAGAAGAGAACCCCTAAAATAATTTATCAATGATTTTCATATACAGTTGAAGTCAGAAGTTTACATACACTTAGGTTGAAGTCATTAAAACTTATTTTTAACCACTCCACAGATTTCATGTTAGCAAACTATAGTGTTGGCAAGTCAGTTAGGACATCTACTTTGTGCATGACACAAGTAATCTTTCCAACAATTGTTTACAGACAGATTATTTCACTTTTAATTCACTATATCACAATTCCAGTGGGTCAGAAGTTTACATACACTAAGTTGACTGTGCCTTTAAACTTTTAATATTTGGTCGCATATCCTTTGCATGCCATGACTTCCTGATGTCTGTGACGCAACAACATGAAAAGACTCTTGATATCTTATTTTCTGGTACTCTTACAAGCGATACTATAATGTCTCTGCATTTGAATGGATCTCTATGGGAATTTGGGGGTGGGACTAGATTTAGCTGTAAATTATGCTGGAACAGTATGGAATACATGATTGGAAAAATGGCTGTAAGTCATCAAGGGTCTAAGGTATCAAACAAGCCTCAAACCATCACTCTGCTGCCAGATATGCGGTAGATATGGGTGGATCACTTTAAGGGTTGTTTCTCCTGACAAATGTTCCTATTGAACTCTATGGAAAAATAAGTCAGGAGAAGAAACCCTTCAAGGTATCCATCCATATCTACTGTATTTCTGGCAGCAGAATGATGGTTAAAGGCTTGTTTGATCGTCAGACCCTTCATGACATAGAGCAACATGTTCTGTGGCACTGTCAGACCCTTGTGACATGCAACATATTCTGTGGCACTGTTTGGCCCTGTTTAAGCTCGTACACATTTTCAGTGTTTACATAGGAATCGGTGTTTTGCTCTTCATTAGACAGGAGGTGGAAAGATAAAAAGCAAGAATAAGGATAGATGGAATAGTAGGACTGGTCGGGACTGGTCTGAGCAGTTTTTTAGTTGGATCTCATATACAGTGGGGACCAAAAGTGTGAGAACACTACCAATCCTGGTTGTTTTCATTATTTATCAAGGAATAATGCAATTATAATAGCCCAATTACACTTCTTATTCAAGAATGCATTATTGAGAGCAGTTACAAACAAATATTTTAACACATTTCCAAAACGCTTGTATGAAATAGGAAGCTATGTGAATATCTGGTTTGTCCACCATAAGGTAAGCTTTTGCTCTATTCGTTGTCACACCTTTTATTCCATTCAAACATGAAGAAATGTGTGTTGTTATAGCTCAAGCTATCTGGGCTATTAAGAACTAAAACCATCTATTAAAATTGATTGAATCTGCCATTCTACCTGTTAATGTCGCTACTGCTAGTGCTTATATTATAAATACCTGCACACGTTTTTGACTTATATTATTAAAAAATAATGTATTCTTGAATAAGAAGTATAAATGGAGTATAATTGTATTAGTCCTTGATAAATAATGAAAACAATTATTGGTCCCCACTGTATATGGAGCGGAACATGTAGGATTGAACATGCAGTATTATATCACCTCATTCTGCTTTAGTTGTAAAATAATAGAATGAGCTTGTGTACTCATGTCATGAATTTTTGCATATTAACATCTTTAGGGTGTAAACTAGCAATAAAGAACTGCAGGAGTTTTGTTTTCTTCACGGAAATTACATGCTGAATTGAATATTTGTTGAATAACTTGTTGAATATTCATCACAAACATAACCCAAGCTTTTATAAAACTAGCTGGTAGTGGCTAAATCATAAACAGAGGACTATGAAGCCAATAAAAAAGTTCCACTCCTCTGAGCTAACTCAAAAGCCTATGTAGAAGAACCATGTGTCTCTCACAGGGCTGCTCTGCCCTGTCACCATGGTGATGATGAGGCTTCCGTTGACTATGTGTCTCGCCTGACTGCTTCTATTCTTTTTTCTTTTGATTGGACTCAAATCAAATCAGATCAAACCTTGAGTGTGCTTTTGAAGAATATTTTATATTGCAGAAATAACATCAGTCACAGAACTTGGCATATGTTTATGGAGTGGCACCATATACAGGTATCTGTCTGGATGGATCAGGATAAATTACTAACCACATTGTTTCAGTTGCTGACTGTTGTGCTGTGTTGTGGTAAGGCCTTTCAAGAGATGTAAGACGTTAAAATTGTATAAATGTATTGGGTGATGCCCCTCAAGACTATTTCATACCCAATATGTTTTCTATATGCAGCCACTTTCTAGGCTCATATTGCCCCCTGGGCACAATATCCTGTGCATTCTGTACAATTTTGTAGGTCTATGTGGACACATGACAGTACAAAGAAAAAAATTTAATGAGAAACAATGCATTAATAGGCTTAATCATGATTGGTGTTACAGGCAAAAACCATGTTGTTGTGTATTGCTGTAAGATCTGTTTTCTTCAGTTTGAAGAGGTAGAGAAAAGAAAGAATATGCATAATTCCATGGTGGAGATTTGATGTGTGTAAACAAACATAATATTATACTGTATACGCAAGAACACTATGAGCCTGATTTGCTAAGACCTTTAGCATGTGCAAAACCTTTTAGCACATGCAAAACCAATAACATGACCAATGATTGGTCATGGTATTGGTTTTGCACCAATCATTGTTTGTGTTATTATTTTTTTGTGTGAAAAAATGCTAAAGTAAGGAAAGAAGTTAGTAAGTCAGGCCCTATGTATGAGCACTGCACTCATACGAAGGTTCTGCATGCAAGTATCACAGGTCCATGATCCAGAGCTAAAGATGAATTAAAGAGGGATGGAATTTTTTAAGTAATTCAGTCCTGGATCATTGTTCATTTAGGCATTTTTGCTCTCTTAATTTGGTCCTTCCGCCCCAAAGTGAACAAAGTACACTCCAGCCCAGATATGCAGCTCTGTGCTGAAACCGTCCATGTGGTTTACCCAGAGTAAATACCCTCTGTACTCTCAACATTTTTTGAACAAGCAAACACTCTTAATTCCCCTGATTGAGTGTCATGATATGATTACGATCAATCTCCATCTCCGGCGGCTTGTGTAAATAAATAATAATCGAACGTGCCTCGGAGACGTTTGATTTGCATTCACGCTGAGAGAAAGGAATAACAACCGGCTGACTATTTATCAATCAGAAGCGACCGACGTCTCTCAAGATTATGCGAAGTGATTGTGTTTAATATCAAACACATGGCTGTGTGAAATGTTCTCACAGTGATGTGATACGGTTCTGCTCCAGCAGTAACGTTTGAAGGCCGTGACTGTAAACCATATGCTCGGTTCAAAACCAGAACATAGCCCACATGGGGATATCAACCATCATTGGAATGGGAATATGACTTCTGGCGCACTTTGCGAGTAACTTGACGGACAAAAAGAGACCCACAGCAAAAGGGGTGTGGAGGAGAAGGGTGCTGCTTTTGACAGACAAACCAAATGAGCACTGGTGCTGAATTTGCTGATTCTTTGGAAAACCATTGAAGCCTCTATCAATGGACACTGTCTGCAGTGGCATTCGTTAGCAAGACTCTGCAATTATGCAATTTCCTGACTAAGGAATCTGGGCAATGTGGTCCTCTCCTTCATTTAACCCTACTCTGAAAGGCCTGCTGTTGGCTGCCTGGGGTTTTATTTACCCTGGAACTGCTGCGATTGGGCTGTGGGTCACTTTACGAGCTTCTTCACCCAGCCCCATTTGTCAAAGTCAGAACATAATCAGTATTATTTTTCAATTGCAGAATATAAAAGACCACATATAAAGTTGCTAATAAAGTTGTTGATCCGAAAAGGACTGGAATTAAACTGGGATTCTTAACACCTATGCTACTGGCAAAGTAAGATATGGCAGTAAGACATTAACACAGAACACGCATTTATAGTTGATATAACAAGTATTCAGATATTTCTTACAGTTCCCATTGTCTGTCAGTATAGGAAATATTCCTGTCTGCTCATGTTTTTTGAACATTTGCCACAAAGAATGACCTCTCTGCTTTGTTCTTTGCTCAAATATCAGCCTAAGGCAGAGGTTATGCATATTATATGAATCTTTGTGCGTGTTTTTGTTAAATATAATTTAGCATATTCATGAGGTACAACAGCATCAGACACCAAAAGAAAGGGGTTTCCAGGCAGGGGGTTGATTTGAGCGACAGACTGTGCTGCTCACTCCAAATATTTGCCTTCAATCTGTCAGTCAAAGCTATGATATATTCATGATACACAGTGTGTGCTCACATGCGCTCACACATTTTCTCTTATACACACTTGTACATGCACACTGTGAGACAACAAAGTCACACACACAAATATATATATATATGGATTATAAAACTTTTTTTTTTACAACACAAATACACATAAACATAATGGAATTGCTCCAATTTATAAGTAGAGGTACGTACTGCATAAGTTGAAGTACAAAGAGGATAATCAGTTGTATGCTGTTGTTTTGTTAAAAACTGGTGAGGACTTTGCCCTTGTTCCAACAGTTGACCACTTTGAGAATCTAAGGGCACTTTATGTGTGAGGGCAGGCAACAGTGGGGGAATACTATAGTGTGTGTGTTTGAGAGAGACTTTTGACATCCTTTAATAGCCCATATCACCTAAAACAACTCGCAAGCAAATCTGCACTGAACACAACGAGAGAGAGAGAGAGAGATATGTTGGTCTGGTCTGGACTGGCTGCCATTCTCGTGGGAGAGTCTGTTTGCACCCGCACCATGATCTGGCCCGTTCATCAGCAGAACAGTAATTTACAACTCTCTCGAGGCCGAGAGATCAAGGTTCATCCCTGACGTCCCTTCTGGTCAATTAAAACTCATTCAGCACCAAAGCCCATGCCCAATTTTTTTTTGTTATTTATCTTTTACTCTATAACATATAACTTACTCTATAACAAAAATCCAGCTTTATATTTTTAAAGAGCAAAGGGACACGTTTTCATTTTTACTTCACAGGTTAAAAAAAACATACACTTAACATTATCTACTGCTGATATCATATCTTTTGACTCCCTGTTAGCATTGGCATCAGTAGACCAAAACATATCTTCAGTTTATCACTGTACTTATCTATCTCTATAGGTGAATATATCCAAATTCAAACTCATACAAAAACATGAGATCTCTGGGAATAAATTAACCCATGTCCCTCACTACAGATAATGTGTCACAATGAAATTAAATTACCTCACTGCCTAATTTTGTAACAACAATGATTCAAATAGTGCCGTGTATCATGATCCATGATAAACACTGTGAAATGGATTTCACGATGCAAGTATATATTATTTCAGTGTACAAAAATACATACACTCATGCATTAGGTGTTTCCAGCACCTAAGTTTTTTTCCTCTATACATAATTAGAAATTAAAAATGAAAGGAAAAACTAACACAAGTCAATGTTAAGGACAAATGTTTATTAAACAAAGGCCTTTATTTGAAAAATATCAATTATTTGGTCACTGAAATCTTAATAAAATAGAAAAAGTATTCCGTGCTCAAGGGTGTCAATAAATGACTACAGGTTGAAACGGTGATGAAGATCACAATATTACCTAATATTACTGTACTGCACAGTGTAAACAGAGGAACTGATTCACTCTAAGTCTAATCCTTTATGACCAGTAACAAATTCAAGCAAGGGTTATAGTTTTCTACTTACATAACATTTTGCACTTAAGTTAATCAAATGTGTGTTATAGTTTTCTGATACTTACATAACATTTTGCACTTAAGTTAATCAAATGTGTGTTAGAAACTAAAAAAGATAAACTACAATTAGTTTGCATTCAGTCCTGTCAGACTTTATATATTTAAGTGGTAGTGTTTTGAGCAATATTAAGGAAGTGCTTCAGTATGTTACCACTGGGTCTTGCAAGACCAACGAGAATGAATTACAAAAACATGAAACATGTTGCACACACCTTGGGGCCTACACTCACAAAAGGACTGACATTTGTCTCCTGAAGCTGTTTCCACTTTCAGCTCTGAAACAGTTCCTGTGGCCCTGGTCTTTGGACCTGGTCGGCACAGGCTGATTGGGGTTGACTCGGTTTGACCTTGTTTTACGATTCTTTAGGTCACAATCAAATCTCCCCATAGTCTCCCTTTGTTTTGGGTTCAGAGAGCACGGCTCTCTTTGGCATGCCTCCATAACTCATCCCTGATAACATGGGTTGGCTCTTGGCCCCCAATTGGTTTATATAGCTTCTTATTCAATGCTGCCGTTTGTGAGAGTTGGACACAAGTAGCTACTGTTATTTTTTTCCATTTCATAAAAAATTCAGCATTCCATGTTAATCCTTGTTATGATCATTAAAAAGGAACAAACTGCCACAACCAATATTAATATATATGAGAAGCATCCTAACATCTTACACAGTAAAATGTCCAGTGTTAATGCAACTCTAACTGTACATATGAGCCTGATCTGGCCAGAGTAGGCTCGTATGTACACTGCTAGAGTTGAATCAACACTGTTAGAGATGAATTAACACTGAACATTTTACTGTGTAAGATGTTAGGATGCCTAGGACATTTTGCTGTTAATTTACTGTGTATGTTTTCCACCGTGGATTGTGAATATTCATATTTATATAACCTTTAACACTTGGAAATCTTCCTCTCGCTAATAATTATACATCTTCTATGTTTCAGCTATAGTTTACACTGTATAGTACACAATATTTAGGCTAACTGGTAAATGAAACGTAAATAGGCTACATACTGGAACACAATGATGAAATAACTGAATGCTTTGTTTTAGCAAACAAACTACGCTGTGATTTAAGAAACATTGTACCACAAACACTTCCGACTGTTATCCTTCAATTTTATGACTTCTCTCTCTTCACGGTCATAAACGGTTTCCCTTCATGAAAATAAAGGAATCATCCCATCCCAGCCCCATCCATTGCATTGTACCGGTGTTCAAATGAGTGACGAATCTAACATTCCCAATACACAGACACGTCGCGCACAATAGCGAGAGCTTAATGCACAACTACAATATGAAATATTTAATATATAAACAATAAAACAAAACTTCTTTACATAGTGCAACAACAATAAAGAAGTCCGTTTTACGGCCTGCTTTCCCTCCTCCCTTAAATAAACCACAGATTTTGCTGGCATACTAACTGTGTTGGGTACAAGCTTGTGCCACGTTACGCTACGGTGCATTTTGTTCAAAATCCGTTCTGTGTAATTTCTCGGTATGGGAACTGCTGATGAGCCGTCTTTACAAGGAGCGCTAAAGTGCTCTAAGTAGGACAACCGAGACCAATATAGTTTTCTCCTCTTCTTTGAAACGTATTCGCGATTCTCCCTGTAGCACAGAAGAAGCAGAAAAGGTCAGAAGACTTTGTATGGGAGCTTAAGCGCGCAATATGCTGAAGAAGCAGCCCGTTTACTGCGCGCAAATGAAATAATGGGAGAGAAATGAGAAGGAAAACAAAAGCCAAGCGAGTTCTCGATCACGAAAATGATGAAGAAGAAGAGGAAGACCAAAACCAAGATGAAATCGACGTAAGAACGTTACACGCAATGTATTAGCCTGTGTGTATGTGACTGTGTTTCCCTTTTGTTGTCGTTGGCTGTTTTGTAATTCTGTGAAAACGCTGTTTGTCGCACAAATAAATTACAATTACACACCTACCAACTGTCTTACAGCACGGGTTGCAGAAAAGAAGAAAACAAATGTACCCTGCCAAAGAGAAAGCAGACGAAAATTCATCATCCACTGCCGGCCTCCAGAAGTTGAAAATGAGGGTTTGGACTTATTATTATTATGATTATTATTATATTTGAGTACCAGCGTTTTTGAGAGGGAGCAAACACGTCTGGGTAGATAATTGTAGGCTATGTGTTATAGCCTGTGCATCATTGTGAAACGTGTCTAAAACTGGCATACGACCACCTATTATCTCTTGTTAATTGTTATGACAAAGATGCGTTCGAAAATAAGGCAAAGCGCACGAATTCAAATAAATAAACAGCATGTAAAATGGCTGTTATGGTTGATGGGATCCGTGTTTGATAAAGCTGGAAAGAACAATGGGGTAAAGCATGGTAAACAAATTGAACGAGATCGCTAGACGGCGCGTCTTCTGAATATAGAGATGTGTAGAATACTAAACATCCCGAACCATGACCATGCCTTCCCGACCCGTTAATTAATACACAAACGCTTATGTTTCAAAATGGTAGGAAGGGCTAGTGTAATTGTAGATGTTTATTGAATCAGATTTTACAGTTTGGTTACTTTGCTCGAAGTTGGGAACTTTGGTATGGCCACCATGCTCGTGACGACCAGTCTGTAATTTAAAGTTCACCATATCATTTTTTTAAAACTTGTATTAGATTTATAACTCTTCTACTATCTGAGCAGCATGGCCGTTTTTTGAGAAAAATGCAGTTAATGATGTTGGTATGTTCCAATTCAATATGTAATGTAGAACAATGTGTGGTACTAGAAGTTAATAGACGATATGCTAGGCTACAACAACCGCAACCTTGGGTTTGTAAAGCAAAAAACCCAGCACAGTAGTACCCAAGCTTTCATTCAGTGACTGGAGGTGCTCCTACCACAAACCAGTGTTGTTGCACATCCCTCAGTGTGGTTTGAGGAAGGGGGATGTTGAATCTATTTGGTATGATGAAAACCATATAGAATGCACTGAGCAGACACTATTTTGGTGTAGGCTATATACCGTCAGGCTGTTCATACATTAAAGGCCTGATACAGTTCATAGTGCAAGCATGCATATATAATTTGCTGTAGCGGGAAGCTCCAAAAATGCAGAACAACAGTATGGCTTTTTAAGTACTGCTCATGTTCTGAGTGCACACCCATGCTAACACATGGTTTTTGCTGTTTCATTTCAAGAAGCCAGAGAGGATCCCAGCCACTATTTCCACAATATGTATGTAAATGTGAAATCAGTTGAATATGTGATAAGTTGTGCCAGATACTGTTTGACCTGTCCTGTTAAAGCAGAGTATTTTGTAGTATAGGTAATTCAAGACATTTTTGGGATATGAATCTGTTTGGATATGGCAGTGCTGTACACACTGCTGTGCAATACTTAATATCCTGGTCCATCCAAACACTGGGGCCAGTTTATTGAATTTTGGTCTTAATTTCCAAGAATTGTAACTTGAGCACAATTTGCTCTTCCAGGTACAGCTTCAAAGCTTCAAAGATGATGACTAAAAAAACTACTAACTAGAACGGTACATTGGCCAGACTATAACTTTAGAGCTTGTGAAGGATGGTTCTTGAGTTCATGAGAAAAGACCCATGTTATATCACCACATGAGCATGTGCAGTTGTTTTTATTTAATTACGCCAGGAACTCAGTCCCCATGAATACTTGCTGTTTCTCCATGGCCCCCAAAATGTGCAAATTTACAATAGGGCGGTGCTTTTTTAAAAACAAACATGGTGTTAATTGCCCTGTGAAACACATGGCCACATTCTAATCATCAGACACACCTTTATTTGAATGACTTGATTTGAATGAGTACTTATTCGTTGGAGAATGGTACTAAAAGTACATTTTCCATTGAGTTTTATATTGATATATTTATAGTAATATATTGACAATGTTTGCAATAACATTCTAAGTAAATGTAGTTTTTTCATTCTGGAAGCAACCTGCTGTTGTTTTTAAGGACATTAATGTCAGAGCGGAAGGTTGGGATGAGAGAGTGAGAATGAATTTGGCAGTCTTTCAGATGCTGACTTGATTACGACAGTGCTCCTTGGTTACCAGTGACGCCTCATCATGGCAGTTCTCCCACCCTACCTGATAATGCCCTAACATCTAAATAAATGGGTAGTGAAGAGCATTGAGCAAAAGGAGGACCAAACATCTCCAGATCAGGGACCACCAGGTGCTTGATGAGCCAATAAAAATGCTGAGTCTGTGTCATCTTGATCCTGGCAGGCATTTGACTTGGACAGCCCTATGACAGAGCACTACACTGACAGTGACTCCACTCCTGAGGTAAGGCATTGAATTGGCCCTCTGGGTGACTTTGAGCTCGTGAGCGAATTCGATTTTTTATAAATGCTGGACATTATGGATGAACGAGAGCCATCTCGCTGCTGTTGTTGCAGGAATCGGACTACCTGCAGTCACGCTCAAAGGCGGAGCTAATCGCTATGGTGCTGTGCATGCAAAGGGAAATGGAGAGCTTGAAGGAGCAAATTCGGTGCCTTACAGGTAAGTTGTGGGACTTGGGATAGTAGCGGAAGTCTGGTTTGACAAGGCAAGTTTAGTGCAGTTTATCTTCACACAGTTTGGTGAGTTAATGAATCACTGAAATTGTTTTTGAAGATAAAAGCATGTTTATTTTGTTGTCACTTTTATTCGAAAGTCAAAGGTAAAGACAAATGCTGATAGATACGGACCTCTGTAACACTGTGGCACTGTGTTACGTAACTATAGATGCTTACTGTGGCTCTTGAGTTGGATGAATGCGTTTCGTCTCGCAAATGTATTTCTCTGGAGATTATCGGGTTTAGATCAGTTCACAGACTTGCAATTCAGAGCCCAGGCATTTTGCTTTAAAATTCAAAAATGTTCAAATCATAGATGACTCCTTACCGTCCAATGACAGCTTGTGGGAAGCTGGCCAGAAACCTAGAAACCCTGATTGAAAGGACCCAGGTGTGGTCCAGTGGAAACAGCAAGACTCCATCTCCCAGCATGCCTGGCGTACCAGAGGAGGGGGATGCCCTTATTCCTGGTCTGCTGGCATCCCCGGCTGTGCTGAATGGGCAGTATGTTCCGTCTCGGGATCGCCAGCCTGAGCAGCATGAGGATCCCCAGAGGAATGGCCTCTTCACTGAGGTAAGCCCCCACTGAAAATTTGTGAAAAATCTATAGGGGACAGGGGTGACAGTTTTGTAGAGTAGCGGTTGGATATCTGAACATCTGATCGAAATATCAAGGATTTTTACCAAGGATAACACTGTTGGGTCCTTGGTGTTGTTCACTTTCAAGATGCCAGTAACATATTTAGAAAATAAGTAAAGTTATTTATATGTATGTTGTCCATTTCAGTTACAACAACTTTGACAAGTGGTGAATAGACATGGCCTAGGTCAACACTAGCATTGGATCTCGGGACCCGGGATCACAGGATTCCTGGGAATGGAATCATTTTCAATCTGCTCTCCCGAGACAATTAACATGAGATCTCGAGATTTTTATATTCCTGGATATGGGAGACATCTTAATATGCAATGCATAGTTAACAAACAGACACAATATATTCAAAATATGTGTGTGAAATTTCCTCTCCTCTCATAAGGACACATTTAAACGGCCGTGCATTAGTTTTCCTGCGCATAGATTTGGGGATGACCACGGTACCCACCCACCCAGCCCACGTCTGTTGAAACTGAAAGTTTCTATTCTATTCTGAAAATAAAAGTTATTCTATTCTATTCTATTCTAAGCCCATTCTCAGTCACAGTTCATCACTAAAATCAGAAACAGGCTGAGTGACAGCTCGATAGAGGTGTTATGCATCCTGAAAACGCACTTTAAACAAAAGTACAGTTAAAAAAGTGGTCTTATTGCCTTAAAGTGATACTGCAGTCAAAAACCGACTTTTTCCTTTGAAAACCGATGTTTTGGGTTAGATTATGATCATACACAACTGTTTATGTCCGAAAATCTCATGTTTAGTCAAAATGTTTTTTTCTGAGTTTTTGTGTAGGCTTACCAATACGCTGTTTTCCGGGGATTTGTGACGTCATGAGATCCTTAACATAAAAATGGGTGGAGTTGAGGTGATCCTAGGGTGGTCTCGTGGCTGGGCACGTGGTATAAAAGCAAAGACCAACGGTCTTTTTCCTCTTTGAGACTGAGACCCTTGTACTGCTAACTAGCTAGTTCAAGTTCAAATGCGAATTGCTTTGTATTACTGCTAACGTTAATATTACGACTTATATCGACACAACCTTTCACTCCTTGACCATATGAATATTCATAATATGATTACATGGCATCATCGTCATATGACCACACCTACTCACGAGTTCCAGTTCAAATTGAAGCGGTAAAAAAGGGCTTAGAAAAGGCTCTGCAGTATCTCTAAGATTTTAGTCAGTGTACCTATGTTTTTTGTGGGTAGTGTAGGCCTACATGCACTTTTTTAACTAGCCTGCATTAGGCTATTAGAATATGCAATTTTCTCTTAACAGGCTAACTGGTTAATGATAAACTTCTGTTTAATAATTTATTTTTTTATGACAGAAGCTGACACTTTATTTAACCCCTCATTTTACAGGCTACATGTGATTTAAGTTAGCCAACCTTTCTGGAATAGGCTACACATGCCTATTTATTATCTGGCTGGTTTACCGTTTTATTATTGCAATAAACTGTGGCAAGCAGATTTAGTGTAACAATACTTTTTTTATTTTTTGAGGAATATTTGCCTTCTGATAGGCCTATTTTTTTATTGTGTAAAAATCCAGTCATAAAATTTGTTTGATCTCTAACTATTCATGTTGCAGAGATGCTTACATGCATGTATTCAACCACACTAAATCTTCTAAAGGATACCTCCTGTTTGTACGGGAATCTTGGGATTCCCAGGAGGGTGTGCAAAATCCCCGGGAATTGAAAATGGTCCATATTCAAGAAAAATGTATAACCCGAGTCAACACTCACTGAGAACCATGCCAGTGGGTACGTTTACATGCACAGCAATATCCGATTACTGGAAACGATCAGCTTACGCCAGTATTTAACTTACTGCGTTCACATGGACATAAGAAATGTGATTACTCCAAAAGCCGCGTTTACATGATTCTCTCCATAATCAGCTCTGTCGAAAACGTAGCTACTAACTGCTTCCCGTTGTAAGGACAAAAATGATCCGCCCGTGAAAAATGTACGTTAGTAGGCTATTATTATTATTATAGCTAGCTAGTAATTATTATAGCTACTTATTTATAGGTAATTGCTAGTAGTGTTTGATTTATATTATTGTACTAGCTAGCTTTACCGATATCTAAATCTGGCGAATTTCCCGAAAATTTCAGTTATTTAATGTGCTAGCCACAAACTAGCTAGTACAAACACAAGCACGTAACACTGAACAATATATTTTCACCGGTGAAATGCTAATTTAATAATACAATTCTGGAAGTGAGATGCTGAAGGAACCCCAGGCATGGAAAATGTTGACGGGTGGAATCATTTTGACGTTACACCGCCTCTTCTGCCTGACATGCGTAGTTTTGAAAAGCCGAAAGAAACCGGAGAAAGGTGTTTACATGCTCCAAAAAATCGAAAGTTTGGCCAAAAAACCAGGGGTGTTAATCGGGTTTCTAAAACACGGAGTATGACCTTACATTATCGGATAAAGGTGTTTACATGACCATTTCAGTAACCAGAGTATTGCCATAACCGGGTTCAGATCGGAGTATTAGTGTGCATGTAAACGTACCCAGTGATGATAAAATACAACCAATGTATTTGAATGTCTCCGTGTTGAGTCTGTTTATTGTGGCTGCTGGTGTCTGTTATGAGTCAGATGTTGCAACTTCTAGCTTCTCCTTGTTGAGTCTTGAGTTTATTATGGCTAGTCTCTCTCGTGTTGATGACTGGGAGTGCTCTGACCCCTTGCCTGTTGTCCTCAGTTCATAACCCCAGAGCTGCTGGAGCGCTGTAACACTGGCACCACAGCGCAGAAGCTGACCAATGACCTGCTGCGCGGGCTCTACGAGAGGGAGTGCCTGGCCTCACACTCCATCTCTGGCATTGTCTACAACAAGAGGGGGCAGCCCAAGCCTGCCCTACCTGCAGACGAAGTTCAGGCCATCCTGAGTATGGAGCTCTCTAAACTCTTTCTATGTGCTTAGCTCATAGTCACACAGAAAAACCTGTTGTCTTTGGATTCTGAAGTCAACAAAAAGAGGACATTCCAAAGTGCTATTCAATGAAAATGTGAGCAAATTGTGATGTTACACATATTTGTGAGGTAATTATGTCAAGAAACCATAGCTGCAGTGGTGTGCTAATCCTACCTAGTTTACGTTTTGTAAATTAGTTGTTTAAAATTATTGTTAAGTTATTGAATTGAATGGACTAATAATGGATTCAGAGGTTTAGGCAATCATATCCAGATAAATAAGACTTTTGGCGGTGCTAGATGCAAACTGGATCTAGATGCAAAAAAAGTATATTTTCACTGCTTATTAAGACGAATCACTTTCTGTTCCGTTAGGTCCAACCAAATGGAAATCTCCTTTCAGCCAATTTCCTTCTACATTAGTCAAACATTTACATGTCTCAGAAACTGAATATGGGAGACTAATACTTTTTGGTTACTGCATCAAATCAAGTATAATTTCCATTTTGTGAAATTATGAAAGGGTAAAGTGACAAATGCACGGGTATGACTTACCAAAATTCACAATGACACTGAGACCTACTATTTGAACATGATGTGAATCCGTGCAAGTGGAAGGATTATAGATTTATTCAGCGCTAACATGTCTTGTGAACCTATTCACAGGAACGGTGCAGTACTTCTTCCATGGCAAGACAGATGCAGAGATCAAGGGCTACATCCGGCAGAAGCTGCAGAACGAGGCCAAGAGGCTGCGGAGGAAGCCGCAGCTGTCGGTGAAGGTGGAGGCCCACCCAGAGCCAACAGGGACTGAGGGCGTGTACACATAGAACTGGTGACTCCACCGGCCCTTTCTCTTTGTGCCCTGGAACAAGCCAAACTCATCCCCACCTCCCATTCCCTTCCAAGAAGATGGTTGGGGGAGTACAAACACACCTGATAATGACAAAATTGAAATGTTTGACAAACACAAACTAGCATCAGGTCTTTCCCAATAGGGGTATTGCAGTATTACGTTTGACTTAACAAAGAAGGAAACATCTTCCTATCCCTATTCAGACCCTTAAGGTTTTAGACTGGCTCTGAAATTCTTAAGAGAAAATGTCTGTTTGACAGATGGACAAAAAATATGACATCCTATTTTGGAGCATAACTCCAGCTATTACTTGATCAGGCCTAGTTTCAGCTCAGTTCAATGTAGACATGAGCTTTCATCTAGTCCTCTGGCTAAGCTAAGTGTAGCCAGCAATAGATATACAGTCAAGCCAGAAAGTGTGCACACCCCTTTCACCTTCTCCATGTTTTATTACGTTACAGACTTATACTACAATAGATTGAGTTCATTTTTTGCCTCAAACATCTACACACAATAGCCAATAATGACGAAGTGAAAACAGGTTTTTAGAAAATATGCAATTTTATTTTACTGACAAAAATAGGTTATTTAGGGGTTACATATCTGTACACACCCTTAGCCTAATACTTGGTTGCTGCACCTTTGGCAGCGATTACAGCTTCAAGGCGTCTTGGGAAAGAAGCTACGAGCTTGGCACACTTGTTTCTGGACATTTTTGCCCATTCCTCTTGGCATATCCTTGCAAGCTTCGTCAGGTTGGATGGGGAGCGTCGGTACACAGACATTTTCAGCTCTTTCCACAGATGTTCAATTGGATTCAGGTCTGGGCTCTGGCTGGGCCACTCAAGGACATGCACAGACTTTCTCCGAAGCCACTCCTTTGTTCTCTTGGCTGTGTGCTTCGGGTCGTTGTCATGTTGGAAGGTAAACCTTCGCCCCAGTCTGAGGTCCAGAGCGCTCTGGAGCAGGTTTTCTTCAAGGATCTCGGTGTACTTAGCTGCATTCATATTTCCCTCTATCAGGACTAGTCGCCCTGTTCCCGCTGCTGAAAAACATCCCCACATCATGATGCTGCCACCGCCATGCTTCACCGTAGGGATGGTATTAGCCAGGTGATGAGCGGTGCCTGGTTTCCTCCAGACGTTGGTGATGGTTGATCTTCTGAAAGGTTCTCCCATCTCCACAAGGATACGCTGGAGCTCTGTCAGAGTGACCCTCGGGTTCCTGCTCACCTCCCTGGCTAAGGCCCGTCTTCCCCGATTGCTCAGTTTGGCCGGGCGGCCAGGTCGAGGAAGATTCTTGGTGGTTCCAAACTTCTTCCATTTACGAATGATGGTGGCCACTGTGCTCTTTGGGACCTGTAAAGCTGCAGAGATTTTTCCGTACCCTTCTCCAGATCTATGCCTTGACACAATCCTGTTTCTGAGGTCTGCAGATAATTCCTTTGACCCCATGGCTTGGAGTTTGCTCTGACATGCACTGTCAACTGTGGGACCTTATATAGGCAGGTGTTGGCAATCCCCAATCATGTCCAATCAATTGAATTTATCACAGGTGGACTCCAATTAAGTTGTAGAAACATCTCAAGCAGTATCAGTGGAAACAAAATGCACCTCAGCTCACTTTTGGGTGTCATATGATATTTTACATTTAGATTTTTAATAAATTAGCACAAATGTCTAAAAACCTGTTTTCACTTTGTCATTATGGGCTATTTTGTGTAGAATTCTGAGACAAAAAATGAACTCAATCTATTGTAGAATATGTCTGTAACGTAATAAAACGTGGAGAAGGTGAAAGGGGTGTGCAGACTTTCCGGCTTGACTGTACATATGAACTCTGTTCCTTTGCAAAGATTAGTTCCATTTTTTATTTTTCTATATAGAAGATTAGAGTGTGTGTAAGATATGTGACCGTGCAATAGCAACTCAGTGATGTGATCATTATTTACACAATTTTTGATGTATCTCAGATTTGACGTTGTACTTTCATGGTCCCTATGAACTAAGCCTAGCTTTTGTTTCTTAGTTTTTGTAAACAATATCCTGATCTTACAAATTAAACAATATTTTGGTTTTCACAGGCAGTGTCTTCTGTTTGTTTTCTAAATACTTCTCACTCTGACTCTGCATCTTTGGACCAAAACCAAATTAACCCTAAGAGTTGAAGTTGGTGTGCTCCAGACCCCAATCTGGAGGAACTGCTATGGTCCAATTGGCATGTAACTACCTCATTATACTACAGTTCATAGATGATTTAACTTCTCTTCAATTTATGAGGGTGAAGGAATGAGAAGCTTCTGCGCTGCAGTCCTGGATTGGCCAGCTTTGATTAAACAGTAAATTCAGCAGTGCCAGTGGTGTTGGCCAGTATGTTTGACACAGCATCTATTGCATCTTTACAATATGTCTGCGAGAGGCTCAATCACAAGCAGTAAAACTCTGTTACTTTTACTTAAAGGGATAGTTCGGAATTTTGGACATAATGTCTCAATTACGACTTACCCATGATGTAGTTGATTGATGGAAACCATTTTCAGCTAATTCCATGCTGTCCCTTCTTTTGTACATACACACGTTGCTAATGCTAGCGCAACTCTAAGATAACCGGTAGCATCCACTACCAAACGCACTTAAACACTCCACAGTGCACCCAAAGCAAATAATATACGACGACAGTCTTATCAGGGTTATTTTGAGTGTTTATACCATAGTTTTTTAAGTCAAACTATCGTTGAATCCTTTACTTTGTGCTGACCTATATTCTCTGTGGAAGTACGGCGGCGGAGCGATACTTTACGTTACCTACTAATGTAGTGCCGGCACTGGTCGACTACAACAACAAAGAAGAGCAACAAGTTGCAATGGCCGCGTTCGCTCCGCCAGATAGATTGTCGTTGATTTTATTTGCTTTGGGTGCACTGTGGAGTGTTTAAGTGCGTTTGGTAGTGGATGCTACCGGTTACCTTAGAGTTGCGCTAGCATTAGCAACGTGTGTATGTCCACAAGAAGGGACAGCATGGAATTAGCTGAAAATGGTTTCCATCAATCAACTACATCATGGGTAAGTCGTAATTGAGACATTATGTCCAAAATTCCAAACTATCCCTTTAATACACATTCAGCAAACTACTTGCACACCTGTGGCAATTACACCACATTGATTTTAAGTTCACAACACTCAGTACTGGTACCCAGAAAACCTGTCTGCTATGTGACCCCAGTTATTTCATGGGCCAAGACTGTGAAATGGAATAGAAGAGTAGGATAGGCAGCCATCTATCACCTTTAATGTTCAAGGAAGGTTGAAGAACCAGAATTATACAGGGTTGCTCCAGTTCTGTGCACATCTGGACATTGATGGGCCAAATCTGCCACTTTCATATCCTCCCACAGGAAGCTCATTTAGGTACTAGGCAATAGACCTTTAGTTGTAGCCTGGAATTGCCCTGGTCAAGACGTTAAAGGAACGCAGGCCCAAAATGTGAGATGACTCCCTGGGCCACAGCCTGTTCACAGAGTATTCTCACATGCCAGTTCTCAAATTAACCATGAGGGCAACATCCTTCAGTTTCTGACCTTTGACCCCCACAGCAGGAAGGCATGTGTGTATTCATGCATCATTATATAATTATTCACCCATGCCCTGTAGAGTATTGGCCAGAGAAATGTATTTTTGTGTAGTTTTTATTTTTTTTAATTTTGGTTTTGAGCGTGAGAGCATAACCTTTCAAAATAATCAAAGATTTAACTGTAAAAGTGTGCATGTGTGGTGGCACTTAAGCATACAGTCATCAGTATTTATCAGGACTAATTTCGGAATATTGATAGAAATTGACAATGTACATCCCCTCTGTTAAGTCCCACAGGTGAGATTATTTTGTTTCATCCCTTGAACATACTTTGATTTTAATGTAGGAAGTTACACAAGATGAAAATGTTTCTACATTCAATTCAGTGCTTAAAACCTGAAAGTGGCTTACGTTAGAATTAAATCTCTGTTAAACGTGCACAAAAGCAGGGTCGTCACCTACTTTTTATTGCTTTGAGTGATGACACATTGGGTTTGATTCCTGATATGCACACACTGCAGTCAGCTTGCTAATTCCCAAGTGCGGAGCACTGTAGACTCGAACAAAGTTCACCTCATGTGTGTTAGTGTGTTCAGTGACACAACTCTGCCAGGCTTGATCAACAGCCAGGCTAAAATGATTGTGTCATAGGCACCCTTCGGCCTGGGGTAGACATGATAGCTGCAAACACGAGGCCAAGAGCATAATATGGGTTGTCGACTTAAAAAAAAGAAAACCGGTTCCTTGTTCAAGTCAATCCTGCATCCAATTGCTCATAATGTAGGTAGACATCCGAGACTTAAGAAGAAACTTAATGAACAAGAGGCGAAGAGTTTTCTTTATGTATTCATTTTTATGAGTAGATGCTCATATCTGAAGCAATTTATAACTAAACAATTTATGTTCCTCACATTGCATTACCAATTTTTCATTGTGCAGTTCAGAGTGACAGTCACTTTCCACATACAGTTTAAGAATCCAAGCCCTCGGGTTCCGCCGTCCCAATTATACCACATGTATAGTCCATTGGGTGCTTATAGCTTTGACAAATGCAGATATGATGGACGTTCCTGTTCGCTGTATTAACGTCTCAGTCATGGTCTTTCACATGGACTGAAAAAAAATATTAGTTCAATGACTATGGCCACCTCAGAAAACGAACTTGTGGAGTGGCTTGACCATCATCTCATTTTTAAGACTCACCCATTAGCAGCTGAGAAGACTTGGGACTCATTATTCCATATCACTGCCATTAGAGATATTCTCATCATTATCATCAATACCATTGCAGACATTTATGCATTTTTGAATGGTTCAAGTGTTTCTGTTATTGAGTTAATTGTCATACACTGGGACAGTTATGTGTAATGAGATAATTTTAGGTTTAAATATCTCAGTGATTTATTTAATGAGTTGTGGGTCAGTTCAGGTCAGACAGGTCAGTTGTGCTTCGGACTCCATTTTACATGCTAGACACAGCAGCTAACAAAAGTCTAATATCAAATGAATTCAGAAAAACATAAAGTGGTCCTATAATTTCCTGTATTGATGAGTAGTCTATATTTATATAGCTTTTATGTTATTAATATTAATATTTAAGCCGAAACTTGACATTTTGCAAATTTGACATACTATTCAGCAGTTTATCTGGTTCTTAGCTGCATCAAAATTTTTCATCGTATCACCAATGCTGTTATTACTTGCTGAATTTTATTTGCTAACTTTATTTTTTTCTATTAAAAATGCATCATGAATCATTTACAGTTGCAATGAAAGTAGAATTTTCCTGCCATCTTGAGAAACATATTCCAGATTCAAATGGAAAATAAAAAAATTTAAATAACTTAGTCACCAGTATGTCTAAAACATTTATGAAACAGTTTTATTTATCCATCTTGATTTGCCTTGTAATAACTATATGCTGATCAGTATGAGATACTGCATATGTTCAGTATTTAATTTATACCAGGTCTAATTAGGTCATGGAAATGTTATATATTTGTATTTGTTGACTCATTTGTTACACCTGTAATAGCTTGACATGTACATCATGTAACGTTACATAATGTGTCAGAGCTAGGCATGTGTTTTTACAGTATAATTGTTTTGTTATTACTCATAAAAAATATATATAGTTGTAAAAGCCCTCATTGGACAAATACAATGAGAAGACACTCATATGTATATGGTATAAAAGTAGAACAGGATTATATTCTGGCATGCATTTAGTTACGGAGACACTCAGGAAGTCATTTCAGGAATTCATGCAAATTAGCTTTATTAACATAATTCATTCTTTATTAACATAACATCAACAATTTATGTTCTGTTTGACTACAAGAACAATTCTTGACATCAGATGTTCTATTGTCTTCACACAGTTGTAATTATTTGACTGCTATTTGCATCAAGAATTCAGATGACAAAATACGATAGTTCAATTATTTCAACAATAATATTAGTGCAATAATTCAGTTGCTAATATCAACAATTTTGCCAATAACCATTAGGTTGTTGATATCATTTCACTCTTAAAAGGTATTGATTTTAAAGTCAAGTATCCTGTCTTTTGAAATGAGCTGGATTCACTGACCTTTGCTGATATCATATGAAGACATACAGTCAAGCCGGAAAGTCTCCCCACCCCTTTCACCTTCTCCACGTTTTATTACGTTACAGACATATTCCAAAATTGATTAAATTCATTTTTTCCCTCAAAATTCTACACACAACACCCCATAATGACAATGTGAAAAAAGTTTTTTTGAGATTTTTGCAAATTTATTAAAAATAAAAAACTAAAATTTCTCATTTACATAAGTATTCATACCCTTTGCTTTAACGTATTTTTAAAGTATCATATTTCATATTTGGTCGCATATCCTTTACATGCTGTTACTTCCTGAAGTCTGTGACCATCAACATCAAAAAACTGTCGATATCTTATTTTCAGGTACTGTTACAAGCGATACTATAACCTCTCTGCATTTGAATGGATCTCTATGGAAATTGGGGGGTGAGACTAGATTCAGCTGTAAATTACACTGGTACAGTATGGAACACATGGCTGGCTAAATGGCTGTAAGTTATCAAGGGTCTGAGCTATCAAACGAGCCCCAAACCATCACTCTGTTGCCAGATATGGAGTAGATGTGGATGGATCACTGCAAGGGTTATTTCTCCGGACTCATTTTCCTATAGAACTATGGGGGAAAAAGTCAGGAGAAACAACCCTTAAAGTCATCCATCCACATCAACTCCATATCTGGCAACAGAGTGATGGTTTGGGGCTCGTTTGATAGCTCAGACCCTTGATAACTTACAGCCATTTAGCCAGCCATGTGTTCCATACTGTACCAGTGTAATTTACAGCTGAATCTAGTCTCACCCCTCAATTTCCATAGAGATCCATTCAAATGCAGAGAGGTTATAGTATCGCTTGTAACAGTACCTGAAAATAAGATATCGACAGTTTTTTGATGTTGATGGTGACAGACTTCAGGAAGTAACAGCATGTAAAGGATATGCGACCAAATATGAAATATGATTCTTTAAAAATACGTTAAAGCAAAGGGTATGAATACTTATGTAAATAAGAAATTTTATTTTTTTATTTTTAATAAATTTGCTAAAATCTCAAAAAAACTTTTTTCACATTGTCATTATGGGGTGTTGTGTGTAGATGTTTGAGGCAAAAAATGAACTCAATCTATTGTAGTATAAGTCTGTAACGTAATAAAACGTGGAGAAGGTGAAAGGGTGGGGAGACTTTCCGGCTTGACTGTATACTGTAATTCCCCTTGAAAAAGACATGGAAACTTCAGTGTTTTTGCTTGGATAAATAAATTAAATTAAATCAGACAGAGAACATTACATATAAACATGGCTTGCATAGAAGGTACATTACTAGTGCTTGCTAAATTAATGTCTTGCTTATCAAGTGAGTTTACGAGTTACAAAGCAAATCATCTTATAAGCTGCATTTTAGATCAATGCACGGAATTAATGAAAAGCAGTTCATGAAATCATTTTTCAATTAATGTAATTATTCAGCAAATCAGTCAGGTTTGAATTAAATCTATAAACTAAGTTATGCAACACAAGAGCTTGTTTACTCTATCTTGTTACATATAGAAAATGATGCAGGAAACCAAGTTCCCTGGTGTAGCAGCTGGAACTCCTTTTCCAGAGCAGGAAGAAACACAAATTGTGTAGACTTGCTGGTGATAAATGGTGTCTGGTTCACTGCAATTCCAGACACAGCTCCCACTACATCAGCATCCCAGCCGTACTTATCATGTAACAATACTCTGACATAGTTATGATGGCAGTACAATGGCACGTTGAATCTGCAGTGTTACGGCCCCAGTGTGAGATATAGTGGCCTGATTGAGGTTCCTCTGCTGTTTAAGAATGAGGTGGATAAAAACGTAAGTTGAACTAGCAGGTCACATTGGCCACTGTGCAGGGTGCGCAGACTGCACCACGAGACAGCCTGCTGAGCGTGGAGGACTGCATTGCTCCAACTCAAAGTGCAAAGTTCAGAAACAAGTGTACACAGCCTAAGTCCCATGTCCTAAAAATGGTGAGATAACCAAAAACCAGGCAAAGAAGAGAAAAGAGAAAAAAATAATACACAACAGAAACCAGGCTTCTCTGAAATGAAAACAACTTCTATAGGGAATATCCAAAAACGTAATAAAATATCTTCCAAACAAGCTTCTGCTTTTACAGGGGAAGAACATGACATGATATATGGTAAATACCATAATCCAGAAATACAGTAGGACCGCTGAGATTCCAACACTTAAGGAATGAGGATTGTTTGGAACTGTCGATTTAAGAACTCAATCCTGCCTTTAAGTATATGGTATTTACTGTAATATATTGTACATACCGGTACTTGAACTTATTGGAAAAAATAATATTCACATTTAGTAACCTATTTATAAAGCTGGATTCTAGATTTTTCATTTTTCCAAGTACTTGTCACAGCAGCTGTACCTCTACACCCCCCACCCCCCCCCCCCCCCCCCCCCCCCACCCGCCACACACACACACCGACACACACACAGATGCCCACACCCACACCCCAGTCGTCCCTACAACACACCACCAACTTGCATCTAAAATACAACCCACACATATTCTGTGACCCACATACAGTAAGTAGACAGGTCTACAGACGCCCCAAGACAAGACGGGCCAGGGTCTCTGCTGGTCCAAGCAAGACACACAGAAGTACACGGCGCACAGCGGCCACACGCATACACGCATGCACACACGCGCGCGCTCAGCGGGGTGTTCCCCAGCTTATTTTAAAAGTGGCAGGGAGGGAAATTGAAATTAGATATCCCCTGCCGAGGCTTAATATATTATTTATAACGACGCCCCGATGGAAGGCGTCAGTAAAAAGACACATCCCGACACGAGCGTACCCGGAGCGCCACCAGCCCCGCCGCCCGCGCAACATTAAATCATCATTCATCTTACCCTCTCTGTCACCGCGGAGGAAAGAAGAAAGGCAACTCATCCCGGCGCATTCCGAGACAGCACTTATTGATACTTAAAACCCACAGTTTGGGTACCGGCTTTGACAGCCGGAACACAGGAGCCCCACGCGGGTGACATACACCATTAACCTGAACAACATGTTGAGTTCGACACGCTCTTTCCTGAAACACGGACCGCCCTCTGTCACATATGTATCCTTCTGTGAAGTGTGAACAGGAAGAGGGACCACCCAGCCAAAAAGACTACGCCAGGGTCCATCATGTCGACATGGGGCGCAGCACAACACTGAAATGATTGAAACGAGAGACGTTTTGTAGTGGCAGTCGATGGGAATATGAAATGAGGAGGTTCATAGAATGGTGGATCGCTGCCTTACTGTTTCGCAGATCGGTTGTCTGTTGTGGACACAGGCCAGTCATCAGGCATATGCAGAGGGGGGGCTCTGGGTCCCCAAGTACCTACCCCTTTTGCCCCAAACGGCAAAATAAAAGTTATTCTATTCTATTCTATTGCCTAACGTGCCCCTTTGATTTGATTAAAAAAATTTATATTTGTATTATTATTTGTTGCTGTCATTAATTTTCATTCATTCATTTTGGTAAAATATATTCTGTGCAATAACTGGGTGTCGTAAAACAGTTGTTCTAGGTTAGCGTGCCCTTTTTCTCACTTTGAGCACCTGCCCCTCAAAAGGTCTCTAGACAGCCCTGCCAGTCATACAGGAACAAGAACTTTGAAGAATGTTTATCGTTTGGATGTTTGTAAAAAGCCAGCAGTAGTCTTGGGATGGTGCGGGCGACAGATTTTGTAGCAATTTTACGGTCCTCCTGTGGGTTGTTAAATGGAAAGGGCGTGAAGAAAGACAGTTGGATCTCTGTTTTATGAGTTAGTCATATTTCTGCTCTGCTCGTTGATCCGTTTCTCAGACAGAAGAATGACGGGAAATCTCAGATGAGAAACATTTAGGAGGATACTTAATCTCATTGTGTGATTTGACGAGTGGAGGATTTCTTTCTTTGCGTGTGTGTGTGTGTGGATGCACGTGCACATGCGTGTCTGTGGGTAGGGGTTAAAGCAGTGAATTTCCTTGTGTGTGTATTTAAGTGTGTGTGTGTGTGTGTGTGTGTGTGTGCACACATGTGTGTGCAGAGAGGGAAGCCCCCTTGTGGGAAAGGAGCAAAGAAGGTAGGATAACAATGTGCGCCGTATGTTGAGCACAGGGGAGATGGAGGTAATCAATGACTGAGCGAGACAGGCAGCACTATGATAGCAGGGGGGCCTGGGCCAGTTGCCTTGGCAACCCTGGCCGACTGGGCCACTGCAGCCTGGGTCTTGCCCCGACTCGTGCTGCCTAACATCTGCCCACCCCGGGCTGTGGGGAATTGTGGCAGAGAGCAGATGAGGACCCTTGAAAATGGAAAGAGAAGCGAGTGAGGGAGATGGAGAATGAGAGGGGGGGGGGGCGGCAAATTAGGCCAGCTGCCCAATGAGAAGACTGGAATTTATTTATTATCAGGAGGAAGAGGTTGTTCCACAGAGTGGTTTGATTAATGTCCAGGCCTCCATCTTGTCAGTCTGTTTTTGTCTCCTGAAAGGAAAACAAAGCACAGGGGGGCCTGTTTTTAATGGGAGCTGCTCCAGCTCTCTTTTATGTTGCCTGGACCTGTCAGGCCTGATTGATAGCTCAGACACTGATTGGACAGACCCCAGCCCACTGCTTATCATGAGCATCATCTGACGAGGAAAAGAGCGAGAGTGAGAAAGAGAGAGAGAGAGAGAGAGAGAGAGATTCAATCCTCCAATTACAGAAGAGAAGGGGAGCTGAGGAGAGAGAGGCACGGAAGAGAGAGAGAGCAATTCAATCCTCCAATTACTAAAAAGGAAAGAGAGATGCTCCAATTTTAGAGTGAGCAAGCGAAGAGATATATTGCAAAATTAAAAGTGATACATAATTTTAATTCTGTTCTACTTTAAGACCTTTAACGGGTGCAAAACCTTTTTGCACATGCAAAAGTAATAACACAACCAATGATTGGTGCAAAGCAAACACCATGACCAGTGCTAAAACAGCATGACGTGCTAAAAGGTTTTGCACCACGCTACAGGCCTTAGTAAATCAGGCCCTAAATGTACAAGTGAACGTACAGCAGGCTATATTTGATCCCTGAAAAGACTTTATCACAGCGCTGCTTTAGTGCCCTGACCTTGTGCTGGAGTAAATGTGGCTACATATAAGTCAATCACTTCAGTGACCAGGAAAAGACACCTTTAGAGCAAGCATGTTACTTGTTTTCTTTTCTGCAGGACAAGTCTGAATTCAATTTTAATCCAATTACTTTGCATCTAAACAAAAAACCTTTATCCAAAATCCTGTTCCCTCAGATGGACTAATGTCTGTATTAGATGAGGTCCTGTCTACGACTTCTCTGTGCCTTGTCCTGGGACGGCTCCAGAATCCTTAGGATGGTGATAGTGCCACTCAACCCTCCTGTCGGTCACTAATTGTCAGTCACCAGCTAAATCTCAAATTTGCCTGTGGACTGATTTTCAGCTTGTCCATTGGCTCTTTAGTCCATAGAAATAAAATGACTGCTGTGCTTATCTAACGAAATAGTCAAAGAAAGCCGGACAATGAGCAAATGCACATCATTCAATGTCCACGTAAATACAATACGGGAAAGCTGTGGAGAATTCTGTAAGAATGGACCCATTTGTAAAAGAGGGGCTATATTTAGATGACCTCCTCTACATCGACGAGGACGGCGTTTTCTGCGAGGAAATTGGGAATTACATTTCCTCTTGCGTTCTCACAATGCGTCTGTTTGTTCACTGAGAGCCGGAGTGAAAAGACACGTCCAAATGTTAATTGATTCGATAGCTGCAACAGGCTCACTCACCACTGTATTACATAACCAAATTGAATGCCACAGAATTGATCTGGAAGTTAATCACTAAGAAAAGAGGCAATTGAATGAATCTTTAGCACACAAATTGACAAGTACGGCATGCGCAGGCATTAAAAAGATTTGGCTTATTTAACCATATTAGGCTTCTTTGGTCAATCGATTTGAATATGATTTTTTGCCTCCTCTACAGAATCTTCTTGTTAATACTTCATGAGATGATCAATGCTTTGGAACTGAGGACCCCGGAGGATGACTTCATCAATTTCTTTTTAAATGTCAATACAGGCTCAGAAATTAGTTCAATACTCTTTTTTTTTTCTGAGGACCCGGAACCTTTATGTCTCTATTCAGTCTGCAGGTTCACGTTTTATTTTTCGAGGACCACATTCATTAATCACGTGCCTGTCTTGATGACCTGACGTCACAATTTAGTTAAAACCACCAGGAAAATTACGTTAAAAGCATCACGTCACGTTGCACGTAAGTTGCAAAACTTATTTCATAAGTATCCTTGCCTGTGAGTCCCCAGAGGCAACCTAAGTAGACTGGGCGTGTGAGTTTAAATAATAGGGCCTCTGAAAATGTGTGGCATCTTATTTTGTCTTATTAGGTTTGGGAGCATATGCTGAGGATCTGCGTTTTATACAGGATCCCAGCCAAAGTGTCACTCTGGTCCCCTGCCCAGCCGGGCAAATGTATCGCCTAATTGGATTGACTCTGCTTTCCAAATTGAATTTTCGAGGGGCGAGACCACTAAGACCAGACTTTAGTGTCTTTGTACGGTTATTTATTTTAATTAAGAAAATAGATTTTTTTGTCCCCCCCCCCCCCCCCCCCCCCCACTTTCCCTTCTCTATCCCCTTTCTGCATTTCTTTCTCCCTCAGAAACAAACGATCTTGATTTTTGAGTGGCAGTCAAATGCTGACTTCTGCCTGCATTGACTGCGTAGGACTGTTTGGCTGCTCGGTGTTACGGAAAAACTCATGGAAAGAGGACGGGTGCAGGGATAGCAGCAGGCAGAAAAAAAGGACAGAAAGGAGGAGAGAGGTCTGTATTTTAACTGTCTTTCAGAGCCTCCAAGAGGATCTTGCTCGAGCGTCTGACAGAAATGGAAGATGGCGAGGATAAGAATAAATATATTGTCTAAAAAAATAAAGAAGGATTAGCCACGGTTACTGACATACAGTATATATTCAAAAATCAGTTACTCCTGCTGACACGCAGTGTGTGTGAACAGGTGATATAAGATATTCTGTTGACGAACATTGTCTGAGTAAACGGGTATTCCAAAATATGCTATTTTAATTGATAAAGTTTCTTAAAAGTCAAAGTGTCGGTCTGTTTACCTCTTGGCTCCATCACTTGGCATGCCAAATATGAGCCAAACATCCTTACTGAATGACTGCATTCATCACTGGTAACACTATAATGGTGCCTCAAGCAATGTGTGTGCATGTGTCTGTGTGCTGTGCTACCACATTCTCTCCATCTCACCCCATCCCTCTCTTTCTCTCTCCTCTTTTGGCTCTCTCTGTACCTACTTAATTAAAGCCTCTCAATCACTCTGCATTTTATGTTTCTTTTTTACATTTTGTCTAAAACATATCTCTTCAGAAACACTTCTCCCTTCCTCCTCCCGAGAGCAAGTCTCTCCATCCCTTACTAATATCCGTTCCCTCGTCCCTTCATTGTAAGTCCCTCTCTCTCGTTCCCTCTTTCTGTCTGTCCTCTGTCCTTATTGGTTGTTAGCTAATTTCCAGAAAAACTTGTACAACAATACCAGTGCCCCCTACCCCAAGACTCCCTTCCTGTTCCTCATGCTGATTCTTATGTTTTTGGGGCGGCAGTTGTAGTGGTGTGTGTGTGTTGGGGGGGGAGTTAGGGGGGTGCGGTGGAGTCGGGGGAATCCTGCCCAGCCCCCCCCCCCCCCCCCCCCCCCCCTCTTCACACACAATGTAGGTTTCTCTTCCCCCTCTCCATTGCTGGGGCCTCTCACCCCAGGGGCCTGGGCTCCTCTGGTGTTGTTAACTGAGTCCTGAGTGAGATTGATGGGGGTCAGGACCCCCCCCCCCACCCCCCCACCCCCCACACACACACCATCGCCCTGGAGCACCCCCTCCCCCTATGGCTCGACTGAACCAGCTGCACCCACATACCCCCCCACCCCCCCCACCCCACCCTTTTCAACTTTCTATTCTCACAGGATTTATTTGGATAGGGTTGTAGTTTATTGCTTTGCGCTTGTAAGACCAAATAACAATAAATTATACCAGCGGGAGAGAATCCAGCATTCTATCATTTCATTGGACTTTGCTTTGGACAATTAGTCTGAGCCCACATGGCTGGCATTGCTCCAGCCACTTACACCTCACTGCCAGGGCCCAGAACATTCTACACAACTGATACTGAGCCCTCAGCAGTGACAAAGCAACATATCTTAACACCACCATTGCACTCTTGGCTCCCAAAAACATTCATTCCATAAGAACAAATCATATTCATTTGATCTGGTTCTATCAGTGTCTCCTTTGTGTCACAGTCAACGTCTTCACTGAGCTAAAAGAAATCAATGGTTAATTCTCTTTCTTTGCTTTACATTCTGTCTTTCCAATAATGATGCAATGAGAAGACATTTTACAATGAAGCAAACCCAAATTGGGATATCTGAATGGGCTACTTTTTTCTGTGTGGAAAATCTCTTACCACGGATCGTATTTAGCTAATGTGATACCTCTCGAGTGCATGTTTATTAATTTCCTGCCACTTTTCCTTAAGTAGGGACCACTTGAGACTAAATAAGCTTGCTGCTTGTAGGGGGAAAAGTGTGGATTCTGCAGACTAAAGCATATATCTTCAAATGTCAGTGTTTATCCTGCACAACATCTGGAACGATAGCTGTGGTCCTCCTCATTCATCTGTAGCAATCTGCAGTCATGTCAGTGTTATTATGTAGAGCGGCATTACAAATCAAAATGTACTTGTGTCGCATCATGAACACAATCTATCGTGTATTTATGTGAGGACGGGAGGCTAAAAAGGAAGAACAGATTGATGGGCGGAAAGAATTATTGCACGGCCTATAGTTTATATGACGCTGCTTTTATTTGTATTTCAGTATATGCAATGCTTGTCTATGGCTTGGATTGCACTATACTATATTATAGTATGAAAGACAGGCAGAAGAGCCAGAGACAAGACGTGGAAAGAAAACTGGAATAGGAGCTGATGTCCGTGTGTGTGTGAATCATGTGTGTATGAATATGTGTGAGTATGAGTATGTATATGTATTCAGACGTTGGCAAGGTATTGTGTAAATATAGTGTTTATTGATGATTAAATAAAGAAGAACAAAGTAATGTTGGCTCCTCAGCTACTTGTTCAAAAACAAAGTGATTTGAGGAAACGCTGTATTGTAAGGTGTGTAGTACAAACATTGTTTCAAGAGGCAATTTTGAATCTCAATTACTATAGTAAATATGTATTGATATTTATTGATGCCTCAATAAATGGCTTATAGTTAAATGTGCTATAAATTCGCACGTGTGTATGGTTATTTATCTTTTGTCTATATATTTGTATGTTAGGCCCCATGTTCCATGTGTCGCGTGGGGCACATTGGCAGAGACACGTTTGCGGCTGCGATCGATGGTGTTTACGTTCCGGCTGCTCCTCTTCAGTCCTCTCCGGAGTGGTTCCCTCTACGCCACGGCAACAAGCTCCTCCTTCCGTCTTCCCTTCAATTCAATTCTCTTCCGTTTAGAACCATTTCATTGTCCTAGGACGCCAAACGGACCTCCACCTCTCCCGTTTTTCAAATGGCCAAAAAAAGCCTGAGAGGAAATATCCAGCTGAAACGTCAGCAAAAAATGAAAACTAATGGCACCGGGCCAAAAAGGGGACGCGCTCGGGGTTATTAGCTTGTTGTGCCGCATTCAGCGCCCCGTGCATCTCCCCGGCACGCCTCCACCGTCCCTGGCCTTATCTATCTTGCGCCTCCTGCCCGATCCCACGCGGGGTCGTTTGTTTGCAGTGGACATCAATCTATATTTGCTCTCACTTCACACCTGGAGAAGCGCCTCCTCACATCGCGGCACGCGCCTACTGTATGTCCCCCAGCAGTAAGTGTCAGGCCTAGTTTCGCATCATTTTTATTCGTTGTTTTACACATTTGACAATCGAGCAGAGTAGAAGATGACGTAAACTGCTATTAATATTCATATGATGTTAAAGTCCAAGCCTCATAGAAACCATTTAATATAATTTAGGTAATAAAACAATTCTCTTGAAACAAAACCTGATTTTAGATTTGTATAAAAATTTTTTTGGATAACATTGGAACCAATTAAACAGAGCCATATTTTAAAAACTCCCAAGTTTTGATCTTTAAACACCAGAATGGTGAAAAGCAGCTGATGAATGTACCCATATATATTTTTTTTCAAAACTGTCTATAAACTAACCCCTATTTATCATCGAGAATGTAGCCTGATGCAGAGTATACAAGGTTCATCCCTTGAGAATAAGACACCCTGGGAATTTTCAAACAGAGTGGTTGAACCATTTCAAGGGGTGTTTGATATAATGATTTCTTATGTAATTTCACATATGAATACAGAAACATCCCACATACGAGAGTGTAGCAATGGTAACTGCCTCAAATTGGTAGCATTAAATGACGGGTAGCATCAGATGATCGTCTGGACCCTTTTGAGTTATAAAGAGTTCCTGTTACCTTGTTTACTCAGGCCCACCTTGATCAAAAAGCAGGGGATGCTAGTTTAAAGTGACAAACAGGGGAAAGTATGTAGATTGATGCGTCAAGAGAATCATTTTGAAACAAGATTAAAAATAGCTGCAAGGATAACTCAGTCCCAATGAGTGCATATAATTGGACGTAATGTGTACAACCATTAGACAGCTCTCGTTGCTCAAGTTCACATGATAAAGGCAACACTATTTTGTTATCTATTTTTGCCTTTCTCTGTCAGAGGGCTGACAAAATTTAGGAAAAAGTTTATTTTCCTTTTTTACACTGGATTTATAAACATTCGTCCCACAAAACAAACAGTAACTCAATCTACATCATTTATGTAATGCATTTATAAAATGTGTCTAATCTGTAGCCAATCAAAAATTTCGCAGTGGCCTTTTGTACTTGCAGTGTGTGTGTGTCCCATATCTAAAGTAAACCCCGCGGTTTTACCACACTTCTGATTTATGAACTGGACTGGCAGACCTTTCCAGGTCAAAGATTTCTTTAATCCTGCCCTGGTAAGTGAAACAGAATCTTTATTGTCTCAGGGATGTTTTCAAACACCAGCATCCGTCCCCCTGCACTGATCCCATAAGTGTCGGCATCCTCTGTACATCAACAAGCATCAGTCCAGCGAGAAACCGCTTCAGGCGAGAGCGAAAGAAGAGCACATAGACAGTGAATAGATAACAAAGAAGGGACTGTCCCCCTCTCGCCGAGAGCCGCTGCCAGCCCTGTTCGCCCCACCTTGGCCACCAGCAGTCTATTCCCAGCGACAGATCTAATTAAGTCGTTGTTTCATTTCATTCTGCGCCGAGGCACATCCGTCTTCTCTGGCAGCTCGGGCCCCAGCCCCCGGCTCCTCCGCCGTCCTGCCTGCCGCCCGCCGGCCGGGCCTGCCTTGGGGGGTGGGGGGTCATATATGTGTTCGTCCACGCCCTCCGGATGGCAGCCATGCATGTACGCTGCGGCTTTGGACTGCATCGGCGGGGGGCAGGCCGCGGGCACGCCATAGCCGTGTGATCTGTGCCCCACCGTTTAATGCGGGCGCTGACTGGGCCCGGCCTCCGTGCACCCCCCGTGTCCCTCCCCGTGACGCCCACAGCATCGCCGTTTCCTCTTGTTTCCCCCGGCTCGGCGATGCATCGCGGATGGATGGACGGACGGACGGAAGGCTCCGCCTCTTCGCTGTGCCGTATTAATTTCCGAAATTAACTGGCCTGCCATGCGGAAAAACAGGAATCGATCTCGGAAAAGAGGAACCTTAACGAGGTTTGGCCTTGGGAGAACTGTTAGAGTACACTAACAGAAAATCTAATTACCGCAACACCAGCGTAGATCTCAATCACCTGACTGATGGATAAAGATTATATTTTAACAGGGAGCTGTTGCCGATGCATGCATTATTGCTGACCACATCTGTGTGATTTAATTAAAAGAGTACTGAGGTTAACAACTCAAAGAAAAACTTAAGCGAAGGGAGAGACAACAGAGATAAACTGAAGGAGACAGCAGATCTGTAACTCAAACAAAACCCCACAGAGCAGCCAGAAGAAGAAGCCTTATGTATAAAACATCTTAAATTTGCATTTTGCGTACAAAATATTGATCACGTGTGACACGATTTTAAATTTCACGTGGAAAAATGAAAAATAATTAAATCTGAGTTGATTTGATTTGATAGGATTCCACTTATCCCTCACTGAAGACATCTGCCCAGTCTAAACCTGGCTCCGTGCTGTTTAAAATGTAAAAACGTCAGGACAACACCGATATATACAGGGGAAAAAACCTGATTAATTCTCCTGTTTGCTGGTTATATCATGGCCTGGAGGAACCAAATCAATTCAGCCCTAAACAATATAACGTAGAAATCAAAATAAATGCCGGGATGTGATTAGAGCTCTGAATAGGATGTCCTGGGTCTTGACGATGAATTGAACGGACAGCCTACTGTACTGTTCAATATGATTAAACTGCCGCGTTTCTGGAACAGAGGCTGTACATCAGCACAGTGCATAAGAAATCGGATTGCTCTTGAATGGCGGAAATGGTGATTGAGTGATTCAGAGCCTTATGGCTAAGTATGCTAATAAAGAACTTACTGGGCAGCTGTCACATTTTTATGTATTTCCCCATAAATGTAAGTAGCAAACACATGATGACATTTTTTTTTTTTTTGCAAGTGCTATTTTTTTAGTGCAACTAAATGATTTAACATTTTTTAATGTGCAAGCTCATTTTAATTGATACATATGAGATGCAAGTTATGGAGGAATAGCAATACGATCAAAAGCATGACAGAAAGTCTCTGTCTGAGAAAGTCGTTTGACTTTCAATCACTGTAGACACGATGTTCATGTTTCACCACACGATGTTCATGTTTCACCTTTTGATCGTGACAACTCTACCCTAAGAAAAGGAGGGCTGAAAATGAACAAAACGAGAGAAATCTCCCCGATTTAAACATAATGTTGCGTTTAAGCTCCCCGGTGATCCTGACTGAAATAGAGCATTTAACCGGTATCACAAAAAACAATGTCGGAACAGTCTGTTCGCTACAGGGCAGACCAAGCGCATGTAAGGTTGAAAGAGGTACAAGGGAGCAGGGAGGGTAACTGAATGGAGGGGTCAGGCAGAGATGGAGACGAGGATAATGTTGTTCCGAGGAGGTCCAGAGAGACAGCTGAGGTCAGGGGGACTGTTGGGACTGGGGTCCTGTCAAGGCTGAGATCCAGATCTCCTGTAAAACCTGCTGGTGTCAGGACCCGAGCATGTCTGTGTCCAAATGTTCATCCCCTCGCACGAAGCTCTGGTCCCCTCTGATAAAAATGTCCCTGAATATGCTCTTCCTTTCTTCTGGCGATAATATGTTCAGATACACAGTCATTGTGCTCTATAGGCAATACAGTATTTCTTTGCATAACAGATGTGTTTGCCTAGAATGATTGCACATAGCTGACATTTATTTCACATGTAGTCTATTTATACACTGTTTATTAATTAAGTCATTCAGGTTATTAAAAAATCTGACTGAAGGGTAGATCAGCAGTGCCTCACACAAAATTTGAACCCGCACCTGATGCTTGTACCTGATTTCAAGCATCAAGCATCTATCTATCTATACAAACACACATAGTGCCCTCTGAAATTATACACATCCTCAATACAGATGAAAAAGGCTGTGTAAAATAAACAATACAGGAAATGAGCTTTACAGTATACTATACTAACATTTTACAGTAATACAATTGGTCAGAGACAATTATTTTAAAAAATAATTTAGTTGAAGAGGCTATATTTTTTTTCTCAAAAAGGAATGTGTCACAATTATTCACGCCCATAATACTTGTTTTTAAATAAATGAATGAAATAATCATTTTAAAAAACTGCATTAACATGTAAGCAACTTTAAAAGTTTACGTAAATCTTAATGAAAAGGAACACTGGAGTTTAGAACCACTGGAACAGTGGTAATCGTGCCTGGTAGAGGATGTAAGTGTGCCTTGCCTCCACGTAGAGTGAGGTAAAGGCCGGAGATGGAAATCTATAAAGCTCAGTTGCATCTTGAGGACACAAAGTCTCCAAAACTACCATCAAGTGTCACCTCCATACCAGTGGGCTTTCTGGAAGGGTGGCCCAAAAAAGGGAAATCAACAAAAATAAGAGTGGAATTTTTTTGGCTTTGGCGCTTTGTGTGTTTGGAGTTGGTTTTGGAGCAGTGAGTTTGGAGTTGGAAGAATGACACTGATGTTGAAAAGAACAGCTTACCTACAGGGTGCACAAAGTACTGAAATTAGTGTGACTAAAATTAATGAACACGTTCCAATGGGGCAAGTAGTACAGCCTTCAAAAACCATGATAAATCTCATTTTCGAAAACGGGAAACTCACAGTATACTCACGCACAGTATTCTTGAAATTGCCTCAGTGCTTCCCAACCATTTGTAAACTTCTGTACTAGATTTCCGGAGAGAAGAAAGGTGTAGCCAGGTGTAACTGCAGCAGCCCCATACGAGAGGACAAACTTGGCGCTGTTGTCAGCTGCCTTCTCTTCTATTCTGGCGCGGATGTAGCCAAGAGAACTAATTGCAGAATTTTTGTGCAGAATGAATTAAATAAAACCTGATAAAAAGCAAGGTTTGTGACCCATTTTTCGGTAGAACATATAAAGACATGTCTGAGTATAGTGTGGGTTTCCCGTTTTCGAAAAGGAGATCTTGAAGATTTTTTTGAAGGCCAAAGAAGTTTTTGAAGGCCAAACTACTTGCCCCATTGTAACATGACTTAAACTCACTGAGAAGCTTCAGTTCAGAGGTAGGTTTCTCAATACTAAAGCTATCAGTGTGGTTGTGCTATGCATGATTATAAATGAAAGGAAACAACATTTCAATAGGGCCTGGGTTGAAGAAAAGTGAACCCATCCTTTAATACTTGATATACTGTATATACAGTGATAAACATACTTGACAGCTTACTCTAATCAGGCTTTTCCCAATTTATGCAAAATAGCTTCAATAGTTTCTTATTATTTCTGTATTTTTCTAACACTACTCAATCACGCCCCAGCGATGCTGAGCCGATAAGTGTTGCAGTACATAGCAGTACACCTGAGGGTGGAACACAAACACTTATACTGTGTTGTGTGCACAAATTATCCACATGAAATATATGCACTCTTTAAATACACTGCCTGGCCAAAAAAAAAGTCGCCGTTGCACCCATCATGCATAGTGCCCACTGTACAAGCCTCTGGAGGCAGTGTTATGATCTGGGGTTGCTTCAATTGGTCAGGTCTAGGCTCAGCAACGTTATGCAGCAATAACATTAAGTCAGCTGAGTACCTGAATGTACTGAATGACCAGGTTATCCCATCAATTGGCATATTCCAGGACGACAATGCCAAGATTCATCCGGCTCAAATTGTGAAAGAGTGGTTCAGGGAGCATGAGGAATCATTTTCACACATGAATTGGCCACCAGAGTCCTGACCTTAACCCCATTGAAAGTCTTTGAGATGTGCTGGAGAAGACTTTACGGAGTGGTTCGACTCCCCCGTCGTCAATACAAGATCTCGGCCAAAAATTAATGCAACTCTGGACGGAAATAAATGTTGTGACATTGCATAAGGTTGTCCATACAATGCCGCGACAAATGCGCGCCGTAATCAAAGCTAAAGGTGGTCCAACAAAATATTAGAGTGTGCGACTTTTTTTTTGGCCAGGCAGTGTATAATAGCAAGAAAAGAGTGAGATTGAGCACAGCTTAAAACACTTTGCTACATACTGCATGTAAATCACAGGTTTGTCCACTTTTCACACCTTCTCTTCTTCTTTCTTGCCCACACCCCATCCCCTCCCCTCTGCTTCATGCTCCGCATCATCTGTCCATCCTTTCCTCCCGCGTTCCCCTCTTCATCCCCCACTTCCTGTCCTTTCCCTTCCCTCGTCATCTGTCCCTTTTCTCTTGCACTCTCTCGCTCTCTCTCTCGCCATCCCTTTCTCTGTCCTCGCCATCTTTTTTCTCTCCGCACCTCTCTCCCGTTCCTGCTCTCTTCTTCCCTCTCCCCTTTTCTCATTCCTTCTCTCCCTCCCTCCCTCCCCCCCTCCAGAAAGGCGCACTGGAGATGTTCTGCAGCACAAAGATAATGGCCATTAGCTCCTCAATCTTGCGAGCATAATGTGTTTTTGACGTGTGATTACGCCGGCGGCCCTGGGGTGAGCGGGAGATGACACCATGATGGAGTGTCAGGTGTTGCCGGCGGATTCAAAAGGAGCTCCGGAGGAGAGCGTGGAGGGAGGGGGCCAGGGCAGCAGTGTGTGGGAGAGGAAATGAGACACACGGGGCCATATCTCCCAACGCTAACAGGCTGGAGAGTGTGTGTGTGTGTGTGTGTGTGTGTGTGCGTATAAGAGAGTGAGCCAGAGTGTGAGAGAGTGCATGTTCTTCTGTAAGGGAGTGAGAGTGTGAGAGAGTGCATGTGTTTATATAAGAGAGTGAGAGTGTGTGAAAGAGTGTGTGTGTGTGTGTGTGTGGATATGTGAGTGTGTGTGTTTCTGTAAGAAAGTGAGAGAGTGAGATCGTTTGTGTGTTTCTGTAAGAGAGTGAGTGGGATTGAGAGTGATAGAGAGTGTGTGTATAAAACAGTGAGTGAGAGTATGAGACAGTGTGTGCATATAAGAGTGAGTGTGAGAGAGTGCATGTGATTATGTAGGAGAGTGAGAGTGTGAGAGAGTATGTGTATGAGTTTGGGTCTGCGCCGGGGGCATGTGCAAATAGGTCAAATTCAGCAGCAGTTTCCACAGGGCCGTCTGATTTTCAGCACTTCCTGAACAAATCTGTGTTGGCAAAGGCACAGCAAAAACGAATACAGTATAACTTGGATATTATCTATGCAATGTTAATACGCTTTAAGAATGTTGGGCATATGCTTAGGTAGGCCATGAATGCAAAGAAGTGAGGACTTTTTTGGACATGCTCACAGAGAACAGGGTGCAAGGTGAATGATAATTATAATAATAATAATTATTATTATTATCATATCCGCACACAAAATGTATGTGACTTTCTCTTAAATTTGAGTGGTAAGTTTAAGCGTGAATCATTTTTTGTTTCTTACACATTAACACGCAACATGCCATGAGATGTGTGATAAATGCAAACAAGATGCTTGCTTGCATGTTTTTTATCAGCGCTGAGGGGAAAACACACTTCATTTGTGTAGACTGACTCAATCAAAAGCAGTGTAAATGAAAACGAGCCCTTCGAAGCATTTTTTGTTCAAGGGGCTCCGCCAGGAGTCCGCCAGCCCCGTGTCAGAGTTTGAGGGGACCCTCTCCTGAGAGACCCGCTCTTAACACCAGCTGCTTTTCCACCTCTCCTCTCCGTTCGGCGCTCTCTCCCGGGCCGCAGGAATACGGTTGACGGTTGGCACGGCGATAATCACCATGGAGACCCTCCGCTGCGAAAGGCTATGCCTGGCGGTCCGCGCGACATACGCTGATGGGGCTCGCCACTCCGTCCCACCTCTGCGCTCACGACACAGATGAGGGAACAGAACGGACGCACTCGCCAACAGGCCCCTCAGCTAGCAGGCCCTCATAAAGCATCGCCCACATTTCTATTAAAGAGGGCACAGGGAATATTTAGAAATATCACGCTGTATCCTGCCTGATTTCCCCCAAATCGCACCTGCCTGATTTCCCCCCAAAAAAGGTATGAAAAGTACCTAAAAACGTACAAATGCTTGTCACTGGGGTGGTACCCTATAGGTACATAAACCTGTACCCCTAACCAGCAATGCACAATGAATTTGTACCTTTTTTGCTTAAAAAAGGTTCTTAATACTAATAGTACCCAAATAGAGCATTACTGTACTTTCAGGGTACATTTGGGTAAATTTGCTCCTTGAAGAAAAATGTTCCTCAACTGTACCCTTATTTCTGAGACTGCAGTATTACGAAAAGGTTTAAGGCAAAGCAAATTTTGTTTTGCTTTGCCCGCGAGACTTCATAAAAACAAACATCTCTGAGCTTTAAGGACCAGTTGTTCGAAAAGTGCACATGACAAAATGGTCAATATCGAAATAATTCCGATTCTTTTATTTGGTATCCCAAGGTCACAATACCCTTGTTCGTGTATGGATTTCCTCACTTTGCATTTGGGAATATGAGGACACATGAGCTGGAAATCAATGGGAAAGCTTTATTCACGCCGCCGAGAATCAGAGAACAAATGTGCCTGGACTCTATCTGGGGAAAAGAGACCTAACGCCCAGGAAGCTGTCAATACTGGCTTCTTTCTTCGATGAGGAATCGCCTGAAATGGACGTGTCATATCGTCATTACCACCTAGAACAATTTCATTCGCCGTGACTCATCTGTCTCTTCGGCCCACTCTCTCCCCCTCTGTGTGATCATGATGAAGGGCTCACTCTCACTTTGGAACGTGTGTGTGTGTGTGTGTGTGTGTGTGTGGATAAACACTATGTACACTAGTACAGGGCTTTGTTAAAATGCAAACTAAATAAAGTTAACTTGGCTTGAATATGTGTAAGGGAAAGAGGCTTGCTAGAAGACTAAAGAGTATCTGACAGCATTACTGGATAGATAGTGGAGTGGAAAAAGATTTTGTGGTAAGAAGGCATTGTGTGTGTGTCTGTATGTGTGCGTACATGTGTTTGTGTGTTTTAGTGTGTGAATGTGTGTGCATGTGTGAGTGAATGCTAAAGAGGCTCATTAGTAGACTAAAGAGAAGGTGGAGGTGTGTGTGTGTGTGTGTGTGTGAGAGAGAGAGAGAGAGAGAGAGAGAGAGAAATAGGATGTGAGCCAGAGAGAGAGAGAGAGACAGAGATGGACAGCAGGCTGGTCAGCATGGTCAGGGAGGAGAAACGGTTCTTACTGAAAGATCACACAGGCGGGAAGGCGGGCGGGGCGGGGGGGGGGGGGGGGGGGGGGGGGGGGGGGGCGTGTGGCGGAGGGGGGGGCGTTCCGGTAAGCGCTATCCGATGGGCTGGTGCGAGACACGGTGTTTATCCAAGGTTAGGTTACAGCAATTACAGTGGGTCAGGCGAGTCGGGCCGAAAGTGAGCCGCCCGCGTCAATCACTCCCAGCCGTCCCAGCTGGCTCCCTTACATTAAATTACAGCGGTGACACCGGTCAGGTCTCCCCACGTCACCCCTCCATCAAGCCTTCCCCACGGTAACATCCCGGCCCCGCCTGCTCGGTCTTCACTTCTCCCGTCGTTGCTCGCGTCCGATCCATCACACCGCTTTCTCGCTTTTTTTTCCTATCGTAGGCCCCTTTACCGAACTGGCCACCGAGGAGAACATTGTGTGATCTTGTGTGACCGATTCTAAATTCATACGTGTGATCTTTGCTCATTCCTGCCAGTAAACAGAAACAGAACATAACGGAGATCAGCATCACATTTGGTGTTGTTCAGGGGGTAAAGTGTGACATCTAAAGATGGATATAAATAAGTATCAGTTGAAAAGGAGGGAATTTAAAAAAAAATTATATCTCTTCCAATCTGACATTCCTGTTCAAAATGTATGCTGCGTGAGCCAGCATATACTATATTTTGTTGACGTGAAACCGATGCATTTCACCTCTGAAATTATTAAAGGAGATTCAGATGTTCCAAATGAGTGCTAAAATGCTAAAAAATTTTATTTTGGTGCATTTTCCTCTAACAGCCATGTGTTACCTTTTCTGACATAGCAGAATTATTACAGTGTCACCCCCCACCCCACCCAAGCCCCGATGGGTAATAATTCATAATGTCTTATTCACAGAATTTTCCCCTTTCTGTTAGATTAATGTGAGATAAGAAACACAGATTGAGAGCGATCAAACGCGAGTTTACACTTGGTAACCAAGGAGGTAACCGTGTTAAAGAGTCTGCCACGCCCAGCATTAAACAGTAATTTTATTATGTTATTTTGTCTTGACCTTTCGCTCTCACAAAATTAATTTTTCACAGAAACATGAGCGCCGTTGAATTGACCCTCCTGAGACAAAAAAAAAAAAAAAGGATTTGCCTCCTGTTTCAGGGAAGAATCAGCTGCGATGTGATCTGTTTTTATCAGGCACAGGATGTCATTCCCAGATGTTGTCACCAGGCAAAGGCTAAACGGCTCAGGTTCAGTCCGTGCCATTATAAATGTGGCAGATGTCACAAAGTGGTCTTGATGGCGAGAGTGGGAGACTAGATGACAGTCAGGCCCTCGTCATTCGTCCGTCTCCCCGCCAGTCAAGACGACCAGTGTCTGAAAGAGCAGGCTTTTGTGCAATGCAATTTCCTGCAATGCAATTTCCTTGGACAATCTGGTTCTCCACATTGTTCTTGTTGAGTTGATCCACGAGCGTTTAATTCACGGCTAGTCGTTTTCACTTAATCACAGTTAATCGTTCCAGACTTTGACCGCTGTTTCAAAACCAAGATAGCAAGATGCTTCGCTGAAGCTCACGCGGTTACCAATGCACGATGCACGTTATAAACACCCGCCACTAATCTGTGTTTACCACAGAGTCTTTGATCGGCGCCGTTTTGTGCATCTCCTGACACTGGTCCCGTGAGCTCCTTCAAACTTCAGATGTCACAGAGACTTAGTTTGTGCAGCAGCTTCGTTTCTATCAAGGGCTGCACCCTTACTCTAAAAAAAAAATTTTTTTTAATCCCCAGAGGCTTTCTGGAATATTCTACATGGCCACTTCTAAGGGGAGCAAGGAAGACATTTTCATTCGGACATCAGAGAAAGCGGCGTGCAAAAAAAAAAAGATGGGGGGGGGGGGAGAGAGAACAAGTAACTCCAATCAGAGGGCTCCAGCTCACAGCCTCTTTCCACATTGCGTCGCCATGGCTACCTCGGGCTGGGAAGCCGGCCTCTGACCCCCCACCCCTGTCCGTCCGTGGGTTCCCCATGACCCCCGCTATTTAGATAGACTGTTCTGTGAGCAGCGGGGGAGGCGGATGGGGGGGAACATCTGCACGGCCCCGGAGGGGCTAGAAACGGGAGCCGGGGAACTTTTGCGGGGGGTCAGCCGAGGGTGCCCGTGTGAAACCCGGCTCCGTCTCATGTGCCGCCGGCTTTGTTTTCGGAAAAAAGGGCGACGAGGAGAAAAGAGAGGGGCTTCTCCCGTCAGGGGCTGCCCCCCCCCCGTCCCCCCCTGTCCCTTGTCTCTGAGCGCCAGCGTGCGTGGACGTGCTATAATGTGCCAGCGCAGTGTGTACACGGGACACTGGGACGGGCACACAAAAGGGCTGTTGGCGGAGCCAGATATTCGCGACGCCCTTGCTTTCCCATAGCTTTGTCCGCGTGCGTGTCACTTCTGTCCGTCACTCAGCCGCTGTGGACTGACAGGCGGGGGGGTGGGGTGGGGTGGGGGAGGATTGTCTCTAACTCTTCTATCTGTTCCTCTACACCTCTGTATTTCTCCTGCTCTCTTCCTCATTTTTTCAGATTCTTTTCTCTGTTTTGTTTTCAGGGATGCCTTCAAAGAAAAATGCAGTGACACAGACATGAAGAACAAGCTGTTATGGAGTAAACACAGCCCCTGGAAGTGTAGCCAAACTATGTTTATAAGCTGTCCCTCTAGCTCTCTCTCTATCCACTGTATTTGTTTGCCGGACTCTCTTTGTCTCCCTCACACCAAGTTTTGCCCTTCATACACTTTGATACAGTTAACCCATCCAATGATGTTTGAAGAAACATTAAAAAGTGGGACCCAGCTCTACCTGCTTGGGGAAAGAAATTACTGCTGAATATTTATCTTTCTCAGTCACAGTTTGGGTGAAGTGTCATGAGTTGTTTCCTCTGTGGGCAGCAGGGGGCGTCACATGCTCATATAGCGGAGGAAGATCCGTTTTCCAAAGCCTTCGTGCCGAATGCAGGTCCTTTGAGCTCTGAGACGTAAGGCCTGCATCTTTTGTGGGTGTCTTCAAATTGTCACCTGCTGAGAATTTGGCAAATGGAGGCGGGTGGGGCGTCATGCCAGAGAGCAGCACTAGTTAGTAATTATGGGCCCAGGTGTAATGGCAACCATGTGACTCCAATGGTCCTCCAGGACTAGGCCTGGAAATCCCCATTGTAGCCAATCACAATCGGCACTTGTGAAGTTATGGCGTGATATAACAGTGGGCTGCACTCGAATGTCACCTCCATTCATTAAAGATGGACAGCACATTTCTTTCTGGCGGGGCGTCGGCAAACAGGAAATGAATGAAATGATGACATTAGACAGGAGCGAGGCCATGTGGTAAGCAGGCATTCAATATGCGGCTTTCACAAGCTGCTCTGACGCATAGTTTGATTGCAAACAGCCCCACTTTTAATTACTCTTTGGGGCAGGGATCAATTAAACATCTCAGGAGTGGGGCGACGCAAGTGTGTTGTGGTCGCCTGCTTTTCTTTCGGGGCAGCAAGTCTGTAAAAAGACATTGGTGTCAGTCTGAATAGGTGAGCAAGAGTGACTGAGCTGCACGCCACTGTCCTATATCCCACAAGATTGAGCGGTTCATGCCGGGTGAAGACTGAGTAATGAGTAATGTTTTTACTGTTACGTCGGGGACAGGTGCTTCACGAAAGGCTGGGATGCTTCTATTTTGCATTCATTAGAAAAATAGTCGCGCAAAAGGTTTAACTTTATGTATGTGAGTCACTTTCTGAATAAAAATATTACTACATGGATAATTTATTTGCGGTTGTTTGAGCATTTATTAAGCTTTTCAGAGTAAAGTTAACTGAGTGAAGTTGGAATAAAATAAGAAAATGCACACACATTGAAACACACACACACACACACGAGCACGCGCGCACACACACAAAATGCACATGTGAGGTGTAAGGACATGCAATAAAACAAATAATTAAAAAATAGATTTTGCTGAAATACCAATCAACATATCACTTATTGTGATTTCAATAAAACAATAATATTCCATTATTTGTAAGCCTACAAATATTTTGATGATTACTTGAGATGTCATCTTAAAAAAGTCTATGTGACCATTTAGTAGATATTCATATATCTGCAAATGCACTTTCTCAACTATGCAAAAATCTATTATAATTCAATAAAAATAAATCAATCCCAATATAATTACATTTGCTTTGCAACTAAATTAACGTCGGTACCAGACATAGAACGTAATTTCTACATTTTGACAGGTACAATACCACAGATTTAACTTATACTTTAATCAATATAATGTGCTTATACATTAACTTATTCTATTTGGCCATGTAAATTAAATAATATTTTATTATAACAATAATCATGACCTCTGCTTTTCAGAAAGCACGAAAATATTTGTCATTAAATAAACAGGATTGGGGTTTTCTTAATTTTCAAAAAGCTGTTTGGGATAGTCATTCCTTTTTAAAAACAATCACAGAGGATTAAATCACCGAAAGAAAAATTACCAGTAACTCGATGTAGAACGTGCAGGACAGGGGGGCAGCGCAATACATTAAGGCACTGTCCCTTGTATATATCTCCCATTTCTTGTACTTCGCTACATGAGACATGCATTTGTCCCAGAGAAGTATTTTATTATTGTTTTAAGAGGCTGTGACATGGGGTTTTAATATCAGTGACTAATGTATGTGTTTTAATAGATCCAACAGATCCTCGCTACTTAGGCATACATCCGATAATACAGATAGTGGCGCTCCAACCCTGTCAAACGGGGGTCCGCATTATTACACTTTTCTTGTACGAGATGAAGTGACAGAAAAATGTATTGGATCTTGTCCTTTTCGTTTAATACCCTCTTCATTTTTTTTCTGCTTTCATATTCATCTTTTCAGGGTCGCCTTGTTATTTTTTCGAGTGAATATAATTGCCTACGAGTGTAGTCCAGTGAGGGTAGCTACTGTATATAAGAACAAGGTTACCTGATGGACAAGCCTGCCGTTTAATTACCCTAGACATTTAATCGGCTTACGCGCATAAATTGCCTAGCTGTTCAATGTGAACACACTCTTTCCTTATGAGACAAGCGGCATAAATTGAAATAGATAAATTAATGACTTAATGAAAAAACGTAGCCATATGCTGACCGTATAGCCTACAGTGAGCAAGTCCAGGCCTAATTACAGAAGCATTCAGGCGATTAGTATTAGCATTTTTCTAAGCCTTTGTCTTAAAACATACTTCATAATGACAATAACTAGACATTGTGCTCACAAAGGGACAAAATATGAACTGAAAATAGTTGTAACTTAATGGATAGCACTGTAGGCTACTCTCATAATTTTCAACAATAGTCTACACATCCCATTTTAAAACAGCAACACGAGGCTATCTGTCAATTTATTTGGTCGTCAGGTTGGTGAATTTGCAGTGGTTTATAAATAATATTCAACTCATGCATAATACTACTTAGGTAGTACATGCTACCTTTTGTGCTACCTATTTCATTCATTTTACGCTACTCCAGTCCAACACAGACGCCAGGCCAGTAGCCTACGTGCCATTTAACGAAGCTCGTGGCTCAAGGGAAGGGAAAGAAAGACATCTTAACACATAGCCAATTGAAACTAACCACAAAGAGCCTGAATATAATTTAAATATGTCGCTTTGTCAAAAGCAGTAACCGCACAATTGCTCGATACATTTGCAAACGTTCAATGTTTATAAAGTCCCACTTCACATTTTCAACAAGACAGAAAATTCAGGTCGGCAATAAAGCCCCAAAAATGTTGACATCATTTTGAGGAAAGATTTATTTATTTTAAAAGTCACGAAACGTAGGCCTACTATATAATAGACCTATAGCATAATATAATATAATAGACTATAATATAAGGGATTAGTTAAAATGCTGGATGAATATCTGTACCCTCACTGGTCTTGGGATAAATACAATATTCCAAAACTCACGTATGTCAGGAATATCAAGCTGCCTCTCTGAGGGAACCACGTGCTCCCCACGAACTGAGGCACGTTTACCCCTGGGGTTGAACATGACGTGGTACTCAGGGGAATGCCTATTATTAGTGGGACATGTTTTTGATTAGTCAAGGCTGCCCTGAAATATGTCCTATGGTTTATCTGTATCATATAAGCGCAATATTTGATTTGTTTACATTATTGACATAAACACATAAAATATATGTATATTTGTGTGAAGGTGATGTATGCATGTGTGAGAGAGATTCTGTGTGTGTGAACATGTGCATGCGTGTGTGTGTGTGTGTGTGTGTGTGTGTGTGTGTTTTGGGTGGGGGCGGGGAGGTGGGCTCACCTTCTGTCATGCACGGCAGTATTTCACACATGGAGCACTCTCACAGCCTCAAAAGACCAGCCTGGATGACAAATTCTATGGCTGTGTGAGACCAGGGAGACAGAGGAGACCGACATGCATTGCACACTCTATTTGGACAACAGGAGCTCCTCTCGCCTGGGCAGACTGATCTCACAGACCACGGGTACAAATGTACATCCTCAGTGGCACAGACTGATAATAGCAACAAAAAAAACAAAAACAAAACAAGAACTCTCCCGCCACTTTCCCTAAACAGCTGAAAGAAACACACTGGCTGAAAACATTTGACACAAAATCTTTGTGCAAAGGCATTATCTTCTGGCAACGTTGCTTAGATTACAGCTGTGGATTTGTCTCCCAGCCTCGAGGACTCCCCTCGTCGAGCCATCGACCAAAACGGAGCGGCGAATGCCGGCTCAGATGACACTAAGTCGCGCAATAATAAATAAACACATCCAGGAAGCCGCTGAGGGCTAACCTGAAGGGACAGAGCATTAGATCCCAAAACGACATTCTAGGTTCTTTCACGCCGGCTATGAAATGATGGCGCGCGATGTTAAGCTGGCCACTGGTCACCCTCTCCATCGCGCATCTAACACAGTGGCCTTGCGAGGGCTCGGGTAACAAAGAGTTAAAGCCAATCGGCAACCATCAGTTAATCAAGGCTAAAGAGGAGTAATGGAGTCCAGGCTGCAAGCCGTTGTGTTTGGTGCCGATTAAGCGGCAATTTGCATAGTACCTTTATTCATTCTCATCGCCACGGAGACAGTTTGTCCTTTTTGGACACAGTCAAGCGTAGCCTCCAGGCGAGTTTGACAAATGAATTTCCGTGGCGCTGTTTTTAGGGTAGAGACGGGGCACGGCGCTGACAGTAATTGATAGCCAACGTGGTAAATAGTGCAGAACTTTTTTAATAGAAGTACAAGAGGTATTTAAATATTGCAGTAATGGAGAAATATGAAGCAGGGGAGGGAGGTGGCAGAGAGGGTGGAGAATGTGTGCGTGCGGGATGGGTGGGGGATACGTGGCGAAGTAAATGAGCCAAGGCCGATTTGCTGGAACGGCTACCCTTTACCAAGTCCCTGCGCTGAGTTGGATTTGGAAGCAGGGTGTGGTACCCCTGGTCCCCCATGGGCGGGCAATGTGGCTGGAGCCGGGCAGCGATTCATATTTTTCCGGCGGATTCGTTCAACTTTGTGTTCTCCTACTACGGAGAGTCCATCAGTCACTGGTTCCATTAAAAAATGCCTTTGAGGTTCATTTTTCCCTGGGTTTCCTTTCCCTCCGCTGTGCAGGGCAGGGCCTCTTGGTGACCGTCCGCCTCAAAGTTCAAAGGTGGAAAAATAGAAACTTCAATTTTGCCGGTTGGAGAAAATTGACAGACAGGGCCCGTTCAATAAAACAAGGAGGAACTTATTCATGACATGACCCAGATGCAGTACTGAATTCATCTCCCTGTCTTACAGTACAGGTGGTAGTTCTGAGCGAGTACTGATGTGGGAAAAACATATCTGGCCAATCTGGAATGCACAGAGTCCAGCTGCGGAAAAAAGGGGCATATTCATATTATATTTCACCTGCTATAGTTCATTAAAATGTTATCATAATCAGATTGCATTTTTTTTACAGATTGTTTTCTCCACTTGCTGACTAAATTGTGATGTGATCATGACAAGGATCCTTTGCCCCTCCACCTCCCTCACAAACATCCATTTTAGTTCAACGAGGCCCCAGTCGCGCCAAAGAGGAAGGCCTATTGGAGGGTTGAACGGATCCGTGAAGGTCAGGACAGGAGGGACGGGAGGTGGTGGATATCGTAGGTTAGTTGAGGAGTTGGGGAGAAAGACATTTTGGGGGAAAGAAGAAAGCGCTGGGAGTAGCAGTTGGGGTGGTCAGCATTGGAGGGGGTCTTGAAGAGAGTGTCCCCTCCTCACCCCATAACCACCCCCCCCCCCCCACACACACACACACACAAAACCCCAATCGAGATTCCGTCCCCATGGCGGAGGGAGAGCCGGGGTTGAAGCGGGCCCTGACGTTAATTGATCGCAAACGTTGTAAACAGTTCATAACACCTTATCTGTTTCCTGGTGCAAGTTCTGTCCCTTCGGACGTGGACGGGGGGTGATTAATAGCGGCTATCACTCACTGTCCCGGCGCGCTGAAAGGCAGCCCTGCGTCCGGGCCCTCCTCTGCCGCCCCGATAACAAGCGGCAGGAATAATGAGGGGTGTCATTCCACTTTTCATTCTGATGGAAAGTCGTTACTGGAGTCAAAGCCGGGGCCACGCAGCCATGAATCAAGCCCGCTCTGCTATGAAATTAAAATCAAGCCGGGTAGACCGCCTGCTCTACCTGCACGGCGCGCTTAAAGGGACAACCGCCTCTCCCGCGCCCTCCCTCCCAGGTTCTCCCAATCGCCGGGCTCCTCTCCCCTGCTCCTTACGCCCTTCCTGTTGTCCGGTTTCGCGGCACCTGCACGGGTGGGTGGGGAAATGCCCGTCGGGGGCCGAGTTTCTTGACCGTCTTCAAAGTTAACTTCAAAGTTCCTTTTCTCTCCCCCCCCAATCCGTGGGAGGAACTCGGTCTTTCATAGTTTTCTTTTTGGCCTTTATGACACTTTTAAATCACCTGGGTTTTGCTGCTGACCTGCTTTTCAGCGTTTCTCTTATATTTATTCGGCTATATTTAATAGCTGCGGCGCACGGATGATCCATGATTCCAGATGGGGGAACTGGAAGCGTGACGCCATCTCCATGTCTGCATCATGTGACTCTGAAGCGGCTCCCGCCTGTATATGTACAGTACGGTACTTCCAAAGGCTGACATGAGAAGTCTATTTCCTCTGGAGGCCGGCAGGGTTTCACTGTGCTGTTACTGCGTTTACTGGTGACCTGTGAGGAAAGCGTGGCTGCCGGTGGTTGGGATTTGGGCTTAACGCCTCCAGTAGGCCAGCGGAGGGTTTCCCAATCCCCCAATCCCCCAATTTAGACTATATAAACCTTTGTCTTTCGCTTTCTGACAGTCGCTTCTAGGGTTGTCAAACTAAACAAATACTAGACAAAACTGACGTTGAAATCTGTGGTGAGCAGTTTGGTGGAATGTTGCTGCTGTGCGACACCCATGATAGTGGAAGTAGATAAGTTATCCTTCTTGCTGTAAATTACGTCAGGGTCTCATATCTTTGAACAATGGCAGTCAGAGGCAAAATTAGAAGCAAGTGAAATTCAAAAGGACAACAAGCACATGAATGTGAAAGATTGCTTTAAGTACCGCTGCTTAGTAGCTTCAAGGTCAGGCATTAAAGTTTGGTATTGCAAGTTTGGCGCGGAGGGAGACAAGCACCTTGGGAGGTTTGAACTGCCCCCTGGTGGCCCCCTGGAGAACAGCAGATAGGTCCACCAAAACTCTCGCCATCTGAACGCTGGGAGTCAGTGCTCTTCAACAGCGAAGAGTTATTGGGGAGATTAAAAAAACTATATAGAATATAGCTGAATGGCATATGAACTGTGACAGATCTGGATGCAAATGGCAAGATAGCACTGATGTCTGTGGGTCAAGATTTGTAAGAGGATCACAAAGGATCAGGTTTGCAATAAATATTAATATAAGTATAAATATCATTATTTACTCCACACTGATACCTTGAAAACAAACTGACTGGATTGCAAAGATGTGTACATACATCCCAGAATATGCATGTTTTTTATTGCCTGCACTGCTAGTTTTGTGATCTATTCCACACCATCTCTCGACGTAATATTTAATTGAGCATTTTATCTTCATCCTATACTTAATGGCTATTCTACATACTGCTCTATAAACTCTAGTTTTACCCATGCAAGCCTGAGCATAAAAGGTGTCTGAGGTGTTTCTCATTTTGCAATTTCGTCCTCGATCACCAACATTTTTTCATGGCAGAAGCGCCTTAATCATAGAACCTGAGGACGAAACGGGGAAACGGTGGGAGCTAAAATTGAATGTTGATAAAAAGCTCAGAGAGAGGCATTTTATTTCTGTCAATCGAGTCAGTGTTTTCACTTCTGAAAATGTCTGGGCGCAGTTTTGAGGCTTCAAGCTATCAGTGCCAAGGGCCTCATTAGTCCTTAACATTGATTTACAGATTTAAAAAAACCTTGGATGGATGAAATTTAACAGTGTCCGCGAGTGCTCGTCAAATATCAGTTTTCCCCTCTCCGTCCCCTAACTCTGAGACGCTTCATGAATACGGGCTCAGGTCTAGAGGCTTTAAAGGGTGAGGCTCTCATTTTTGCCCGAGACCAAAGCAGCAGATGTTGCTTTCCACATAATCCTCACGTCGATTCAGTGTCCTGCCCTGCTATAGGGAAGGTGGGAGGAGGTGAGGGCGGGGGCAGGTGATCCAATCACAACCGTCTGCATTCGGATTGCCTACGTCCCCCCTTCCTTCAAAACAAACACCTTCTTCCTCGAAGGCGCGAGGCGAGAGGTTTCCGCCACGGAAACCAAATCCCGCGGAATGGAGCGCCGATGCCTGGAAGCGTCGGAGCAATGGATCGACCGCGGAGGAGCCTGTGACAGCACATTAGGGCATGATGGGATTTATGGAGATGAGCAGGGTCCGGCGGCGTGCGCTGCTGATAATGTCTTCCCACCGGCCCTGCCGCGCCCGCCTCCCCAGCCCCCGCCGGGCACCTCGGGGCACCCGGGTGGGCACCGCGCCCGCGCAGAGGGCGTCCGCTCAGCGGCCGCCCGGGGAGAGGGACGTGTGGGAGGGAGGTTAACGAACACTCACCCGCGATTCCCAAGCGCACAGACTTTTAATGAGCAAAGAGCATTAAAACGTTTTGTGTCACGAGGGTTTTTTTTGTGTGTGAAAAAACTAACATTGGCATTGGATGCGACTGCATAAACGAGGCCCTCCTGAGCCATGGAGGGAGACGGTGAAATAATTTATATTACAATGACCATAAAAAGGGTTTATGCGCTGCACCTGTGTTTTACTTGCCTGAGCCAAGAAAAGTATTTTTGCCAACCTTAAAGGTTGTATCAGCGATTTTGGGTGGAAACATAAATGATCACATTCATCTGATTTTTCCTCACGATCCGCTAGCTGCCCGCCCCATAAGCAGGCCGTCAAAAAACCGCGTCTCTGTAGGCAGCCTATGCTCCGAGATCGTACACAAAAACAATGGTACTACCAACTACTCAAAACCAAAATAAACAGTATTCCAACCAATCACAATGATCTGCACAAACGCTAATACTCTTATCTCGCTGAAATCTTGACGGATTTACAAACGGTTTGGTTTCTTACAAACGTTATTAACGTGGTTATAATTCTGGATGCTTGAACACTATTTTTTAAAACATAACATAATTATTCATAAGTATGTTTGTTTGGGATTTCGCTTCAGAAGTGACGTCACGTTTGTGCAGATCATTGTGATTGGTTGGAATACTGTTTATTTTGGTTTTGAGTAGTTGGTAGTACCATTGTTTTTGTGTACGATCTCGGAGCATAGGCTGCCTACAGAGACGCGGTTTTTTGACGGCCTGCTTATGGGGCGGGCAGCTAGCGGATCGTGAGGAAAAATCAGATGAATGTGATCCTTTATGTTTCCACCCAAAATCGCTGATACAACCTTTAAGGATAGGGAAACAGTACTGTTGCAAAGACCTATCAACTTCTAGTCCGTGTTTGTTCAGTTCACTGTGTCAGGTGATGTACACACAGCTAAGACTTGAATTTTTGCAGCTCGACTGCTACAGCGCGGCCCATGTTGTGGAGCCAAAAAACAAAACCAGAACTGCAACCGGTTCACCCAAATCAATGCAAGGGAACTGTGGGTTGAATCAGGCTTACCAGTGTATACTGGGAGGGGGGGGGGGGGGGTGTGAGAGCTAATGAATTGAACACATCGGACACGGCGCTTCACTTCAAACTGACAATAATTTATTGGCGGCGGAGAAAGATGGCGGCGGTGGGGCTCTGTGACCGGGTACGGAGGGATCCGCGCTCACATGCTGACGCCCATCAGGTTGACCGGCCTGTTGTTGTAGCGCTTCGAGATGTCGGCTTCGATCTGCGAGGCACAATCGCGAGACACAGGGAGAGATGTTACACATTTCAGGCACCAGAGAGAGAGAGAGACAGTGAGAGAGACAAGGATGTAGGGGAGAGACAGATAAGGGCCGTGTCTAGAGAACAGTTTGAATTGACAGAGAAACAGATGCCGGGTCAGATGCAGTGTGGGTTGGGGGTTTGAGGGCAGACAAAATTCGGGGAGGACGGGGACTTGCCACCAGAACAAAAAACTATCCTCCCCTGGCCACTGGGAGAAATGTCTAGACCTGAACCTGGCCATTAAACAACAGTAAGAACCCCCCTCCTCACTACGCCAGGCTATAATCCCAGCCTAGCCACGCCCAACCCAGCTGAGCCCCACCAATGACAGCTCCGCCCGCCCCCCTCCCTTGTGCCCTCCCACCGACCCAGGAGCGGCCGGAGAGGGTACCAGTGTCTGCAGCTCGCGGGTGCGGGCAGCCAGCAGGTCGATGCGGGGCTCCAGCTTGGCCTGCTCCTCCAGAGCCTCCTGCCTGCGCTCCGCCAGAGCACTGCGCTTCAGCACCAGGATGTCCGCCTGCTTCAGCTTCTGCCTCAGGACCTCCGACACACGCTCCACATACCTGGGACACACACACACGCACATCTATAAACACATTTAAAAGACAAAGACTGACATACAAATGCAAACTCTCATCAGAGAAATGTGATTTTGTAAATTGTGGGTTGCAGCAAGTCTCTCATTTGCTAAAACTGCTATAAAGCACATCCTCATGAAACAGAGTCTGGAAATCCAGGAAATATTAATACTGAATATAAAAGTAACATGTCACATTTACAATGTTATTCAGGTGTTTTATCAATAAGGCTTTATTTACTGAGGTAGTTAAAGTTGAGGGAAGTTGCTGTGTTGCATTCTGATTGGAGAAAAGTCATTGTGGAGTCACTGGTGTACCAATTCAATTCAATTTTATTTATATAGCGCTTTTCACAGATGACTGTCACAAAGACGCTTTACAGAACAGAAAGGGGAGGAAAGGCTCTAAGCCCCCAGATAGCAGTGGTAAAAACTCTAGTAGGAGAGAAAACCCTCATACTGTGGCGAGAAAAAACTGCCCGATGGGAAGAAATCTGTACCACAGTTTCTCAGAGCCCCCCGCAAGGTATTTTAGCTTTAGCTTGTTCACATGTTTTTTGGGCACCACCGAGAGACTTTTTACTTGTTATCTTGAGAAATAAACTCACTGTCTGATTTGATTTAGCAGTGACCTAACCTGTTTGACGGTGATAGCCAATTAAGTGAGGAGGGGCAGGCTGCAGCTCAGAAATAGGCCAATTAGATGCACTAAAACGATATCTACCGATGTCGAGTTGACAACACAAACACATGACCCGCTACATGCTGAATTTCTTTTCTGGAGGGAGGCCTAGAGCTTCTGTCCCCCCTGTTTTGCTGGGGCTGTGGGGGCATGTGGTACACCAGTGTGTGGAATGTTCTAAGGGGGAGGGTGTCAGTGTGGTGCATTTTGATTGGAGGCGAACCACTGCAGTGAGCTCTGATTTGAGAGGAGTCACTGTGGTGCATTCTGATTGGAGGCGAATCACTAAAGCGTGCTATGATTTGAGGGGAGTCACTGCGGCGCGTTCTGAGTGGCTGACCGTGGCGAGGCCTGGATCATGAAGAGGTGCTGCATGCGCACGGTGGTCAGCCGGTCCAGCAGGAGGCGCAGCGCCCCCAGCACATCCTCCGTCCGCCCTCTCGTCTGCGCCTGGATGACGGCGGGCGCCAGCTGGAACTGGCTCATGGCCACCACGTCCGCCTCTTCGGCCATCTCGCTCAGCCGCTGGCACAGGAACAGCTCCAGCTGCCCGGAGACAGAGGCGGGGTCAGCCACGTACGGTCACCCGGGGACGCCATGTGCTACCTCACCCGGCTCCGCCCGCGTTCCAAAATGCCCCCTCTCCCCGTACTCCCCGTCACACAGTTGCATGATCTCTGAGCAGTGCTCACTTGCACGGCGGGTCGTTTGGACCGCTACCAATGCTCACGAGTGAAACACCCTCAAACCCAGAGCTCAACTCCGGCTCACGAAGCACCGCGCAGAAGAGCAGGACGTAGCCCAGATCCACGGCCTGTAATGAGCATGCAAATAAACTTTGAAAATAAACAGCTTTCTGTTTGTTCAGCTGTGATGCAGCTAAGGCTTCAGGTTCATTATAAACTTTGCATTGTGACTGTTTGTTCCATGTCCTGCGGATACAGCTAAAGTGTACCCAGAGCAACACTGGAAAAAAATCAATGCTCATATTTACCAAGGGTACCAATAATTTTGGAGGTGACTCTGAATTTTGTAACTTGTTAACATAGTAATCTCCAATTAAAATTATCAGTAAAAAGCCAAGCAACCTGACAAATGTTGGGTCGGGCATAATAACCACGATTCATGCACTTGGACCTTATAAGGGCGATTTAAATGTTGTACATCCACCCATACCTTGGAAGCACTTTCATGAAAACCAGAAGTAAAAGGATGGAAATCTAGGCTTGGATTTTATGTCATTGGCAGCCCTAGTTACTAAGATTACTCCTGCAATTTAATCAGGTGTGAGGCATTCTGTTAGATTCCACTTGAACCAGAGGAAATCGGTATGCTGGACATGCCCACAGGCCGCCCACGATGCAAGCACTAATGAAGAGTGATGTGAGCGGGAATTTCACTTTAGACTAGGAATATTCCGAAATAAATATCTGCGCATAGCACATTTACCGACAATGAATAACAAAGAAATTCCCAGGCTAGAATACGTTTATCTCATCTCCGCAGGGCATTTTGGTATCGTAGCATGCTACAGAGTATGACTGAGTGGATAGATAGCGGGGCTACACAAACCACACACCTCCATGAGCTCGTCGACGAACTGGCTCCGCGTCTGTGGATTCTCCAGCAGAGAGAGGGCGTCCTCTCCTCTGGCCACGCCTTCAGGGCCTGGAGAACGCGAAGCAAACGTTACGACATTTACTAACTATATAACATTTACTTACAATTCAGGTGATGTAACAGTGTCAACCAGGGATCACAGTGCAACCAGACAGGGTGAGTGGGAGACACACTTATCTGGAAACACCAACCAATTTTAACAAAATACTTTTGCTGCATTAACAGAGAAATATTAGCATTTCCTTTTAATGTATAAGTATAAGCTGGATGTCTGACCTGGGGTGTCAGTTCTGTACATCAGTCACACTGACCGGTTAAAATGTGAAATTCCACGTCAGTTAGGCAGCAAAAACAGTTTCCAAATAGTCAATACCAAATCTTCCTGTAGTATAAGAGGGGAGTATAAGACCTTTGTTGATCTCGGGATGAAAACAGTGAATAAAATAGGCTTTATATCACATGATTTGTGTTCTTTGGCTCTTTATGTATAATGTAACTATTAAAAACAATAATTTTGGTTGCAAAATGTTTTTAAAGATTTTGAAAACATGGAGAACTGAGATGAAATCTTTAAGCATTCAAGCATGTATGAAGGCTTGAAAAAAAGACACAGACTTTGGATACATTCTTCCGTCAAGCACAGCGTAGATCAGGGGCAGCTTTGATTGCTGAGGGGAAACATCTATCTATAATTCTGATTTGGCACATGTCAAGCACATCTAGTTACAGACTTTGGGCTTCATTTTCAAACACTTACACATCACAGAGACATGTTCCAATATGGTACACAACATATGTTTAACCCTTGTGTTGTCTTCATATTATGTATGCGCCCCCTGTCCACAGGGTCAAAAATGAGCCACCCTCACCAGACCCCTTGTGATAAAGCTTTTAATTTTTAATCCTAAATCTATTTTTCATGTAGAAACGACCTGTCATTCATCAATAAATTTCCTACTTCAGTCCAGAAAGACTATATTTCTTCAGTCTATATCACTCGTTCTTACTACAAAACACACATCATAATAGATTTTTTTTGTTGTTGCTGTAATAGATGTGTGCAGGGTTTGCAGGGTTAAAAAAGATTCATAAGACAATCTTTGTGCCTTGATGGTGTAACGCTTTTATTAAAATGAAAAAAAAGGGTTTTGTTCATTTTCTTTCTAATGGTAGGGTCACTCAAGGAAAAGTCATCAAAATTCATGCTGAATAAAATAATATCTAGGGCGTTTTCACCGCTGTGAAACTCAGAAACTCATTTCTGACTTGAGGGCAACACGGGGATTAAAGACATGTCCTAGAGAAATAACAGTAATATTGGAGATAATAAAAGTAATATTGCTGCAAAGATAATTAAGACAGCCTTACAGCCTTTCCTCTCTCTGGTATTTGCCTCTTGGAGGCAGATGTCTCTTGCGAAATGGACAAGGCCCCGAGCAGAGCCACTGTGTAAAGGAAGTGAAAGTGCCTGTCTACAACCGCAGCGTGGGGTCTTTACACCCAGGCCAAAAAGCAGGTTGGCCTAATTGCCGGAAAGTTCCTGTTGGCAGCACTGCGGATACCAGCATCCCTCCAGAATACAAAGTGCCTGCTCACCGTGCCAACGCTGGCTCCCTGCCCGCTGACGCTCCACCTGCAAGGGCAACTGACTGCACCGCAAATGTGGCACTGCCCTCCGCTGGCTCATGGGAGAACTACACCCACAGTGGCCACGTCTACTCGATTTACGGTTGACTTAATTTCTCAAACAGTATTTACTTACATAAAAGTATTGTATATCTAGCAGTAAGAGTAGTAGTGTCAAGTAATCAGCGTTTATGATATTACTTCCATATATAAATCAGATTTCTGGGGGCTTTGTGCTCCGTAATTTACACTGAAACACTGCCATCGTGTGGACATGGGGTATAACAAGAAAATCACCCTTAAGCCAAACAGCTAAAAACAGACAGTGTTCAGATAACATTCAGTAATGAAGTTTATCAAGCTCTTCTCAAGTGTAAAATCTGTAGATGTCTTACAGTCTGTGCCCACGTCGACAACTTCAATCTCCACCGGAGCGGCGTCGCCTGCTCCCCAGTCAATGCCTTCTGAACCGATCTCCTGCAGAGAAAGGGAGAGAGACGGTGTGAAGTTGCACGCCATCTGACAGCAGAAGGATTCATCTAAACAAAGCGCAGAAACGCAAACCTATACCACTTGTTATTACCTACAAGTCAAAGCCCTTATAACCTTGAGCAATATCTAATTTTAGTTATGTTGGACATTCCATTCCAATCAAAGCTACTTCTGTAAGATACATACGGATGTTTCTGATTTCTGGAAACATTAACATTGCTGTGCAAGCTGGTTCGGGTAACCGAAGTGTATTTTCTTTTTTTTTTTAAACCACAAAACCCAGAATGACCCTTTAGCAGCCTTTGTAAAGACAGCAAGTCCTCAGAAATTTCCGTGTCTAAAACATCATTGTGCGGACCAATCAAAGGCATACACTAAAACCGAAATAAATTGGGGAAAAAAAACAAAAAACAGAAAGGAAACTATCCACTCCAGGCCAAACTATAGTCTTTAAGGCAAAAGAGTTTTTTGACGATAATTGTTTCAGTATTATTATTATTATTGAAACAATGTTATTTGCTACAATGTTGGAATTGTCCTTTAACATTCATCAATGTTGCAGGCCGCATGAATGAATGCTTGCTTTAAACCTGCAATGGAAACACAGCCATGGCCTGAGGCTCTGTATGGACTGTGCGGGAGATATGAGGAGATGTCCAGAACAGGATGACCTTTAGTCAAGTGTGAGTCATAAAGACTCTTTCATCAAACTCACCTCTCCGTTGGGCTCCAGGCTGATGCCCCAGTCTACACCATCCTCCACCGAAATCCCAAAATCCCCTGCTCCCTCACCAGCGCCCAGTTCACCCCAGTCAATCTGCAGCACGCGCACGCGCACACACACACACACACACACACACACACACACACACACACACACACACACACACACAAAGCAGAGATGCATAGAACACATTTTTATGGGCATGCACATTTCCAATTCCCATCTTGCCTGTGTCAGATTTAAATGACCATTTCTATAAAATATGGCTGCTATTAATGTGCACTGTTCCTATATACCAAGTAGGTTCATATCTACAGTTTACAGCGATTACAAGAAATGGTCAAACATGCACTTCACTCACCCTTAGAGTTCAACATCTAATTACACATTTAAGCAATATCACATGAGAGGGAGTGCTGTTATACTGTATATCAGCACGGCTGTGAATCGCTCGCAGGTACGAGGCTGCAGGCCAAGTGCCGAAGATAATCACAGCCATGCTGATATACAGTATATCAGCACAACCTCGAGTGTGACATTGCTTTTATACAACAGTTCTACTAGCCTATAAACTATCTATCAAGCAATGATTGAGACAACAGATTATGATTTTGTCATTTATTCGGCTTCACCAACAAATATAGTTCCGTCAGGATTCTTAAAAATCATTTTTTCAACAATGCATCAGTCAGAATGTAAACAAAGCGGAGTGATACGTTACAGTGCTGTTGTACTGTATATCAACACTCATGGAATGCCTCTTGTCCAATAAAATTACTCGACCGAAACTAACTGTTGTATAATAAAGAAACAAGTATCAGGGGTCTAAAAGTATGGTTTGGCCGATAAAACGTAACCATAATTACTGAATATTGTTTGAGTGCAATAACATTCGTTTCACCGTTTCTAGTGTAACTTATCTCTAGGTCTCTAATGATGGTTTTCTAGCCATATTAACTGCCCTAGGAGTGCACAATATGAAGATTCTGAGGCCAATATTAATAACAGATATTTGACTGTTCATATTGGCTGGTGCCGATACCTCCCTGTTTTACATTATAACACAATGCAAACTGCAACCAAGTATTCACATTCATGGACAAAGTAAATGAACACAGACTTGAACGTATTAAAGACAGATGTAACAAAATCTGTTAACTTGCTTACAGAGAGCATGAGTCTACACTGCAACAAACAAGTGTTGTCTTAACAAGTGTTTTAGCCTCATAATGAGACTTAAAATCTTTTTTTTTTTTCTCTCATGGTGAAAATATTAGCTTGTTTTAAGTTACTTTTTGATTGACAAGTGAAATTATCTTACCCCATTGGCATATCTTGAAATGAGTAAAACTAGATTTTAAGTCTGAATATAATACTAAAATGCTTGTTAAGATTGACATATTTCTTGGTTTTTGCAGTGTAGAGAGCTACTGAGTCTCTGTATAGTTTTACTTGAGTTTGGCTGATAAAATGATACATTACAATATAACTAATAATAAAGGTTCAAATGGCTATGATTAGGCTACTTTTTGTACATGACACACAGCATCAGCAGTACATCAAATGAGTCTATGTTGCATCATCATATTGGGACAGCGTATTGGCAATAATCTTAGCTTATTGACCAACACTGAAAATTACTTTTAAGCTATTATCGACAGACACCGAAACAGCCGTGATATTATTGTGCATCCCTAAATTGTACCATTTTTTAAATGTCCATTTTAGATGGCTAAAAGCTTGTGCTAAACGCTAAACTGTAAACTGATGAACTGTATGCTCACCGTTTCCTCTGTGACGGTGTCCGGGGGCGGCTCCTCCACTTTGGGTCTTTCGACGACGGAGGGCGGGCTGCCCGTGCGCCATTCATAAACCGTCGTGTTTCCTTTCTGCTGGACAAAGGTCAACATGGGCACTACGGGCTCAGACCTGCGGATACACGGACGGAGAGAAGGCCATTTCACTCACCCGATGCTTTACCCATCTGCCCAACCCTGGTCCTGGAGAGCCACAGGGCAACAGCTCAGAGATAGTTTTTGCCTATGACTTAACCACGTGCACATGCATCTGGTCCTCCTCAAATTGCAGTAATATTAGACCCGTCGTCCTGTAGAGCCACAGGGTTTTTCTTGGTACTCAATACTTAACTCATCAGATAAAGCAGCTGATCTGGTTACAACTCAATGAACTCTCCGCACTTTGCTGATATTAAGATTGAGCTAAGGGCTTTCCTCACTTGATTGGAGGTCACGGGGTGTCAACATCACATCGCTGTGTTTGAACATTCTTATGCACACTCTCACGGATGTAAAAAGGCAGAAAGATCCGCCGAGATCTAATAAGAACACTACTGCGGATAACGAGGAGGTTCATCGCAGGCCAAATAACATATCCGGCGACTGAATGCCGTCTATCTGCATCAACGACGACAAAACGGGACCTCAGCACGCCTCCGACGTCTTGCCCAGACGCAACATGAGACTCATCTGCAGTAGGCCTACGCGAACCAAACACTTTGAGTACTCGTTGAGGATAAGGGCTTATGTAGTTAACCGCACAGTGTCTGGAAAAGAATACGGCGGTATGTGGAATCGTTGCGGCCGTTTGTTAGTCCGTCCTGGTCGGGGTACTCGCCACTGGCAGACGAAGCGCGTGAAGGCGCCGTAGAGCTGGATGGGCTCCTCCAGGCAGGCCGCCTCCTTCCCCAGCTGCTCGAGTACTGAGGGTAGGTCCTTCACCAGGGCCTGCAGCTCCCGCGCAACGTTCTCCCCCTTGGACAGAGACACGTGCAGTCAGGGCACAGAGAGCGACAAAGTGCGCCAAAACTGCAAAACAGTGCAGAGCAGCGCAGCACAGCACACTGCAAGTAAACGGCAACGTGAAATGCGGCACAGTCGAGACCAAAACAGCACGGGGAACCGCAACGCAATACAGCGCAGGAAACTGCAAGAACAAAGCAACGTGCAATGTGGCGCAAGGCACTGGTAAACTATGGCTTGTCCGACTCAATTTCGCTAATCTGGTAACATCAGGCATTAGCGCAACTACGGCGCGGTTGTAAAAGAGCCTGGTTTGATAGGAATAGATTAACTGTGGGTGTGATTTCATTATTGCCAATCAGATCGGCCCATTTCTTTCCCTTTAAAAACAGTGTGTTTGCACCAGAGCCAATTGCTAATTTCGTCATGGCCGAAGAGCAAGCGCGTAATGAGAGGCTCCGTTACGAGCCTCCGTTACGAGCCTCCGTTACGAGCCTCTCTACGAACCATTACTTGTGACATCAAAACAAAGGTGAGACTGAATAGTCATTTTAATATTTATATGCCGGTGCTTGTGTCTTTACCACAACTTAAAATAATGTAATGGAATGTAAAAAGTAATGTCGCCTCATATGGCGTCCCGTTGTGTACTCCATTTGACTGAAGTGACAGCAAAAAAAATTTACATAACAAGAACCAGTGCACCTACGCGTAGAGCCGGTCTCCCACGTTCTGCGTGTCTCCCATTCAAATAGTTTACATTGATTAACTCCAGACAGGTGAAATTCCTAAATAGCCGACATTGGACTGCATAACTGAAAACAGCTTGCATATATGAAAGAGTCAAATTGAAATATACACAAAATATTTCTCACATATTTCTCTGTGCATCTCACTCTGTTTATGCATTCATATGTGGTGCGCATTCATAACGCCACCAATATAGCACAATGCAGCAGTGTTTGAGTTTAAACCTGGTCAGGGTTGGTTTAAAACACAAACGCATTATTGAACACCAAACTTGTATAGCGCCGACTGTTTCTACTGACGCCCCCTATTGCAGTGCCAGACCCATGTTGACGCAAACAGGTTTACTGCAGACCACAAAATTACCAAACCTGGTACAAACAACAAATATTTCAGATGCCCAAGACAAAACCAGGAATTACACTTGCACCCAGGCGTGTTTACGTTGTCACAAAAAATAGGGCCCCCTGTCTTAGTCATTTCTTGAAATAACAGAGTAAATGGGAACCTTTCCCAGCTGCCAAAGGCATCTACACTGGATGAAATCTCTAAGAATTGTTTCATAAATTGGCTGGGATATTCAGCCCCAGTGTTATTACTTCACAGCTTCCTTTCACCCCAGCACTGAAACTATTGTATGTGTGTACTGACAAATGTCATTCTTCACTAAATCTGAGGGGACCATTATGCAAGTGTTGCGAACTGTGCTTTTGCCTGAGGCCAAACTCAGCTTTCAGATGTGGAGGGCCCGTGGCTCAGCGTACTTCTGCACTGTGTGTCCTCACCGTGATGCCGTACTGCTTGCAGGAAGTGTAGAATCTCTCCCGCATGTCGGCGGCCCCACTCTGGCACTCCAGCTCCCGTCGACTGAGCTCCTGCTGCAGCTGCTTAGCCTTAGCCACCTGCCTGCGCAGAGCCGGGCCCTCATAGCTCACACTGCGCCCCAGCAGGCTGGCCACCTCCGCTACATCCAGAGAGCAACAGGTCAACACACGTACAGTACACACGCCCATATATGCACATGTACAGTACACACGCCCATATACACACATGGAGTACACACGCCCGTATACATACATGTAAAATACACACACCCATATACACATGTACAGTACACATGCCCATATACACACGTACAGTACACATGCCCATATACACACGTACAGTACACATGCCCATATACACATGTACAGTACACATGCCCATATAAACACGTACAGTATACACGGCTGTATACACACATCCAGTACACTCGTACAGTACATATGCCCATATAACCACACGTACAGTGTATACACACCCACATACACTCGTACAGTACACATGCCCATAAAGACACACGTACAGTACACATGGCCACATACAATCATGTACAGTACACATGCACGTATACGCACAGAGTACACACGCCCATATACACATGTACAGTACACATGCCCATATACATGCGTACAGTATACACGGCCGTATACACACATCCAGTACACATGTACATATAACCACACGTACAGTATACACGCCCATATACACATGTATAGTACACATGCCCATATACACACATACAGTACACATGTATAGTACACATGCCCATATAGACACACGTACAATACACACACTCGTATACATAAACGTACAGTACACATGCCCATATACACACACATACAGTACACACGAATAGTACACATGCCCATATAGACACACGTACAATACACACACTCGTATACATAAACGTACAGTACACATGCCCATATACACACACATACAGAACACTAGCCCACATAGACACAAACACATTTTTCAAGAGAAGACGCATACACGTTCTCATACAAACAAATACATACACATATTCAGGCAAAAACACTGGCAAACACACAAAGACACACATTCTTATACAGACAAACACAAACAAACATGTAGCCATAAATATTCTCATATAAAGAATGACACACACGCATACACACAGTGCTGCTATTTGCCTGTCTTAATAATTTCAATATAATGTCCATAAAGGGGAACTTTAACGTAAATTAAATGTTTGACGACTGATTGGTCTGGTCACCGTTAACATGGTAAAGATTTCTCAACAGCCATCTCTCATCTTGGAAAAATATGCTAATATGATAATTCTGCATGACTGGAGCAGCAATATTCAATGTTGAATTGTCGCAGAGCTGTGTGAAATGCAGGCGTTTCAGATGCAGGTCGTGGCAAACACATTAATCTACACATTATTTTAAGCTTCTAACAGTGGAGGGATGCAAAAAAATATAGTAAATAAATGTATATCATGTCCTATCCGATAACACATCACCAAATGATTTAAATATTTAGACTGGGAGACTTGGTAGGAAATTACACCAAGCTACTCTCCACAAAATGTCTCTCCAAATTACATTTTATGCCTGGTTTTCAATGAAAGTATCCTTAAAATAAATCACTTCGTACCCATACTGTGTCACACAGACACAATAGTAAGACACAGACTACATTATTTCCACACCCACATCACTCTCTCTCCCTCCCTCCCAGTCACACCAAAAGCCAGAATATACTTCTCCACAAAGCAGTCATACTTACCAAGGTAGGCATTGTCTTTTTCATACAGGGACACTATTTCTTGCCAGTCCTACAGTTAGAAAACGATAGAGAAAAGTAGAAATAAATACAGCTGTAAAAAAGAAATACCTCTCTGGATGTGAATACAAGGACAAAAGATGGTGGTGGAAATGTCCATTTCGCACCTTCATCCTCTGGGAGGAATATCTGCCGAATATATTCTTGGAGGAGGCCTCTGTTCCTTTCAGGATTTCAACGATCCGTTGGCAGTGAAAATAGTGGATGTCTGTAGCAAGACAGTAATACATGGTAGGCAGCATTTCCTAATTGTTACAGTCCCACCAACTCCGCAAAACATTTCTTGGCAGATCCATCAGGGGGCTCCACCAAATACTAAAATAAAACTTTGTTTATTCAGTTTGTTTGTTGATTGCTGACATTACACAACTTTTCTGAAAATTATTTTGTATGCATACCGCCACAGTTTTTGAATTTAGATATCAACGTCTCTGAATGGACAGCTTTTACCGTGCATACTCCCAAATGGACTAACCACATAATACTGTGCATAGCTCAGATTTGTGACTGTGGATTATGTGGATATGATACCTTGGACTGTGAAAATACTCCACCGGCAACAGGAGAGATGTCATAACTGTGAGGGTGGTCTTTGCAGTAACAGGGGTCTGTACAGGTCTGGGTGTCTGCGCAGTAACAGGTGTCTATACAGGTGCACAAGTGTGGGTGTCTGCACAGTGACAGGCGTTTGTACAGGTGCACAGGTGTCTATAGGACTCACAGGATCCAGAGAGCAGTTGTTTGATCTCCTCATTTTCAGGCATATCCTGGATGGCAGCATTGATCTTCTCTCGAATGGTCATCACCGCACTCTGCCACTTCAGGTTGCAATGTCGTCGGTCCACCAGCCAGTCTACATGAAGCAAGGCAACCAGGAAAACTGAGTAATGGCAAACTGATGACAACCCCAGCTAAGGGGCATTTTCTTCCAATTACAGGACATCTTTACAAATTATTTGAAGGCTTATAACCGCATGGCATAGAAAAGTTGCTCATGACTGACCTCCCCCCCTCCCCTCTCAAAAAAAGAAAAATAGAGAAAATGATCAACTGAAGTAATCATAGGTTTGTTAGCCATGTCTAGCTGACCATTTTAATAATGGCTGAATTTTTAAAAAATAATACATAAAACAAACAATATGAATGATTTTTCAGGCACAGGAACTGAGTTTCTGATCCACATTTGACATACCTATGCAGTGGTCTAAATTCAGCTTTGCCTTTAATCAAAATCCAAATGTAATGGAGGACAGAATAGAGACATATTAAATTGTGTCAAAACAGTATTTACCGAGGAGTTTGCTGGTTTGTATGTCAATGGGAAGATTTTGAACATTCTGCGGAAACAAGTTTTAATTTTTCATGACAAGGTGGGGGATTAAACCATAAGAAGAAGATGCAAGAAAATCACAGACATTCAGGAAAAGAATACAAAAATAAAAATCTATTAAATTTGTATCTATCTAATCTATTTTTACTCTTGCCATCAAGCTACAGTAACAAGCCATCAACTCGTGATATAGTTTAGCGGAACGACAGACGCTGACCGAATGTTTGCAGGTGGCAACTACTTATTAATACGAATAAAACTACGTTAACGAGGCACGTTAACTCACTGACGAAAATATATTCCGGGCCCTCTCGTACTACAATTAAAGGAAGAGTACATCTAGTTACATTATCAAAAGTAAATTAGCGAGCAAGCCCGAAAAAAACGTAATCATTGCAATGTCTTATAACGTACATCCATGATTCCTTGTTCAGTCAAAACTGCTATTTTCGTCTGAAATCAAAACATTATAACAAGAAATTTCATGTTTCTTCAGCTTCCATCCACTGAATGAGCAGTGGCGTGTTTATAACAGATGACACGTCAACAAATAATACACCAATCATAATGCAAGAATTCTTCTTCTGTGAGTTTTATAGAGGGTAATTTTAGCGCGATACTTGCATACCGCCACCTACTGCTACGGAGTATGGAGTAGCACGTCAGGACTATAAGAGAGGATGTCATATCTTTTCTCCTCAAAACGCCTCCCTTCAAACTTAAATGTCAAACTTTCTGGTCTTCCCTTTCCCTATTATTGTTACCTAACAGCCCACACGGTGTCAAATTCATCCTCCTTTTCAGCTTTCATCCTGTCCCCATCCAAACTTTCCCTCAAATATTGTGTTAAACGCTTTGGCTTAAAACATCTGCTAAATGACTAAATTGTAAATTGTAACGTTAAACAGTTTCTGGCATCTCAGTATGGTGGACAACTGCCTGTCTTGCGTTTCCCTATCCTGCATAAGGAACAATTAGGCTAAGCACCAATTGACCTTAGCCTTATCTTTCCTTTCTGCATTTCCCTCCACACAACTAATGGCTGTGTATCAGGGGGTTTCAACCTTTGCTAATCCAGGGACACCCACCTGGGCTCAAAGGTATCCAGGGGACCTCATCATAAGTTAAAAATGGTATTTTAACCCTTTTAAGAGTAGATTGGAATTTCTTTTCAAAATTCTAAGTCAATTTTCTAGAACTCTACAATGTTCTAGAACTCTAGAACTGCTTTTAATTACCATTAGTGATTGTCACATCAGCATTAGAATGTTCAGTTAAGTGGGCACTGGGCAGGGATTTGATCCCCGCCAATGCACTTTCTTAGCATTGGTCCCTTTTCTATGTGTTACAGTCTCTGCTTTTTACCTGAATAAAGCAAAAAATACAAAAGGTGGGTGGACTGTCCTGCTCTCCTTAAAAGAAGTACAGACGGACTTCAGCATGTTATTTGTCTTTTCCAGAGGTGGAAATCCAGGGGACATAAAGTAAACGTCCTCCCCAGTATTTTGCTCCAATCACCTGGATTTGCTAATTAACATAATTTATCAGCGAGGAGGTAGAATTAGTGAAATCAGCTGGCTGAGTCTATGGGTGGAAGAAACACATGGCAGGACTTTTACTTTCTGTCCCCTGGATTTCCACCTCTGGTCTTTTCACATTATATCACCCCTGGCAGGTACTGTAGGTGACACCACACAAGTTGCTTGCAACATTTATGGCCTCAAAATATTTAGAACACTGAAATGTTTTTACATTACATTACATTACATTCATTTAGCAGACGCTTTTATCCAAAGCGACGTACAGTAAGTGCATACAGAGACATCATCAAGATCACTACAGAACAGACAAAGCACATCCTTCCCATAATGTAGCAGCTATCCCTAGCAATGAACATCGACTGTAGTTCACAGTAAGCTGTGGGCAAATCAGCAACACCACACTTCCATTCCAAATACTATTATAAACAATAATAAACAGACAGGAAAACACAGGGAACTAGTAAACAGGGAACTGATATTCCTAGGTGAGGATATCAGTCAAGGTGGAGTCTGAAGAGGTGTGTCTTCAGGCCTCAACGGAATGCAGGCAGGGTTGGAGTAGAACGTAGGGGAATGGGAAGTTCATTCCACCACTGAGGAGCTAATGTGGAAAAACTCCGCAGTCGGGACAAGCGAGAGCCTTTGACACGGAGGGGGGGAAGTGCCAGTCGCCCTGCTGTAGAAGAGCAAAGCAGGAACATAGTTCTGGATTAAGTCCTGCAGGTAGGCGGGGCCTGTCCTATTGGCTGCAGTGTAGGCCAGGGTCAGAACTTTGAACCTGATCCTGGCTGCAACTGGCAGCCAGTGGAGAGACCTCAGCAGGGGGGTTACATGGGAAAATTTCGGGAGGTTGAAGGTTTTACTGTAACATGAACAGACAAACTGCTTCTGTTATACTAATTATGACCAGTTTAATCCATCACAGATGAGGGAATCATTTTCTTAATTGCATTTGCAGTATGTGTCCATGTAGGGGTGGTGTTGCACTGTGGAAGCAATCACAACAACAAAGAACTTGTTTTTTAAAACATCTTTATTCTCCATAATTTTAGCTTCCTTGCTAATACAAAAATGTCAAAGTGGTTCCTGCTATATTATCTACAATCTATCTTTTTAAATTATTTTTAAATAAGCAATGTGTCTGCCGGCCAAGGTTTACCTATGACAAATTCCTAATCTTGAGTATGTTTCTGTTCTGAATGACTTTGAATATAAGATCTCTTGAAAAGTCTGGTCACATGTTTACCCTTTTATCTGTGTGTGTGTGTGTGTGTGTGTGTGTGTGTGTGTGTGTGTGTGTGTGTGTGTGTGTGTGTGTGTGTGTGTGTGTGTGTGTGTGTGTGTGTGTACTGTGCATCTAATTAATCACCCACTCATAGAAATTATGCACTTGAATACAATCAAGAAGTAGATAAAATAGGTGACTAACTGGTAACATTTGTGGGGTCAAGGTAAAATATCAGCATAGTTTGTACAACTACTCATTTTAACAGCAATAACAGATTCTTTTTTTTTTTTGGAGTCAATATTTTGCTGTATTTTCACAAATGGGGCAGGGATTTTTGATGAATTAGTTATAGCTAAACCACACGCTTGATATTTCATCCTGAACTTGTTTGTAGATAGTTGCCAAGGGAGAGAGACATATCCAGGTTGCATAATCAGTCGTGCTCAAGAAATTCCATTGATTATCTTCTTCCCAGCACTCTCTGAAATAAATCGTGTTCCTCGTCTTGCTAACACGTGCAAATATCAACCTCCTATTTCTTATTGGTCTCCCAATAAGTTAATGATTTCCCTCTAACGCTTTCGACTTCTGCACACAACCATGTGTCACCTTTTGCGTGCCTCTGTCCCATGTTTGAACAAACAAAAGTATCGGCTTTACTGCTTTTTTGTTTGTCGTGTTTGCAGTACACCTTATCTCATGTGGCTCTGCTTGATGGGGACCTGGGACAGCAGGGCCTCCGACGGCAGGGCCTCACTGTGCTGTGTTTGCTGTACTGGTTTCAGTTCCACACTCTCGCCTGGTCTGGAGGGCCAATCCCATTGAGATAACACTGTTTAAACCTACCATTTGGACCTTGAGGCGCTCCTCCACCACAAACATTCGCACTGCCAAAAGAATGGAAGTCCTCCTCAGCCCCAGGTAAATAGGTATATCGAGAAAGCTTATAGGGCTATTGAAAGCCGAAGCCAAATAATACTTCTAACTCCAAAAAGAGTCTTTACACTGCAAAAACCAAAAAATAAGTCAATCGTAACAAGTATTTTTAGCTTTAGACTTAAAATGTTTAGGCTTGCTAAATAAGACAAAAAGATTGCCACTGAGGAGAGACAGCTTTACTCATTTCAAGATTAATGGGGTAAGACAATGTCACTTGTCAAGAAAAAAGTTACTAAAAAGTAACAAGCTAATATTTTCTCCTTGGGAGAATTGTTTTTAAGTCTCATTAGAAGACTAAAATACTTGCTAAGACAAATTCTTTGCAGTGGAAGAATGGTCCAGCTGCAGACTAGCACAAGCATTATGCTTTTGAGGAGGTGTGTCTGCAGCTGTGGGTCGCAAGAGCATTAGTCTGCAGCTGGACTAACTGTATTAGATGCTCTGGATAGTAAGGACCCATGCATTTCTATCTATTCTGGACTGAACAGAAAATACACATAGTGCATTATAATAGTATCTGTAGGCTGATACCATCCCAGGGAAGCCTTCACAAACATTTTCACAGCTTAGGTGAGTTTGTATTTAAAGCAGAGAAAAGATCTTTGATGGTTCATACTAACTTTGATTAATTTGGAGGACTAAACATTGATAGCCAGCGTGACAGGCAACTTAATGATAACAGAGCAGCCCTGTTGGTCCGCCACTCCCTCTCAGGAGAAACTGTACAGAGTTCATTTGCATCAAATTACCTTTTCCTATCTGATTTATGAGACTGATCACAGCATCAGATTAAGGAGGACACGGGCAATGTTTCTTGTTCATGCGGCCTGCACTTGTCAGAATGGGAAAAAGCCAAGCTGAAATCCAGGTTTGCTTTTAAAAGTAAAAATAACCCTTTAGCCATGACCAACATAAAAAGAAAATAGCTATTGTCTAAAAGGTTAGCAGAGACCTTTTACTGTCCAGAGAAGGAAATGAATATTTTTGTGCACGAAAGTTATGTTTTATTTATCTAATTTCCATTATTGCAAGTTCTTGTGAATGTGATCCTACAACACAAGCCAAAATTGTATTGCAAGCAGTTGGCTAAAGCTAGCGTAATAATGTACCATTTTCAAATCATGAAATTTTGCAATGTTCTTAAATTGTGTTACTTTTATTTAACCATTGGAAGCAAAAATGTTGGTATATAGCATTGTTCATTTTTGAAAAAAATATGGCTCGTTCTGGTTTATTCCTGTTATATCCTGAACAGACACATATTCAAATTCAAGAAGAGTGCTTAGTTGGAGGCATTAAATGTAGAGAGCAAGTGCATGTTCTTTCCATGGGTCACTTATAATTGGGTTATATGTCCAATTAAATGCTTTCAGCTGTTATCCAGAGCCACTCTGGTTTTGAAAGAACCACTACAATCTGTTACGTCACAGCCTTTGGCTGAGCATTGCGTTGTGTATTCGAGAGACATTGGTTATTTTCCTGGAGAGGATAGTACCAAAAGGCCTGTACCGAATTAAACCGACTTAAAATGGAGGCTCTGCAATCATGGACTACTCAAACTGTACCAACAGTGTTAAGAAATTCAGTGCTTAACCGTGTTAACAGTTTTAAGAAATTCAGTCACCACATTGAAGTTCAACACCCATTTTGTTTCCAGATTTGTTCATATTTCTGAGCTTGATCAGCATAAGTCCTGCCAGCAATACAAGAAAGGTTTGTTTATCACACACAGTAAAGAAAAGCCAAGCAGCTTGTGTCAAAGCACAATAGTCTTTGACACAAAATCACTATGAATTGAAATCCTTTGCTCCATCATGTATTCTGTTATTCCAATATTGACAGCTATGTATTCTATATAAACTAGGGCGGTAATAATTAACATATTCATTGGAGTGTTCATGTATTAGCTGAACATTTCATTGTGGTGACCTGATTAAACAGGAAACAAACAACTCGAAAAAGGAAATTTATAAAAATCAGAAATCAATCAAAAATCAGAAACCTTTGGTATCATATGGCCCTTAGGCAGCCCATTTGAGCAACGGCACTACAATGTACATGCTTACTACAAAAGAAAAAACTTGTCTTTTGTCTCAAATTTTATTAAAAACCTGCAATGTTCTGAGCAATTAAATGTGTGATTCCATATAGAATTGTTGGAATTTAAACATTCAAACAAGAATATATAACCCTGGAAAACAACAATCAGTTAGTGTAGTGATAAATTCAACTAATAGGAAACAAATAATCAGCTATGTTTTTACTGACTGACAGGCCTAATATAAAGTAAGAGTATCTATTACACTATTAAAATCTATTTAAACGTTAATTTTCCTCATCCATTTGTAATTACCAATTGTGTCTCTCGCGTTACCCCTGTGCCACCCACACGTGTTTGCAGTCTCCAGTGGACTCGGCCACAAGCCAGCGACTACTTTGCAAACTACGGGTGAGCTAGTGCCGATTGGAGGAGAGGCACGTGTCTCATTGGTGCCAACTGGTAGTTTGTGGAAGCCTGCTGCCTTGGGAGGAACTAACACAACCAAAGCCCACCTACTCACATGCCCCTGGTCAGGCAAAGTCAAGCCATTATAGACTTCTTATCATAGTTGCTGATCACTGAGTTGCTGCAATATCTTAGCTATAGTTCTCAGCCTGTGTTAATGGCCTTTACCAACTGTGTCAGGCAGGAGCCCATAACTGGCAACATTGCAGGACAGTCATAAGAATTTTATGTTTGGAAATTATACAGTAGGCTACACACACAATTCCATTAGCCAATTCATCGCTTAACAGTACATTGCAGTGTTCACAAAGAGATATGACCCCTCAATTGTGCGAGAGAGAATGCACTGTGCAGGTGCAGCCTACTGTATTACAAAGGAGAGTGATCTAATGTTCGGGTCAGAAGGGTGAAGTTATGACCCTGTCTGGCTAACACACACGCAAGCACACACACACACACACAGTGCGCACCGCTACCACACAGTTGTGAAAAGCCCATCTGTATGTGTGTGTCTGTGTGTACGTGTGTGTGTGTGTGTGTGTGTTAGCCAGCCAAACAGGATAGAGACAGGGCGTGAGTGTGTCCTTTGTTCCTTAGCGACAGTATGACTAGGTGATGGGACATTGCTGTGTGTGACGGGGTGTGTCTGGCCCAGGCCCAGAGTCCCTCAGAGAACATGGGTGTGGTGAGGAGCCTGCAGAGGACACAGCACCCATGGGATAGGAAGAAACCAGCTTGTCAGCACAGTGAAATGCGGTGACATTTTTGTAGTGATATGTCGGTGGTGGGCTGTGACCGTCCGCTCTCTCTTCTATCTTGTCTCACTTGCCTAGGCTGCTTCAGTACAACTGTGATTTAAGTACTGACTGAGAGATTGTAAAAGAGGCTGTTTGCAGGTTTTATATGAAGGGTATGTTAAAATGTAAAGTTAACTCACATAATGTAATGTAATGTAATAGAAAAAATATCCCAACTGCGTGTCTGAAACTGGTACAAATTTAAATAAGAACCCAAAAGTGCACTCTCAGAGTTTCTTGCAGCCAACATACACTCACTGAGTAGCACCATTAGCAAAATTGAGAAACCTGCCAACATGTCACTCAAAACTAAGGAAAGAAGGGATTAACAGATGGAGATGAACATACAATGATGGGAATCCATTCAACGGACTCCAACCCACAGACCCACTTCAAAGCCATGTGATCTGTGTGAATCTGGTGTCGAAGCAATCATGATGGATGGCTGCGGGCAAACTTTGGTTTGGGAGGTGTGCGGTAATAGATCAGTTCTACCTGTCATCGGTCCAAGTCCTATTGTCCTGCCCTAATCGCTTCCTTTCTCATCTCTCCGCTTTGTCATGTGGAAATAACAGCAGAGTGAATGTGAGGGAAATGAGTTTTGCATGACATGAAGCTGTTATCATGTGGCACCGTTATCAGGATCATAAACATGAATGTTTTAATGGGATGTCTTTAAAAGAGTGATTTGTATAGGCTCTGCATGCCCAGTGGTAAGCATCTCGCAACAGATGTCTTCTCTTGACTGTGAAGAAATAGTGCATCCCACAGGTGCAATCTGTGACCAAGAAGATATGGGAGGCAGCAAACTTACCTTTAACTGACCTGTTTTAGATTTTTTTTCAAGATTAGCAAGTTATAATTTGAGAGATCCTCATTAATAGCTAATTTCTTACCACATTACTATACTGCAGAACTACTACGACTACTATAGTTCTATTCACAAGGAATACTTTCAGTTCAAAGAGAATATAATACCTTAAATAGTGCTGTGCCCCCCCCCCCCAGGTTTTTTTGTTGTTGCAATATTTACAAATGTTTGACCCCAAAAGTTCAACCTGACACAAAAGTATTGTAATAGAAATTTCTTTGACACTTTCTGTCACCTTTTGTGTGTCTCCCAATTGACTAGCCTTTTATCCCTGAATATAAAATATTTAAAAAAATATATAAAATCTGTGATGAAACATCTCAATAGGTGAGTAAAATTTAAGACCTGTATGGGAAAGTGCCACCAGAATCACCCACAAAAAATCTTTTAAACAGCTACCCCACAAATGACCCCACAACACCTTTGTAGAGTTGGTACAGGACTTTTGAAAACATAGCGTTATGTTTATAGAGTTTTTACTATTTAATTGCAACAAATTAGGAAAAGTCATATAGTGTGAAGATGAAAAAATAAGGTTAACTGTTTTTTTAGAGACGTCAAACATAGCATTGGTTCAAGTTGAGGGTTAACTACATACAAAATGGTCCTGCAAGAGCTGAGGCTGAAGACCTCTCACATTGGGTCTCATTCATGAAACGTCAGCAAAACGAATTTGCATGTAAATCATTCGCATCAATTGTGCCCGTATTTTGGCATTCATCAACATTTTCATATCTGAGATTTGTTCGGACGTAAGCACAAACTTTACACCTGCTCAGGACCACGCATACCTCATACATAAATTCAAAATGCCACTAAATGTAGCTTCAAGGCTCCATCCGATGAGGCATTTGCATATAGGCTATGAATAGAATGGGCTATCACTCCAGCACCTCATCTGATGCAAAACGTGTTGTTGCTAAACTTTTCTACAAACCTGACAAGGTGTGCAAAATGATATTGGCTGCTGTGTTCTGCACAACATGACCATGAAAAACAGCCTTGCTATACCAGACGTCCCCAATCCACCTGAACTTGGGATGCTGCGATCCTCTGGGCGCAACCGTTCAAAGTCTGCGCCTTAGCCCGCTGCACCACCGCGCCGCCCACTAAACCTTGAATCCTTGACTGAACATCTGCTAATAAATCTTATTTATAATCTTATAATTCTTTATTATTAAAGGAATCATTCTTTCTTTTGCTTTTTCTGGACCACTTTGACTTTGTATGCCCCTTTAAATCAAATTCGCAACTTCCATATATGGCAATTCATGGGCATGGATTTATGCTAATCGCAAAATAACGTGAACGTGCTTGTCATTTACAGTCAATCGGAATTCATGAACATTCACACTGAATATGAACAATATCTGCCTTTCCCACAGGGCTTGATGAATCCAGCGTAAATTTTTTAACTTGTTTCATACATAAATGTACGCACATATTTAAGAACGTTTCATGAATGAGGCCCAATGTCTGGAAGAAATTCAGGACTGCCTTGTCTTACAGAATTATTTAAACTAGCTTTCTAACCTGTAGAGTTCATATCAGGCCCTTTCAAAGCATCGCAATAAACTTTCAGCCGTGGAATGTATTCTGCTCCAGAATGCTCTGGTACATTGTGGAATACATGGTGGACTCATTGATTAAAGGGATAGTTCGGAATTTTGGACATAATGTCTCAATTACGACTTACCCATGATGTAGTTGATTGATGGAAACCATTTTCAGCTAATTCCATGCTGTCCCTTTTTTTGGACATACACACATTGCTAATGCTAGCGCAACTCTATGGCAACCGGTAGCATCCACTACCAAACGCACTTAAACACTCCACAGTGCACCCAAAGCGAATAAAATATGTCGACAGTCTATCGGGGAAGCGATACTTTAAGTTACCTACGAATGTAGTGCCGGCACTGGTCGACTACAACAAAGAAGAGTAACAAGTTGCAATGGTCACGTTCGCTCCGCCGCCGTACTTCCACAGAAAATATTAGGTCAGCACAAAGTAAAGGATTCAACGATAGTTTGACTTCAAAAATGATGGTATAAACACTCAAAATAACCCAGATAGACTGTCGTCGTATTTTATTTGCTTTGGGTGCACTGTGGAGTGTTTAAGTGCGTTTGGTAGTGGATGCTACGAGTTGCCATAGAGTTGCGCTAGCATTAGCAACGTGTGTATGTCCAAAAGAAGGGACAGCATGGAATCAGCTGAAAATGGTTTCCATCAATCAACTACATCATGGGTAAGTCGTAATTGAGACATTATGTCCAAAATTCCGAACTATCCCTTTAACTCAATATCCAGGTTCTGAGCTATAAAAGCTGTCCAAAAACATCACCATCCTGCCTTCATGTTTCATGTTGTCAAGAGGTACCTAAGCAGTAGGGTTAAGCTATGCTGATCTTCTATTGAGTTTAATGGTAGTTATTAGCTTCTAGGAATCCCACCTGAGGTCCACCTTAACAATGTGAAACATGTTGTCGGGATGGTGAGGGTTTTGGGTCAATCAATCAATGACACTGAGTCATGTTATTAACAACGAACCTATTTTCTGTACTGTGAATGCACCACATACTGACTGACTGCAGGTGCCCAATTGCCTTCAGTAGTCCCTGTCCCTATATAGAGTTATATATTGTCTCTTTTTCCTTGCATACATTTTTTTGAGGTAAGAGGTTCTGAGGGTTTCATCATCAGTAGTACAGTAGAAGTGTCTCACCCTGGATTCGAAATGCAAAACTCAGATCATGGATCCCCTGAGAGCCTATTCCTCACACAAGCTATACTTCTCTGGGGGTATTATTGTCTCAAAAATAAATAAATAAATGTAACTGATCCATAAAAAAATGCTACTGATCCACAAATAAATGTAATAGATCCACAAATAGATGCATCTTATCCACAAATAAATGCACCAGACCCATAAATAAATGTAACTGACCCACAAATAAATGCAACTGATCCACTATTAAATGCGTCTGAGCCACAAATAACGTGTGGAATCGCATGTATTTATTTGCACATTTTTGAGATAATCCTTACAGGAAGATGTGTGAAGAATTCACAAAAAAAAAAAAAATATATATATATTCTAAGTCTACTCCATCCAATCAGATTTTAAGACATCTTTTCACTAATGCCCACATTACTCCGACCAAATAAAGTAGGTTTCAGGCCACGGTTCTGTGAACTTCTCTAGCCTAAGGTACCGTACTTCCCTTCCCTCAGTGACGACTGACGACTGGAAGGCAGCCGCTGCCTCCAAAGACATTAAAGTTATATGGAAAAATACATGCCATTCTGAAACAGACCCACCTTGTGCATAAGGCCAATCCTTCTTAGAATTAGCGAACTACAAGCAAAATACCAGCTTGTTTGCATCCTTGGAGGCAGCAGCTGCCTTCCGGTAGTCAGTCCAGAGCCAGAAAGGAAAGTAGCCTACCTTGGCTTGGGCACGTCAGATAGATAGCCTCTCCCTGCACAAACACTAATTTTAAAACATATCGTTAACTATACTGCTATCAGTGAAAATCCGGTACTAACGTTACATTAGAGAACATTTCGCCTACATCCAGTTCATCCAGTGTACTCAACTAGCAACGTTACTCAAGAACAAGGGCGTTGATTCACGAACAGCCGTAGCTAGACTGTAGCGAGTGACAAAATAGCAACTCAGTCGAGAAAATGGCTGCATGCCCTGCATAAACACTCGGTTTAAAACATAACTATAGATGCCGGGGCTAGTTTCATTATAGTGCTGAAGGCAACAATAGGTAGTTTGAACAATAGCTTGACGTTAGCTACTTCTGGCTAACTATTTGTGGTATCATCTTATATTTTGTAGGCTACTGTGCTATTAGTATTCCAGGGGAGCTGACTAAAAAAAGCGTATGGCCATGCAGACAGACTTGCAAAATTGATGCTGTAAAAGGGTAAACAACCTGACATCAGTCTGCAGTTTGCCAGTTACAACTTCAGACTTATATTGAACTAGTTACTTAGGTTGCTAATGTGCACACTTATTGAGCACAGTTCTAGATGAAGTTACATCTCGCAACTGAAATACCACAACTAAGTTATCTTGCAGACATAGTTACTTAGCCAGCAGTAGCTAGCTAGCATTGTGTGTCAAGCTGTGGTTCACTACCTCGTTGCCTTCAGTGAAACTTTTGCATTAATTTGAGAGCAAATATTATTTTTTGAGCTACAAAGAGCATCAGATGATCCCGATAACCTCAACTGATTATGCATTTGGCCTACATGTGCACTTGCTGCATACAAATTGAAAGAAAATTTGATCTTGTTATGACTAACGTTAGCAGTTGTGCTAGCTAACATCGTTAGAGTTGTTAGCTAGCTAGCTAACTTTAGCCAACTAAAGTTTGCGCGCTCGATTGCATTTACGACAATAAAGTAACACTTACGGTTCGGAGAACCAGACGGGACCGATAAGGATTCTAAAAGCGTATCTAGAAGGATACGCCACAAACGCGGTATTAGCCGCACCAGAGGAGAGGAAAACAAAAGAACGGGAGCAAAACCTCCCTAGCACAAGCCAAATCAAAGCAACCTCAAAAGGAGGTGAGTCTCGATAAACAGCGAGAATGAATAACAAAAGAACCTCACGCACTAAATCATTAGGCGTAACAGGAGGTAGAGAAACAAAGCAGAACTCGATAAAACGAGTGAAGGACAAGAACAGAAAAGAAAACCTGTTATCCAGAGCTCTTGTGGTGAAAGAGCTGACACAAAAGGTAACAGGTAACAAGAATAAGGATAAAGAGAAAGATTGGAAAATAAAAGAGAAAACCAATCTAATCCTAATTCTCTAACCGGACTTGCTGTGTTTCTTATTCGTACAAACTATAAATGCAGCAACCGAAATTCCTATACCTTACCGACTTTGTCTGTCAACATAGCAAAGAAAATATCGAAGTGTCTGAAATGCGGAAGTCCTGGGCTATTTATAGCTGGCAGGAAACACAAAACAGGTGTAGGGAATAATTGTCGGGTAAGCTACAAACACCAGAACGGAGGCGGAAAAAATCTGATATAGCGTTCTGACGACACCATAAAAGAAACCAAAACGTAGACCAGCAAAGGCAGCAAATAACCATGACAATCCCAAAGCAGATTACTAAAGCTAACGTTAGCTGGGGTAGGGGGAAAAGCTAACTGGAAGTGCTTTATCCGCGCTACCTGTTGCTGATGAATCGCTTTTTTAATTATACTAGGCCTATAATTACAGTTTTCACTATTTTTGGTAGGGACAATTCTTGTTTCCTTGACATTGGTAGGGACATGTCCCTTGCGTCCATACTAAAAACTAAGCCTATGCTTAGAAGGATGCTTGTGTGTATTTTTCAATACGGTATAACTTTAATGCATTTTGAGGCAGCGAGTGCCTTCCAGTCATCATTGAGGGAAGGGAAGTTCTTTGGGCTAGAGAGGTTCACAGAACCGTGGCCTGAAACCTGCTGTGATTCATCAGAGTAATGTTGGCGTTAGCAAAAGGACGTCTTAAAATCTGACTGGGTGCAGTAGACACAGTTAAAAAATAGCTATTTGTGTGGATCTCTTCGCTATCTTGCTGTGAGGATTGTCTCAAAATTCTGCAAATAAATGCACGTGATTCCACACGCGCCAAGCATCGCGTAGCCTTAGTGCACAGTCATTAGTTTGGGAGACATTTGTGAGTGCAAAAACATATTTGTGAATCTGTCACATTTATTTGTGAATCTGTTTCATTTATTTGTGGATCAGCTGCATTTATTTGTGAATTTGTTCTATTTATTTGTGGATCCGTTAAATTTATTTGTGGATCAGTTATTTATTTTTGAGACAATAATAACCCCATATACTTCTGCCCAAAATGCAACAGCACTGCTGTGTAAATGTGAACACAAGAGAAAGGCTCTTTAGAGGGAACATTTCCATGCATTTGAATGGCATTCAAAGGTCCGATGAGCTGGAAGCAGATTAATCCTGCCTGAGATTTCTCCACATCATGCAAAGCAGAGAGGCGGCTTTCTTCCTGGTATCCTTACCAAAACCAGTGAGAGGCGGGGGGAGGGTGGTTAGGCAGAGCCCAGCTGCTGCATCAGTCACACTATCTCACCGTCACTGGGACAGGCCATTAGAAAGGCCTTCACAGCAAAAGTGGTCCTGGCTCAACAATGCACACTGGCCCATGCTTGGAGGACTGCCATCCTGTAGCTTTTCCAGCCCATTATACCTATTTTGTATTGCCACATTCGCGCCAAGCCAGACCTGTGCTGGAGATTTTGCACTTATTCTTATGTGATCCAAGCCAGTGAGACCCAATCCAGAAACAGTCTGGTTTAATTTCTGGTGCTGGCATGGTTGAAATCGAGCTAGCAGTTACTCCCACAGTAGTCACTTCAGAATTTTGTCATGAGGTCACACCGGTAAACCATAGAACAGACAAATGCAGGCAGCCCAATCAACAAATAAACACATAAAACAAAAATGTTTAGCTAAGGGTATCATGACGCACATAGGAGTTTTATTTATTGAAATACTTTCTGAGAGCAGCATTAGATGTGATTGGTTCTAGCAGTGGGGTCATTTCCAGTAGGAAGTCATTTTCACTTTGAATGTGGTGGCATGAACTGGCAGCAAACTAAGACTATAGAATGTTTGGTCAAATTCCCCAGAACGACCCATATTTATGTTTCAGTTAGACTAATGGCATCTAGTAGTTATCTGAATTTCACCACAGAAATTAAGATTGAATAACAAAAATAACTCAACTCATTTTGATTGAATACTTTTGCCTATACCTCATTGTATTTATGCCAAGCAGATTATTGTGTTATTATATTAATTTAAAAAAATAAGCAAAACAAATTGTAATAGCAGGGATGTGGTGAGCCTTGAACACTGGTCTCCAGCGGGAGAAGATGCCATGCTAACCATGACACTAAACTAGCAGAGGAGTTAGGCCGCCACTCAGGTAGATGAGCCTGTTCTGCTGCCAGGACATAAATGACCACACATTCTACTGGAAATGACCACACCTCCTCCTTTTTCTGATTGGACTGATTACTGATAGAACCAATCACATCTAATGCTGTCCTCAAAAAGTACTTCAATAAATATAACACATATGTGCTACCAGCACAGGAAGTTGTAAAATAACCCCCTTGACAATTAGTAAAATCTGTGCCAAACTGCAAAAGGGGTATTAGATTGGATTTCAATTGAATTGCAAGGGAGAAGTGAAATCACAATGCTGATCTGAAGCTCTTGAGTGCTCAGTACTGAACAACTTGTATACTCCCATCATGTAGCACACTTAGCACTCTGTGCGCACCCAGTCCTGTTAAATCCCAATGGAAGTTTTAACAATGATGGTTTCAGGGCCACTCAAAGCTGGTCCCAGAGGTTGTATGAGCTGCCTGGCTTTCCCTCCTTCCCCCAGTGCTTTACCAAATTGACTAATTAACTAATTTGTCTTATTAATTTAGCACTCATCCTTGATTTTGATCAGGTGAATTTGGCCCCCACCCCTACCCTTGAGAAAATAGAAACACAAGCAGATCCATAATGACTGCTCAACTGTTTGATTACTCTGTTGAGTGATTCCTGCCTTGTCTTTAATAACAGAAGTGCCCTCAGCGCCAGGTGATGAACTACCTGTGAAATATCAGTGCCCTGAGGTCAACAGGGTTGCCTCATCCAAACCCCATATGTCTCTGACGCCCAGTCTTGTGACAGCTGTGGAATTCTCAAGGGAGCATTTCCCTGTGTGGAGCCAAGCATGACTTTCGGCTGTTCAAGGGTGTGGACTGAGATTGTGACAAAACCTGGAAGCATTTTAAGACCAGTGTCTACATCCAGACCTTGAAATAGTGAACAACCATGTGGTGCAAGTAGACATGGCCAGTTTACCTTGTGCAAGGCCTGATCTGCAGGGAGGATCCTTGCCTCTGCCTTAGACGGGAGACCTTTCCCTTTCCATAGCTGCTTTGTTTGCTCTCCTACTGTTTACATAAGGGAAGGTATTCCTTTGATAACGGCACATATTTGTATAACTGGTTTGAAATTTAAAGCTATTTGCTCTCAAAACCCCATCTGGAAACCTGTAAGTGCACATGTGCACTTATGTGACACATACACACACACACACACACACACACACACACACACACACACACACACACACACACACACACACACACACACACACAGACAGCTTTGTGAATGGGGATGGTGCTGTGGGCTGTTGCGCTTCAAGCTCTGTTGAAGGTAAGACATTTTGAGTTTGTGAAAGAGGGGTCCCCAACTGAGTGCTGCAGCTCAGTGCAACTGAGCAGTCACAAAACCCAAAGGACTGAGCTGTGTGATTATAAGATTATTAACCCCTGTACATACCCGCACACACACACACACACACACACACACACACACACACACACACACACAAACAGAACTTCCACACACACACACACACACACACACACACACACACACACACACACACACACACACACACACACACACACACACACACACACACACACACACACACACACACACACACACACACACCACTGTGTTCAATCAAGGTGCCAACAATACACATAAATGATTGAGTGGAGAGGAATTCACAGGGCACGCCCTCTCCCACTCCCAGCATCTCTCACACTGACGGCCATCACAGACTAACCAAACCTGGAAAGACTGGTTCACCAGTCGTTTGGGAGGGGGGCGGTATTTTTACTCAAACTTACACTTTGATCAGTGTGATTCATATTTCTTCCTTAGAATATTCAAACATTTGCAAAGGTTTTGTACAGTTTAAATTATACAGCTATTTTGTTAAACCTTAAAAAAAACAACCTTATTAGACCTTATTAGAGCTTTTTGAGGCATGGTAAGAATTAAGCTGTAAGATCAGAGGCTGAAAAGCCGTCAGGTGAAATCCCAGATACATTTGACAGAAAAGTCAAATAAATAAAAAAATCCAACTGATTAAAACAAACAGTTCATGGCTATTTGCTGGATCTAAACTCACAAATAATGTCAAGAGGAAGTAGGGTTATGCCAAATTAAAACTGGCCACAGTACTGATCTGGCATGGTTTTCAGTGCTTTTATTTTTGATTGGAGCATATAAACAGACGCCCAGATTTGTGCGAGGAACTCCAATATTTTTATTTACTCTTTGGATCTAGATTTGATTCCCTTCCGTCACCTCTTACATGCAAAGAGAGACACCTGTGAGAGTTACTAAGTAAATGTTAACTCAGTGCTGTCAGTGAGCTGGCCGGCAATACTCAAACCCAACCCTCTCCGACTGGCTTTCATGGCTTAAATGTTTACTCATTCACAATGGGTTGGGCCTAATATTCAACTTGGCAAAGAGGCTGTGCGTGTGTGTGTGTGTGTGAGAGAGAGAGAGAGAGAGAGAGCGAGTCATGCACCTGTGGCTGAACACCTGACTCCGTTGCAGATTCAACACAGGCTGAACAGAGTAGGGAGAGAAAAGAAGAGAGATGAAGAACGAAGAGTAGATCAAAGGAAAAAGAAGATAGGTGAAGTGAGAAGAGAGGAGAAACAGGACGACAGAAGTCTTGGGTGTTTTGGAGTGTTGGGCAGCGGCATGACAAAGATCAGGCGATAGACTATTGGCGCTACAGCGGTCTAAGGTTTTCTGGACGGTGACAGGCAGATCCCTGTCTCTCTCCAGCGCGGGAACGCAGACCCTGTCCAGCTCAGCGTTAAGCAGGTGAGGACCTCGCTTGGCAACATCAGTGCAGCTTTTTTCTCACTTCTCTCCCTTCCTCTAATTCTCATCCACTGGTCACCTCTCATGTCTCTACGGGTCACGTGTATTGTTTACAGTCCATACGCACTCCGAGAACAATCATCCAACTTATCTGAAAACTCCAGAAAACCCACAACCTGGAATTCGGAGTGAATACATGACATTGATGTGCAACAAAATTTATTTCTCAGATATTATGTGCATGAAAAAAAAAGGTGTGTGCCACATTTATAAGCTATAAACCAACGTTGTTATTGTTCCCCCATTTTTATTAGAAGTGAAATGTTCTTTATGGGAGACAGAAACAAAGCCAGTTTTTTCCCAATGTGTCGACTACTACTCTTTTTAAGCATCAAAAGCACTTCGGTCTGTTGGACTTATGTCAATGATTTGCTGGTATAAAAAGAAATTTTGAACCTCTAAAAGCAAATGACAAGGACATAATAGTATGACGGCAGCAAATCTTTTGTAAATAAATTGTTTTCTACCTCTGATGTGTTAAATGCTGTACCTTTATAATTGTTGCTGAGAAAAAAACATGCGTACAAAAATGGTTGACTTTTGAAAATATGGCACTTCTTTTGGTTTAACCTTCATTTGAACCTCTGAAGGCATTTTGCCAGTTTTCACCGGCCTTTACATAACCTTTCTGAATGATTTGTTTCAGAAGCCTTTAATGCATCTGAGGGCACATTTCCGTTAAACAGCCATAGAGATGTTCACAAATTACCTCATGAATCGAATCCACGAATACATTGATATGGCATAATTCCATCATTTACAAACAATAATTATGCTGTTCATATTGGTTAAGCAAACTGTATCTCAAATGGAGTTTTGCATGTGAGGAAGTTACACTGACCAGGTTAACTGACCAGGAAGTTGGTGTTGACACTGTGCAGCTCTTTAGGTGGCTCCCTGACAGTTATGGGAACAGACAGGATTTCTTTTCCAAGATGGGTGTCTGTTTTGTAGGGGCAGTTTTAAGGTGGCTTAGTCCATGTGGGGTGTGGTGCAAAGCTGACACTGGAGACTCATGCATATTACAGCACACGGGACTGTGGCTCGTGTTACACACTCAATGGTGAGGTGTGAGCCTGCACAGGGCGGTTGTCCTTGCCTCTTATATTCCATATAGATGACGGGGAAGCTGAGAGACCTGTGCTAGGTATTGGACAGACGTGCTTCAGAGTGGATGTTCATAAGTACAAACAGTTCATTCAACCCATCGGTTGATTAGTTTGTATCTGTCAATAATAATGGTAAACTTAACTTTTGCATGGCAATTTGCAACCTTTTCAATGAAAAATATAATAACAGTAACAACAACATGTCCATGTTGGGCATTATAGCAGTTTGTCTCATCCCTTATGGAAAAAGAATATACTGCGATATATTGTGAATATATCAAAATTATTGTCACAATATATTTAAAATATACTGCAGTATATTACATTTCCATAAGGGATGGTAAGGGTGCTGTTGAACATTCACAGCGATATTTCCTTTTTATGAGTGCCTTTTCCCAAGACTGTGGCACCTGATCTGTGTGATGCTGCATAAAGAATACCTCAGGTGAAGGGGAACATCTATCATCATGTTTGGGGGGGGTTCATGGATCTGTATTGCACAGGTTGAACTGTATGTACGTACTGGGTGAAGCATTATTTACTTTAATTTGCATTACTAAAATTGAGTATATGACAAAACATAATAATAGTCAACACAAATGTTTAATGGGAGAGTGTAGTCTGAAAAAGTATACAAATGTTGACTTACTAGTTGATGTGACTGGAAATACCTAAACATTGGCCTCGGCACTTTGAGACAAAGAGAATTGTAGATAAAGGCTTTAGTTTCTTAATTTCATTACCATTTTGTGAATATGCAGATTTCAGACCAGTGGCATCTGGTCCTAAAATCAAAGTTTCTACAGTATATCCTTAAGCTTGAAACCAGCATCTGGGATACACATGGAATGACAGGTGATTCAAGTCAAATCAATAGCTCTGATTAACTCAATAAGTGCAGTGGGAGACGTTTGGTTTGGGATGGGATGAGATGCAAGGGACTGGAAACATTCCCTTCAAAAAGGACTGAAAGCTGAGCATCTTAGATGAATTTTAGCCCTTTCCTAAATTAGTCCATGGAATGGAGCTCTACTCAACTAGGTTTCACAAGAGTTAACATCAAAGCTGAGAGGATTAAAGGAGCGAAGCTGAGTGTTCTGGGTTTAGTGACTTGCTGACAGGAGTGCAAATGTAAAACATCACCCATTTTCTTTTACTGGGCCCAGGCACTCATGAACTTCAAAGCAGTGCGGCATTAAAGTGCTGTTGGTTTATTCCCTGGAGATCACTTGTTGCTGCGCTAGAAAAGGTCTACTTGGTTACTCATGGTGTCCTCCAGACAAACAGCAGATTTAGTGTCCAAGTCTTAGTCTTTTTCATATTTTTGGTGTTTTTGTGTGAAATGTATCAATTATGAATGCATGGTAGAGGCATGTTGTTTTCATTTATATTAAAGTAGACATTCAATATGTGTACATTGCAAAGCCATACCCCTCAAATCATGAACACTTTTATTCAGTTACTACCATATCCATTTGATTTATGGAAACTTGAGAAACTCTCTTTAAATATGATGACAACATCACCATACTGTCATCTGTCTGAAGTTCTCTCTAAAAGGCAATTACAGACAGGTTAATAAATAAACACACACAAGGAAATGTTTGTTTAGACATCTGTGCAGGTCAGTGATATGTACCTAACAAGGTAGATTGAGAAATGATTTCCTGTACAGCCATATGATTTCCTTGGGATCTGCCTTGGCACATAATCCACCGGTTCCTTTGCCTCAGGCATGGTATTACTGAAGGACCATCTTTGCTGGTTAGTGATTTCACCGTTTCGCTTAGTGTTCCTTCATTGTGACCTTTGAAGCACGGTGATGTAGCTGAACCACACACAACGGAAAGCAGAGTAACTTATTAAAAACCAAGGAGGCCCATTCTTTAACCAAGGGGCCTGTGCAAAGCTCAAAAGGCAAACTGAATGTCAGATGCCACTGAAACACCAGCAGGGGAGAGAGATGTGCCAACAAACAGCCGACTGGTCAGCTGGAAAGAACGTCTTTCATTCACTCGTCTCTTTTGTTATCTGCTGCCCTTTAACCGATGAAAGCCAGAAAGTTCGGATCTTAGAAGAGTCAGGGAATTACTAGTCTGGTAAGCAAAAACATGTCAAGTATGATTTGTTATGATCTCTAAAAACATTTTAAAAATATTACCGTAAAAAAGCTTGCTTTAAAGTTTGACTGACATTTTCTGAAGCTTAGTTCTGAGCACTTTGGCTTTTATCAGCTATAAGGTGCATTTAAAAGCACAACGAAACAGAGTGAATGAGGAGCATAAGCAAACATTTATTGCATAGGCTATGACTCTGGAAGGCATTGAAAGGTGTTCTTTCAAGATGAGAATATAAACCCCATAAAACTGTATCTTGGAGTACAATCAGAACTTTCACGTTGGGTCCTTGACAGTTTAGCACAACCAATCCTGGTATGTATTTGGTTAAAGCAGGGTTTTGGTTTTTACCAAAGAGTAAGGTGGGTTGATGGTAGGTATCATATAGAAAGTCTTACACAATCACACTGTGACAAAGATTAGCTCCAGGAAAGATCACTTTACAGTACAATCCCATATTATGTCATAAGACATGCCAATTTTTCATTTATTATGAAGGTAGCCCATCCTATACACTTATATTTTCTTTAGGATTAAATATTGACTTTAAGCCCAGTCTTTATTTTAGGACCCTGTTTCTTTCAGTGTATCATTGTGTCATTTGATATTGAATTGTCTGCTTCCATAACAAATGTTGCATCAAAGCCATTGCTATCCGAATTTAAACAACACACTTAGAAGCAAAATAAATAATCATATTAATCTCATTTCTGATCAAAAAGGAGGGCTAGGTTCCAAAATGAATAAAGTATTTTTATGCAGACTTTGAACTCATCCAGGAGAGCAGAACAGCTAATTACATTATGAAGTTCTTGTTCCTCTTGTGATCTGTTTCCATAAATAGTTAATGATCCAGATTGTCTTGTCATGGAGAATTACCAATGTTCCTGATTAATAGATTCCAAGTCCTTCCTATCTCCATTTGCAAATCCAGCCCTTCCCCATTGGTGATGTCAATGATCAGGTAAGAGTATTGGAGCTATGGGGTTGAACATAAGAAAAATATTGGTCCTAACAAATGTTTAATTCCTAACATTTTGCTACAAATATCTGATAAAGTTTCACAATTTACTCTTTGGAAACAATTAATAGCAGCCATCTAAAAATTACATTTCATACCTCATTAAATTGAATGAAGTTACAATTTAGTCATTTAGGAGATGCCTTTAGCCAAAGTGACTTAGAAAAGTGCATTTTACATGGTAAGCAAACACCACTAGAGATATGCACACTTTACAATCATATAATTGCCACCTTCAAGGTGCCTCCCCCAAGACCCTCAAGGAGAGAAGGGTTAGATTATTATTATTATTATTATTATTATGTAGAAACATTAAGCTGTAGTTTAAAAATGTGAGTTCTTAGATATTTGTAGAAGATAGCCTGTGACAATCTGCCTTCCTCCTTGATTGGGGGCGGTCATTCCACCATTAGGGGACTTGGGCAGAGAAGAGCCAGGGCCTCAAGGTGCTCAATGAGACTGGGCAGCCAGCTGGCAAGAGGGTGCTCAATGGGGAGGAGTGTATGGTGTAATCGTTGTCTGAGGATAGATTGGGGCAGTACTGTTCACAGCTTGGTGTGCCAGGGTGAGAGATTTGAGTTGAATGTGGGCAGCCACAGGAAGCCACCAGCGATGAGCGTGCAAAAGTGGTGTAGCATGTGTGAATGTAGGCAGGTTGAAGACCAGGCAGGTAGCAGCACTCTGAAACAGTTGCAGTGACCTAATGCCACAGGCCAGGTAGGCTGGCCTGCAAGACTTTACAGTTGTCCAGATGGGAGATAACAACAGCTTAGACATGTAGCTGTGTAGCCTCGTTGGAGAGGGAGGGGTAGATTCACCTGATGTTGTGAAGGGAGAACCTGCAGGACTGCGTGGTTGCTGCAATGTGGTCATCCAGTCTCACAAAAAGATTCTTAACTGAGGAGGGAGACACTGCAGAGCTATCGAAAATGATAGAAGCATCAGTTCTGTGGGGAACCTGTTGCTGGGAAGAACAGGAGTTTTGCCTTCCCAAGTTGAGCGTCAGGTGGTGCAATGACGTCCAGGGTTGGCCAACACTTGCTAACTATCTACTGAGCAGGGATGGGAGAGTTAGACAGGGCTTTAGCCAATGTGACATTTCCCATTATACACCTGAAATCAAATGGAGGAAGTCAATGCAGAAAAAGCCAGACAAGGGGCACTGCGGTGGTACAACAGTAAGAGCGCCGACTTTCAGTCGGTGCAGTTGTGCTCCGAGGATCGGGGTTCGCGCCCCGGTCCTGCCAGATCCGAGCATGGCCGGCGCCCTGTGGGAGCAGCAATTGGCGGCTGCTTCCGGGTGGGGGGAGGGGCTCGGAGAGAATCGCTGCGCGCATAGCGGCCCTGGGCGCGCTGGAATCATGGTCAGGAGCCTTAGGAGGAGTCGCGCCCTGAAGAGGACGTGGCGCCCTCCCGTCCTACCGCCGGCTGACGGGGTTGTGTAGCGGTGATTCTCTAGCGGTTGCTACACGGGGGGAATTGAATTAGAATAGGCGTTCAATTGGCTACTAAATTGGGAGAAAAATGGGGAAAAATCAGAAACAAAATAAAAAATAAAAAAAAATAAAAAGCCAGACAAAGCAGTTTGAGTTCTGTGAGACTGAGAGATGCAAAGAGGTGGAAGAGCACAGGAAACAGGAAACATGGATGCACTGGCAGAGAAATTAGAGATTCAACATGTCTCTATCTCATCTTTCCTGCAAATAGGATGATCTGGATCTGGTGCCAAGAGATGTCATGCACTTAGATAAGGCACAGCTGTGCACCTGTGAAGATTTACATGTGTTCCGTGCTGGTCTGCCATGGGGATAACCACAGCCTTGTATCACATGCCACCACAGACAATGTGGCCTTGCCAGCATAGGCTTTCAGTTTACAGTAGCTAGGAGTAGTTAGACCCCTGGACTTGGGACCAGTGGTTAAAATACAGGGTGGAGCATTCCTGGTGTGTCCTTGCATGAAGTTCTCCTCCTGAATTGCCTCCAGGAAAAATAAAATGAAAATTAACCTATTAAATTCAGCTGTATAGATGTGGAAGTGAAAAAAAAGATCTCTGCTAAGCCAATGAATAATGCAATAAAAAGGGCGGCTATAAGGGATTTATTGCTGGGGTGTTCTTCATCTGTTACCTGTGATGCAGCCCTAGAATCCATGGCGACCAGCAGACTAAGATTAGACGGTCTGTTGGCTAAAGACATGGTTTCGTGGAGGGCCCTGTTGACTCATCCAAAGAAGAAAAGGGTTCATGTTTATATCCAGCTCTCATATCTATGTTCAGTCAACTACGCCATAAAACTCACTGCCTCTATCAGGTCAAGACACATTATTGTCAGACAGTAAAGTCATTAGCATCTCATAGGGAAACATTCACATTGACAAGGTTTCCAGGCAACTGAGGGACACACCCCACACCCTGGCACAAGGGGAAATGCAGAACAATGCCATGGCTTATTTTGTGTTTTGTGCACACCTCCCAGCCCTTTGAATGTGTGTGTGTGTGTGTGTCACGTGTATCGATAATCCAAGTGCGTGCATTTTAGCTTGGTGTTAAAAACTGTCTCGTCTCCCTCGCCTGCATTATGCAACAAGGTGCAAAGTGAGCTACAACAAATTTTTTCGGTGTTCCTATCAGGTCTCATGGGCAGATGAAGAAACACTAGACCTGTTGGTTTATTCATTAGTTGAGAGATGGAGTCAGGTGTCCCCTCCTAGAGATGTGGAAAGCATTGCAAGTCTGTAGAATGGAGATGAGCAGCTCTATATTACAGTAATTATCAAGACTCAGTTGCATATAAATGCGCAACAGAATGTTTTGGCCAATTTGACTGCAAATTTCTCTCAGAACACGGTTTGCCAGCTTCGTATTATGGATGGATTCTTTCCTCTCGATTAAAATGTTCTACATGTAACCCAACAGTCAGTGGTAAGTCAACTTTAAATCTACATTTTTAACCACAGTGTATATTAACACTGTGTAGGTGTATGGGATCCATTGATTTTGAGTGCCAGAATGGTAAGCTAGTACCACGGTCCTTTGAGGGAAAGGGAATACCGTGTACCACTCTTTATCAGACTACCCTATTGACCCAGTGGTGACCTGGGTTCATAGTGCTAATTGTTAAGGGGCGACTGCAGTACTGCTACCGGGTTTCATAGTAAACTCAGAGACAGGCTGTTGCTTTCACACATGCATACCCTGAGAGCACAACCTAAAACATGCAAACATATTTTAGAAGCATTGTCTATTGTACAGGAGCAAGCATCACTCCTTCCCCAGCGTGCAACAATTCTACATATTTTATGTCACTCCAAAAAATACACCTTGAACACACCTAGGTAACCTAGATTAATTTTGAACACAAAGAGATACAATTGCCAAATGCCTCTTGGTAAAGTCCAATTTTGACTCCACGAGCGCTTAAGTTTGAGGCCGATGCAGGCAGTTATTTCACATAAGGAGATTTGGATCATAAATATGAAGTTAAATCACAGGCATAAGAATAATTAAATGTAAAAAACGCAACAAGTGCAACAACAGATGACAACATATCTTCCTGCCTATTTTTTCTAACAAATAGATAAGTGGTCTCTCTTTTAAAGCTCTGGGTTTGACGATATATCAGCTGCATAGAAACAGCCAGCTTTCGGAAATACGTAACAAATACATACCAGGAAATGTGAGCCTCAGAGAGCCATTCACAAAAGGGGCCAATTATCATTTCCTTTCACTGATGCACCTTTGTCAGACACTTTATCATCTACAGTATTATCAAGCAGTCCATTTCTTGGCCATTTGAAACCTCTCTGTGACTGTTTGTGTGCACAAGTCCACAGTGTATGTGTTCTCTGACCACTCCTCTGATTCCATCTACGGTAATCTCCCTGCACATAATAGTGGCTCATAGCATTGCCACTGGTTATTCCATGCCATATGGGCCCTATTGAATTCCAATGAAAAATTCTGCATGGCCAGAGATGGGTATAACACACCCTCTAACATACAGAAAGAGCATAGCCCAAGTGACTCTTTTCATTGCTTTGTAGTTTGCCAATGACCACAATCATACAGATTTTACACCGTTGGTTATATGATGCATTTGAATCCAAGAAAGGATATGCCTATGTATGTAAAAACATTTCCCTATACATATTTTTAACTTATAAATGGCTCAGAGTACCAACGCAAGATATAAATAGTTTTTTAAAAAATAAAAAGATTTATAGTACATGCACAGTTAAATCAGATGCTGGATTTATTGCACGTACCAAAATATTGGATTTGGGTAATTGTTTCTAATCAGTTTCACTTGTGCAGGTTTCACTGTGCAGGGGGTCTAGAAAAAAGGCATGCTTTGTTGTTGGAACCACACCACTCACATTTATTGTTTCTCTGTGTTTGTAGCAGGTCCCAGCCCCCTTGTGACTTTCAATCCAGCCATGGCTGACCCCTCCCCTGGCTGGTGGAAGCTGACCTTCCTGCGCAAGAAGAAATCTGAGTCCAAGGTGCTCTACGAGATTCCGCCAGAGCTCGGAAGCAACACCGGCAACAAGGACTCCGGTGCCCCCCCCAATGGCAACCCTGAGGACAGCCAGTTCAACGCACGGCTAGAGAAGATTGTGGATAAAACGGCTACCAAGGGCCGCCATGTCAAGGTTTCACACTCGGGCCGCTTCAAGGAGAAAAAGAAGATCCGTGCCACCCTGGCTGAAAATCCCAACCTCTTCCCAGAGCATACTCTGAGCGATGAAAACCACAGGGCTGAGAAATAACACACACACATGCACACACACACACACACACACACACAATTAGGCAGACATTCTCTCTCTCTGTCTCTCACTTTCTCTCCAGGACAGACCCAACCATACCACTTTCTCTCCAGGACAGACCCAACCATACACACAGAGTAATATATAAACTGAAGAACGTACAAAACATACATATACATACCAGAATGTACACACCGATTTCTATCGATCTGTCTGATCATTCATCTATATATCTACGCGCATATGTGTATATATACAGTACGTATAGTTAACAAACACACATTCATTCAGAAGACAAGTTACTCCCTCACTAAACCAGGGAATGTTACATAAATGGGGGCAATCCTACTCATCACACCTGCCCACAAGTTCACAAGCACACTATACCAGATAACCCATTAAGTTGCTCTTTGTCAATTGTGTGATAATACCCCAGGCTCTAAACATTGCCCGATCGCCAAACTCTTGTCCTTGCATTGGCTGGAGATATTTACACGTGATGCACTGAGCATTTTCATTAGAGGAAGAGACTTCCAGTGCAGCACATGCTCAGTGGTGGCCTTTCTGTCTCTCTGAATTCTGAATGGACACCTGACCCTCCATTTCACAAACGAGTCCATGAAACAGGAACAGGGCAATGGCACAGGTTAATAATTGATATTGTTAGTCATTGGACGCATGCAAGAGTGACTTTGAAACCTGATAAATTTTTTTCCAAGACTAAAATAGATTAACACAAACTTAAAAATTACAATTATTTTCTTTAAAGTATCAATGATGTTTTTTTGTGCACTTTTTTTTTTTTGCTTTCGTAGAAAGTGAGGTAATTATATGACGATTTCAAGCTGCAACACGATTCCATTTATGCACTGTCCACCTGTTGCCATGATGACTGACTAGATTTCTCTCAAGTGCGCAGTGGGTGGAACTGTATATTGAAGTGATGCAAAAACAGGGAAGCAAACAGGAGTAACACAAAACAGCAGTAACAAGAGCTGAGATCAACAAACACATATGAAGTTAATGCCATCGTTTTCTAACTATCAATATACACATAAATAAAAAAAAACATATTACCTTCTGTTTCACATCAAAGTATGTTAAAATATAGAGTTGGCAGAACAGACTGTATTCAACAATTTATATATCATCAGATTTAGACTTTGGCATTAAATTAAGAATTGGAAGGAGGTGGATCACTGCTGGTACTGATGGGGTTCATTATTAATTGGAAGTGTTTTTCATTTGATGAAGTTTATACTGAGGAAACATGCAGAATCACATTTGGACTGCAGGCAAATTTCAACATAAACCCCAAAATGTCTATGCACCTTCTTCATGTTGCACTACAGCCAAGAAGATCAGGTTTAATTAAGGCTTCATTAATGTAGACTTTTTTTGCATGTATCTTGCAGGCTCTGGAGATTTATGTATTCCGTTTATATAAAGATGCAGTTATATATTTAAAATACATTGAATAACTCACTGTAAATACTCAGATTGTGTTTCCTTTAGGTGATGTGTATTTTTGGTCATTTTTGTTTGGGATTGTTTAATCTATGTTTGTATTTTTTGTTGTTGCTATGGGGTATACCCTCAGCAATGTCTTCACTGTCTAGCAAGGTAATTGTTCAGAGATTGGCTTTGCTTAAAATATACAGACTCAATATACAGATTCAAACAATGTAATTGCTTTGAGAAGTTAAATTCATCTTTGTAGGCAATGCCATCTCAATAAATAATGACAATATTATATTGTTCACCAGTGGTTAGGCTATAGCGTTTTGTTTTGAAGAAGGTGGTGTCGATATTGGGTATTGAGTATATTTGAGGAATTTTGGAGCAGATGGCCTAGTGAGAAATTAAATATCAAATTTCAGACTGACAAAGTTTGGAAACCCACAGTAGAAGAAAAATTTATGAAGTTGGAGAGCCAGCCAATAAGGGCCTGTCCTTGTATTTGGGAAATCTGAGGCAGAATAACCATTTTTCCCACCAGGTAAAAATACATGACTCTCTGTGGGAGAATTAGAAGCATTAAAAATATGTTTTTGGAAAAAATCTCTTCAGAACAGGTCTGAACACATTCTTGTCTTTTTTTCAAATTAATTGTGGCTTTTGCTGATTTCACTACATCTGGCATCTTAGTGCACAGAGATCATGCGCAATGGAATCCATTCATATGAGCCATGTAGGGCTACAATGACTAACCATTGTGCCATTTTCAATACTGAGTTAATACATGTTTGGACGGTGTCCCAGTGGCTCATAATCTGTATGACATTGCTTTGTGTGAAGAAGGGTGAAAGAAAATCAAAAAAATGTTTCATAGTTGTTGATTGAGTTATTGTAGCAAGTTGCATTTTAATAAGTTCTCAAATTTATTTTTTTGTCCTGTACACACCATTTCCCCTCAATTCTGAACCACTGAACTTATGTAAATAACATCATTGCATCTGATAGAATCTGTGACACAAGCTTTAGGTTTAACATGTGCCTCACTTGCTCTCATCTCCTTGACAAATAAACTGAAAATAACAGTCCCTGATATTTTTTTGGTGTTTTTGCTACCCATTGCAATTTTTAAAAATTGTATATTCAGAATGATTTTGTAAAACAAAAACAATGATGTGTTTTATAAATAAATACATGATTTCATTGAAATGTTGATGATTTGTTAAGTTTGTCCTTTTTCACAGTCAGTATTGGAATTGAATGGTAGCTTACGTAGATAACTGGTTAATTTGAGACATTCATTTTTGCGTCAATGCAGGCTTGATATTGAATAAATCTGAAATACAGAATATTCTATAATTGTCTGAGTGAACAGATATGACGGTCATATTATATATTTTTTCCCTACAAAAGACAGATAAGTGAACCTGTATTTGTACCTGTTCAAATGGAAAAACAACACTGTACTTTACAACACATTACGACAGTATACTGTACAATATCCACGGTAAACATGACGGTGCCCAGCTGCCCACCTCTATGTCCACAGAAACCAATGACAAAAGAGCGGCACATTTCCCCACAATGCAGGGATGGGCAGCTCCAGTCTCTTAGAGGCAAAGTCCTGAAGGTAGCCTTGCATTATGACTTACACCTGGAACATCCATATTATGAGCTCACCTTTAGTCAATAATGTCCTGAGGCAGAGCAAACAGACCTGCACCCCCGATAGAGAAACTTCTCAAGGGCTTTGTAACTGGCTGCACAGCTGTTGGTTGAACGGGCCTATAAAATATTTGAGGGCTATGGATGTTCAGGACACAGAATGAACCACACATTTTTGTCTAGTTCAGCTGAAAGTGTTCAGTCACGTAAAGGAATGTCAGCAAGGGTTAATTTTATAGATAAGAGAGAGACTTGTGTGCTGGAATCACCAATGACAATTGATTTGCATGATGCTGCCACCTACTGGAGAAAGAATTCCGAACGAGTAATAAATTAAAGTTTATTCATGTATCCTCAAACCATTTTCCTAAAATATATTTCAAAAAATACTTTAGGTGTACACACAAGAAAGCAAACTACATATTCTGTTGTAAGACATAACATCCAGTTTCTCATCTAAAATCCTATTCAAATGTCATCATTATTGCAAAAGTCCACATTTTCTCAAAACAATTATTGTGCAACAAAGGTCCTCAACCAGGGATGCCGCCAGGGATTTTGGTCCCCATGAAAAGGTCTTAACTTGGGTCATACCACCCTTGGCCACCCCATCCCTGTACAATTACTGTAACCACACCATATTTTTTGAGGTCCCCTGTCAGTCAGGGCCCTTGGAATCACCTTAATTTTCCCTCCCTCATATGGCACTGCTGGTCCCACCACATTGAAACACTGGATATTTTATGAACAGCCTTAATTGCCAGGATATGGTCATCTATTTAGTTTTGGAGACAACTTATCAATCCACAAACACTGAACATTAAATTAAACTGGCCAGACAATCATTTGTACTGCGTCGTCTGAAGTACAAGACTGCTTAGAAATTGACCTTTTGGCTGCCAGGGCAACAAACAGCGAACACAGCACTTTTACAGGTTCTCATTTCATGCCAAAACAGGACTATACAAAGGGTCTTCCCAATGGCATTCTCAGTGTGAAACATTGTATGCATCACATTCAAGGCTTTGAACCTTAGTTGACCTCACCAAAGGAATGGCCAGGTGGCCAAATTGGTTAATTCTCAGACTAAACAAGTCAACAAGCAGACACAATAAATAACCCAGGACAAACTAAGACTAAACTAAGACACTAGGCTGCTTTCATACACCACAAGGATGTGAAATCTAGATAGATGTATCTTCTGTCGTCATGAGCCCCTGATGTTGTAAATTAAGTGAAAATGCCATGCTCAAAAGGTAGCCTAATCTTAATCATCTGAACCATCTCTTATTTATCATTTATATTTAATGTATCATTTTCACAAGCCAATCTTTTGTTAAATTTTGTTAAATTTTTCATTCATGATTTCATGTCTGTGCTCATCTATTTCTTCCAGGAACATGGAAACCTGGTTGCAGTTTCCATTGGTGCTACAATGTAAAACAGAGAGGTATTGGCATTAGCCAATATGGCTGGTCAAATATTGGTTATTGATGTCGGCACCAAAATGTTTATGGCGTGCACCCCTAACTGTACGCACAAGTTTTTCAGTTTGAAAGGAGTGAAAGGAGTACTGCTTTATCTTGAACAAGACATTTAACAGGAATTGCTTCAGTATCTATCCTTAACTCTGAATTATTGACATATAAAATGGCAAATCATGTCATCTGGAGCAAGAAATAAAAATACAGTAATAAAGGCCTTTCTCATGTTGTGTAGCAGATATGAAACAAAATGCATCAAGAAAACAATAATACACTGTTGATTTGGCAGAGACCCTTACTCAGGACATTAGTGCATATGATAATTTAAAAAATACAGTGTCAAAGTCTAAAAATTAAAATATATTATAATTTATGTGCGATTTATGTGCGTTTCCATACAATAATTACAAATAATATGCATAGAAATGTTAGAATTCATATTAAAAAACTATATTTGCCTGTTGGGAGCTAAAAAAGAAAGGTTGTGAGGAAGTAAATTTGAAGCACATTATTACAGGAAAAGGTAGAAGACTGCAAAATACAGAAAGAAGAAATGTATTCATAAGGGATCATGATCAAATGTCTGAAACCAAGGGCTGCAATCAAGATGGCAGCATGTGACTCTAGATAGTTGGAATTATAATGTGCATGTATAATAATAATGTGTTTGAATGGCTTAGCTGTTTGTACATTGAAAATTGTATTGCTTAATGCTATTATTAATAGAGTTTTGAGCAGACGATGGTTAAAAACCAAATACAACATTGGAACAGAGCTTTCTGGCAATTCCAGAGCTGCATCAAGTAACCAGCTGTTATAAGACTGATAACTATTTGGCTCCACCCGCCAAACAAATTATAGAGGTTTAGTGTTTTAGACCATATGCTCCCCTGAAGTGATGAGAAGGCTTGACTTAAAAAAAGACTTTCCCGTCATAAAACATGTTCGTATGCAGCATGATTGAGAGTGATGAGCGGACAGCTTTCCAGTCCCGGCCACAGCTGCTGCCCCGGCCGTCTGAAATGCTGCCCGCTGTCCGACTGTGCTCCTGCGCTCAGGGGGACAGCCGGTAGTACACCCAGCCCCCCTCCCCTTGATGCTGCATCTCGCCCGGGCTGACCTCCCCGTCTTTCGGCTTAACAAACACGATGCGGTCGTGCAGCCTGTTGGTCTGGCCCTGCCAAAACTCAATCATCTGGGGCTTGACAATGTAGCCACCCCTGAGGCGGGGAAAAGAATGGAAGAGGGCGCTGAGCTAAACACAGCAGACCATGAGGGCCCTGTGAACACAACTGGTTAAGGCACAAAAAGCATCATTAACCCTTTACGGCATAAGATCACAAATCTGTTACATGAGCATTAGAATGTTACGTTAAGAACATTCTAATGCTGATGTAACAATCACGACTGAAAACTGACTTAGAAAGAAAACATTCTACAATCCTACTCTTCAACAGGCTAATAGTTTGAATACTAGGATAACTCACCAGTAGTCTGGCATGGGGACTTCTTCATCCTTGTACTTTTCCTCCAGCTCTTTGTTCTTATGTCTCAGGTACTGAGGAGACATGCATCAGTAATGAAGTCCCACTTGCTCAGTCCCAGAAAGTAAGTCAGTCAAGGTAACGAGGAGTTATAACTAATTTGCAAACCACTCCAATGGGGTGGACGAAGTAAAAAAAGGCTTTGTCCTACATCAAATTTTAATTTTCAAGCAGGTATTTATACACAGAGGGCAGGGTCTCACCTCTCTGTCTGGGACAATGGTGCTCTGTCGGCTAACGACCGCACCAATCTGGCTGCTTGTGGGCCGGGAGTGGAAGTAGTCACAGGAGCTCTGGTAGGGGATCCGCTCCACTAGACCTTCAATACGGACCTATCCCGGAAAGCACAGTGGTATCAGCAGACCAGCATCAACCAAGTGGTACACAGGCCACATTGCATCATTATGCTTCATCAATATTCCCCAATTAGGATTTCATTCTGCTTTAGAAATCACATTTGGAACACTAGGGCCTAGAACTGCACTCATAGGATTTCTATCATTGGATTGGATTAAACCTTTTAATTTTAAAACTGAAAATGGAATTTGGTTCGTTCAGATTGGGATTTGTATTTGGTAATGAAATCCTACTTAAATGTAATCAAACTTAAATGTTGGTTTTGCACTTTTCAAAACTTAAACGTAGTATGTATATACTAGAAATTCCAGAGCCACGTCAAGTAGCCAGCTCTTATAAGACTGATAACTATTTGGTTCCACCCACCAAACCAATTGCAAAGGCGTAATGTTTTAAAGACCAATCCTTGAAAAGATGAGAAGACGAAAAAGACTTCCCCATCATAAACATCAACATATTTTCATGCATGATTGAGAGTGATGAGCAGACAGACAAAAATCTGTATAATCTTGATCCCACTAGAACAGTGGATTCAGGGTGGATCCACTTGGGGCCATCCACTTGGGGCAAGACTGATGTTGCATGCTCACTGGGGTATGATCTTGGATTTCAAAAAAGTGGATTACAAAATCTGGATAATTTTGATCCAGATTAAAAATTCAAGAACTGGGCCCAGGTGACTAAACCTTTTGATTTGTGACAACAAACCCCTTAACTAGCCCATATTCTGTGAGGCGGCTGGGTCGGAGGATCAGATCTCAAAGTACTCCCAGAATGGAGTACCACAAAAAGGGGACAGGATTAAGAGCTCCGTGAACAGAGCTGAGAAAAACAAAAAAGGAAAATAACTTCCGGCGTACAGCCAAAGTAGCAACCCAGAAAAGTGGGCGAAAGCTCGCAGACTCAAGCAGGAAAACAGAAAAGGACAGACCTCTAGCTCAATAAACGAATGAGCAAAAATAAAGAGGCGATAACAAGAAAAGGCAACAAAGGTTACTGCCTCAGAGAGGACAGAGGAAAAAACCAAGTCAATTAACAGAAAGTGCAAATGCGAAAACAAACTCCTAAATAAGGATATCTAACGTGCACCTACAGGCCAGCCCCGCGTAACTTTTTAGCAAGGCTGAAAAGCAAAGTGGTCACCTGTTACCGGCTTTGTGGAGTGGCAATAATGACACAAAAGCCTAGAGCACCGGAAGAGTGGTACTTAAATAGCGCAGCGCACACCTGCAAACAGTAAAAGGTAATGAGTACCGGAGAGTGAGAAAACACAACACGGACTCCCTCTCGCAGGGCCGAGAGGCAACGCCCGAACCAAGGCAGAGCAGGCAGAAAACCATGACATATTTGGACCGGAAGTGATTTACTATATTTGCATTCATTGCGTTTTTCTACAGTTAAATTTTCAATCAATCTGGTCACATAATATACCAATTGAACGCTTTAAAACTTGCAATGCTATCTCCACTTGTTTAAGTGGTTCAAGCTTCTAGATGAATACTTGTAAGGTTACTTATTGGCTTACTGTTGTACACGCCAATCATCAATATTGTGTGGTTACCCCCCCCCCCCCAAAAAAAAAAAAATCATACTGACTACGCCTGGTATTTGAATTCGTATTTACCTTTTAGGGTCGTTTTAACGCACTTGTTCCTAGTTTGAAAATGCACTATGTACGTCGCTCTGGATAAGAGCGTCTGCCAAATGACTATAATGTAATGTAATGTAATCTCTATAAACTATTTAATGATCTCAATGTTATAGCAAAAACGTTTCCTTATTTTGTAACATGACACAAAACAGGCTCGATCAAAATGACGACTCGTGTTATGTGCTACGTGTTTTGGAAATTGCAACACAAATTTACTTCAATTTCAACTTACTTCAAAGACTTCAATCCTTGTTTCTTGTGGAAATAAAATTAATGTAATTAAATAACCCATGTTAGGTTGAGATTAATTCCATCATTCCATGAAAATTAGCAATAGTAGCTCCAGTATTTCTGTACTGCTAAATCTGATTAATACTGGGTAATGGTGAACCTGCATGTATAATCTCAGATAATTTTTAAAAAACTATAATTCTGCATATTCTCACTTGTTTCATCAGAACCATAGCTTATAAAAACAAGCTAAAATGTGTACAGGCACCTGCTAATTTTCTTTTGCATATAAAACCACAATGCTGTTACACTCTACGTTCCCTCTCAGTCCCTGTCCCCGTTTGTGCTCCATGTTTTACCCTTTCCCTCACATCTCTTGTCTTGTTTTTACGTTTCCCTGTATGCCTTCCTCGTTGTGCAGGCTGGGCGTGGTTTCCCTCCTTGTTTCACCTAATTCACTCTCGCATTTCCTCAGCCTATCACATTCCTTTCCCCGCTTGCATTCCTCATGCTCTTGTCTCCGCTTAATCACTCTCGCATACATTCTCATGCTGCATGCACTCATTAGCTCATTAACTTCACTATACACTACTCACAAAAAGTTAGGGATATTTGGCTTTCGGGTGAAATTTATGGAAAATGTAAGTTCACGCTACAGTGATATTATACGTATCATGAAAGTAGGGCATTTAAGTAGAAGCATGCAATGGTGATTTCCTCATCTCAAACAATTTATTGAAACAAAAGCCAACAACAGTGGTGGGTATACCACAACAAAAATGTCAATGTCTCAATAACTTGTCATGTGCCCTTGAGCATCAATTACAGCTTGACAACGACGTCTCATGCTGTTCACAAGTCGACTTATTGTCTGCTGAGGCATGGCATCCCACTCTTCTTGAAGGGCGGCCCTCAGGTCATTGAGGTTCTGGGGTACAGAGTTACGAGCCTCTACACGGTGAGTCAGCTGATCCCATAGGTTTTCTATGGGATTCAGGTCTGGAGAAAGTGCAGGCCACTCCATTTGAGGTACCCCAGTCTCCAGCAGCCTTTCCCTAATGATGCGACCTCGATGAGCTGGAGCATTGTCGTCCATGAAGATGAAATTAGGCCTGTGTTGTTCATGCAGGGGCACAATGACTGGATTAATGATGTTATTCAGGTAGTATGGGCTTGTCACTGTACCATTCACAAAGTGTAGGGCAGTTCTGTATTGACTAGACACACCTGCCCACACTGTAACACCGCCAACACCAAAGGGTCGTCTGGTGACAACAGTGGCTGATGCATAGCGCTCTCCTTGACGTCTCCAACATCGTTGGCGGCCATCATTTCTGCTCAACGTGAATCGACTTTCATCAGAGAACAGCACTGAGGCCCACTGGTCCCTCGTCCAGCGTAAATGCTCCCTGGCCCATGCAAGATGATGACGCCTGTGCCTGGTGGTGTGGTCAGGTACCCTTGCAGGTCGTCTAGCACGCAGACCACGCTGATGTAAACGGTTTCGAATGGTCTGACGTGACACTTGGGTGCCTCTCACCTCCCTTAAATGTGCCTGGAGTTGAGTGGCATTCATCATCCGGTTCCGCAGGGCACTGTTCACAATGAAGTTCATCAGTGTGGGATGTGGCCAAAGGACGTCCACTTCTATGCCTTTCTGTGACTCTTCCAGTCTCTCTGTATCTCTGTTGCAACCTGCTGATGACACTCTGTGACACTCTAAGCTCAGTGGCCACTTCCCTCTGAGAACATCCTGTTTGAAGCCTCGCAATGGCGAGGTACTGTTGATCAATTGTTAGGTGTCGTCTTGGTCTCATGATGTCAAAATGTGAACAGCATGATGAAGAGGACTGTTTAAATACCAATTCTAATTGAACCAGGAAATTTATTAGTCGATTCATGGATCAAACACCTGTTGTGAATTTTGCCGTTCAGCTCCTTGTTAGAGAACAGCAAGTTGTGCAAAAAGTACTGAAACATTGAATAGTTGGACATGTGCATTCAAAAGTTTAGAGAAGGTCAAATTAATTTCACCTGTAAAGGTTATAGTGCATTTTAGGTTCATCCTGAAATTTCACCCGAAAGCCGAATATCCCTAACTTTTTGTGAGTAGTGTATATTCTCTCGGTCTTCATTGTCCAGTGCCAGTTCGTTGAGTCTTGTCATTGTCAAACTCTAGTCTTGTCTGGTCTCGTAATCTACAGTCATAGTCTTGCTTTGTCTGGCTAACTAACGCTTCATAGTCTTGCTTAGTCTTACTAACTAACGCTTCATAGTCTTGTTTGTGCTTTGCTGAAACTAAGGCCTTGCCTATTGTTCTGCTTGCCCACCAGCCTGCAGCCATCACCTAGTTCCATGCCACTGTAGTGTCGTTAGGTACATTAATAATTTGGCAGTGAAGACAGACAGTTAAAACGTCTTAAGTCATCACATGGAAGCACCAATGAATGTGCAGAATATATATATATATATATATATTGCTTCACACTAGGTGCAAAAGTATAATTAATCAGTCTCATAAAATTAATTATTAAATCATGATTATGAATTTCAATGTTAACTATTAAAATAATAATCAATAACTTAATCTGAAGGCGTACGTTCTTTTGGAGGATAGGCTCAAATGTTTATCCAAACAACAATCAGACCGACGACCAGGTTTGCTAAAATACAATTGTGGTAGGGGGGCGTGGTTTTAGGCGCTGCCGGCAAGAGAGAGAGTGAACTCGTGTGGTTTGTGGAGCCGGCACAGCTGTCAGACATCATGCAATTGGTGATGAATGATTGTTTATTGATTGTGTAATTAACCAATTGCCTTGATTGTTCGACAGTGAGCCTGGGAGCATAAAAGGAGGCTGCTGGGAGTTCGAGGAAGATCGATCTTTGTGTGTGTTTGTGTGTCTGAAGAGCGCTGAATAAAAGGCGTGAGTGAAAATAAACGGAGTGATCTCCAAACCGAACTACGTGTCTAGCCTCTTGAACACGAGTGGTGGCACTCGCTTCGCCACAGTGGTAGCCCATACGGGGAAGAAAGAAAGTTCAAGAGACAGCATGGACAACAGCCAGGAACAGCCGGGGCAGTCACCATCAATGGTAGCGCTGGGTAAAATGCTGGAGGGAATAGCTGCCATGCAGGAGTGACAGACGGCTGCTCATGCCGAGCAGATGGAAGCCCTGCGTGCGCAGTCTAACCTCCAGACCCAGGCGCTACTACAGCTGGCTGCTTCCGGCGAGTCCAGGGGAAGGCAGAGCGTCGCGTCCCCAAAATTCCATATCCCAAAGATGACCGCAGATGACGACGCTCAAGCCTTCCTCGAGGCATTTGAGGTGGCAGCGGGGGCGTGCAGGTGGCCACTCGAGGAGTGGTCAATAAGTCTCCTGCCCCTCTTGTCGGGGGAAGCGCAGAAAGCTGTGCATAGCCTGCCGGCAGCCGCTCGGGCGGACTTCCGAAACCTAAAGAAGGCGGTCCTCGACCGAACGGGATTCAGCCCAGAAGACCATAGACGTCGGTTCCGGGAGACCTCCCTGACGGAAGAGGGCCGGCCGTTCGCCTACACCCAGCGGCTGACGGACATTGCGAGGCGCTGGCTCCGGCCGGAAATACGATCAGCTGCGGGAATAGTGGAGCAGGTGGTCCTGGAGAGATTCATCGCGGGTTTGCCAGCAGATACAGCCAGCTGGGTCCAGTGCCATCGGCCCACCAACCTGGATATCGCCGTCACCCTAGCGGAGGACCACTTGGCACAACATCCCCTCACCCAGCAGCAGAAACCAGAGCCGGCGCCCCGGAAAATGTTTTTCCCCCATTCTATTCCCCTTCCCGTTTCCCGTCCCCAAAACCCCTCCTTCCCTCATGTTAATTTCCCTGGTTTTTCTTCCCCTTCTCCCCACTCAGGCTCAGTGGCGGTGCAGTCTGGCCCACAGGGAGCTCCTCAGACACCTGGACCGGGGTGTTGGCAGTGCGGACAGCCGGGCCACCTGCGCCGCGATTGTCCGCTCATGGAGGTGGGGCAGGTGGTCCGTGTTGTCGGCCCGCCCACCTCCGCTCCTGATCCAGACGGGGCATACTGCATTCCGGTAAGGGTGCAAGGGAGTGAACACCGGGCGCTGTTGGACTCAAGGGCTATGCAGAACATGATCCAACAGAGCCTGGTTCGACCAGAGGCTTTGGTACCGGCACGTTGGGTGACGATTAAGTGTGTGCACGGGGATATACACAAGTATCCTATAGTACCTGTGGAAATTCGTATCCAAAATAAAAAGCATATTCTGGAGGCTGCGGTTAGCTCCCACCTCTCGCACCCTCTGATTTTGGGCACCGATTGGGCGGGGTTTAAATTGGTAGCGGAGAAATTGATGGGGGTGCGATCACGACCGCTAGGGAAGTGTGAGGTGTGTGCAGCGGACAGTGGAGGGGGGGGCGGCATCGGGAGAGCCTCCGGTGGTGACTCCCCAGGTGCCGGTGTTCCACCCCGTGGAGGATTTCTCACTCGCTCAGTCTCGTGACAATACCCTACGCTTCGCTTTTCACCAGGTGATGTCTGTTGATGGCCCCAGTTGTTGGTACCTAAAAGCCGCCGGGAAATGATTTTCCAGGCAGCTCACTACAACCCCATGTCTGGTCATTTGGGATATGAAAAAACACTAAACCGGATAATGGCCCGTTTCTACTGGCCCGGGCATTTGGGCGGCCTGTCCAGATTGTTAGCTAGTGAATTCCCCCGGCTATCCCAAAAGCGCCGTTGCACCCTCTACCGTTAATTGAGGTCCCTTTTGATAGAGTGGGCATGGACCTCACCGGGCCATTTGACAGGAGCACCCAGGGATACCGATTTGTATTAGTTCTGGTGGATTATGCAACCCGGTATCCCGAAGCAGTGCCGTTGCGCAGGCATTGTTTCAGATAATCTCCCGCGTCGGAATCCCGAAAGAGATTCTGACGGATCAAGGCACCTCGTTTATGTCACGCACATTACACGAACTGTATGAATTATTGGGAGTTCAGTCCATTAAAACCAGCATATACCATCCGCAAACGGATGGGCTCGTTGAGCGTTTTAATAGGACTTTAAAATCTATGATTCGGACGTTCGTACACGATGATAGCCGAAATTGGGATAAGTGGTTAGTTCCTCTATTGTTCGCAGTGCGTGAGGTTCCCCAGGCCTCTACGGGATTTTCTCCATTTGAATTACTGTTCGGTAGAAAACCACGGGGCATCTTGGACCTAGTTAAAGAAAGCTGGGAGGAGGGTCCAAGTCCCAGTAAAAACGAGATCCAATATGTTATGGACCTGTGAGCAAAACTCCATACACTGGGTAGGTTATCACGGGAGAATTTGCTTGAGGCTCAGGAGCATCAACAGAGGCACTACAATAAAGGAACTAAGCTAAGGAAATTTTCACCGGGAGATAAGGTCCTAGTATTGCTCCCGACTTCCAGCACAAAATTACTCGCTAAGTGGCAAGGACCCTTCGTGGTCACACGACGAGTGGGGGAAGTCGATTATGAGGTGGAGCGATCTGATAGAGAGGGGGCGAAACAGATTTATCACCTCAATCTATTGAAAGCATGGAAAGAGGTGGTGCCCGTCTCCCTGGTTACGGTAGATCAGGAGAGAGATGAGCTGGGGCCAGAGGTACCAAATTCTACCAATCAAACCTCACCCCTTTCAGATAGCCATCTCTTACCGAATCAGAGAGCGGATCTTGCCTTGTTGCAGAAGCGGTTTGCGGATGTATTTTCCCCCCTACCAGGTTGCATTCACCTCATAAACCACCACATTGAGACAGCCCCAGGGGTGACGGTGCGTTCACGGCCTTATAGACTGCCTGAACATAAAAAGAAATTAGTTCAAGCAGAAATAAAGGCCATGCTGGAATTAGGAGTAATAGAGGAGTCTAACAGTGCGTGGAGTAGCCCCATCGTGCTAGTAGGTAAGCCTGATGGATCTATTCGGTTCTGTGTAGATTATCGCAAGGTGAATGAAGTGTCACAGTTCGATGCCTATCCAATGCCTCGGGTCGATGAGCTCTTGGATCGGTTAGGCACAGCTTGGTTTTTTTCGACACTGGATCTAACCAAGGGCTACTGGCAGATTCCCTTATCTACAGAGTCCAAGGAAAAAACAGCTTTCTCCGCTCCGGAAACTTCCGTTTGGGTTATTCGGGGCCCCTGCCACTTTTCAACATCTGATAGACAGGGTGCTGCGTCCGCATGCTGCTTTCGCTGCAGCCTATCTGGATGACATCATCATCCACAGCAGCAGCTGGGCTCAGCATGTGCGGCATGTGGGGCCGGTGCTCGAGTCCCTGAGACAGGCGGGACTCACGGCTAACCCAAAGAAGTGTGCAATTGGCCGAGCGGAGGTACGGTATTTGGGGTACCACTTGGGAAGGGGACAGGTGCGGCCTCTCGTGGATAAAACCGCAGCGATTGCGACCTGTCCCCGACCCAAGACAAAAAAGGAGGTGAGGAGGTTTTTGGGACTGGCCGGCTACTACAGAAGGTTTATTTCTGCTTACTCAGAGCTGACCAATCCCTTAACCGACTTGACTCGGAAAGGTGCCTCAGATCCGGTCCAGTGGACGGAATTGTGCCGACAGGCGTTTGAGCGAGTGAAGGAAGCTCTTTGTGGGAAACCACTCTTGTTCACCCCTAATTTCTCTCTCCCTTTTAATTTGCAGACAGACGCATCGGACAGAGGGCTGGGGGCCGTTTTGACTCAGCAGGTGGAGGGGGTCGACCGACCAGTGCTGTACATTAGCAGAAAACTCTCACAACGGGAAGCTAAGTACAGCACGGTCGAGAAAGAATGTCTGGCCATTCGGTGGGTGATCGGGTCCCTCCGTTATTACCTACTGGGTCGCCCATTCACCCTCTGCTCGGACCACGCTCCCCTCCAATGGCTCCACCGCATGAAGGATACCAATGCCCGAATCACTCGGTGGTATCTGGCTTTACAGCCTTTTAACTTCAAGGTGGTTCATAGGCCGGGAGCGCAAATGGTGGTGGCCGACTTTCTCTCTCACCCGGTGGGGGAGGAGGGGGGGGGTTGGTCATCGGCCGGATGGCTTCCCGGCCTAAGTCAGGCGGTGGGGGTATGTGGTAGGGGGGCGTGGTTTTAGGCGCTGCCGGCAAGAGAGAGAGTGAACTCGTGTGGTTTGTGGATCTGGCACAGCTGTCGGAAATCATGCAATTGGTGATGAATGATTGTTTATTGATTGTGTAATTAACCAATTGCCTTGATTGTTCGACAGTGAGCCTGGGAGCATAAAAGGAGGCTGCTGGGAGTTCGAGGAAGATCGATCTTTGTGTGTGTTTGTGTGTCTGAAGAGCGCCAAATAAAAGGCGTGAGTAAAATAAACGGAGTGATCTCCAAACGAACTACGTGTCTAGCCTCTTGAACATGAGTGGTGGCACTCGCTTCGCCCCAACAATTTATTAAACAAACACATCTAAACTAAAATCCTAAAAACTGAATGATATGGAAAGCGAAATGAAGTGTAGACAAAGAATGAGGCATATAAAATTCACAGTTCTATTTCTGTATGTGCGTCAGACACGTGGTGTTCAGATCACAAGACAATCTCGAGGAGGGGAATACAAATCTAGCTTTAGCATGAAGCTAACGTAGCCTGAAACCTGGCATGTGTTGAGGCTCTAGAAATTTTGCTACGTCTAGCTAAATCCCAGGCCCCTATCCTATATCTGATGGGTTAGGTATTAGTAGAAAGATTGCATGCACCGATCTCGATTTAAAGGGAGGCGGATTGTAAATTAGTTTTAGAGTAAGTTAGAGTAGGCTCTGTAACTTTAGCTTATGCGAGGCTAATTGGCTGTCGATAGCCTGCAAGCCATTTGTTGAGCTATAAGTTAATGTTACTCTAAATACACACAATGGATACAATCAAATATGCAATTACATTGACAATAAACATTACACAAAAGTTTTCCTAACTATTGCCCAGATGTTCATGTCAGTCTTACTTTACTGAAGTTGCTACAGGCGAATCCAGGCTTGATGTCCGGAAAGTTCTATTCCTTTGGCAGTGTCTGGACTGGACTTTCTCTCGGTTTCCTTGTGGGTAGAGCAGCTTGCTTGCTTCCAGGCGAGTCCTTGCTGGAAACTTGCCATTGGAGTCCTTCTGTCAGTTCAACAAGTGGTTTCCTTGGGTTCCTTTGCAGCTTGTGGTGCGTGGTAACATAGGCTACACACGTTTAAGGCTACGCCGGATGACGGTAGCTTTCGCGAACACGCTAACTGAGAGCGGGGTGAAAAAGCGTCTTTGTGGCCGCATAACCCGAGGGAGAGAGCAGTTCTCCCTGTGTGTTCCTTCCCAGCCAGGAAGATGGACAGGAGATGATTGTTCAGACAAGTGAAAATGGCAAGAAGTGGTGAACAGGAAGAACAAGAAGCTTGCTCAAGGTTTTATAGAACCGGGAACTCAGTCCTGATTGGGCAAGGATCCCATGACTGCCCGGGATCACATGACTGTTGCATGCATGTACATGTAGTCTTTTGGAAATGCAGTCCAGGGTCACATAAATGCGGTTTGATTCCCACTAGACATGCACTACACCACGCATTCCTGTCTCCCGCATCCCGCTCTCCCTCTGCTACGCCTACCCAGGATTCAGCCACCATCCAGCCCTTGATCCTATTCCCACTACCTTTTTTAAAACTGTTTTTAACTGTCTCTCTGAGGATGTGCTCACTATAGTAAATTGCTCTTTACAAACTGGTACTTTTCCTAGCTCACTCAAAACCGCCATTGTTAGGCCATTATTAAAGAAAAGTAATCTTGATTCTTCAGTAATTGGTAATTATAGACCCATTTCCAATCTCACTTTTCTTGGAAAAATACTTGAAAAAGTGGTGTTCCAGCAATTAAATGACTTTTTGAACACGCACTGTATTCATGACAAATTCCAATCTGGATTTCGTGCTCACCATAGCACAGAAACTGCATTGGTTAGGGTGGTCAATGACTTAAGAATAAACATAGACTCAAACAAGCTTTCTATCTTGGTGCTGTTGGATCTGAGTGCCGCTTTTGATACGGTTGACCACCACATTCTTCTTGACAGACTTGAGAAATGGGTTGGCCTCTCAGGCCCGGTTCTAAACTGGTTTAGGTCATATCTGACTGGGAGAAGTTTTTATGTTGCCCTGGGAAATCATATGTCAAACCAATTTGAGTTATCATGTGGGGTCCCCCAGGGGTCCATTCTTGGGCCTTTATTGTTTAATTTGTATATGCTTCCTCTAGGGGATGTTATGAGGAAGCATAACCTAAATTTTCACAAGTACGCTGATGATACTCAACTGTATATTTCTTTATCACTCGATGACTTCGGTCCTCTTAGTTCTTTGGTCCATTGTCTGGAAGATGTAAGTTCATGGATGTCCCACAGCTTTTTAAAACTAAATGGTGATAAAACTGATATTTTAGTCCTTGGTGCAAAGGCTCAGAGAGTAAAACTCTGCAGCTATCTAGACTCTTTTTCCCTTAATAGCAAGGCGCAAGTAAGAAACTTAGGAGTAATCCTAGACTCTGACCTTAATTTTGAGGCTCGTATAAGAAATGTGATGAAGGTAGCCTTCTATCATTTAAAAAACATTGCTAAAGTGCGGAGCTTTGTTTCACAGGCTGATGCAGAGAAACTTGTGCATGCTTTTATTTCAAGCAGACTAGATTATTGTAATGCCCTTTTCTCAGGTCTTTCAAAGAAAATGATTGGTCGTCTGCAGCTAATTCAAAATGCAGCAGCACGAGTTTTAACAAAGACAAAAAAGAATGAACATATTAAACCTGTCTTAAAGTCATTACACTGGCTACCTGTTAGGTCCAGAATTGATTTTAAAATAATTTTATTGGTTTACAAATCTCTTAATGGCCTAGCACCTCAGCATTTACGTGATATGCTCTTAGATTATGAGCCTATTAGATCCCTTAGATCATCTGGCACAGGTCTTTTAATTATTCCAAAAGTCAGAACCAAAACTATAGGGCAAGCAGCTTTTAGTTTTTACGCACCCTTTCTTTGGAATAATCTCCCAGTCGACCTTAGAAATACGGAATCAGTACACAGTTTTAAGAAAAAACTGAAAACATATCTCTTCAGTGCACCTTTTGATTAAGAACATTTTTTAATTGTTTTACTTTGATATTAATGTACTTATGTTACTTTTATTTTCTTTGTTGTATGGTTTCTGTGTAATTTGCTTGTGTAAAGCACATTGAGTTGCTTTCTGCCTGAAATGTGCTCTATAAATAAAATTTGATTTGATTTGATTTGCCTGCTCCCCTCTCCAACTCTGCCCCTGTTCATGCCATCCCAGGATCCAGTCCCTTCCCTTGATCTCCCTATACTTCTGGAGATTTTTGACGAAGTAATAAAGGCTCCCAGTGAGAATTATTGTATTCGGTCTCTGAGTCGTGCATTTGAGTCCAGTCCCTCCACGGATCCTTAACAGAACGAACTGGCCAAATAATGGACTCAGCCGACTCAGAGCAGTTACACCACGGCCTTGCCTGTCAGGGCGCACTGATTGATCAACACGGTCTCCGCCTGGAAGACGTCCAGGAGACCATCTCGGACCAAGTGAGTCAGATGGGTACCTTGATTGGCCAGCTGGCGGTTCATCTGCCCCTCCCGAGGGCCCACGCCAGTCAAGCACCGCCTACCCCGGAGCCTCAGCCCGCAGCGCCGCCGCTCCTTCCTGGCAGAGAACCACGCGTGCCACATCCGGAGTGCTACCTGGGAGATTTGGGAAAGTGCCGAAGTTTCCTGCTTCAATGCGACATTGTGTTCCGCCTACAACCTTCATCCTACTCCTCGGATTCAAGTAAAGTCACCTTTGTGATGGCCGGCCAGTGCACGTGAGTGGGCGACAGCTGTGTGGGACAGCCAGCTACCCGCCTGTTTCCACTTCGCCTCCTTCACTGCAGAGATGCGTTGGGTGTTCGACCATCCAGTCTGTGGGCGCGATGCGACCCAATGCCTTCTCCAGCTCCACCAGGGCAACCGCAGTGTGGCTGAGATGGCAGTCCAATTCCACACTCTGGCAGCTGAATCAGGGTGGAACGACGCCGCTCTCCAAGGGGTTTTCCTCAAGGCCCTCAGTGAGGACCTGAAAGACGAGCTGGCGACCCGTGAGGAGTCCAGTTCTCTGAACAGCCTAATCACCCTCACCATCTCCCTTGACAACCGGCTTCGGGCCTGAGCCCGGGTGAAGAGGGGTCGACAGAGTGCATCTCCTTACCCACCATGTTTACGAGTTTCGTCACCTCCAAGCAACCACACTCCTTCAGTGCTGGACCCACCGGAGGAGGAACCGATGCAGTTGGGCAGAACTACTATTTATGCCAGCGAACGTCGCCGACGACTGACTTCTGGTTCCTGTTACTACTGTGGTCGTCCGGACCATCACGTGGCCTCTTGTCCTATCTGCCCAAAAGGGATGGCTTGCCGGTAAGACTGGGTGTACTGGCGAGCCCTATCTCCACTTCTCACTCTGCTCAGTCTTGCTTTCAATTGAAAGCTACCCTTTTGTGGGGCACCCAATCTACCTCATTGTCTGCCCTGGTAGACTTGGGAGCTAACGCCAACTTTATTGATGCAAGTCTAGTCAACAGATCGGGAATTCCTATCGAACCACTGTCTGCTCCACTCAACGCCTTTGCCCTGGATGGTAATGTCCTGGCCCGGGATACTCATTCCACCATTCCTCTCCAACTCGTATTGTCGGGAAACCACCGTGAGACTATCCGGTTCTTCATCATCCACTCTACCCAGTCTCCGCTAGTCCTCGGCCAGCCCTGGCTTCGCCTGCACAATCCACACATCAACTGGCGAACATCTCAGGTTCAAAGCTGGAGCTCTCAAGGTCACTCTGATTGCCTTCGCTCTACTCTGCCTCCATCCGGGGGCGCCAGGGCACCTACTACTGCTCCTGAGCCAGAACTGTCTTGTGTACCTCACCAATATCATGACTAGTGTTGCACGGTACACCGAAACTTCGGTACTTTTTCGATACTTAAAAAAAAAAACGGTTCGGTATTAGAAATTTCCGACGTTCGGTACTTTAAAAAAAAAAAATTATATTATTTTTTTTTTAATATAATCTTTTTTTTCTTTTTCTTTTATGTAGCTGCAATATTTCCCTTACCACAGAATGCTGGAATGATCAAAATAGCATCTGGAAAAACCCTTGCCAAAACAGCTTCGGTTTCCCGTTAGGCCTAATTATATTTTCAATGGCAGCGCTGATATTATGAGGGTGTAATTATAGTTTCCGCCTCTACGCAAAATGGCGCACTTTCGTCCGTTTCGCTATCTGACCAGAACTCTTACATTTTAGTGTAGAGTAAAAGCTAATACTGCAGAGGCAGGAGTTTGATTCTACCTGTTTTTAACCTCTTCCTACCGAGGGCAAAATAGGCCAATTTTTGCCTGTTTTCACTAGTGACAAACAAAGGTGGTTATCTCAAAAACTATAAATGGTACAAATATGGTTCATGGCTTTTATTAAAGCAGACACCTGCAGTATTACGACTAAGCAGTGAGAACTCATAGAAATCCAGTTTTTGATACTTAACTACAACAATTTATGTACAGAAAATATAAAAAAACTAAAAAACGGGTACCTACATTCAAGTTTAAGAATTTTTACCTGGGGAGCTACAAATGCTATGGAGGAAATTACTTCTCTATCTGATTCATCAATATGCTGCCTCCCTCTGGTAACAATCTGGTGTCAATATCTCAAACCATTCAAATTTTACAGGGTTTTTTTCAGGTGAACCTTTTTCGTTATCCAAATGGTGCCAAATGGTGCCAAATGGTGCCAAATGTGCCAAAAATGGCAATGTTCCAGAAAGGTCTCAATATGATTTATTTTTTAGGTTTTTACAATAAAATGAGATAATTTGTCAATATTGGCAATGAAAGTTAATTTTTAGACGTGTTCTTGGTGCTCTTCATATTACACAACTAACTACCCAAGGTTACAAAAAGCTGTCAAAACCCATGTAGCAGCACAGTGAATCTTGTGTATTTCACCAGAGCCCCATTAGCCAGAAATGAGTCCAGGAATGTGCAAACAGGTTTTCAAATGAATAATGGGAATAGTATGAAACTTCCCTACACATTACTGCTTGCCAGTCCTGTCTTTTATTCTATTGCCACCTCCTATGACAGGGACGTTGGGGTTGGGTTTTAGAAGGCAAAACTTTATACATGACAAACATATATCAACTATATACAAGTGCACTAAGGTGTACTACTAAAAGTGCAGTGGATAAAAAAATCAAAAGTCCACCAGTTTCCTAGATAAAAAATAAAAACACCCCTGCTGTAACAAATAAAAAGATCATATAAAGTAAAAAAATGTAACTGCGGGCCTTACCTAATTAATTTTGCTTTGCTAAACGGAATGTAGCGAGCTACGCTACAAGGTAAAAACACTGCGCCATCTTGGTTCGATAATTACGCGTGGGTTGGCACTTCCTTATACGCAGCGCAGGATTTCCTTTTTTACGACGGCTATTGTATTCAATGAGGGCTTGTTTCAAAGATAAGAGTCTTGGCTATTGCCTGGAATATTTGACAGACAGTTTTAAAACCCAATGGAAAGCAAATGATACTCAGAGTGGAGGCGGGTGGAAGACGGTTTTTCCCACTTCAGATAGGCCTATTGTGCTATCAGTCAAAGAAATACACCCAATTGACGACGGTTTTGCATAAATCTCTGCAAGCAAGTTCAAAACTACTCTGGGTAACATATACTAAGCCATGGGATTGGTACTCCAGAAACTGGCTGAGTTTCACAACGCCAAAGTGAACACAGCCGAACGAGTCGTAATCAAGTGCAAAAAAGCACAAGTCGGTTTAAAATTGGAAAAAAATAATGTACAGCCGTATGAAAGTTTTAAAGTATTTTTTCTTGAAGCCTAAAGGTATAATGATTTTTCAAACCAAAGTTTTGTGAAATACAATTAAGCAGAACAGTTTACCAGCACATTGTTTATGGTGTGACATCAAGCTGCAATACATGTTTGAGAATTAGGTCCGAGTTTCCAACGTTATTTACGAAGTTTTATCCCGACGTTTTGGGCTTAAAAACCACTTTCCCAGAAGGAATGGATATATCTTAAGGATATTTAATCAAAATATTGAGGTGAGCAGTTTATTATATATTATTAAATTAATGAAATGTATAATGTAATAATTTCCGTAACGCCGGCGTTACCGCTAGGGGGCGTTTGGCAGCAAGAGGTTAAGGACTGATTATGGATCAGCACTATGGAGGAGTCTCAAAAGCAGCTCTACAGTGCTGCAAAGATAGCTGATCCAGAAACAGTCCTTAAAAACCGGTAGAAACAAACTCCTTGTCCTGGGTTTAAGTTGTATAGTTCTGAATATCATTTGTGAAGCTAAGGGGGGTTTATTGTATATAAGTTCTGTTTTAAGTTTATTAATATTATAAATAACTAATATTTATTTACCATACGCCTTTGTGAGCAAATGTTATTTTAGCTCAGAATGGAGAAATGCACCACTTTGTTACCAACACCCTCCCCATGTGTGCGACGACTCTCCGTACCCCCGACCTGCGCGATGATACTACCTCGGCCCCGCACGCGCGTTTGATGACACTGTGTACGCGCAACAACACTGGTAGTTTCGAGGGGCCTACCACCCGGCCTGAAAAAAAATCTAGGGGAAACACTGTACTGTATGTGACTATTCTGAAATAAATGTATTCTGTAGCAAATTTCTGAATGATACAGCTTCTTCTTCAGTTCGAACTTAAAACCATGGATGTGCAGGGAATATTTTTTTAGATATTGACATTTAAATAAAACTAGTAGAAACGAGGAGGAAATTGCCTCTGAAGGGTCAAAGTAAATAGGGTTAAGGTCATTTCAGTAGAGGTACCGAGTATTGAATCAGTATCGTTTCAGTTTCAAGTACCGTTTCAGTATCGAGTATCATGATACTAAACCTGGTATCGGTATCGAAGTCAAAATTTTGGTATCGTGACAACACTAATCATGACCTGTCTCAAGTATTTTGTAAATCCCGTGCTGTGTCCTTACCTCCGCACAGACCCTACGATTGCTGTATTGACCTACTGGCTGGTGCTATACTCCCGTCAAGCCGCCTCTACAGCCTGTCCAATCCCGAGAAGGCTTCCATGGAAACTTACATTCATGATTCCCTGGCGTCAGGTATTATTCGACCCTTTTCATCACCAGTGGGAGCGTGGTTTTTCTTTGTGGCAAAGAAAGACGGCTTGCTCTGCCGTTGTCTCAATGCCATTACTGTGCGCAATAAATACCACCTGCTTTTAATCAACTCTGATTTGAGCCCCTGCATGACGCAACCATCTTTACGAAGCTGGATCTTCGCAAAGCCTACCACCTCGTTCGTATCCGGGAGGGAGATGAATGGAAGACGGCGTTCAACACCCCCCTCGGAAACTTCGAGTACCTGGTGGTCCCGTTTGGCCTTACTAATGCCCCAGCTGTCTTCCAGTCCCTGGTTAACGACGTCCTACGTGACCTCCTCAGTCGGTCTATATTCGTATACATTGATGACATTCTAATATTCTCTAAAAGCCCCAGGATCATGTCAAGCATGTCTGACAGGTTCTCCAGAGGCTGCTGGAGAACAAGCTGTTCATAAAGGCAGAGAAGTGCAGCTTCCATGGGTCCTCAGTTCCGTTCCTGGGGTTTATTATCAAGGAGGGGAAGATCCGGGCTGACCCCGCCAAGATCCAAGCTGTCTCAGAGTGGCCTCAACCGGCCACTTCGTGGATTTTGTGACCGGTCTGCCCCCGTCGGATGGCAACACCGCCATCCTGACCATAGTGGACCGGTTCTCCAAGGCGGCCCACTTCATTCCCCTGCCTAAGTTTCCTCTGCCCTGGAGACAGCGGAACTCCTGGTGCAACATGTGGTGAGGCTGCACAGGATCCCAGTGGACATCGTGTCGGACCGTGGGCCCCAGTTCTCCTCCCAGGTGTGGAAGGTGTTCTGTACGGCCCTGGGCGCCTCCGCCAGCCTGTGCTCAGGATACCACCCCCAAACCAATGGTCAGACGGAACGGACCAAACACGACCTGGGAGCTGCCCTGCGGTACGTGTCCGCCCATAACCCCTCCTCCTGGAGCAATGTCCTACCATGGGTGTGGTGTGCTCACAATTCCCTGAGGAGCACCGCCACAAAGATGTCCCCCTTCGAGTGCTCCTTGGGGTACCAGCCTCCCCTGTTCCCAGTCCAGGAGGAGGAGGTTGCCGTCCCCTCCGTCCGGGCCCATCTCCTCCGGTGTTGGAGGATTTGGAAGATGACGCGCGCCGCACTCCTCCGCACCACATCCCGCACCCAACTCCTGGCCGACCTTCACAGGACCGCAGCCCCACGGTACGTCACTGGTCAACAGGTCTGGCTATCCACCTCCTCCATTCCCCTCTAGTCCACCTCCAAGAAATTACAACCCCGGTTTATTAGCCCCTACCCCATCCTCACTGTCCTGAATCCCGCCACAGTCAAGCTCAGACTCCCCTCATCCCTCAAGATACACCCCGTTTTCCATGTCAGTCAGGTCAAGCCCGTCTCCTCCAGTCCCCTCAGTGCCCCCGTTGAACCCCCCCCCCCCCCCCCCACCTCCCCGGATTATTGATGACACCCCGGCATACACGGTCCGCCGGATTATTGACGTCCGCCGTCTATATACATTTCCTGGATCATAAACTCCATCTCCACAATTTTAGCAAAAATCTGAGGATGATATGCAGAAATACTAAAGGTCTATGATGCAAAATATAGCAATGTACCCTGTTGTCCATTAGTGTCTCCAAATCTATCCAAATGGCTAAATTGTGCACCGCTGTAAATAAAAAAGAATTATGATATATTTAACTACAAATCAACAGTTTTGGCTCATAAAACTCACTTTTGCATAATTTCCAAGTGGGAATTACATATTTTCATCAGTATAGGGGGGTAGATATCTATGGGTCCAAAACACCTATGCAAAACATGTCATAAAATGAATAAAATTAGTTTTGTCCATTATAACGCATATACATTTGATATCACAGTGTTACATACACCTAAATATGTTGCCTAATCACTCACTCTTGTACCTCAATAAAACATCACTTGTCCCTGTACTCTACAGTATGTATACTTTTGTCCTGGGATTGCATTTTTCTGTAGTTTTTTTTAAATTTTCCTATTCATAATGACTCCAATGAAATTTTTACCTTAATCTACCACATATCAGCGCACAGTAAATTGGAATGAGCATTTTTCATGCCCTAAGATACAAGTATATACGCCATAGCCTATATTATATACGATAACATGAACATAAAATAGTATTCTGCAAAATGCAGCCAAATGTTCTATCTTCAATGAACATCGGTAGCCTACATCAAAAATACATTTAACGATTGCACTACAGTATGTGAAATGCACTCAAAATGCGAAAATAACAATAGGGCTATCAAACATATTGGAAAGACAGTGCTCGAGTGGAAACACGAACGTACATATGTAGCCAGCGAGACCAACGGCATTTTAGACGCAAAAATACTTACATATCGGAAAAGGGAAACTCCCCTCCATAATGCGTATTCTATAGAGCTTGCGTAATACTAGACAGTTAAAACGAAAACTGCCCTTACGCTGGGCTGTAGTAAATTGCTCAAAGCACCCAAAAAGAAATGACATATTACATTGCTAAGGTTATAATGTACTCTATTGGATAAAAAAGCCGACAATTAAACCAGAATGAACTGTAATGAATGAGACAGGCTTACAGGGCATGGGGGTATTATGCGTCGACGTTTAAGATAGTGTAATAGCGGTATAAAGTGTTGTATATTTCTCAAACCAATTGTACCAGACAATAAATGACCACTGAATTTTGAAAGGAACATCTCGATGTGTAAAACCAATGGTAGGATTGTATATTTATTTCATATTTAGTAGCATATATTGCTAGTAGAATACATAGAATGAGACAGTACTTTCACAGTTTATTTTGCATTTGAGTGAGCAGGGCTTTTCACGGCTTTTCTGGCATACGATCAGGCTATTGTTGGGTTTATCTCGTTGCTATGACGTTATTCTAATTTTATATGATTAATAAATATATTTATGAACTCAAACATAGATGCTATTGTCCACTATGTCACGCATGGGTAGGTATAGACTAGGTGGGGGGGTTGCTTGTTAAATGGACTTGCTACGGGGAAATAGTGACACTTAGAAACTCCGTATTCGGCAGAAATCGTCACAAACCGTCTACCAATAAATTTAAAACACAGAGTTTGTGATTTCCAATAATAGTTTGGCTGCAGTAGCAATGAATGTCTCAGTTGAGCAAAAAGGTTCTGTCTTTGTCACCTTCTACGCAAAGGGGTTAAAGTTGACTGTAACAGTCATCACGGCTATGTGATTTTGGCAGAATGTTCCTCTTCTGAGATCATGAGGGAGTAACAACATTGACTGCTCGGCAGTGTGTGGTGTTTGAAAACAAATTGAACTCAAAGCTTCGAATCAAATGTTTGAAGCATATCTTTTTCTCTACAGTGTGAAGGAGACAATTCTTTGACCAAACAGCCTGCCACAATGGCAGTGCATTGTCCACACCTAATAATAGGCTGACTGACACCATCTCATTTGTAATTGGTACATATTCCAAAGGCTCCAACAATGGAGGGTTGGTGTTGGTGGGAGAAAATAAGAAGCTTATGCTGACGGCCAAATATGCAGAAATAAACTTACCTTCTTTTAATATACAAGCGCAAACTTTAATGTAGGTTAGGCTAAACAAATATCGATAATATATAAAAATAATGGTAAGTGTAAGACTAGGAATATAATAATATATATACAACAGCTTGCAAACACTTTCAATTCTTGCGCCCCCCCCCCCCCCCCCCCCCCAGCTCAGAAATATTCTTTGCCCTCCTTGCATGCACGGCATGTTTGAGATCTCACCACAGATTTTCAATAATGTTCAAGTCTGGGGACTGTGGTGGCATTCCAAAACCTTCATCCATCTTTCCTGGATGCACTTCAGGGTTGATTTCGAGGTATGCTTTGGATCATTGTCTTGCTGGAATACCCAACCTCTCTTCAACTTTAATGTCTGGACTGACCTTCGAACATTAGCCTCTATTTTGCTGGAATCCATTCTTCCTTCCACCTGCACAATATTTCCTGTGCCCCCCGCTGCCACACAACCCCAAAGCATAATGGATCCACCAACAGTTTAACAGCTTAACAGTTGGCAAGGTGTTCTTCTCTATAAATGCTTAACCCATTTTTCTCCAAACATACCTCCTTTGGTTGTGGCCAAAAAGTTCAATTTTGGCTTCGACAGTGCAACGAACATTGTTCCAAAATGCTTCAGGCTTCTCAACGTTTTCTTTTGCATACTTCAGATGCTTTAAGGCTTCTTTCTGGCAACTCTGCCATGTAGGTCTCTGTTGTTTAAAGTATGTTGTACTGTTGCCCTGTAAACAACTAGACCTACGTCTGCTAATCTTTTTTGCAGCGATTTGTGGGTTATTCTGAGCATTTCTCACCAGGTCTCAGGCCAATCTATCTGAAATTGTTCTTGGTCTTCCAGATCTTTCCTTGACTTCTGTTCCATTTATCTTCCATTTTCTGATAATAGTGGAAATAGGTAGTTTTAAACATTGAGAGTTTTTTTTTTGCCATCTCCTTGTTGTTGGAAGTGAACTATCTTGATTCTGACATCCCTGAACAATTGTTTAGAGGAACCCATAGTTGTTAGGCATGGAGTTACTTCAGAATAAATAGTTCAGCCCTGGAGTTATATTCACCTGATCCATTGAAGCCCTACCGAGTAAGTCACCTGGGCCTGGGTCTTAGTAATCAGTAATCTTAGTAATCAGTAACCAGTAACAAAGAATAATCTAAAAGGGTTCCCAAACTTTTGAACAGGGCCTTTTTCCTTTTAAAAAAAAAAAATTATTCTGAAACTGTAAAAATTAAAATAAAAAGTAATCTTGCTTTAAAATTTGAAGAAATGTTTCATGTTTAACTTTGTACTATTTAGAGGTCAGGTTAGCTTCTGTTCACTTAGATATTAATTGTAAAAGGCATTTTGACCAGGGGTGCCCACATTTTTGCACCCCACTGTATGTTCATGTAAATAATGCCCCATCATAATAGTCCATCATCAATCTTTCGACAATACAAAGGTGAAGTGGTACTGTACATACTGCCCACCCCCATCTGCCATACTTTTATGAAGGTGGAAGTGCTTACCTGTCTGTTTAGTGGCTCCCAATAAAACACAAGACAAGCGAAAGGATTGCTCTCCTGCAAGATCAGATCCAGACAGGCCACTCAAGAACAATGCAGTATAATACAGCCACACACAGATCATAATGAACATTTGAACGTATAAACTAAACCAAAATCAGGTTGCACCAAGTGCCTTTGCCATCTTGTCACCTGACATTTTTTAAACCAGGAACAGTGACATAATTTTTTAGTCCATTTAACAGCAACGAGGAAGTGATAAGTTAAGTTTTTTTTATTGTGCTTTGTATGTTTTTTTAAGGCTAAACTACATAGGGTACAGTTAGCCACTGAGCAACACACTGAGACGGAAAGCCAATTAGAGGCTCCATCCCACTCGTGGCAGCATGGCAGCCTCTGCGGCATTGGGGACTCACCAGTTCTCTACCCTTTCGGCTCTCGTAGTTGGTGAAGAAGCGGAAGCCTTCGTTACTGAACCCCTTCAGCAGCACCATACGAGCAGACGGAAGACCTTCCCTGTGCAGGCAATCAAATACACAAGAGAGTGTGGGACACAGAAAGAAAGAAAACAACAGTTATAATTATTTAACAATATAATTATACTGCAATGAGTCTACTGGGATGGCAGATATGCCACCCACCACCATAGGAGCATAGTCCATACCTATAGAGTACCAAAACTTTCACACTTTTTCTGGATTCCTACAGAAATAACCACAATGACCATGGACTCACAGTCCTTTTGAACTAAATTCTGTACACTCTGACCTCATATAAACATGCAGAATTTGGAATACGACTTTTAATGTTCAAACAACCATTATTAGTGATAACCTGATATTGAGTCTGGGGGGGTTGGGGGGCACCCTCCAGCATTCTCTCTCCCCCAGTCCGCAATCTCGCCTATGGCGGCAGAAAGGCGAAAGCCATGCCTGCCTGTGCTTGATGGCATGTGGGATCAGTATCGCACTATAATTGGGTTATTTGTTCCCGGTCGTCTTCTTCTTTTCTTGCAAATTACACTACCATTATTAATTCCTCCATTGGTCTTTCATGTCTAGAAAGCATAACTATATCTTCTTCAGACAATAAAAACACATTTTCATAGGAGCAAAACAGATCTCCTTGCTTGACTGATAAATACATGGAAAATATTTTTAGTTAATGCAACTTTTTTTAACAAAGATTTTATACGACTAGATATAAAGATTACTCTAAAATGGACAATACCTGAGTTGATTTAACAGTATACTTTTTGCTGTGTAGAGCCTTGGATCTTCTGTGTAACAATTAAATGGTATGCCATGACTTAAGATAATGTGTCTGAGAAGCAAAAATCGGACATCACAAATGACAGTAACAGAAGAGGACACATGTTCTCTGACCACGACTGAACACTATCATCCAGGCAAATACATTAGCCATTTCAAGGAAATATCATAAAGACCCACCCAGGTACTTATGAATAAATTCAAATTGGTTAATATATACATTGTGTCAAACTGCACTTAGATACAGAAGGACTATGATAGCATAATTTACATTTAGATTTCAACAGTTAATTAATCATTAGTTAATTTGAGCAAAGACATTTTAGTTATTGTGGCCTGAGCACAACATTTCAGCTGACATAGAAAATAAGTATCTAGAAATAAGTACTGTTTTGGTTAAACCTGAGGCATTGGAAGATCTTGCACTGCCGAACCTTCAACTGCTCAAATTCACCATTTGGTGATCTGGGTTACCAGATGGAAAATAATGAGTCCAGACCACAGCTCAGTCTTGCTGTAGAACATGTTATTTCTATTTATGACGTTAGTATACTGGGTTATAGCCAGAGCATGTGAGTGGAGTTGAGCAATATTTGCATGTAATGACTTTTTGATGGTTGTGACTGAACAACAATAAAAATTGACTAAAGGTCGATTTATAGGTTTGCGTGTACAAAATCATGTGTAAAACAGTTACCACCCGCAAAACCTCGTCCGAGGTAAATAATGAGGTGCAAATAGGACTGCGTGTGTTAAAATTGAAAGATACATGGATTTTTCATTTTTTCCAGATAGCCTGAATGAATATGCAAAATTGGGTGTCCCTATGCTATTTTGTGGGAGGAGTGGGAGGAGGTCATACAAATAGATTACTTTAGCATGTGTAATGTGATTTACTAAGCCCGAAAGAAAGTTTGGAAAAGGTAATTGCGTGTGCATTTTAGTACGAATAGGAATCAGGTATTAAAAGGCACACAATAGATAAGATGATGCTGGCTGTCATTGTAGCAAAACTTGTACAACTGTGTTTGGAATTGGCTATTCATAACTGAACATTCTGAATGATTGCGTAACAATGGGGGCTAATTAACTGGCCCATTCTAGCTAACACTCAAAATATACAAAAAGGCTAATTTGTGGATACATATATCATGAACAGTAAAAATAAATACATTTTTATTCATGAAACAAATCATGTTACAGAATAAAAGAGTATTTGAATCAAACAAGCATTACAACATTTATCATAACAAACAGTGAATAAAAAAGCAAGTAAAACCTTTATCAAAATAAAACCCATCATAAGATGGAAATGTCATTTTATGTATACTAACAGTGCGAGTAGTGCTAGTAAGTGTAGTTACGAACATTTCCGTCCTGACTAACACCTGTAACTTCTGACAGAAACTAAGAGTCATCCAGTGAAAAAGTTAGTAGCAAACCGCCAGCTTGTTCAGTGTATCAGTAGCCTATACAGACACTGTAAAAAAAAAAAACATAAAAAATGGCAGCAATGTAGCCAGTGAAAAACCATTTAGTGAAGAGGAAACGTGTATAAAAAAGGTGTATAAATCCTGTTATTTAGCTATATAAATCCTGTTATTTTATGGGATGACTGTTAAAATAAGTTATTGCTGTGACGGAAGGGTATGTTTTCGGTGGTGTGGGTGAGTTTGTTTGTATGTTTGTTTGTTTGTGGGCAGGATTACGTAAAAACTAACCAGACCAATTTGTGTGTAGTATAGTATGTATGTGTAGTATGGGCCAAGGACGAACCCATTACATTTTGGAGCGGATTTGATCAGTGGTTTTCGAAATAAATATAAATATATACGCGTTTACAATGTTTTGCAATGGGGGCGCCGCCATGTTTAGTGATTTTGACCACTAGATGGTGTCAGGCAGTGAGGCAGTGAAACGTGGGCAGCAACTTAAGCCCACAAATAGTTTTTCTATTTTTGTGTAATAATTTTGGCCTTTTCGTTTAGTAAATAGAATATATGCCTTACATTGCCCATTCTTCTAGTCCTCAACTTTAAGCTTTAAAGTTTAAAACCCCGGAGCATAAATGATTTGCTCTTTCAGAAAAACTACATCTAGTCTGCTGGATACAACAGGAACAGCTCTACGTTCGACATTCGAAGTACTTGGAAAATATAAGGTAATAATAACCATATTATTTCTGAAAATCGTAGTATTACGCTACATGTTTCTGTTCACGTGAAGTGGTCCCTTTCTCTGTGTTATTGGTAGCCTAGCCGATTTGGGTAGTTGATGTAACTGACTATTCGGGGCAGTATTCCAGAAAGCGGGTTTAGTGAAAATTTTGAGTTTGCTAACCCTGAGATTAATTCAATTCAAGATTCCAGTAAACCCGTTTTCTGACATACCCCCCGATGTGATTGACCAGCGGAGTTCCGATTAACGGATAGGCTATAGAAGTTCTTTCACCTATCTAACTAGCATTCCAGTGTTTCCCCTACCATTATCTTGGCCGGGCGGCCCGCCCGGCCAAACTCACGTGCCGCCCGGCTTGGACAAGAGGGAAAATAAATAATTTTAATGAATTTTTTTTTTTATATTATGCTTTTTAAAAAATATATAATCTTTGTTTATTTTTTTTATGTAGCTGCAATATTTCCCTTACCGCAGAATGCGGGAATGATCAAAATATCATCTGGAAAAACCCTTGCCAATGCCAAAACAGCTTCGGTTTCCCGTTAGGCCTAATTAAAATTTTCAATGGCAGCGCTGATATTATGAGGGTGTAATTATAGTTTCCGCCTCTACGCAAAATGGCGCACTTTCACCACCCGGCCTGAAAAAAAATCTACGGGAAACACTGCATTCTATCTGCCTATTCAAGCCATCATCAATTAACTGATAAGCTTAAATAGGCTAGCTAGTCAGGCAACCTCGCTAGCTAGAAGTAGCGAACTTGGGTGTACTGGCTTAGGAAGGTGACCAAAATAGTAACGTTATTACAACGGCGTTAGCTTCTAGGCTAGCTAGCCACACACCTTGTAGGCTTGTTACACTTGGTAACGTTAGCCTTACCAGTATTAAATAACTTGAAAATGTATTGTTAAAGTGAATCAGAACTCTCATGGTTAACGTAGCTAATGTGGCTCCATTTTTTTTGTCTGTTGGTGCTGCAGGGAACTACCTGCGCACACAACAGAAAGGTAAAAAACGCTAGTTAGTTAGCTAGCTAAATATGGCCAATTGAACTCTGTTCACATTGTTAAAAGAACATTAGATGTACAAATTTTGATATAATGACATTAGCCTGGCTTCGCCAAGGCCAATTCGAAAAAAGTTAATGGGGTTTGACTGGAAACTCGATTCATTTTGGATTTCCAAGGGACCTTATCAACGATTGCAGACCAAAATTATTCTGCACGGAATTGGATAGACCTACAACCAATCTGAGCAATGAAACTTGGGTTAGTCATGTGGGTACAATCATCGTATTAGCCCTGCCCCATATTAGTTAAACGGTTGTGATTAACTGGGAATCAGTTTGAACCATAGACTGTATAAAAATATGGACAAAGCCACTGTGACGTCACCCATTGCCTTTCCACGGCCTCGTAAAAACTGAATTGAAGCTCGGAAGTCTTTTTCGCCAGCCATTTTTACAAACTGCGCCTGCTCCGTGGAGCCGAAGTGACCTTGGCTTGGAGCCGGGTCAACCGGATATGGCCCGGGCACAGTATGATTGACAGTTCGGAGTGGGGAAGCCACAGAACTATAAAGCCCATAGAACTATATAAAGCCCATGACCTGACCAAACCCACCATTTTGCTAAATAAACTTGCGGTAAACTTCCTTAAGTTGCTAATGTTTTATAATATAACATTTAATTTTCATCCTCGATTTTACTGGGTCATTTATTTGCATTGAATGTGTGGTATTCGTCACATAAATAACGTTCATTCAGTTATCTTCAATTTATATTCAGCTAACATCAGCTAATTTGATTAGCTAGATAGCATACCAGCTGAGCTCGGTAGCCAAGCTAGACGCAATGCATCACCACCATTGCTAACCGCTAATTAACTCGACTGTGGCAGAGCAGTCAGTTTGTCGCAGCATGAAACCCCGTTCTGAAAACTCTTCCAGATAAAGTGTGGATTAAGGTTAGTGGGTTCACACGCTAGCTAAAAGCACAGTAGCTACATCGTAGCTGGCATTAACTTTCATCTGCATCCTGTAACCTAATCACAAACATTGCAAACATTTACAAACGCAGACTCCGTATTCTTTTCCGATAAATTATTGGTTTTATTTTAAACATCCCCGTATTGAGTCAGTACAAACATACCGCTAACACGTTGGCTCTATTCCCCGCACATTTTCGTAATTTTTGGCACCTAAAATGATCCAGGTGTAGAAATGTCTGGTTAGATTTCTAGCTAGAGCAGCTGGCTAACGTTAGTAACGTTAGCTAGGTAATCACGGTAGCTAGCAAACTTATATGGCCAGCCAGCAAGGATTACTTGACAGCAAGGATAACTGTTAAATTAAAATGGCTTGCCATAAGCTATCGTTAGCTTGCTAGCTAAATGTTAAAACGACTTACCGTGAGATATCGTTAGCTTGCCAGCTAGCTAACCCAGCATTGCTAAGCAATGGTAACGTTCATGACAGGGGAGTACAGGGGGAGTACATAACAGGGGGCTATTGCGTAGGCTACGGGAGCGGTTGGAATAGCTAAATTAATATCTAAATTGATAAGGTTATACAGGTATGGAGCAATTGATTTGAGATACTTAACCCATAGTTTGGCTGCTTGCTCCGAGAAACTGGGCCTGTAGTGTAGCTGCAACATCCCCTTCTGTCTCATCTTACGAAACAGTATTTTTTTTCCGTAGTAGACACATCATAGCTCGCTCCAACCAAAATGAATATGAGCGGGTAAGGCACTTTATTATGCTACGAACTGCGTCCACAAAACAACAGCTTGTTCACGGTAGGCTACTAAGGAATGTTCTCCATCGACTTCCACTCAAAAATACAGCGTGTCTCCCTGTCCCAAGCATAGACTATAAAAATAGGTCCCGCCCCTCCGAGTGAGGGCAGTGAGAACCATATAGAACCTATCTATGCCAGTGATCCCAGGACTCAACCTGTCCCTCTGATTGGTCCTGAACAAATGTTAATACCCTGTCCAAACGACACAATATTTTAAAAAATCAGCACATGCACAGGCATTAGATGAAGGAAAGGCACCTATTGCAATTACATTTTTTTGTGTAAAAAATTTATTGACTGAGTATTTTGACCACATTGCTGCCATTGACTTACATGGGGAAAGACCTATACTGGAGCCAACCGCAGTGGCGCTAGTGAGCAACGGCACAATGGCCGCTCCCAGGCCAACCAGGAAGTGAGCTTCAAAACGAAAGCCCAGTCTTGGCCCCTTGGTTTGAAAGGGTGCTACCAGACTGATATGGGAGTGAAACAGAATGTGATTCCCAGTTAATTGTCAAAATGTATCTTCTATTTAGATTTTATTATACTCTAGGCCTAGTAAATGATCTATGATAGCCTACAAAGAAGGACAAATGGATCAAACACCATGCAAGATTACTCCTGTCAGTCCTGTCATATTTAACTAGTTTTCATTTAATTTGGACATGGAAAATATTTACCCATACATACTCTGTCTGCCCATGGTATGAGCTTCCCCTGCAGAGTCAGTAGTAAAAGCACTTCAATAATCCCAACAAATCTTCAAAACTAATTCCAACTGCTTATCAATGTATACCTGATTTTACGGTACATGCATCAACATGCAGCATGGGCGGAGGGATGCGCTCTCCGAGCGACCTTTCTAGTTCTACATGTCTTTGACAGTGTTTTGAAGAAGAAAAAAACTGTGAAATCCTGGAACAGTATTTGTAAGGTTAAATTTTTGTAACAATGTTTCAAAACACTGTCAAAGTAATGCAGAATAATGGCAATAACACATTATTTAATGGTCATCCCCTAAAATAACAGGATTTATAATTTTTTTCCCATTCATTAAATTTGTTTTTCACTGGCAACATTGCTGCCAGTCTTTTCACCATTTTCTTATGATATATTTTTTACAGTGAAACCATTCCAAACACATGATAACACGTGCAAATACTTTGGTTACGGACGCAAAATAACACCTCTTATTTGGGATCTTAGTAAATCAACCCCTTGATATCTTATTTTCAGGTACAGTTGAAGTCGAAAGTTTACATACACCTTAACCAAATCCATTTAAACTCAGTTTTTCACAATTCCTGACATTTAATCATCGTTAACATTCCCTGTCTTAGGTCAGTTAGGATCACAACTTTATTTTAAGAATGTGAAATGTCAGCTTTTATTTCTTTCTTCACATTCACAGTGGGTCAGAAGTTTACATACACTCTGTTAGTATTTAGTAGCATTGCTTTTTTCAATTGTTTAACTTGAGTCAAACATTTCGGGTAGCCTTCCACAAGCTTCTCACAATAATTTGCTGGAATTTTGGCCCATTCCTCCTGACAGAACTGGTGTAACTGAGTCAGGTTTGTAGGCCTCCTTGCTCGCAGACGCTTTTTCAGTTCTGCCCACAAATTTTCGATGGGATTGAGGTCAGGACTTGTGATGGCCACTCCAATACCTTGACCTGGACTGTTGTCCTTAAGCCATTTGCCACAACTTTGGAAGTATGCTTTGGGTCATTGTCCATTTGGAAGAGCCATTTGCGACCAAGTTTTAACTTCCTGGCTGATGTCTTGAAGTGTTGCTTCAATATATCCACATAATTATCCTTCCTCATGATGCCATCTATTTTATGAAGTGCACCAGTCCCTCCTGCAGCAAAGCACCCCCACAACATGATGCTGCCACCCCATGCTTCACGGTTGGGATGGTGTTTTTCGGCTTGCAAGCCTCACCCTTTTTCCTCCAAACATAACAATGGACATTATGGCCAAACAGTTCAATTTTTGTTTCATCAGACCAGAGGACATTTCTCCAAAAAGTAAGATCTTTGTCCCCATGTGCAGTTGCAAACTGTAGTCTGGCTTTTTTATGGCGGTTTTGGAGTAGTGGCTTCTTCCTTGCTGAGCAGCCTTTCAGGTTATGCCGATATAGGACTCGTTTTACTGTGGATATAGATACTTTTGTACCTGTTCCCTCCAGCATCTTCACAAGGTCCTTTGCTGTTGTTCTGGGATTGATTTGCACTTTTCACCCCAAAGCAGGTTCATCTCTAGGAAACAGAATGCGTCTCCTTCCTGAGCGGTATGACGGCTGCGTGGTCCCATGGTGTTTATACTTGCGTACTATTGTTTGTACAGACGAACGTGGTACCTTCAGGCATTTGGAAATGGATGAACCAGACTTGTGGAGGTCCACAATTTTCTTTCTGAGGTCTTGGCTGATTTCTTTTGATTTTCCCATGATGTCAAGCAAAGAAGCACTGAGTTTGAAGGTAGGCCTTAAAATACATCTAGAGGTACACCTCCAATTGACTCAAATAATGTCAATTAGCCTATCAGAAGTTTCTAAAGCCATGACATCATTTTCTGGAATTTTCCAAGCTGTTTAAAGGCACAGTCAACTTAGTGTATGTAAACTTCTGACCCACTGGAATTGTGATATAGTGAATTAAAAGTGAAATAATCTGTCTGTAAACAATTGTTGGAAAAATTTATTGTGTCATGCACAAAGTAGATGTCCTAACTGACTTGCCGACACTATAGTTTGCTAACATTAAATCTGTGGAGAGGTTAAAAATGAGTTTTAATGACTTCAACCTGTGTATGTAAACTTCCGATTTCAACTGTACACTTACAAGTGATACTATAACCTCTCTGCATTTAAATTGATCTCTATGGGAATTGGGAGGTGGGACTAGATTAAGCTGTAAATTACACTGGAATAGTATGGAACACATGGTTGGCTAAATGGCTGTAAGTCATCAAGGAACTGAGGTATCAAACAAGCCTCAAACCATCACTTTGCTGCCAGATATGCAGTAGATGGGGATGGATCACTTTAAGGGTTTCTTCTGCTGACTTAGGAATTCAATAGGAAAATCAGTCAGGAGAAACAAGGGGGCAGTGGGCTTTTTGCATACAAAAAATAACTTTAAAACATTACTATTTATGAAAATAAACTCCAAAAGAAAATAAATATTAAAAGTGAAAGATTAATCTATGACTTAATTTATAAACCTTAGTTGAAGAAATATTATGAAATATGTGAAAAGTCCAGACTGGGCTTAACGGGTAGGGGTATGTCGGGGAAGTGAGGATTAAGTAAAATGCGTACTTTCTGAATCCAGCTGTTTTAACAGCCAACGCCAAACTCAGATGCCAAACTGAAAAGTCAAGACAGGACCTCATCTCTAAGTGGTTGGAAGAGTCTCCTTCTCCTGGTCCATGCATACTTAAAGTATTATCAGGGGAGGGACAGCTTTGGCTGTTATTGAAATGTTTGTGAGCTAATATGTGGAGAGACTAGATCAGGCAATAATTAAACCAAGGTACAAAGCCAGTAGTACCACTCTGGCTTCTGATTTATTCTGGTACGGCCTGGCCCAGAATATCCATGTAGTGCCCGTAGGTGTATTAACCAATTTTAATGTATGAAATCCTAATAGAATGAGGTAGGTCAGCATGAGGTTTGTCATGCCACCCCTGTTGACACACACAGACACACACACATTTACACCTCACATAGTTAACCCCCATTGCCTGTTCTCTGTGTCTTATCTCTAGGCTGCTCAGGGCTAGCCCTTTGACGTTTCCTAGGGCCCATGATGAGCCATATGGTCAATTAGAGGTCCTACAGGTGTAATGTTACACAAAAGTCTTGGTTTGTTATGTTTGTTTTGACTTCCCAGTTCGGTACATTTTCTGTACAGCAGTAAAAAAATGTATGCAAAATACATTGATTTTCATTTAATATGAAATTTATAAATTTTCCATAGAGTTCAAGGAAAATGAGTCAGGACTCAGCCCTTAAAGTGTTCTATCCATATCTACTGCATATCTGGCAGCAAAGTGATGGTTTGAGACTCGTTTGATACCTCAGACCCTTGATGACTGTGGCAGGGTGGGCGTGGTTAGCCTCTGCTTGCAGAGAGAGAGTGAACGGAGCGGCTCTCGGACCCGGAACCACAGCTGTCATGAGTTAATCAGGACAACACGATAATTAACAATTGAATGATTGTTGGATTGTTGCCTGATTGCTTTGACAGTGAGCCTGGGCTTTAAAGGAGGGAAGCCGGAGAGGAAACGGGGCTGGCCGCTGACGGAGAGAAACGGAGGAGCGTTTCTAGCGAACCGTAGCCAGCGAACCAACAAATAAAGTGTTTGGTTTGACCATTTCTGTGTACTGCCTGTTCTTCCGCGAGGGTGGCACTCGATCCTTGCCACAGTGGTGGCCCGTACGGGGAAGTAAAAGGAAGAACAGACCAGGGGAAAATGAACCCGGAGCAGGAGCGAATGGAGGCGGGGCAGCCGGTTGTGGCACTCGCCCGTATGCTGGAGGCGATGGCATTAATGCAGGAGAGACAAGCTGCAGTACACGCAGAGCAGATGGAGGCTCTGCGTGTACAGGCCACCCTCCAGACGGAGGCGCTATGACAGCTAGCCACCGTCGGGGGGGCAGGATCTCAGGATCAGCCCTCCCGGAACCGGATAAAAATCCAATTGGTCAAAATGACCGCAGATGACGACGCTCAGGCCTTCCTGGACAGTTTCGAGGTGGCCGCGGAGGCGTGTCAGTGGCCCAGAGAGGAGTGGGTGGTCCGCCTCCTGCCCCTGTTAACGGGGGAAGCTCAGCAGGCGGCGCATGGGTTGCCGGCTGTAGCGCGCGCCAACTATGATAACGTCAGGAGGGCCATCCTGGATAGGCTGGGCTATAGTCCTGAGGACCAACGGCGCCAGTTCCGGGAAGCATCCCTGGGGCGGGGAGATCGGCCGTTCGCGTTCGCCCAGCGGCTCACTGACATGTCTCGGCGCTGGCTGCAGCCGGACATCCGGTCCGCCGCGGGGGTAGTGGAGCAGGTCGTGCTGGAGGCATTCATGGGCGGGCTGCCAGAGGCGACCACTACCTGGGTTCGCTGCCACCGACCCACCAGCCTGGAGCTGGCCGTGGACCTGGCCGAAGACCATCTGGCCACTGTGCCCAGCAGCCCGCCGGAACCGGCTCCGAGGAGGAAACCCCCTCCTCGCACGGACTCAGGCCATTTTCCCCGAAACCCCCCTACAACCCAACCCAGAATTAATCCTCCTTTTCTTGTCCCTACCTCTACAGGCTCAGGCTCGGTGGCGGGAGGGTCTGACCCACAGAGGGCTCCGCAGGCGTCTGGACCGGGGCGTTGGCGGTGCGGTCGGCTCGGTCACCTGCGCCGCCACTGTCCAATGATGGAAGTGGGGCAGGTGGTACGGGTTGTCGAGCCGCCCTCTCTCGCTCACGATCCAGAGGGGGCGTACTGCATCCCGGTAAGGGTGCAAGGGAGTGAACACCGGGCGTTGTTGGATTCAGGGGCTATGCAGTCCATGATTCGGCAAAGCCTGGTTCGACCCGAGGCATTGGTTGAGGCACCATGGGTGTCAATTAAGTGCGTGCATGGTGATGTGCACAAATATCCGGTAGTGCCGGTCAAAATTTATTATAACAAAACAATGCATATAGTTAAAGCCGCGGTTAGCTCCCGGCTGTCGCACCCCTTGATTTTGGGCATTGATTGGGCGGGGTTTCGTAAAGTATCAGGGAAGCTGTGGGAGGTGCGATCCCGACCGGTAGGGACAGGTGAGGTGTGTGCTGCTGACGGTGATGACGCAGGGTCAGCCGACGCAGTCGAGGGGGGGACGGAGCCGAGGGAGCCTCAAAGGGAGACTCCCCTGGTTTCGGTGTTTCCCCCCACGGAGGATATCCCACTCGAACAGTCTCGGGATGACACCTTACGCTTTGCATTCGATCAGGTGATGCGTATTGATGGTCAACAAGTACGACCTGAGGCAGCGCTGTCTCACCCATATTTCTCGATTATTAGAGATAGATTATATCAAGTGTGTCGGGATGCTCAGACAGGGGAAGAAAATACCCAGTTGTTGGTACCTAGCTAGCAGCCTCCTCAGCTCGTCCCAGTCCTAACGTTAGGCAGTTAGCACTGTGCTAACTGCGTTCGCCCGCTTCAAAATGATAAAATACTCCACTGCACAGCTTCTCAAACTTAATACACTTATCAATCCACCTCTATGCATCTCCGCCATCAAACACCGTGGACTGTTACGCCGACCCAGATACATCCATAGAGGTTCACGCCGACACTTTGTTTACAACTCATCTGATTACTCCATCCCGTCTATCTGGTCACCCGCTCGCACTGTCGCAGATTCATTACGTCATCACAACAAACACCACGTTCACTCCGCCTCCCTCCGCTCACTGATCAAAGCAAACCTGCCCACCCAGACACAATCATATCTCAAATTTGCACTTTTTAACACCCGATCCCTAAACACTAAAGGCCCCATTCTCAATGAATTCATCACTGACAACAAACTGGACTTTCTCTGCTTAACTGAAACCTGGCATAAACCATCTGAATATTTATCTCTTAACCAAACTGCACCAGCTGGATACACATATATGGACAAACCACGCCAGGATGGGCGCGGTGGCGGCATAGCAACACTTCACCGACAAACAATAAAAACCAGCGCAATATCCATTCCCTCCCCCCCCTCCTTCGAACATCTTGCTTTTAAACTGTCTGGTCCAAAACCCCTTGTCACTGCTGTCATCTACCGTCCCCCCAAACCAAACCCCTTATTTCCCTCTGACCTATCCGAATTCCTAAGCCAGCTCTGTGCCATATCTCCATCTATTCTTCTACTTGGTGACTTCAATATCCATGTCGACTCTCCTGACTGCAAAACTACAATAGAACTATTGGACATTTTACACTATTTCAACATCACCCAACACATTGATTTCCCCACCCACGGAAAAGGACACACACTGGATCTGGTCTGCACCTCTGGCATCACCATCCGCAACCTCACCAGCACTGACCTCACAATCTCCGACCATCTGGCTATCACCCTGGACATTGTCATTCCCATCCCCCTTGTCAAACAGGAACACACCATCACATTCCGTAAGCTCAACTCCATAAACTCCTCCTCCTTCTCTTCCATCTTGGCCGACACTATCTCCGACCCTGCCCTCACTCCAAACGCCTCTGTCACTGACCTAGTTAATAACTACAATACTGCACTCTCCTCCTGTCTTGATGAAATTGCCCCCACAAAAACCAAATCCGTCTCCTTCACTCACTCCGCCCCCTGGTACACCGATCAACTCCGCCAACTCAAAGCCAAGGGCCGCCAACTTGAAAGACTTGCCAATAAAACCGGACTCACTGTTCACTTGGATGCTTACAAACTCCACCAACAACAATACAAAGATGCCCTCAACAACGCTCGCTCCTCCCACTACTCCTTCATCATCCAAACTGGCTCCAACAGCCCATGGACACCATCTCTAACTCCTTCACCACCAGCAAATGCAATTCCTTCCTGTCATCTTTTCAATCTAAAATCGATACAATTCACCGCCAGCTGTCTGCCTCCTCCCCCACCACCCCCCCATGCCTTCAACCTGATCCCCCCCTACTCCCTAGCCATTCATTCTCATCCTTCAGTCCAATCTCCGAATCCGATCTCTCCTCCATAGTCACCAGTATGAAGTCATCAACCAGTGCCCTCGACCCTATCCCCACCTTCCTTGTCAAGGCTTGCCTCCCCACTCTCTCCCCACTTATCACCAACATAATCAACTCCTCCCTGTCCACTGGTCTCGTCCCCCCCTCCCTCAAGCTTGCTGCCGTTACCCCCATTCTAAAAAAACCTGGTCTCGACCCTGACATCCCCAACAACTACCGGCCCATATCCAACCTCCCCTTCCTGTCTAAAGTCCTTGAGCGAGCTGTCGCGGCTCAACTCAAAACCCACCTCGACAACAATAACCTCTACGAACCCTTCCAATCCGGCTTCCGCACCAATCACAGTACAGAAACTGCACTACTGAAAATCACTAATGACATCCTTCTCTCTGCTGACTCCGGCTCTTTAACCATCCTTATCCTCCTCGACCTCACCGCCGCCTTTGACACCATCAACCACTCCATCCTCCTCTCACGCCTTCACTCCCTTGGCATTTCCGGTACTGTCCTCTCCTGGTTCACCTCCTACCTCTCCAACAGACACCAATACATCTCCATAAACCACTGCCAATCCTCCACCGCCCCAGTCACTCATGGTGTCCCCCAAGGATCAGTGCTCGGCCCCCTCCTCTTCATCCTGTATATACTTCCCCTGGGTCAAATTCTCCGCCGCCATGGCCTCCGCTTCCATTGCTATGCAGACGACACACAACTCTACCTCTCCTCCAAAACCATCACCTCAACCACCCACTCCACCCTCACCACCTGCCTTGCTGATGTAAAAACATGGATGCAACAGAACTTTCTCCAACTCAACTGCAATAAATCGGAAATACTCATCATCGGCCCAAACTCCCTCATCCGCTCTGCCCAGACCTTCTCTCTCACCATTGATGGTTCCATCGTCACCCCCTCCACCCATGTCCGCAACCTCGGCATCATCCTCGACCCCACCCTCTCATTCCTACCGCACGTCAACCACATCACCAAAACTGCCTTCTTTCACCTCCGGAACATTGCCCGCCTCCGCCCCTCCCTGTCCCTTTCCGCTGCTGAAACCCTCATCCATGCCCTCATAACCTCCAGACTCGATTACTGCAACAGCATCCTCTATGGCTCACCCAACAAAATCCTCAATAAACTACAATACGTTCAGAACTCTGCTGCCCGTCTGCTCACCTCCACTCGTCGCCGAGATCACATCACCCCTGTCCTCCACAACCTCCACTGGCTCCCGGTTAAACACAGGATTGACTACAAAATACTGCTCATCACCTACAAAGCCCTAAATAACCTGGCCCCTCCCTACCTCTCTGACCTCCTCCCCCGTCACACTCCTTCCCGTCGCCTCAGGTCCGCTGACACGAACAATCTGACAATCCCCAGGACCAAGCTCCGGACCTGGGGCGACAGGGCCTTTTCAGTTGCTGCACCCTCCCTCTGGAATGGCCTCCCCATCCACATCCGTCTGGCAACCACCCTACCATCCTTCAAACAGGCTCTCAAAACCCACCTCTTCAAACTGGCTTTCCCCTGTTAAACATCCTCCCCTCTATCCCATGACTGAAATTTTAAATTATACTCCTTTTTTATCTGTCTTAATTATTTTATTGTTTATTTTATTTATTTTATTAACTACTTATTAAATAATTTTACTGTGTGTAATTTTAAACTGTAAAGCACTTTGAGTACCTAGAAAAGCGCTATAAAAATTGAATGTATTATTATTATTATTATTACCTAAAAGCCGCAGGGAAATGGTTTTCCAGGCGGCTCATTATAACCCCATGGCGGGACACTTAGGATACGAAAAGACACTCAACCGTATAATGGCCCGATTTTATTGGCCGGGCATTTGGGCAGACGTACGTCGGTGGTGTGCGTCGTGCCCAGAATGTCAATTAGTGAATTCCCCGGCCATTCCAAAAGCGCCGTTGCAGCCACTTCCATTAATAGAGGTCCCGTTTGATAGAGTGGCTATGGACCTCATCGGGCCATTTGAACGGAGCACTCAGGGATACCGATTCGTATTAGTTCTGGTGGATTATGCGACCCGGTATCCCGAAGCAGTTCCCCTGCGAAATATCTTGGCTAAGAATGTTGCGCAGGCACTGTTTCAGATCATCTCCCGCGTCGGAATCCCGAAAGAGATTCTGACGGACCAGGGCACATCGTTTATGTCACGAACACTAAACGAACTGTACGCTTTATTGGGCATTCAGTCAATTAAAACCAGCGTGTACCATCCCCAAACGGATGGGCTCGTTGAGCGCTTTAATAGGACTTTGAAGTCAATGATTCGGAAGTTTGTTCACGAGGATAGTCGGAATTGGGATAAATGGCTAGTCCCTTTACTATTTGCAGTGCGGGAGGTTCCCCAGGCCTCCACGGGATTTTCTCCCTTTGAGCTAATATTCGGGCGAAAACCCCGGGGAGTCTTGGATCTCGTTAAAGAAACCTGGGAGGATGGTCCAAGCTCCAGTAAAAATGAAATTCAGTACGTCATGGACCTGCGAGCAAAACTCCATACACTGGGAAGGGTATCACGGGAGAATTTGCTCAAGGCCCAGGAGCGGCAGCAAACGCACTATAATAAAGGGACGAAACTCAGACAATTTTCACCGGGAGATAAAGTACTGGTATTACTTCCAACCTCCAGCACAAAATTGCTCGCCAAGTGGCAAGGGCCCTTTGTGGTCACACGGCGAATAGGGGAGGTAGACTACGAGGTGGTGCGTTCGGATAGGGAAGGAGCTAAACAAATCTACCACCTGAACCTATTAAAAGCTTGGAAGGAGGTAGCGGCTGTCTCGCTGGTGACGGTGGATCAGGAGAAAGATGAGCTGGGGCCGGAGGTACCAAATTCACCCAATCAGACCACGGCCCTTTCGGATGGCCATCTCTCGCCAAACCAGCAGGCAGACCTTGCCCTGTTGCAAAAGCAGTTTGCGGATGTGTTTTCTCCCCTACCCGGACGCACTAATCTGGTAACCCACCATATCGAAACCGCCCTGGGAGTGACGGTACGTTCCCGTCCGTATAGACTGCCGGAACACAAAAAAAAATTGGTACAGGCAGAAATAAAGGGAGGCCATGCTGGAGTTGGGCGTAATAGAGGAGTCACACAGTGCTTGGAGTAGCCCCATTGTTCTGGTAGGGAAACCAGATGGGTCTATCCGGTTCTGTGTGGATTACAGAAAGGTGAACGAAGTTTCACGGTTTGATGCCTATCCAATGCCTAGGGTCGATGAACTCTTGGATCGGCTGGGCACGGCTCGTATTTTTTCGACACTGGATTTGACCAAGGGCTACTGGCAGATTCCCTTGTCGCCAGAGTCCAAGGAAAAATCGGCTTTCTCCGCTCCGGACGGTTTGTACCAATTTCGGACACTTCCATTCGGGTTGTTCGGGGCTCCAGCCACGTTCCAATGCCTTATGGATCGGGTGCTGCGTCCGCATGTTGCATATGCTGCAGCCTATATTGATGATATTATCATCCACAGTAGCGACTGGGCACAGCATATGCGGCATGTGGGGGCGGTGCTCGACTCATTGAGGCGGGCGGGGCTCACGGCTAACCCGAAGAAGTGTGCAATTGGCAGAGCGGAGGTACGGTATTTGGGGTACCACTTGGGAAGTGGACAGGTGCGGCCTCTAGTGGACAAAACCGCGGCGATTGCGACCTGTCCCCGGCCCAAGACAAAAAAAGAGGTGAGGAGGTTCTTGGGGTTGGCCGGTTACTACAGAAGGTTTATTCCTGCCTTTTCGGAGCTGACCAGCCCCTTGACTGATTTAACTCGAAAAGGTGCCTCAGAGCCGGTCCAGTGGACGGAGTCGTGCCGGAGGGCGTTTGAGAAGGTAAAAGAAGCACTCTGTGGGGAGCCGCTGTTGTTCACACCTAACTTTTCTCTCCTTTTCACCCTGCAGACAGACGCGTCGGACAGAGGGCTGGGGGCGGTGTTAACCCAGCAGGTGGAGGGAGTCGATCGCCCGGTGCTGTACATAAGCCGCAAACTGTCACAGCGGGAGGCGAAGTACAGCACCATCGAGAAAGAATGCCTCGCTATCCGGTGGGCGGTTGGGTCCCTCCGGTATTACCTGCTGGGCCGCGCGTTCACCCTCTGGTCGGACCACGCCCCCCTCCAGTGGCTCCACCGCATGAAAGATACCAACGCGCGAATCATCCGTAGGTATCTGGCTCTTCAGCCGTTTAATTTTAAGGTGGTTCATAGGCCGGGGGCGCAGATGGTGGTGGCGGACTTCCTCTCTCGCCTCGAGGGGGGGGGGGGGGGGGGGGTGTTGGTAATCGGCCGGATGGCACCCCGGCCTAAGTCGGGCGGTGGGGGTATGTGGCAGGGTGGGCGTGGTTAGCCTCTGCTTGCAGAGAGAGAGTGAGCGGAGCGGCTCTCGGACCCGGAACCACAGCTGTCATGAGTTAATCAGGACAACACGATAATTAACAATTGAATGATTGTTGGATTGTTGCCTGATTGCTTTGACAGTGAGCCTGGGCTTTAAAGGAGGGAAGCCGGAGAGGAAACGGGGCTGGCCGCTGACGGGAGAGAAACGGAGGAGCGTTTCTAGCGAACCGTAGCCAGCGAACCACCAAATAAAGTGTTTGGTTTGACCATTTCTGTGTACTGCCTGTTCTTCCGCGAGGGTGGCACTCGATCCTTGCCACAATGACTTACAGCCATTAAGCCAACCATGTGTTCCATACTATTCCCGTGTAATTTACAACTTAATCTAGTCCCACCCCCCAATTCTCATAGAGATCCATTCAAATGCAGAGAGGTTATAATATCGCATGTAAGAGTACCTGAAAATAAGATATCAAGGGTCTTTTGATTTTGTTGGGTCACAGACATCAGGAATTCATGGCATGCAAAGGATATGCATCTTAATCCATTGGCTATTGAATGCAGAGCCACTTGGATGCCTGGGTTTGGTACAGATTCCCATTTATTATTTTCACACAACAGGCCATTTGCGTACTATGCATATTGAATCTCAGAGAAGGAGGCTCAAGAATTCATACTTACTTTGTGCAAGTGGCGATACACATAGCATTGGCCTCTCGTAGATCAGGACACTTTGTTGCTTCATCGAACCAATTACCGAACTGCTTGATGGGATCAAGAGACACCAGCTGGTCTTCCTCGAAACACTGTGACACACAGGGACAACCTGGCCAATCAGATCAAGCCTCCTGGGCCTCAGCACTGTCTACACAGATGTGATACATCTTACTTCACTGTGCATTATGGTGCCATCACACAAAATAGTGACCATTGCTATATGCATTGACAAATACAGTATAAACCATGCCCTTTTAACTTTTATTAAACCAGGAGGTGCCATGAGATTAAAAAAATCTATGTTTCAATGGAGACCTGGCCAAGATAGCAGCCATTAAACAGGGCAAAATTGTCCATGACAAATACAACAGTAAAATAACACAGAGAGCACCTGTAAAAAGTCAGTTAATGCAACCCCCAGATTTCATTTCAGTACAAGGAATATTGGGTTGCCTGGAGAACTCACGTGTCAAATATACTATTGCTATAATTTAGACTACATCTAGATTGTAGCCTATGCTGAAAATGGCTAATTATTTCCCATCTTCCGTCGTTCATCACACTTACAGTTTAAGAGCTCACCCACCACAAAATAATAACAGGTTGATTTGTGTCAAGGTTAAATACAATATATGCTATGATAATTTCGGTCAACGCAACGACGTTATTAACCAGGAAATGTCACATCTAGTCTACAGTAGCCTAAATCGTCATGCTCGAAAGCGTTCGTAACCTTTCGTAATCGTTTCAATGGGCTACAGATAAAAACGGAATGTTTCTATGAAGCAAACTGAATTGTAACTGGAGTTATCGAAACCAGAACAATGGAGAAATGACATTGAAATTGATGAAACGTTGACCTATCGTAAATCAGAAAAACGTTCCTTGAAATTACTGACAGTGTTACCTTGGCTGACTGCGGTAGCCATGGCGATCGTAGGCTACGCGTTTGAAGTGCAACTCGCATGTTTTCGTAACTGAACCGTTTCCCACCTCAGTTATTTAATTGTAGCCTATAGGCTAACTACTGATATTTAGGCCGATGTGTGTTAGATAGGCTACACGTTAGCCTATCAATTCCTTTATATTTTTCCAGCAAACATTCACCAAAAAGCTCAATGCATTTCACGGCTCGAACATTAAACGTTAGGCTACATGAGCAATATTTGCACTTGCACACTTATACAAACTGTATTTTGTAAGTTAATGTAATGCTTTGTAATGTGTATAGCGCACACTGGGTGACGTTTGCTAAGATTGAAAAATACTCAAACTCAAATCTAACCTCTTCGTCTCCCTTGTATTTCTTTCGCATGTCACTCAGATCCATAGCTGTGGTGTCAGCTGCTTTTACGGAGAGGCCGGTCTGTCTGCCAGCCGGCAGTAAAACTGAGTTCGGTTGGATCAATATTGTAACAAAGTTGCGTAAATGTAATTTTGTATTGCGCCAATTTAGAAAGAGTGTATTTATCATGCTTCTGACATGATCGCAAAGTGAGATACAAATATTACAAAGTATCAATTCAGTACACACGTTGCGCACATACACAGATATGTAAATATCCGGATTGGTTAAGCTTATAACAATTACTGAAAACACGTATCCATATGATATCGATGGTGGATGTGCGCAGTTTGGTGCGCCAAAATGATGCTCGTGGGAACACTTTGCCTGATGTCACCTTACTCATTTGATGACCCGCCCTTCTCCAAATCACATTGTAGATATCTGAGCGATCGGTTACATCATCTATACGAATGCGATTTTCAATGGCCGTTAGTTTACGGTTAGGCTACTTTGTAAATTAATCGTTACTGATAACGCATACATATAGTAAAATATGTCATATCAACTTTATTGGTGACTATCGCTTAACCTCTCTATCTCTGTAGCAATATGCTCTAGCACTAGCATTATTAACGACCATGGACTGATGAATGGCTAAAATTGAAAATGATAGAGATAGGAGAACAGCAATTTACCTTAGAAGTATTATTGAATTTAGCTGAGGATGTTAGGAAATCTAGAATAGTAATAGCTAGATTTTATGAAAGATACAGGATTGATAAAGAGATTGTAGGAAGGAACTGAAATAAGTATTCAATCAGAGTAAAGGATGAGAATCTGATAATAGAAGGGAAGAAATGTAGTAATTATTTTTTATTTTTTGTTTATTTTTTTGTTTGGTTTTTGGTTTTATTGTTTTATCCGTATTGTTTTATTTGAAACCAGAACATGGCTGTAATACAACGGTTACTTATGTAAACCGTCTATAAAACACAAGAAGAAGAAGAAGAAACTTGAAAGTGTGAATATTGTGGAGAGGAAGAAGCAGTGGACCATGTTTTATTGTATTGCCAGAAGTATGTTTCAGAGAGAGATGTTTTAAAGAATGCAATAAGAAAGAGTGGAGAGCAAAATATCAGTAATATTCTGAAAAAATCTTCAGGTGACAAGTGTTGGAAACCCCTTCTAGTGTATTTAAGATCAACAAGATTAATTAATAGAATCTGAGAAATATTAGTATTAGTTATTTATTGATTTTTGTTTTAATTTGGTTCCTTTTTATTTAATTATGACTCATTTCTTTAGTGTTTTGATTCTTTATTTGGTAGAAATATTAGAGAGAGGGTAGATCTTTAGACCACGCTCCAGATCATTGGGTGGCGGTAATGCACCCGAAAGCTGTTTGCCAACCGCCAATAAAACCTAAGAAGAAGAAGAAACTTCCGCTAACTAGAATCTCTAGGCAAGGTAGTAATGTAAAATTCATGTGGGTTCCAGCTCATTTTGGATTAAGTGGGAATGAAAGAGCAGATGCTTTGGCAAAGCAAGCATTAAAAAAAGAAGAAATAGATATTGAAGTTAAGATTAGTAAATCTGAAACCAAAAGTATAATATGGGAAAGAGCAATCAAATGTGGCAAGAGAAATGGGAGGGAGAGTTGAAGGGGAGACATTTGTTTAATATTCAAAGAAATGTCATGGCAAAAATGAACTTTAAGGGGTACTGAAGAGAAGAAGTAGTAATGACCAGATTAAGGCTGGGGCATAGTGGCTTAAATAAAACACTAAAACTTGTAGCAAAACATCCAACGGGACTATGTGAGATTTGCCTAAAAGAAAAGTCTGTAGAACACGTGCTAGTGGAATGTAGGGAATGTGAGACTCAAAGAGATGTGATGAGGGTTGCATTGAGGGACATAGGAAGGCAAGAAATTACATTAAAATAATTATTGGGTAAGGACAAAGTGGAATATTCCAGGGCATTGTTCAAATTCTTAAGGGAAACTGAATTATTTACGAGGATATAGGAATAAATAAAAGGTTTAAAGAGGTTAAGTTAGAAAAAATAGAAGTTTATATGTTGGTGAAAAAAGGAAATAAGGGAAATTAGTCCCCACACTCCGGAGCAGAAGGTGGCGGTAATGCACCATGAAGATGGATGCCAACCGCCGTAAAACAACAAAAGGAAGAAGAAGAAACTTCCTGTTTAAGATGGCGGCGACCTTGTGTGGGAAGCTTCTGCTTAGACAGGGTAAGATTGGCTAAATATTTGTGAACATTATATTGAGTGTATGTTACTATATTTCGCGGGACAGTCGCACCTCGTATAGTACAATCTCGTAAAGCCGTAGATGTATCTGTCAATCGTTAGCTAGCTAGTAGAAGCCTAGCTAGTTAGGTTAGCTAGACTTATCTTGCTAGAAATACTTTACTGTTAGTGTTAGGTCAGCAGCTAACGTTAGGCTAAAGTAAAATAAATGAATAAACACCCAAGGCAAGGGAAATATGACGAGTCGCCAATTGTTTGACCCTAAGCTTGCTAGTTGGCTTGGCTAACTTTGCCTGTGCCTCACCGAGTTGATGTCTCACTGATGAGCAGCACTAGTTAACAGTTACCTGCTAATGTAACGTCTAAAAAAGACAACTCTCTTTCCGCTGACGGTTCGGGGAGAGTCATTTTAGGATTTTTCTTAACCAGAACTAACGTTACAGCTTTATTTCTGAATTTCAGCAAAACTGAGCTCCGAACCAAACCCTTGTCAGTGTCACAAAGTTATAACTTACAGTCGACTAGCTCGTTTAAGCATGGGAAAGTGTGATGATTTAATTAACGTTATAACTGATGCCTAAATAAATGAGTGAGTTATGTCTTTGTTTTTGTTACGTTCTTAACATTGTAACAAAACAAAGGCATGCTGTATAAAAAGGGGCCTGCTTGAGGACCAGTTGTTGGGATACAATTTTCCAAATCTTTTGCATCTGAAATGCAGTTTAGCATGCATGCATTTTTCTTTTCTATATTTCTTGTTTTATTCTAGAAAAATGGTTTGGTAGAACATATACATAGTCACTAAATGATATATCTGTCTTGTAGGCTGGTTGCCCGTGACGCATTGTGTCCGTCATGGCTCCAAGGCAGTTACACGCCACAAGAAGCCAATGCACTTCCTCAAGCAGAAGCTATTGGCCGTCACAGAGTACATTCCCCCAAAACCTCCAGTCTCAAAGCGACGTGACCCCCAGGTCAAACCAAACCAGGAGGTGAGTGCATCGTAGTGATGGGCAGAGAGAAGCTTTCCGAAGGAATGACACAGTTGGAGCGATTGCGTTGTTTGAAGTGTCGGTGTCATGAAGCATTTGACAGCTGCATCATTGCAATTCACAGTGATAACCTGGAAATTAGTTAAAGACTAGCTATTTCTTGACTGTGTAAAATTCAGTTTCTGAATATTAATGCAATATCCTTGTATTCTCAAGGCCCTCTCCAACCGAGTCTATTCATAAAAATGGTTGTACAAATGAATCATACTGTCATAATGATGATGAGATGATGATAATTATCATTATTGAATTGAAATAAAAATGTGTTGTGTGTTTCCTGAGTATATTGCAATCATATCGACCAATTCCCAATTTATTTCCTCTTGCATGACTTGTAAAGGAGAGCACATTGCAGCAATGATTCGAAAAAAATTCTCACTATTTACTGGGCCATATTAAAAGAGTAGCCTATCATTCAGCTTTCCACCCAGCTCATTGTAGCATTGTGGAAAGGACACAGATTCAATAGCACACAGACAGGTAGCCATATTTTTATTCACGTTGTTCTTATTATTATTAGTTATATTATAGAGTTATTTTCTCTTATGTTTTCTGGGCTACCTTGCATATGAGGATTGCTACCTAACACAATTATATTGCGTTATGCGCTCACGCATATGGTGGGGAATTTCATTAATTTGTTTATCTTACATTTTAAAACACTGATTTTCATTTTGGGTGCTCTAAATACGTCACTTAGATTGTCAGGGCTTGAGTTACAGCAGGATTCGATGGTGCTACTGTAATGTCGGGATACGTTGACAAAGCATTGAAGAAGTGGTAGTTACCAGTATTTGAATGGGACAGGTCACATATCATTAGAAATGATTCCATATAAAAGCCGTCTTACGTGAATCTTCCATTATTAACACTATCTTTCGACAAAATCTCAAACGCACTCTCAAATGTCTCTCTCCTCTGACGAAAACTGTTTGTGGGGCGTTTTAAACCATTTTTATACATTTTGGAAGTTTGTTTGTGGGTGGGAAAGGGAGTAGCTGATCTCGAATCAGAGGCTTGCAGAAAAACACAGGAATCCCGTGTTTTTGCACGTAGACCTGAATAGAGGTTCATATGTAAGTGAAAAAACCTCTGTTCCCAGATCTGTCATAGCTGACACATCAACTGGTGTTGGTTGAGCAGGTATTGGTTTGAAACACCACCCAAAATGACAGGCGTCACTGACTTAACAAAGCTTCGGTTTCTGTGATCCCGTGCTTCGAAGCAAGCCTCGGAGCAGTGCTTCGAAACAGCAGTGAATTGAATGCTCGACAGTGTCGACACATGAGTATCGAGCATCACATCCCTACTAGTGCATCGTGCAGCTATTGTTGCAATCCACGTTGTAGTACCTTTAGTACCTTCACAACAACAGTCCCATTTTTTGGGGGGAATGTGTGGTCCTGGGATTGGTTTTAGTAGTTTTTCTTGTCAGACAGGAGATGGATGTGGACTGAGAGTCCTGTCAGTCATTTGCCAATTTTGTTGCATTGATGTAGCCCACCTTCAGACTGCACATAGAATGCTCCACAGGTCTTGCAGAGTGGTCTCTTTAGTAAAGTGGCCAGATTTCAGATGTTTAAACATTGAGTTCCTTTCATGCCCCCACAGGAAAGTGGCCTGATGGTGCTTCTCAAGAGGGAGGTGCAGATAATTTTCCAGGAATGTGAGATGATCGCCGTGGTTCATAACAGTGCCACAAATGCTGAGAACATGCTGCATCTCAAGCACCGGCTCCACAAGCATGGCATCGCTGTCCGATTCTTTCCGAACCAGGTGAGGTCGCGTTCCACGATGCATAAGGAAAATAAGATATCAAGAGTCTTTTAATGTTGTTGGGTCACAGACATCAGGAAGTCATGGCCTGCAAAGCCAAAGGATATGCGACCAAATATTAAAAATTTAAAGGCACAGTCAACTTAGTGTATGTAAACGTCTGACCCACTGGAATTGTGATCTAGTGAATTAAAAGTGAAATAATCTGTAAACAGTTGTTGGAAAAATTACTTGTGTCATGCACAAAGTAGATGTCCTAACTGACTTGCCAACACTATAGTTTGCTAACATGAAATCTGGTGTGGTTAAAAATTAGTTTTAATGACTTCGACCTAAGTGTATGTAAACTTACAACTTCAACTGTATATCATGCACATTCAGTAGTTCTAAGAGACAGTGGAAACTGACAGGGGGTGGACACAAAAAATTAATAAATAAACCTAAACATACCTTAAAAAAAGAAAGCGGGAAAAATATATGATGTGTCAGACTTAACACTAGGTGAAGACAACCAATCTAAAATGGAAAATAGGTTACTTAACTTCAGATAGAAATTAAAGTTCTTTATTAGGGGACTGAATGAGCTGATGTTAATGTGTTGTTGGAGTATATGGGTGTATCTGCGTATCTGTTGTGCGTGTGTGATTGTGCTTGTGTGTACATTTTATATCCGTGTGCTGGTGTCTGTGTGAGTGGGTGAGAGTGTACGCTTGTGGCATTAATTTAGTGGTAAGTACAGATAATTAATGACAGGGGACCAGTTTTTCCAGAACTTTTGGACCTGTGGGCAGAGCCAGGTAGCATGGTAATGTGGGTCTGGGATATTCAGGGTGCAGTGAGAACATGTAGGAGTCTGTGAAACCCATTGAGAATATTGGGTGATGTGTGCTCTGAGTGACTTTGTATTGGTACAATTCCTGACACCTGTACCAGATTCTTTAGTGGGGGATTTCAGAGCCTTCAAGCTCCAAGTGAGGGTCTGCAGAAGTTTGAATTTAGTGAATGGCAGCAGCGAGGGGTCGATGGATATTGTGTGATGGAGTGAGGGTATCCTTGACCCAGTGTAGTGTTAAGCTTTTTGATGTTGTTAGTCATGACTAGGGATTAATCCCGGTATTTCCCATCACAATTCCTTCCCATTCCCAACTGGGAGTGACGTCGGGAAACTGGGAAATGTAACATGGGCAATGTAGATAAATAACTCTTGCATTATATTTGGCCTAATTAAGTACAATAAAATCATCAATATATGACGCTTATTTCCAAAATGCAGTATCCACCATTTGAAAAAAACTGACGCCTACTCATGTCTACTTATTGACAAGCTAAAACTTGGTAACTGATTGCACTTTAGAGCACGTGAACATTGCTAGCACACGCTCAGGAAATAGAAGTTCAATATACCTGCTCCAAAACGTGGAGAGCAAAATCATGTCAAGCAACGTGTGGAAGAATTTAGAGAAACTTAATACTAACGAGGCAAAATGTTTTTTGTTTTTTTTAAAGTTGTAAATTAATTTCAGAGAAAAGAATAGGCTTCTATAATTGTGACATCAATGACTAGGCTACCACTAGGGGGCAACCGTGGATAGGGACAAGGGGTAGCCTAATAATGAACACAAACCCATAGTTTTATTATTCCAGGACATCGGAATCTGCAGAAATATAGCCCAGCTATAATTACAAAACAAGCTGGAATTCTTAGAGCAAGTTGCAAGTATATTAGATACCTTCGCTTTTCTTACCAACTTGTAGCCTACAGCTAAACGTCCCTCATTTCATAACGGTAGGCTAGTGTATATTTGCTTATGTGTCTTGATGGAGATATTGTATCTGATAAAAAAACGTCTCCGACGTAAAAAAAAGCAAAGTTAGTCACGCATAGCCTACAGAGCGCCCTAAATTATTTAATGCAACTTGGCCCTGTGTTTCTTCATCTATACCATCTCAACAGAATGTGGTCAATGAAACTGTATGTTCCACATCAAACTGCAAAATGAGAATAATTTATAGTGGAAATACTCTGATTCAGATGTGTTGCACTTAGAAATTAAACATTACTACACTATAGGGCATGTTTGAACAATTGTCTGCATCCACTGCTTTGGGTCTATGAAAAGCACAGAATGAATAAAATGTATTATTATTAAGTATTTATTGATTTATTTATTTGGAATATTTGGATTTCTATCAAAACCTGTGTGGTCATACAGAGCATAGATACCTTGTGTTCACAAAATTATGTTCGCAAATATCATAACTATTGGATACGTTTGTAAAAATGCTATATGTACGCTATTTTCTAGGTAAAAATATTACTAATTTGTATCTGCATTTATTTATTCATCCCCCCTTTCTCTATTGTGCATGATGTTTCTTGATATAAAGTCTGTTTGTGAATTGTAATGAAATCTGTAGCAGCAGTTAACATTGTAAAACCTGTACATTTTCTAAAGTAAACTTGCCAACAAAGTATAACCATATTCTTTCTGGAATGTAATTATTCATCAACTGTTAAAAACATTCATTGAAATCATATGTTGTTCCATGAGGCACAATCTCTTCACATGCTAAGATGAAGAAACACAGGGCCAAGTTGCATTAATTTAGGAAAGTTTGCATAGCATTGCTATTGAATAGTGCTAGTTTATTTAGGGTGAGATACGATAGGCAATATTGTTAGTTGTAACTTGGCCACATTTTGATATCAATACTTTTAAAGGCAGGCCTAGTTTTTGCAAGTTGGAATTAAGGACTTAAACAGCGCTCTGTAGGGTATGCGTGAGTAACTTGGCTTTTTTTACGTCGGAGACGTTTTTTATCAGATATCACTTATTTTTGATAGCTAACTAATGATGAATAATGCATGAAGATAATGACATTGAGAGAGACATGCCTACAGAATACATGCATTCAAAATAAATGCATGCAGACATGCGTAACCATAATGCCCTGTACTGACGAGAATGAGAACATTTCTCCTATTACCGATAGCCCACAATTACATTAAACGAGTTTGTAGATGAGCTGTATTTAATGCCTAATGAAATACAATGAATAGTTTAGTTTTCTGTAGTGCAATGGATGTATAAGGCATGTTGATTCACTTCGTAGTAACCTAGCTTGTACCTGCTTCCTGACTAGCAGCTGACTGATGTTTCTCTGGCAAAACTAATGTTGGCTAACAAGCTTAATTGGACAATGCATATTTCCCAGGAATCTTAGCTAGAAAGAAAACAATAGATTAGGGTTGTCACGATACCAGAATTTTAAACTTTGATACGATACTAGTATAAAAAAACGATACTCGATACCTCTTTCGATACCACGGCACACAAAAAAAAGTCCTACGCACACAAAATAGGATACATTTTAAAAAAATTATTATTAACAACCTGCGCACAGTGCTGGTAACGAAAAAAATCACTGAACACAGAACAAGATTAACATTATTATTACTATTCTTAAATGTTTTCCCTACCTTGTAGGCTACAAATACATATTGCACATTATGTATGTAGTTATTATTGCTTTTAGTATTATTTCTTTATTTTTTTCTCTAATTTTGCTTCACTTGTAAACACAGTACAGTCTCAGTGGGTTTCCTCTGTAAACAAAGGATAAATAAAATAAAACAAGAGCATTCCAATTGCAATTGGCCGAGGCGAGCGTTGAAGGTTCGGTTTCCACAGTGAGTCAGACATGACCGCGGTGCAAGAGGACTGCAGGCTCCACACAGACAGATATTTTCATCTGCATTTGTGTGAGATTAAAACATGCAGCCAATGGCACAGTTATTTATAATTTTTTTTAATTTTAATTTTTTTACATTAAAGCAAGAACGTGATGTTAACCAGATGATATTCTGCATTGAAACTTTTTTCTTTGCTTGACAAATAGGCAATAGCCTATTGCATTACTGTCGTGGTGTTAATGACTGAATTGTTTAACTAATAGGCTACAAGTGAACAGTTAATATTGTAAACGTGTCTTTGCCTAGGCGGCAGTGTAGTATAATGGTTAGGGAACTGGGCTTGTAACCGAAAGGTTGCAGGTTCGATTCCCAGCTAGGACACTGTCGTTGTACCCTTGAGCAAGGTACTTAACCTGCACTGCTTCAGTATATATCCAGCTGTATAAATGGATAATATGTAAAAAATGCTAACAAAAAAAGTTGTGTAAGTCGCTCTGGATAAGAGCCTCTTCTAAATGCCTGTAATGTAATGTAAATGCCTTTGCAATAAAAAAAAAACATTCTTGTATGAGAAAACCAGAACATGTGCACACTGTTTGAGTCCAAAATGAAATTACACTTTAGTACCAACCAGGCAGGGTACGAACCCACGTCTCTCCCAATACTAAGGCTTGACGCTAACCAGAAGACCAAAGGGGTACAGTCACGTGATATAGGCTATAAGCCATTTGTCAGTGTCTGTCTGACTTTCGCTGTAGTACAAGTGAAATAGGCTACAAGTGAAACATTGAACAGTTAATATTGGAAATGGCTTTTGCCTTTGCAATAAAAATACGTTTGTTAATGTGAAAATAATAACAGTGTAATAAATGAAAAGTATTTAGCAGTTGCACATTGTTTTTGTCGAAAATAAATTTGCACCCTGTTGGGCTCGAACCCCCAATCCTCTGTGTGAGAGGCAGGCCTATTACTCACATTTTCAGTTCTTACAGCAAAACCCAGATTTTTAATTTAAGTTTTATTTTTTTATTGGATTGTTGTAAACGTGAGAAATTCCTGCATAACACATGTTACTTTATTTCCAGATTTCTCACTTTTGGGCATTCATCGCCGAAACCCTCGACATTTCAAAGAAGAGGGTAAAAATGTGTAGGCATTATTGGTTCAATAGTAGTTGGTTCACAGATTAATTTCAGGTAGCTTGTGCTGATCATTTTCAAGTTTAATTTGAGATAAAGGGTCATAGCTGGAACACACGGTTTGGGTCTTAGTAAGGTTTTAGTAGTACTCTCAGAACTCAGGGCAGTATTTATGTGGGGTGGGATATATGAGATGGAATTTATTAATCTTGTGCTGGGTTTGAATATTTTTGCGATTTTATAATTTCACAGAAGTGTTTAATTCAACAGGGTATCCATAGGCTCCCAGAGTTTTGTTGTTTAGTATGGAGCGTATTGCTTTTTCTAGTCCTTAACTGTAAGCCGTCTGTCAAGTGATTCAGGGTGAACATTCGGTACATCGATTTTATCAAAAAGTGAATTAATTTCTGATGGGTTAGGTTCTCTGTGTGGAGTATACGGTTTACTGTTCCAGAGTCTGCATTATGATACCCTCTGGATTCTTAATCACGAACACCAAAGTTGTTCATTGCTTGATTGTTTCAGTGGAGTTCCAGGGTCTGGGATTATTTGGTATAAATTCTATCTGTTTTTGGATTGATGTCTGTATTAAAGTCATCCCTGTTCATGATGACGGTGGCAGAGAAGTCCAGTAACGATGTGAAAAGAATTATGTGATGGTGAATATGCCTGGTTGTAATGTTTGGATTATAAAGGTTTTTCTTGTAGCGGGCAAATGTCTGCCGTGAGCTTGTAAAGGTGGTTTAACGCCAGTTTTTTAATGCTGAGGGTATTCTAGGTAACAAATATAACTGTGGCTTTTATCAATGTGATGTTGCTATGAGTCTTTCACTAGCTATCATGGTAGTTTTTGTATTCTGCATTAGCATGAATGTGGGATCAACATTATCATTGATGGTCATCAACATCATTATAATCATCATCACAGTAATTCCAATAATAAACTGTATTGTATAGAATGTGACATGCAGTTCATTATATTAATTATTATATTATATTATGGAATTTGTTAAAAATGCTCACGATCATCATTATATTAATTATCCCTATCAGCTTTCCACAGAAGTATATCATTATAAAGCTATGACAATGGCATCACTAAGTACCTCAAGCCGGAAAGTCTGCACACCCCTTTCACCTTCTCCACGTTTTATTACGTTACAGTCATATTCTACAATAGAGTGAGTTCATTTTTTGTCTCAAAATTCTACACAAAATAGCCCATAATGACAAAGTGAAAACAGGTTTTTTGACATTTGTGCTAATTTATTAAAAATCAAAATGTAAAATATATGTACACAAGTGTGCACACCCTTTGATGTGACACCCAAAAGTGACCTGAGGTGCATTTTGTTTCCACTGATACTGCTTGAGATGTTTCTACAAATTAATTGGAGTCCACCTGTGATAAATTCAATTGATTGGACATGATTGGGGATTGCCAACACCTGCCTATATAAGGTCCCACAGTTGACAGTGCATGTCAGAGCAAACTCCAAGCCATGGGGTCAAAGGAATTATCTGCAGACCTCAGAAACAGGATTGTGTCAAGGCATAGATCTGGAGAAGGGTACGGAAAAATCTCTGCAGCTTTACATGTCCCAAAGAGCACAGTGGCCACCATCATTTGTAAATGGAAGAAGTTTGGAACCACCAAGAATCTTCCTAGACCTGGCCGCCCGGCCAAACTGAGCAATCGGGGAAGACGGGCCTTGGCCAGGGAGGTGAGCAGGAACCAGAGGGTCACTCTGACAGAGCTCCAGCGTATCCTTGTGGAGATGGGAGAACCTTTCAGAAGATCAACCATCCAGGCAGCACTCCACCAATCAGGCCTTTATGGTAGAGTGGCCAGACGGAAGCCCCTCCTTAGTAAAAGGCACATCACAGCCCGCTTGGAGTTTGCCAAAAGGCATCTAGAGGACTCTCAAACCATGCGAATCAAGATTCTCTGGTCTGATGAAACCAAAATGGAACTTTTTGGCCTGAATACCAAGCGTCACGTCTGGAGGAAACCAGGCACTGCTCATCACCTGGCTAATACCATCCCTACAGTGAAGCATGGCGGTGGCAGCATCATGATGTGGGGATGTTTTTCAGCAGCGGGAACGGGTCGACTAGTCCTGATAGAGGGAAAGATGAATGCGGCTAAGTACACCGAGATCCTTGAAGAAAACCTGCTCCAGAGTGCTCTGGACCTCAGACTGGGGTGAAGGTTTACCTTCCAACATGACAACAACCCAAAGCACACAGCCAAGAGAACAAAGGAGTGGCTTCGGAGAAAGTCTGTGCATGTCCTTGAGTGGCCCAGCCAGAGCCCAGACCTGAATCCAATTGAACATCTGTGGAAAGAGCTGAAAATGGCTGTGTACCGACGCTCCCCATCCAACCTGACGGAGCTTGCAAGGATATGCCAAGAGGAATGGGCAAAAATGTCCAGAAACAGGTGTGCCAAGCTCGTAGCTTCTTTCCCAAGACGCCTTGAAGCTGTAATCGCTGCCAAAGGTGCAGCAACCAAGTATTAGGCTAAGGGTGTGTACAGATATGTAACCCCTAAAAAACCTATTTTTGTCAGTAAAATTTAAAAAAAAACCTGTTTTCACTTCGTCATTATTGGCTATTGTGTGTAGATGTTTGAGGCAAAAAATGAACTCAATCTATTGTAGTATAAGTCTGTAACGTAATAAAACGTGGAGAAGGTGAAAGCGGTGTGCAGACTTTCTGGCTTGACTGTACACTTATGTTGAAGTCATTAAAACTAATTTTTAACCACTCCACAGATTTCATGTTAGAAAACTATAGTGTTGGCAAGTCAGTTAGGACATCTACATTGTGCATGACACAAGAAATGTTTCCAACAATTGTTTACAGACAGATTATTTCACTTTTAATTCACTATATCACAATTCCAGTGGGTCAGAAGTTTACATACACTAAGTTGACTGTGCCTTTAAACAGCTTGGAAAATTCCAGAAAATGATGTCATGGCTTTAGAAACTTCTGATAGGCTAATTGACATTATTTGAGTCAATTGGAGGTGTACCTCTAGATGTATTTTAAGGCCTACCTTCAAACTCAGTGCTTCTTTGCTTGACATCATGGGAAAATCAAAAGAAATCAGCCAAGACCTCAGAAAGAAAATTGTGGACCTCCACAAGTCTGGTTCATCCATTTCCAAATGCCTGAAGGTACCACGTTCGTCTGTACAAACAATAGTACGCAAGTATAAACACCACGGGACCACGCAGCTGTCATACCGCTCAGGAAGGAGACGCATTCTGTCTCCTAGAGATGAACGTGCTTTGGTTCGAAAAGTGCAAATCAATCCCAGAACAACAGCAAAGGACCTTGTGAAGATGCTGGAGGGAACAGGTACAAAAGTATCTATATCCACAGTAAAACTAGTCGTATATCGACATAACCTGAAAGGCTGCTCAGCAAGGAAGAAGCCACTACTACAAAACCGCCATAAAAAAGTCAGACTACAGTTTGCAACTGCACATGGGAACGAAGATCTTCCTTTTTTTTTTTTCCTCTGCTCTGATGAAACTAAAATTTAACTGTTTGGCCATAATGACCATCGTTATGTTTGGAGGAAAAAGGGTGAGGCTTGCAAGCCGAAGAACACCATCCCAACCGTGAAGCACGGGGGTGGCAGCATTATGTTGTGGGGGTGCTTTGCTGCAGGAGAGACTGGTGCACTTCATAAAATAGATGGCATCATGAGGAAGGAAAATGATGTGGATATATTGAAGCAGCATCTCAAGACATCAGCCAGGAAGTTAAAGCTTGGTCGCAAATATTTTTTATTTAGCCTTTATTTAACCAAGTAGTACACATTGAGATTAAAAATCTCTTTTCCAAGTGAGACCTGGCCAAGAGGGCCGCAGAAAACATATGGGTCACACACAACAATAACAAGTTACAATTTGATCACATTTAACAAACGAGAAGGACAATTTAAAAACATGTACAAGCCATAGAGTTTTGTTCAAGTTCTTTGAGTTTTTCTTTAAGTACACCTGGGGACACAGGAGAATCAAGTTTAAGCAATTTTTGTAATTCGTTCCATGATGAAGGTGCAAAATAGCTGAAAAAGGTGCAAAATAGCTGCCAAATTTTGTGCATGTCTTCGGGACGTTGAAAGATAAACTGTCATGGGAACGTAAACTATAGCTAGAATTGGTCTTTAGAATGAGATATGAGCATAGATACAAAGGCAGTAAGCCCAAGACAGCTTTGTAAATAAAAAGATACCAATGTGACAGTCTACGTGTAGTTAGAGATGGCCATCCTATTCTTTGATACAGAGTACAGTGGTGAGTTAGTGATTTGGAATTTGTGACAAATCTAATAGCTCCATAATAGACTGTGTCTAAAGTACAAAGCCAGGACCCTGCTGTGTGCATGTACAGTACATCCCCATAGTCGAGAAGGGACAAAAATGTGGCAGAAACCAAATTCTTTTTCACTTTGAATGAGAAACATGACTTATTTCTATAAAATAAACCCCATTTTAGTTTAAGGTTTTTAGTTAGGTTTTCAATGTGAGATTTAAAAGTGGGGGTCTCGTCAAGCATAAATCCTAGATATTTATAGCATGACACCAACTCAATCTGTTTACCTTCAACTGTCTTAATTATAGGATCAATAGAGAGTGGTTTCTTGATCTTTGAAAACACCATTAATTTGGTTTTGCCAGCATTTAGAACAAGCTTCAGGTTAGAGAGATTGCATTGTATCTGATTAAAAGCAGATTGTAGATGGTCTATGTCATTTTTCAAAGTTGCCGCATAGCAATAGATAATGGTGTCATCAGCATATAAATGTAAGTTAGCATTGACAATATTTTCTCCTAGATTATTTATATAAATAGTAAAGAGAATCGATCCTTGTGGAACACCTGACTGAATGTCTTGCCTGACATCAAACCATCTGCACTTACACGTTGTGTTCTACCATACAAGTAGTTCTTGAACCACTGAACAGCATGCTGTGACAGACCAATATTTAATAATATTTGTAGCAGAATGTGATGGTTAACAGAATCCAAAGCTTTCGATAAAGCAATAAAAAGAGAGGCACAGTGTTGTTTGGCATCCAATGCACAAATTATGTAATTTACAACTTTAGTTGCTGCAGTGGTGGTGCTATGTTGTTTCCTGAAACCTGATTGAAAGCTGGTTAGGATACCATTATGTAATGAATTATTTTAGTTGATTGCTGACAGGGGTTTCAAGAATTTTAGCCAGGGCTGATAATTTTGATATTGGACATTAGTAGTTTAGGTTTTTGGGGTCCCCCCCTTTAAACAGGGGGAGCACAAACACTGATTTCCAGACTTCAGGAATAGTATTTGATAAAAGTGTCATGTTAAAAATGTGTGTGAGAGGTTCACAGATAATATCAGCAGACAACTTTAGAAGTCTTGGGTCTAGATTTACATTTGCATTACATTTTAGTCATTTGGCAGACGCTCTTATCCAGAGCGACGTACATTAGTGCATTTTCCAACTTGAAACAAGTGCGTTAAAACAACCCTAAAAGGTAAATACAATTTCAAACATTACATTACATTTATTTAGCAGACGCTTTTATCCAAAGCGACGTACAGTAAGTGCGTACAGAGACATCATCATTACAGAACAGACGAGGCAAAGCACATCCTTTGCATAATGTAGCAGCTATCCCTAGCAATGAACGTTGACTGTAGTTCACAGTAAGCTGTGGGCAAATCAGCAACACCACACTTCCATTCCAAATACTATTATAAACTATACTATTATAAACCATTCCAAATACTATTATAAACTATGCTATTATAAACCATTCCAAATACTATTATAAACTATACTATGATAAAACATTCCAAATACTATCATAAACTATAATAAACAGACAGGAAAACACAGGGAACAGGGAACTGATATTCCTAGGTGAGGATATCAGTCAAGGTGGAGTCTGAAGAGGTGTGTCTTCAGGCCTCGACGGAATGCAGGCAGGGTTGGAGTAGAACGTAGGGGAATGGGAAGTTCATTCCACCACTGAGGTGCTAATGTGGAAAAACTCAGCAGTCGGGACAAGCGAGAGCCTTTGACACGGAGGGGGGGAAGTGCCAGTCGCCCTGCTGTAGAAGAGCGAAGTGGTCGAGCAGGAACATAGTTCTGGATTAAGTCCTGCAGGTAGGCGGGGCCTGTCCTATTGGCTGCAGTGTAGGCCAGGGTCAGAACTTTGAACCTGATCCTGGCTGCAACTGGCAGCCAGTGGAGAGACCTCAGCAGGGGGGTTACGTGGGAAAATTTCGGGAGGTTGAACACAAGCCGGGCAGCTGCATTCTGGATGAGTTGAAGAGGCAGAATGGCACAGGCCGGTAGGCTTGCGAGCAGGGAGTTGCAGTAGTCCAGGCGTGAGGTGACCATGGTCTGGACAAGAAGCTGGGTGGAGTAGGTGGTCAGGTACGGTTGAATCCTCCTGATGTTGTACAGGAGGAACCTGCAGGACCGTGCCGTCGCCCTGATGTGCTCTTTGAAGTCCAGCCGGTCGTCCAGGACCACCTCCAGGTTCCTTGCAGAGCGGGAGGCAGCCACCACGGTCCCATCAACGGTGATGGAGAGGTCATGTAGTGGGGAGGTCTTGTACGGCATGAAGAGGAGCTCTGTCTTGTCAAGGTTGAGCTTCAGGTGATGGGTAGCCATCCACTCAGAGATGTCAGTCAGACAAGCAGATATCCTCTCCTTAACCTGTGGGGTAGAGGGAGGGAAAGAGAGGAAGAGTTGAGTATCGTCAGCATAGCTATGGTATGAGAAGCCATGTGAAAGGATTACTGAGCCAAGAGACTTAGTATACATAGAGAACAGCAGAGGACCCAGTACAGATCCCTGCGGGACTCCTGTAGACAGGGGACGGGGAGCAGAGACGGAACCCTTCCAGGAGACTTGGTAGGATCTATCAGTGAGATACGATACAAACCAAGAGAGGGCAGTTCCAGAAATGCCCATCTCAGCGAGTGTGGAGATCAGGAGTTTGTGGTTGACCGTGTCGAATGCCGCAGACAGGTCAAGGAGAATCAGAACAGAGGAGAGGGAGGAGGCTCTAGCAGTGGCGAGTGCCTCAGTCACAGCCAGGAGAGCAGTTTGGGTGGAATGGCCGGTTCTGAAGCCAGACTGATGCGGGTCAAGCAGGTTGTTCTGGTGGAGAAAAACAGACAGTTGGTTAAGGACAGCACGTTCAATTGTTTTGGACAGGAAGGGCAAGAGAGATACAGGACGGTAGTTCCTGACATCAGCGGGATCTAAGCTAGGTTTTTTAAGGAGTGGGGTTACACGGGCAGTTTTAAAGGCAGCAGGAACATGGCCACAGATTAGGGAGGTGTTAATAACGGAGGACAGATATGGAAGGAGCTCAGCAGATATAGACTGGAGGACTGCTGAAGGTATGGGGTCTAGTGGACAGGTGGTTGCGCGCTGGCGCGTCACCAGCTCGAGCACATCGGAGTCCTTCAGAGTCTTGAAGGACGACAGTGTAGCGATGGGTTCAGTATGGGGGATGTGGGGTGTCACCGGATGCGTGAAGGAGTTCCGGATCGCAGCCACCTTCCCCTCAAAGTGGGTCAGGAAGTCATCTGCAGAGAGGGAGGAGGGTGGAGGGGGGGTGAGCAGGGAGGAGAAGGTGGAAAAGAGTTTACGTGGGTTAGATAGACATGTATCAATTTTCGACTGGAAAAATGAAGTTTTAGCTGATGTGGTTGCAGCTGTGAAGGCTGCCAGCAGAGTGTGGTAGGAGGCGCAGTCAGAATGACTTTTATTTTTTTATTTTTTTTTGGGGGGGGGGGGGGGGCACACAATATCAATCATTGACGTGTACAACAGTAAGCCAATAAGTAACCTTAAGTATTAAACTAGCAGCTTGAACCACTTAAACAAGGATTCAGAAAAACACAATCAAGGGAGGTCACAAGGAGGTAGGGAGGGGTGGAGAGAGGTGCAGCTTGAAGTGGTGAGTCTTCAATCTGCGCTTGAAGGCAGTCAGACTTTCTGTTGTTCTGACCTCCACGGGGAGCTCATTCCACCACCGTGGGGCCAGGACAGACAGACGTCGAGACCGGGTGCTAGTATGAAGTGGGGGGGGGTACCAGTCATCCTGAGGAGGCGGAACGCAGGGATCTGGTAGGTGTGTAGGGTCTGATGAGCTTTTGGAGGTATGGAGGGGCTGATCCTCGGACTGCCTGGAAGGCGAGCACCAATGTTTTGAATTTGATGCGAGCCATCACAGGTAGCCAGTGGAGGTCAATGAGCAGGGGGGTGACATGGGAGTGTCGGGGGAGGTTGAAGACCAGGCACGCTGCTGCGTTCTAGATTATCAGCGCCAGATGATTTGTTGGTATCTATGCCTTTAAGTGCTTTGTGCACCTCACCAGTTGTAAAGGGAGTAAGGTTAAAGTGATAATTATCTTTAACACAGTAATCAAGATTGGTGGAATCATCTTGAGCAATATATGAAGACCCAACAGATATAAAGTGGTGGTTAAAACATTTTTATTTGTAATAGTCTTAGAGTCCATGATGCACTTGGGAAGTTCATAAGACTTGTTGCTAGTTGATAAAGATTTGATTGTCTTCCAAAATTTAAGAGGGTTATTTAAATTATCTGTAGTTTCATTCAAATAGAAATCCGATTTGGCCTTACGAATGAGGCTGGTTGATTTGTTTCTCAGTTGTCTAAACTTTGTCCAATCAGCAGCCATTTGGGTCTGCCTAGCCTTGGCCCAGGTTACATTTCTCTCATGGATCAATTCTGATAGGTCCTCAGAATACCAGGGGTTATCCCGTCTTTTAATCCTGTAGTTTTTAAAAGGAGCGTGCTTATCTGTGATCTGTGAGAACTGATTTTGGAAAAAAGACCAAGCCATTTTTACATCAGGGATGAGAGAAATCCTCATCCAATCACAGTAAGAAAGATCGTGAAGAAATCCTTGTACATCAAAGTTCATGAAATGTCGTTTTCTAATGACCCTTGGTTTGGTTTTTGGAGTTTTTTCATCTCTCGCTACTGCGATGGTGAAGTGGTCGCTTACGTCATTTGTGAATATACCAGCCGGTGTATTTCTGGGGCGCATTTGTTAAAACCAAGTCAATCAAAGATGATTTTCCAGGAAAGCTAACATTGGGTCTTGTGGCTGAATTAATTAGTTGCGATATGTTAACGGAATTAAAAAAGGCTTTAAGATGGTCAGAGGTAGAGGTAAGCCAATCCAGGTTTAGGTCGCCAATTAGAATCATTTTGTTTTGACTGAAGGAAGATAGTAGACAGCACAATGTTTCTAAAGCTTCTTGTCGTGCTGACGGAGGTCTATAACAGCCAATTACGGACAAATGACATCCCTTAGAAAATGTTATGTAGAGCGAGCGCTAATAATTCAAATTGTTTAGGAACAGATTGGCACTTAACAAAAAAAAAAAAAAAGTCAGGAATTTTGTATATTGCAATACCGCCGCCTTTACTTTTACGGTCTGCACGAGAAACATTATATCCATTTATATGTATGTCCATGTCAGAGACTGATGTGTTTAACCATGTCTCTGAAATCACGAGAATGTCCGCGTCTGTTGATTGAGCCCATATCCTGATCGTATCCATTTTTGCGAGCAGGCTACGCACGTTCAGGTGAACAAATCCAATGCCCGACCTGGTTGTAAAGTCTGCTGGTGTCAATATACAGTTCATATCGGGACCAGGGTTTAATTGAATATTCCCCGATAATAGCAGCAATAAAAAAAGTATACATTTTAACTTTGGATTCTTGATTGGAATGTCCTTCTTTGAATCTCTTCTATTTATGAAGTCATTCAGGGCATCATTAGATGTTGTAAAATAGTCATTCAGAATCAAGAGGTATTGAAAATCTTGCAAATTTGTTGGAATATTGGGGCGTAGAAAAGGGAGGAATATTTCACCTCGCTAGGGTTGAAACACGCAAGTAAATTTCCTTGGGCAGAGCAGATGAATGTCTATGGGGCACAATGGAGAACTGGGATCACTCACCTGGCATCCATTGCTCCCAGCAGGGCCAGTGATGCTAAACACCATGCAAAGGGCCAGTAGGAATACCAGATGATTTGCCATTATGGTAGTGTTAATCCAGACTCACTCAGTAAAACTCAGCAATGACATTCCATTCACGACCGCACTTGAAGTTCCACCAAGGGCACGGCTGCCAGACGCGCCACGTTGTCCAATAGGAAGACTGAGCGCCAGTACGCTACCGCAACAAAAAAATCACAGCAGCGTTGAGACTTCACCGTAGGCTCAATAATAAGAGCAGATTTGGCTTTTTGCGGTGATGTACTGACTCGTTATTCAGCAAAATAAAAAATATACTTTGAACATGATTGATCCGTAAAATAATTTGCTGCTTTAAAAAGGAATCGAACACACAGTAAAAGACTAAACAGACGCAAACAAACACAACCCACAGCCAGCACCCATCTTGAGGGGATGCAAATGGCTCTTCCAAATGGACAATGACCCAAAGCATACTTCCAAAGTTGTGGCAAAATGGCTTAAGTACAAGGTATTGGAGTGGCCATCACAAAGTCCTGACCTCAATCCCATTGAAAATTTGTGGGCAGAACTGAAAAAGCGTGTGCGAGCAAGGAGGCCTACAAACCTGACCCAGTTATACCAGTTCTGTCAGGAGGAATGGGCCAAAATTCCAGCAACTTATTGTGAGAAGCTTGTGGAACGCTACCCGGAACGTTTGACCTAAGTTAAACAATTTAAAGGCAATGCTACCAAATTCTAAGAGTGTATGTAAACATCTGACCCAATGGGAATGTGATGAAAGAAATAATAGCTGAAATAAATCATTCTCTCTACTATTATTCTGACATTTCACATTCTTAAAATAAAGTTATGATCCTAACTGACCTCAGACAGGGAATGTTTACTAGGATTAAATGTCAGGAATTGTGAAAAACTGAGTTTAAATGTATTTGGCTAAGGTGTATGTAAACTTTCGACTTCAACTGTAGGTATTCCCCTTTTTCTCAATGTCTTTGGACTGAAAACAATTCCTTGCTTGAAACATGAACTGGCAAAAACCCAGAAAGAAAGACAATGCAGGAATCACCAGCCAAGATGCACGCACGCACGCACGCACGGACGCGTAGGCCCATGTGCACAAAGAGAAGGCTTAGAATGGAAATAGAGGGAGAAAGAGAGAGGGTGGGGGATATCACTCAGTGGAATCATTAGCATTCTCATTTAGAGGTAGCCTAGCCTATATTAGATTGAGTGAAACTTACTTTTAGGAGAAGGATTGGACGAGCCACAGTTTGATGTGACAGTCCTGGAACAGCTGTCCCTTAATGTACACTTTGTCCATTACTTTTGAGGCTTATCTGCCCCTCTCATTGTGCAGTTTCAGTATAGGGATCACGTTCTTCTGTCGTTCATTTATTTAATTTATTTGTTTACTGAGACCTAATTGTGTCCCCTTGAGCTCCTTTCCTTGGCTTTTAATCATTTCCTTGTTTGAAATTCGTTCTTTACAATGTTCAAAATTTAAAACCCTTGGAGATGTTGCTCTGAGAGCAAAAATGGTGAACACTGGGAAATGTTATTTAATTCATTGTCTTCGGAGAGAGTTTCCGCGTTGTCTGCATTGTCACATTTTTGAGCATGCGTTCAGGGTTGTCTGGCGCACACTCAGAAAATTGAGTTCTTGCACATACTTCAGCTTTGAATGTCCAATACAGTTTTGTTCTAGAAGAACTCAATAACATCACAGGTCCAACAGGAGAATTAAACTAGTTTTTCTCAACAGGTGATGCGGGCCTTCCTGGCGGGCTCCCAGTACAGTAACTTGGAGCCGCTTTTCCTTGGACCAACAGTGTTGCTTGTCAGCAAAGAGCCCAAGGTAAAGGAGATGCTGCAGGCCCTGAGGGCTGTTCCCCAGATGGTGCTGATGGGTAAGCTTTGGGTTCTGAACTGGTTATAAAGTAAATGCTGAGTTAAACAAACTGACGGGGACAATCTTCGTCAAAATGGGCCAAAATTTAGGTTTTTTACTGTTAACATATTTTAAAACCCGTTTAAAATTCAAACGTGGTCCTTTGAATGTCATTTTAGAAAAACTCAGTAAAATCTCATCATTGTACTGATTTTAGGGAGCCTAGGTTGGTTTTACAGGTTAACCACTGTCCTGTTTTCCCTCTACATGTAAATGACCAGCCTCAAATGAGCAGATGAGAGGTGTGAATTCTCTCTCTCTCTCTCTCTACTTCTCTGACTTCACAGGAGCCTGTATTGATAAGAACACACTGCTGAGCCTCCAAGGGGTGGTCAACTACTCAAAACTGCCGTCTCTGGCCACAGTGCAGGGGCAGGTTGTCAGCGGACTGAGCCTGCAGACATCGCAGACGGCCGCCATGCTGCAGCACCACCCGACCCACCTGACGGCGCTCCTCCAGCAGTACCTGACGCAGAAAGGCCAGGAGGGAACCCATGCAGGGAGTGACTGAAAGGCAGTGGCGATGACTCCCGTATAGCCACAGCCTCCATACCCGTCCCAAACCCCGCTGGACTGCCACTGAGTGGCTGCGTAGGGACCAGTGAATGAACGAGACATTTCATGTCTGCAGCTTTGCCTGCCCTCTGACCTTTGAACTTCACTCTCTCGGTCGTTGGCCCCTCAAGCCATTATCTACCCCAAAAAGGACTACTGTGTCGTTTGTTTTCTCATCCTGCAACTGCCAGTACTTGCTTGGTTTTTGACAGTTCAGGAAATGTGAAGTCCTATTTAAGACTGTTCTTTTATGCAATAAATGGAACCGCCTATATTCCACACCCTGTCCTCCCTCCCTTAATGTCACCTAGATACATAACTAAATACAAACTTGAAATAATCCATCATCTCATAACCGGCCTCTGCTGCCTGTGTGTTTGTTTTTTCACAGTAGACTTGCGCACAGACAGCAGTGAATCACAGTTGCTGCGTCACACTCCATTTATGGACCTCGAGTGCTGTACAGACAATACTTCTCATAGCCAATGGGCCCACTATATCAGCCAGTCCGCAGGGACAAGTGAACCTGCTCTGTATTTTTGCACAGTATGAAACCCTTAAACACTATCACAAGCGCTGGTGACGATTTATCTTTTCTCTATGTCCCCTTAAACTTGAGAGGTGTGAGACATGCTGTATAAGCTGGGAGGGCTTCACAAGTCTAGGAGAAAAGGCCGGAACATTCTCCTCTGGCGCATTGCAGCTCACCTTGGTGGTGGTTTAGCATTAAATTACCAACAAGCATTGTGAGTAATCCAAATTGTTACAACCTCTTATACATTTGTCTTGGGTTTTTAGAGATGAAGCAGAATTCTTAATTATGACTGCCACGGTTAGATGAGTTATAAGTGACGGAAACAACGAGTGAGCGTCAGAGCGTGTCATCTTTCTCTCAAAAACAGCGTGAGAACATTTGACTGTCATATTATTAAAATGCCACTCTGCCTCTGTAGTGCTGCTGTACTGCCTTTGAGTCTAACTGTACTTCAATGCAAAAGGAGCTGCTCTGCAGGTTTGGCGACAGTTGGGAATCATGTTTATCACAACGGTCTGTCTTGTTAAAAAATGGACAATGGCATATCATTCCTCAGGTAAACTGATTTTTGACTGCTCTAGTTAGGGGAAGCACATTTAGAGTGGGAAGAGGTCTTTCACATTTGGCATTCAAAATCTAACAATGTGTTTGATGTGTAATAATGTATGAGAAAGTTGTTTGGTTTCTCATTGGTTAATGGGTGGCCTGAAAGATGACAGTTTCTGTATTAAAATAGTTTTCCATACACATATTCAACATTGAATATGTATTCATATTGCAGATGCTCATACCCAGGGAGTCTTGTAAGAGAACATAAGTGCACCTAAGTTAATGCAGGTTAACTGATAACCAAAAATCTTGAATACATAAAGATAACGTTCATAACAAGTCAGAACCGCTAGATTCCACCACTAGGGGGCCAAAACCGACAGGCGTTCACTGTGACTGGGCGAAGCAACCGTACAGGGAAGAGAAAGCCATTTGCCCAAAGGTTGCGTAATAGAGAGATCTGGGGCGCGTCCCAATAGCCTACTCGTAAAATGCACCCTTCTTTCCTCCACTACCACCTCCTCTCCTCCGTGCCCCGGAAACGGATCTTTGTGTTTTAATCTAATGTTGCCAATTACATCTTAATTACGTATTAATGGTTGCATATTAATTAATGTCTTGACGCAAACCGCAATGTCAGGTACATTGTATACATGCAAATACTTGTACTTGAAACATTCAGGAAGTTTTGCATACTTCCGGGTAGGAGAGGAGTGGTAGTGGTGGAGTGCAAGAAAGGAGGTGGGGAGTGAAGAATATTGGGACGCACCCATGGCCACCTTGTAAGATTTGAACATTGATTGAAGATATGATGGACCTGTTCCATTAAATGCCTTGTAGGCCCGTGCCAAGATTTGAAACTTAATGCAAGTTGTAACAAGAAGTGAGATGAAGGGTGTGACAAGAGCGAGCTTGGGAAGGTTGTTGACAAGTCGTGTGGCTGTGTTCTGGATTAGTTGCAGGGATTTACTTCCTGCTAATTCATAATCAGAAGTTAGTTATGATCACATAGTTTCTACTAGCGCACAGCTAGAAGGCTGGTTGATTTTTTTTTTCCCCAACAAAACTGCCAATGTATCAACTTTCTAGTATTTTAATTTTTAATTTCTAGTATTTTAGTTCAGTACTGTGCATTTACAAAACTACATGGTCTTTTTAGTCATAGATTCAAGGATATTTTATGGTTTTAACAAATTGCCTGGTTTTTTGTAACCATCACATAAATATTGAAGAACTCAAACAAGGGGCCTTGGATTATTTCCTTGTCAGGATGCTGCTGCTATAGAATGAATCTCTTTGGGAAGGGGATAGTGCCGAACTGTGAGCATAAATGGACATGCATTTCAATTCTGTGTATTATATGAAAGCTCATCAGGGTAGTGCTACTTCAGCAGTGTCCACTGAAAACCAAGGGTTTTGTTTTGTCTCAGTCAGTCCTATTGGATAGACCACCGCATTTAGTTTGAGCACAGACGTGTTGGCAATAATTATTTGATTATTATCTGATTTGGTGAGATTAACCCTGTGCCAATATGGTGTCAATTATATTCTTGTTCAAAGTCATTTCTAAAACCTTCAGGAGAGGATGCCTTGAATTAGGAGTGAACACAGCTACTCGGAACACATCTATACTCTAGGCAAGCTAATTAATTTTAGTGGGAGACCCTATGTTGACTTTAAATAAATGAAATACGATGATTTACTCAATTATTCTGTGGTGGCAGAATTATAATTAATTATAATTATTTATTATCATTTTTTTTATATTAAATTGAAATCGAATTTTTGTCATTTTGAGTTATGAGTCTAATAAAAAAATTTTTTGCTGCAGATTATTAATATTATGTAGAATGTGAGTGAATATTTTCTGCAGTTTTGAATTTCCTTAAAAAAATAATTCTGTATACAGTATGAAAGGCAATAATTGTGAAATGTGGACGATTATGGAACAATTTAATTATTATAGCGAAAAGCAATGTACCCATGGTTTCACAGATCCTGATTAGCGGCTAATCTGGATTGTCTAATGTTAAACTAGGTCAGTTAGTACCGTTACTATTCTCAGTCTGGTGAAGATGCGTCCACTGTTATTAAACTAAGGGACTCACTTCAGCGTGGATTTGGAGTTTAGGCAGCTAACCTTGAACGGAAGACATTAATGATTCGTGTGTGAGTAGCCTAGGCCTAATCATTCATAGGTTTTTCTCCTCCTTTATAGGTTATGTAAAACGCCATTCCTTGAAGCCTGAATGTACCTAAAGCTAATAAAATAAAAATGTATGCCAGTGTATCGGACCTTCATATTTCATATTCATTTAATGGAGGTTAGCAATTGTAACTTAAGTATATAATTTAACTCACGCATATGCACAATTGCCTACTTCGTCTGTTGCCCTTTGGATACATGTGCGACCATTAAAACGTGCGTAAAACACAGACGCACTCCTTGGAGTGAGCTTGTTCATGCTTTCAAAACCGCGATGAGCCCATGCAAATCCACTATAATAAGATCAGGTTGTTACCAGAGCAGACAGCCTTGAGAGCAACTGGTGGACTTTGAAGGGAGTGTTTCAGGACTTCACCGATACTTCGGAATGAGGGAAGACGTGATTCGCGTTTCAGCAAGTTTGAGTGGATGAGGGTACACCCACGGATTTAGCGGAAAAACTGGGACGCTGAAATGTTGATGCTTTTGTGACGTCCTCGTGAAATGAAAGGAGGAAAAGATTAGCCTACCGGTTTTCGTGAGATTCTAACTCAATTCGCCACATGCACGAAGGAGAGGAGACAAGCGGATAGACAGGAGAAAAGACAGGTAAGATATGAGAAGACGAATGATTCGCCAACATTTTGATGACAGATTAGCCTATAGTTAACATTCGCATAATTGCTGTGTCTAATTGTATTCGACAGGATTTGTGTGCAGTGTAAACATTTTATTCTAGGCTATCTGCAATCTCTTGCTGTCCATGGAATTATTATTTAATTTTTTTACTTCGCGTAGAAACGATTGTTTGTTCACCAAATACAGATAGCAGCCTACTGTATGGCATCACTGGGAATTACCGATAATTATTTGTACAATTCCCACTATTATGTAGGTTGCTTAATCAATGCGAAATTAGGTGGAGTAGAGTGTCATTCCCGAAGAGCTAATGTGATACTGTAGATTTACCAACATTATATCTGTACATGATCTGTAAACCAGAGTTTCTCACAATTAGCTAGCCTAGGAAGCGTGAAAATTGTTTGAAAACGATTGCTTTCATATTCAAGTTAACATCGATTGTATTGAATAACACCTGGCATTACTTGTCGATATGTTTTTGGCGAGGGACATTACATCAAATACCTAATGATCTTTCCGCCTAGTAGACTACTATTCATTTCAAATTAACTTAATGGTACGTTCCACGGGAGTTGTGAACAGATGTGTGCCTTGAGAGCCACTGTGAATTAATTTTTTTCATGATTTTTTTTACGTAAACAGTGCAGCTTTTCTAGTTTTTAGACAGAAAGCAATGTTTTGTTATTTTGCATGAAAATATAATGAATACAGCCACTTGCTCTCTGATTACCCTTAATAAGTGATAGTAGGACGACCTGTTAATACACGTAGCCTATTCTTTTGTTGCGATGAGGTTGTTGGACCAGTTTATTGAGTAGGTTATTCAAATATTTTCAACCTGTGCGTTGCTGACGGAAGTGCAATGAATCTGTTTATGAATCTGTCTAAGAAATAATTAGCCTGTGTGAATTTGTGTAAGAAATAATAACAATAGTCAGAATATTAACTATTGAATATTGAGTTTGTGTTGCTACTTGTATCAAATCTCCATCAACACCATAACAATAAGAAGTTATAATTATCTTGACATTGAGACTGTTCTGGAACTGTTTTTAATTTGGCTCCCAACGAGGGGTTGTGTATTTACAATTCCCACCCTAATTTGGAACGTTCCATTGTCCCCCCAAACCACGTTCATGGAGCATCCCGGCTGCGGGTCTCAGGACAAGTATCATAGCTCAGTGCAGAATCGAGGGGTACCCTGACGCCTCCGCGGGGCTACCGGCCACAGTCGGGACTGGCACGATACGTATTCGAACCCAGAACTTAGAGGTCATCCGTGTACCACAGCGTAGTATCTCAACCGAATGAGACACCCAGCTGTCCGAATGTTATGGACCATTATTGGAAATGTTCATTTGAGATGTTGTGGAGCTAGTAATGTGTGCACCAGTTTTATTACCTCCCAATTGGCATTATCGTTACATTTTGTCAGATGGAATTCACCCCTGGTGTCTGGTACCAAAACTGTACTAGAGTAACAGGTGAACTCTGCCATGTTGGAGACTTTTAACAGAGCTAAGGCAGATTTGAAGAAAGGTGTATCTCACTGATGACAACTCATAGCTTGTAAGTGCCTCTTGAGTCATTGGGAGGAACCTGTATATTGGTAACCCAGGTAACCTTGGCAAACATAACTTACCCTACACCTGCTATAAAAAAAACATTTGTTTCATTAGTATAATAAAGGTAAAAACTAGTTTTCAAATTATCCAAGTGGATAATCCTACTTGGTTATTACTACAAATTAATGATTAACCCCTCAGATAGCATAACTTACTTTTATATACTATATACAGTGCCCTCCACAATTATTGGCACCCCTTGTAAAGATGAGTAAAAAGGGTTATACAAAATTCACCATTAGGTGAATTAGCTTAATCTCACGCTGAAAAAATGATACAAATCCAACCTTCAATTGAAATTTATTTATTCTGAGAAAATAAAATGCCATATCAAGAAATTATTATTTTTAACAAAACCACGTGTACCACAATTATTGGCACCCCTAGAAATTCTTATATACAAAATGTAACTGAAGCATTTTTTCCATTTATATTTTACTTTTTAAAGTTGATCAGAGTGTTTGGGAACTTTCAAGCAGTAATCCATGACGTCCTGTTTCACTGGGGTATAAATATGAGGTGACACAGAGGCCATATTCCCTTATTCATACATCAACATGGGAAAGATAAGAGAACACACAATGTTCTCACGCACAGTGAGGAGGATGGTAAGGGAGGCAAATAAACCCCCAAGGATCACTGTTGGAGAATTACAGAGGAAAGTAGCCTCTTGGGGTCATCAAGTCTCCAAAACTACCATTAGACGTCACCTCCATGCCAACAAATTATTTGGAAGGGATGCCAGAAAAAAGCCTTTCCTGTCATTTCACCACAAACGTAAGCGCCTGGAGTTTGCTAAACGCTACTGGAACTTTGACTGGAACTGCGTTCTATGGTCAGATGAAACAAAAATTGAGCTTTTCGGCAACCTACACTCAAGGTGGGTTTGGCGTAAAAAGAAGGATGGCTATACCAAAAATAACCTGATCCCCACTGTTAAGTATGGTGGCGGTTCCGTGATGTTATGGGGCTGTTTTTCCTCCAAAGGCCTTGGGAACCTTATTAGGGTACATGGCATGCCTCTGCCAGGAAACTAAAACTGGGTCATCGTTGGATCTTCCAGCAGGACAATGATCCAAAACATATGTCCAAATCAACACAAAAATGGTTAACTGAACACAAAATCAAGCTTCTGCCATGGCCATCTCAGTCCCCTGACCTAAACCCCATTGAAAACCTGTGGGCTGAGCTGAAGAGGAGAGTGTACAAGAGAGGACCTAGGAATCTGGAGAGATTCTGTAAAGAGGAATGGTCTCAGATTCCTTGCTCTGTATTCTCCAACCTTATTAGATGTTACGGGAAAAGACTCAGTGCTGTTTTATTGGCAAAGGGAGGTTGTACAAAGTATTAAATGCAGGGGTGCCAATAATTATGGCACACATGGTTTTGTTAAAAAAAAATTATTTCTTGAATTATTCTCAGAATAAATTTACTTCAATTAAAGGTTGGTTTTTTAAATTTTTTCAGTGTGAGATTAAGCTAATTCACCAAACGGTGAATTTTTTATAACCCTTTTTACTCATCTTTACCAGGGGTGCCAATAATTGTGGAGGGCACTGTATGTTCTATTAGTGAACTCACAGAAACAAGTTTTTTGGACTGAAATTACTTTATCCATGGTGGCCTCTTTTTCTATAATTTTTGACTATCAAAGGATCAGTTAGGTTCTTAAGATTTCTAAAATGTGTTCTAAATTGTTACCCTAGTTATATGTTTGTCTAAAACATCACATTTTATGAAGCATAATGCTTTTTGCTAGTAAAAAATATATATTTTTGTTCAAAAAATTGGACACTTGCTGGCCACTGTGTGACCCTATCTCATGTCAAAGCAGAAAGTCAGCCTGCAGTCATTGTCTTAAAATACTTTCAAAATCTCTTTACAGGCACAGTCTCTTAGGGTTCATTGTGCCAGGCCCCAGAGCTGGATCCAGGGGGTGATGTTGCCTTGGGAGAACTTTACTTTAAGGGCACGATCCCAGTAAGAAACATGGTCAAGCAGACAAAGTTTAAGGCACTTGTTGGGGCAGGTTAATGCAGAAGCCCTAATGAAACAAGCTTGCCCTGGCCCCTGAATGGCATCATTTTATGGAAGCCCTGGGTCAGTATTCATCAAACAGCTCAGGAGCGCAGATCTAGGATTAGTTTTGCCTTTTGGCTCACAATGGATAAGGTTAGTGTATGGACAGGGGAAACCTGATCCTAGATCAGCACTCTGTTCTGAGATTCCTTAAGAATACAGACCCTGAATGTCACCTGATCACTCCCAGCCATCATAAAAAAGGTTTTCTTTCTTTTTTGCTTTGAGCCATTACAGGTTAGATGTGCTGCAGCAGATATACAGTATTTCCCAGAGTGTTGCCTCAGCAGAACTCAAGGGAGAAGTTTTGGCATGTTGTGAGTTGCAACATACATAATTACCTCAGGCAGCTGACTCATCTACCGGAGTATTGAACTACTGTGCCATGCAAAGGTTTTCATGTGAGTTGTTCTTTGAAAAGTCACTTGTGCAAAAGAGAAACGTGCTAAATTTTGATCATATAAAAATCATGCAATGATATTTCTCTGTACTGAAAACACATTAAGGCTTGCCTGGTACCTCCTGCCAGGCTGTGAACCTTTTTCCATGTGGTAATCTTTTGCCTGACCCCCTACCTGAGCAGTGAAAGCACAGATTAGATGGACTGACGCTTGATGCTAAAGAAGGAAGTGTAGTGACTTGGGATATTTCCTGTACTGTGTTTAAACCAGCCATGGAATGGCTATGCTGTGCATTCCCCCTTATACTCAGTACCTACTTGAATAAGCAGACCATTATCTATCATTTTTTTCAAGATTAATTTAATTATTTAAGGACCTAGCTTCTCCACATGTCCTTAGTGTTTCTGCTATGTAGCTTAATCATGTTGAGACTGCTGTGTGTGAACGGCAGTTTTGCCTGTCAGAGAACAGGAACAAACATCACTGGAAAGGTACTTGTTGTAGTTTCTGATTACTTACTTTATATTTCTCCTTCATAACCCCTTTGTTGGAAAGTGTGTGCTGTCAGTTGTGATTCAGCGCGTGGGCCAGTAATGCCCCTGTGAATTCATTCAGGACATGTTCGGGTTTGTTTTAAAGTAAAATGGCGAACGTCTGCATCATTTTTGGAAGCTTTGAGTAATCATCACTGTAGCACTTCACAGAATAGATGTCTTTGTTTTGAACAAGGGTTTTTGACAACCAATTGATCCCCTTATCCTGCTTCTGCCAGAAGTTTTCCTTACTTGGGTCAAGCTGCTCTACCCACCTCTGAATATAACTATCCATCATTGAAAATGGGAAGAACAGGGTACCCCCTGCGTAAGATCTGAAAACACATACTTCAGCCAGTATTAATCAAATGCATCCAATAGGAGTTTCTGAGTCACAGATTTTGCTCTATCAGACCAACGGTGTTCTATGCCTTGTGATCTCATTATCACACGCTCCAGAGCTATTCAAGTGACAGGTTGCTAAAAAAAGGCCCCTCAGAGCCAATTAGGGTGATGGGCATAATGCTTCTGTTAATCCTCTCCAAGGCTTGAATGTCACTGCTCTGACTGCCATACCATTGTAACCGGCTGTGTTGGTTTCACAAATCATGTTACTACAAAATCAAGCCTATTTGATGGTATACATGGTATATAGGTAGCTTATGTGTTTACAAATCAAAACTACTTTACTGAGATACTCAAAACAGACTTTTAGTTATTGATAACTAAATCTATAAATAAGTAAAGTATTTGCAAATAAATTGCAATATAAATATGTAAATAGGTCTTCCAGTTTCAGGGGAAAGATAGAGATGGAGATAGTCTCCTATTGTGTTTAAACAGACAGACCAGGCAGTTGCATAATATTGATAACGTCATTGTCATTCTGAGTTCCACCTTGCACATCATTGCCAAAGTACCTAGCGAGCAAACTATAGGCTCGTTTAAGATAGAGAATTTAAAATACAAAATAAAATTCAAAAAATACAACAAAACCTAAACTTTTCTCCAAACCTAACATTACCCGTCATGTCACCAATATGTATTATAGTACTTTTCATTGCTAATTGACTGTTGTCATTATGTTTGTGCATTTCACAGGTTTTTGTTTAGTCATGCATACAATTTATGTTGCCAATGCTGCCATTTTATATGTAATTCTTGGTTGTTTTCCCCCTTTTGTTATTTTCTCCTTTTTTCCACAATTGTGCTTCTTGGGTTGCTGCTACCCACAATGCACATGGGCACTGTTGTTTAGCGCCTCTGATGCAGTCACCATAAAGCCAGTGACTATTTTGCACATACGAGAGAGGTAGTGCAGATGAGAGGAGAGGCATATCTCTAACTAATAATAATAATAATAATAAGTTTTATTTATATAGTGCTTTTCATCATACAGAGACAATCTTTACAAAAGGCAACAATTAATCAACCACAAGGTACAAAACATTTCATTAAAATAGAACAAGTGCATTAAAATAAAAAATAAAAAACTGTCGCAGGGCAACAGTAACCTGTATCATCGACTGAGGTAGGCACACTGTAAGAAATTGGTTTTAAGCCTGGTTTTGAATCACTGATACCAACCATCTGTGTGCTGTTGGAAATTGAAATAGCCAAACGTGCCTCTGGAGTTACTGCTATGCCTCCTGCACCTACACACCAAGGGCCTGATTTACTAATACCTTTAGCAGGTGCAAAACCTTTTAGCATACACAAAACCAATAACATGACAAATGATTGGTCATGGTATTTGTTTTGCACCAATCGTTGGTTGTTTTATTAGTTTTGCGTGTGCTAAAAGTTTTTGCACCCGCTAAAGGTCTTAGTAAATCAGGCCCTAACAGCACTATAGCTCAAGTATTTGCAGTCCTGCCAACCAATGACTATTTTATACCCTACAGTCCACAGTCTCTGAGTGATAGTAGCAACTAGTAAACTAGTAGCAGTCTGTTGGTTTTTTGCATGTAATTTGGGGGAACTATAGTAGTAACCCAAGGAACCCTGGCCGAATCAAACCCACCCTACCCTTGGTGGGACAAGACCATTTGTGGTGGGACAAGACCATTTGTGGCCCACCACTGCAGACTAAGCATGGTTGGTTGATGATATAGTCAAGGCTGAGGCCAGGACAATGATGTTCTGGTAGGAAATATAATTTGAGCTTCAAGAAATAAGAAGGCGCAAATTCAGTACTTTCTCCCTTCAGATTTCTCCATTGTCTTCCATAGTGAAACCAGACAGGAAAAGGTTACTGAATTTGCACCTTCTACCTTTTTGGATAAAGTGATGGAGAGGTGATGATTTATGTTTTCTTTGAACCCCCCAGGGACTGGTCTCAAATGGCATCCATAAATGAACAATATCAGATAAACTTTGTTTGAGCATTGCGACGTAAAGTCCATTGTACTTCCTAAAATCCCACTAAGAGCCATTAAAATGTATTGAAGGGACCAGGCCTTGGCTTTGTTACCAAGAAACACAATATTAACACACATTTTAAAAGAAAATATTGTTCAACGTCCATAAATCTAAACATGATGTCTGGACACTTTATGATGTACAACTTTGAACAACGTTTTGCCTGTATGGCTGTTAAAGTGCAATGAAGCAATGGGGCTGAATACTTAAGGAATTGATTGTTTTCTGTTTTATATTTATAAGTAATTTGGAACAAATTGTAGATTTTACTTTTCACATTGACATCGTTGTTTGTGTTGAATACCAGAAAAAAAAGCCAGATTAAATAAATTTTTATCAAATGTTCGTACACAACTAAATATGAAAAAGTCTAAGGGGGCTGAATACTTTTTAAACCCACTGTATTTACTCTCCAGCCAATCTCAGTTAATGACAGGTTTTTACATTTAAATGTGAAGAAAACAGCTATGGTTTTTCTAGTCATGAAACATTTGGTCAGAAACCTTTTGGTGACCGCAGAGGGGTATATATACAAATGGCAGCGGCCATTTTCAACCCATCAAAGAGCTTATTTTATACTAAAATCACTTGATTACATTAACTTACATGATAAATGCTTACAGGGCTAAAAGTGAGCCAGTTCAATGTAATAATGTAAGCTATGAAAAAACCTTCACCTGATGGGCAGTCGCTGCAGCATGTCAGGACCATAGACTGTATAAAAATATGTGTCTTTTTCGCCGCCTGTTTGTACAAACTGCGCCTGCTCCGTGGAGCCATAGAGGACTCAACCTGTCCCTCTGATTGGTCCTGAACAAATGTTAATACCCTGTCCAAACGACACAATATTTTAAAAAATCAGCACATGCAGAGGCATTCGATGAAGGAAAGGCACCTACTATTGCAATTATATTTTTTTGTGGGAAAAATGTCTTGACTGAGTATTTTGACCACATTGCTGCCATTGACTTACATGGTGAAAGACCTATACTGGAGCCAACGTAGTGGCGCTAGTGAGCAACGGCATACCGCTCCCAGCTCAACCAGGAAGTGAGCTTCAAAACGAAAGCCCAGTCTTGGCCCCTTGGTCAGGACTTATATTACGAATTTGACTGTGCTATGCCTTATTGCCCTCATATTGTACAAAGTTGTGCATTGATGTGTTTTCAAGAAGGAAAAAGATATTTGGCAAATATCCATCTGGACTCTAGAGTAAAGCCTATTTATTTATTCATTTGTTTGTTTGTGAGGGGGGCATTTGAACATTTGACCTTTGTTTCGCATGGAGATTTGCTAAACTATTTATGGGAAGGAGGTGGAAAAGGTCCATATTTAAGCTGGTACACTCTCACAGTCACTCCTGTAATTAACAAGAGACAGTATAAGTCAGCTGTGAGACAGGGGGGTGGGGTGCCTCTGAGGAGGTGCTGCATCTGAAGCTTTTCTCCTGTTATGTAACTGGATCAGTATGAACCTGCTCTAGGCCGCTTCATGCATATACTCTCCCTGCACATGTCACCACCTGTCAGGGCCCTGTTTCCACAACATATATCCTTGTACAGCAGTGAATGGACAAAAGAAAAAGGTGATCCTGACTTTCTTCAAATGAGAACACATCGGTACTGCACAGATAGACTATAGGAATTTGTATCTTTAAAACAGGAGAGTTTTTATACTGTTGGCATGGACACACTTAACCACTCCCCTTTCCATTGCAATCAATTCAGAAATAAAACTGCCACTTGGCAGTTGGGACATGGCGGAATGCTATTTCTGTCTGAGTGGAAACGATGGACAAATACCTTATAGTCTGACATGAGTCATCTAAAACTGTGCAAAATAATTAATTCACTTCCAGACAAACTCTTCTTCCTCATACCTGCTTTGCATACCTGCAGATGTTCTGATGCAGTTATTTGTTGTTGTTGCGGTCTGAAAAAGTACCACATACTTAGGTCTTTGATAGAGATGTCAAGGGACTATTTTCCCTTAAACATCTTACTAGAAATAATATATTGTCTGTATTGTGTAAAGATACAGTGAAATTTGAAGGGAGAGAGAGAGAATTTCTATTTCTCCCATTTCCTGACTTAGTTTTTAAGCGAAGTTCACAGCAGCCAAGTCAAAAGGATGAAAACACCAGCATGGGGCAGCCATCTGAGAATGGCTATTTACATGAGTAGGCCTACTGTTTCCCGAGGTAGCTTTAAGAAGACCTAACTTTGGAGTACTTTGGATTATCCTTCATTCTTGCAAATGGGTTTACACTTGTTGTGAGACAAGCTATTAAAATGCTAATGATAGGGTCTGACATTTTGTACAGGACAGTTGCTCAAAGAGCTGTTAAATCAGCTCTGAGGAAATTTGAAAGTGATGTGTTTTTGTTTCTGTTTCACTGTAGATTGCACAGTTTTATATTTCTGAAAAAGAAAGATTTTTTTTTCGAAAAGGCATAGATGTGTTATATCCTTAATTTATATTTATATCTTTCATATATATTTTATTTAGCTTTCTTCATTTGGAATATATAGTCTTACAGAAGCACCTGATAAGGCATGTCTTAATGATAAAGATATTGCCTACAACACAAACAAATTGTCATTGACAGAGATAAGCATATTGTCATGCTCAAAGCCCATAGTAAAGGGGTTGACCTCAATAACCCACAAGATAAATTTGTATACTTACTGAATGACCATTTTTGTTGTAAATTATCTCATTAACCTCTTTGTGCAGATGCCAAATCTGGTCAATTATCACCTATTTAGGGGGTGTTCTATTTAAGGCTTTGTAACTCCAGGTCTGATCATCACAGAAACTTGGGAAATGGCTAGAATGAAACAAGACAGTTGTACTATTTACAATACTAATATTTAGATTAGTTTATTTTCATAATTTAGGCCAAAATAAAGTGTGCCACGAATGCAACAAAAAAAAAAACGTTTTCTTTACTTTGCAATTAAATACTGACAGCTAAATATGTAAAAGGCAGGTAAAACTATACATTTCCTGGATCACAGACTCCATGTCCACAAGTGTGCAAAAGCCTAAGGGTGATATGCAGAACTACTAAAGATCTATGATGCAAAATATAGGCAGTGTACCCTGTTGTCCCTTAGTGTCTCCAAATCTATCCAAAATGGCTAAATTGTACACTGCTGTAAATCATAAAATAGTGATATATCTAACTACAAATCAATTGTTCTGGCTAAAACTTGCATCATTTTCAAGTGGGAGTTATCTTTTCATCAGTATAGGCCAGTGGTTCTCAAACTCGGTCCTGGGGGACCACTGTGTATGCTGGTTTTCGTTCCAACCACAATTGCAATCCCAAAACTATTAATTTCTCTTAATTAGGTGCTTTTCATTTTTAGAGGGATTATTTACCCTCTTAAAGAGATACTGCAGAGCATTTTCTAAGGCCTTTTTCACCGCTTCAATTTGAACTGGAACTTGTGAGTAGGTGTGGTCATATGACGATGATGCCACGTAGTCATATTATGAATATTCATACGGTCAAGGAGTGAAAGGGTGTGTCGATATAAGTCGTAATATTAACGTTAGCAGTAATACAAAGCAATTCGCATTTGAACTTGAACTAGCTAGTTAGCAGTACAAGGATCTCAGTCTCAAAGAGGAAAAAAAAACCGTTGGTCTCTGCTTTTATACCACGTGGACAACTTTTATATTTACAAACTAGACCGGTATTTAGACAACAATATCAAGTTCAAAATCTTAACTCAATAAAATAGGCTTAGTATTATAGTATTTGTTTCTTTGCTTTTTTAACTGTTAAAACATTATTACCAGAATGTGAGTTAGAGGGAGCAAAGTTTCAGTATAAAATGGATTTTAATTGTTTGTCAAAAGATGAGCAGTGATTCTGTTGCTTTTTGTCAGTAGCTTGACAAGAGTGGCAAGAACTAAAAGGAGCTGCGACTGTGAAGTGAGTCCTTGATGGAGGATAACTGCTTGGTGACTAGAGGTTACAGAGTTGAAAGGTCCACTTACTAGGGTATAGGGGTGGATAATTGGCCCTTTTCCATTGGCGTAATGTACCGTACCGTACCATGAAACCGAGATCACAGGTTCTGGATGCGTTTCCATTGCAAGCAGAGGCATCCCGTGTATAGTTCTTGGAACTAAATTTTGCTTCTCCTCCAGAGAGTTTCTAAACAAAGGTACCAGGAACTTTGGGGTGGAGTTAGCTGTCCTGTCCATTGCTGATTGGTCAAACGCAAACTTCCTCTGAATCGCCAAGCAAACCAACAGCCATTTCTAAATAACCAGTGGCTACTTGCTAAAAACATATCTACCGACAGAGAGAAGCCGCAGCAAACAGCTACTAGCAAACAGTAATTATGGAAGCCATTTCAGCATCATGGACTAACGACGAGATCCAAGCTCTCATCGGCATTTCATCAGGAGATAATATTCTGCGTTGTTGTTTAGCTTACAGTGCAACTGTCGCTTCCTTCCAAATTCTCATCATCGCAGTTCTCGAAGTTTGGTGGAAATAGAAACAAGAATGCATTCCGGGAACTACCGAGGTTCCCCATAGTTCCGGGTACGGATGGTTCCTGAACTGTTTTGTCCAATGGAAAAGGGCCAAATGACCTTCAGATGAAAGGGGCCCATGCATCTTGATGTCTGGTAGGCTAGCAACATAGTTTTAAATGCAAATCATGATTGGTGACTGATGGAGGGACACAAGCATAAGTAGGAGACAAGTCAAGCAGCAGCTTTCTGGATAGGCTGGAACAGTCTGTTGGCACATGCAAGTCTGTTGAGTCCAGCAAGATGGTTACAATAACCCAGACAGGGGAACACATAGCGCATAGACTAGGTGATAATTACAAACCCCAATTCCAAAAAAGTATGTAATGCACATAAAAGCAGAAAGCAGTGATTTCTAAATTCTCTTTCACATATATTTAATTGAAAACAGCACAAAGAAAAGATATTTAATGTTTTACCTTATCAACCTTATCAACTTTACCTTATCAACTTTTGATTTTTATAAATATACGCTAATTTCCGAATTTGATGCCTGCAACACGTTCCAAAAAAGTTGGGACAGGGGCAAAAAAAGACTGGGAAGTTCAAAAAACACCTGTTTGGAACATTCCACAGGTAAACCGGTGATGCTATCCTATCATGTTTGGGTATAAAACGATATCAAAAGACTCTTGATATCTTATTTTCAGGTACTCTTAAAAGCGATACTATAACCTCTGCATTTGAATGGATCTCTATGGGAATTGGGGGAGTGGGACTAGATTAAGCTGTAAATTACACAGGAATAGTATGGAACCCATGGTTGACTAAATGGCTGTAAGTTATCAAGGGTCTGCGGTATCAAACGAGCCTCAAACCATCACTCTGCTGCCAGATATGCAGTTGGTATGGATGGATCACTTGAAGGGTTGTTTCTCCTGACTTATTTTTCCATAGAGTTCAATAGGAAAATGAGTCAGGAGAAACAACCCTTAAAGTGATCCATCCATATCTACTGCATATCTGGCAGCAGAGTGATGGTTTCAGGCTCATTTAATACCTCAGACCCTTGATGACCTACAGCCATTTAGCCAACCATGGGTTCCATACTATTCCAGTGTAATTTACAGCTTAATCTAGTCCCACCCCCAAATTCCCATAGAGATCCATTCATCCATCCATTTCAAAGTGAAAAGAAGGTTACACCTCTGCAGGGTACAAACTTAAGACATATTTCTACAAATTTTAATGCACAGTAAAATAAATTGGTAAACGTGGCATGTGCAAAAAACATGATCATGTTGAAAAACTTGTAAAAAAGCTTAGATTAAAGCTAGGTTTTTATTTTTGTAACAAATCCTGTTTCTCCTCTGAAGCAAAACATGAACATTCCTACCAGTGATTCATTACTGTGATGTCATTTATATGCATGCCTCATCCTGTTTTACATGCCTTAGACTCTACGGTTTATTATAAATGCTAGGTCACTTACCCATCACTGCTTCCTTTACCAGAGTGCAGGTCTTCCCTCTCTAAAGAATCGTCGATTGTGTCATTAGCATGTCTCCATTTACAAAGTCATTTTAGTTAAACTTCCTTTTTATCTTTTGTCTCACTTGATAGGGTATTATTAGCAGTTACAAACTGCGTTCCAATTCTATTATGCTTTTTAAAGTAGCTACGTCTTTCTCTTTCTCTGAATTTGGAGAATTGGCTTCTACTTATAATGCACCTTAGTCATGGAACATGCTACAAAAACAACTAAAGATGGATTGCCCTGTTACTTTGGCTGAATTCAAAGACTTGATTCATAACACTGTAACTGAGGGATGTACAAGTGTCATTATCTTCATGTATTAATTTATTTTTTCGTAATTCCTGTATTGTTTGAATGTTGTCTTGTATTGCTCTACTTATTGTATTGCTTGCTGCCACTTGGCCAGGACACCCTTGTAAAAGAGATATTCATCTCAAGGGGATTTTCCTGGTAAAATAAAGTATAAATAAATAAAAATAAATAAACATGCAAAAGTTTAGGCACCCGTCCAACTGATCCATTAATATGCTTTTTAAGGTTTCAAAACTTGATTGACTCATTAGGCCTTAAATTAAGCCAGGTGAAGACAAATCCAGAGCTTAATAAATACTCTGACCTCTAACCTCAGGATGTTGTGTGTACTCTCAACAACAAGTGGCTCCTCTAAGCAGCTGAGTGAGGACTTGAAAATAAAGATAAGTGACTCTTACAAAGCAGGGGAAGGCTATAAGAAGATATCTAAATGCTCCCAGCTTGGAATTACCACTGTCTGGAAGTTAAGGGAAACTGTTGAAGTCAAGGCGAGATCTGGAAGACTGAGAAAAATCTCTGATAGAACTGTTCATAGAGTGTTCAAATATGCAAAGCAAAATCCACATATGTCTGCAAGGGACCTGCAGAAAGGTTTAGCTGACACTGGAGTAGTGTTGCGCCAATCCACCCTGCAGTGTTACTTACACAAAAATGATCTGCAAGGATGAGCTGTCAGAAGGAAAACTTTCCTGTAATCTCATCACAAAAGTCAACATCTAAAGTCTGCAACACAACACTTAGATAAGCCAGAGACTTTTTGGAACAAAATGCTGTGGACTGATGAAATAAAAATGTAACCCTTTAGCCACAATCACCAAGGATACATTAGGGGAAAAAGGGGAAGCATTTGAGGAAAAGAACACCATGCCAACCTTAAGCGTGGAGGTAGGTCGATTATGCTTTGGGGTGGTGTGGCAGCCAGTGGCAAAGGAAATATTGTGCGGGTGGAAGGAAGAATGGATTAAACTAAATATCAAAAAATCCTAGAAGGTAATCTCCCAGATGCATTGAATAAATTGAAGCTCAAAAGAGGTTGGATATTTCAACAAGCAATGATCCAAAACATACCTCAACCATGATCTACATAGGCCGGCTTTATACCGTGAAACTTTTATGCAACTAGACACATGAAAAAGTTGCATAGAACTGAAATTGCATGCAATTTGACATTTAAACAATGAGATAATCAATGTTGCATGCAATATAAACATTTCACATTGTGTTGTTAACATGTTGTCATTTTGTATAATTTCACGCAAGAATAATTACTTTGTATCAGACTAACGTATGTAGCCAGCAAACTACTTTTTAATAGTTTGCTCCCAGCTGAGCTGCTGATGCAGCCTGTTTGCAGGTAACCAATCAACTAGAGCCAACATGTGAAGGTTACAATGTTACTGAAGACATTCCTCCAGGCACAACGCTATGGCCAAACTTGTGGGGCTCTTGCACAGTGGCTGTAGTGTACACTGCTCACAAATGAGATTGATATCCACATCACGAATGATGTGTGGTGGTGTTGGGTGCGGTATGGAAGCATGCCAGTGTGGCGTATAATACTGTAGCAGTAGTAATATGAAGAATGTAATGCAAAGCAAGATAGTTTTTTTTTGTGTTTTCATTTTAGACCATGAAGAAGTAGGCACAGTATATTGAACTATGTCATGCCACATTACATATACTAGTATGATTTCAGCATTTCTCAGTGAAAATTCTTTAGATGTGAGAACAATCAGACCTGGCCTGCATTCCAACCATTAGTTACCACTTCCGTATACCTTTCAGCGATGGACACAGTCGACACATTCAAGATGGATACAGTTGAAGTTGCAACAAATCAGCGATTGTTATGCCATTATGCCATTCCTCAATTTATTGCCTTAATGTTAAGTAGCATGTGCTTCAGCATTGTAAGAATTAAAATAGTACTTAGTCTGATTAAAGTGGTTACAATCTCACCAGTGATTATACAACATTAAAGATTTTGATACTTGCGAGTTCTTCTGTCAAATGTAAAAATTATAGGAGCTCTTACAGAGCCCCAGAAAATCACCAACATCATTGACCTTGTCTTCTTTTGCCACTGTGGGGTCACATTTTTCAGTTCAATTACATTTTATTTGTACAGAGCTTTTTTACGGGGACGCTGTCCCAAAGACACTTTAGGCAATACCGAGCCTGAATCCTTCTAAAATCCAGCAATTGAGGTAAAAAAAAGAAACTCAGCAGTTGGAAGAAACAAAAACTTCTCAGTGGGTAGAAGTCTCAGGTTGAACCGGGATATAGAGGGGGAGCTCGTTGATCACCGCTGACACGATGTTCTTGCTTTTCCCCCAGAGCTGAACGCTCCACAATGAGAGGGATTCTTTAGCGGAGGAAACTTCAACCTGCTCTGACTAAAGACTGGATTTCCAGGGGCTCAGGTTCAGCAATGAGTGGCCTTGAGAAGCCTCCTCCCGGGTGGACGAAGCCCACCCACTCGAGGAGCAGCAGCACCGCCTCCTCCCGACAAGTGAGCCCCGGCCACCTATCGCCCCCACCGCCGATGTGAACACAGTCCTCTGCGCATGCAGTTGCTTTCCTAATCCTGTCTTTAGACCTTTTATTCAGCCACGATTGTGTCCTCCTATTGTAAAACATACTTTTGGAACTTGTAGGGGAGCAATTATTTGTAGCTAAGCATATTAAATGTTTGTAAGAAAGATTATAAAAAGTCTGAAAAAGCATGTGGTATGTGCCATGTACAGGGTATACTGTATATCATAGACACTGGCACTGCTTAGTACACAGTATGAGTGTAAAACCAAATCCTTTTTTAAAATGCAAAAGATACATACTGTACATGTTCATGGCTGGACCAGAATAATAAGCACCTATAACTGCATCTTTTTTAAAGAAAGAGCTTACAGATAGGCTTATGCACAAAAAGAAACGTAACTCGATGTGCTTTACCATGCCTCGCCTTCAGTTGCCTTGAAAGTGTGAAACAAGTGAGTTTGTTATGGATTACTGGAAAGTTCGCGGACATTTCACACAGGAACTTCCAGTGTGTCCTCATTCCAGGGATTGCACAATTTGTCCTTTTTTCCATGGCTTCCATTCACAACAAACTGCCGCATCAACATGCAGCAACATGTTTTGTAGTTAGATACAGCAGTGTTACTTACACTCATCCACACGGGCCTGTCATTCTCAAGAATCAGTTCAGCTATGTCGTGCATTAGGCTTGTGATCCACTCAGAAGCGGAGTTCTGCTATTCTGAATATGTTATTACCCTTGATTATCCCGTATAGTAAGTGCTGGGCTGGAAATAGCACTTTCATTGCATGGCGTAGTTTGTTTCATTCCAGGTCTTACTATAAGTCAGCTGAGAGTACCAAGTGGAAGCCACCAACAGAATCTGGCTACACTAACCTGCTTATCTTAAAAACTGGAAGAGTTCACCTGCTAAGGACTGGAAATGCTTTTTCGTCAATCCATTTGTGATTGTGTTGTAGGATGTAAGGTATGAGTAAATACAGTATAATTATACAGTACAGTAATTTATCCACAGCTGACATACAGGCCTATTGACAGGTTCAATTAATGAATCAAACTTGAAGACCATGTTTACAATGTGAAACTTGAGATCTGTCAGCCCCTATGACCACAGCTCGCTAGAGTAAAGTAGCTTCTGATACCATTAAATCATTTGGATATAATCATCAAACTATTTGTTTACAGGGATGAGACTGAGTGAAGTGAATAATGCCCGAGTTGCCAGAGAAGGGGCATATGATTCCGAGCAAAAATTATGCTTCTTTTGAAATACACTTCTGAGATGCAAGTGACCATGAAAAACTTTGTATAATATTATTGTATTATTGTAAGGTGCATAAGGTCTATTTTATTGTGGCTTTGTACCCTAAAGCACTGACCATGGTTCAGGTCTCTTGTATCTCACAAATATATTTAAAAATACACCTGAAAAAAATGATCCATGGTGAGTGCTTTTAGGCACCAGGTGTATAAGGTCAATTTATTATGGTTAACATGCAGTGTTGACTGTGGTCTTCCTTCTAGAACACCAAGGACTGGGAAGTGATGGATGACATTCAGATGGAGAAGTTCTCTGGTGTAGAGTCACCCGCAGATATGACCATGCCAGGAATCTGTGAGGGCTACTTGATGAAAAGGAGGAAGAGGCCCCTCAATGGCTGGCACAAGGTAAGGGGACAAGCTGGAACAAGCATGTCATGTATTCCGTATTCAAATTTCAAGGCCGGAGTGTTTGAACCGAATGGACACATAGAGAAATATGTTGTATTTTCAGAGGTACTTTATGTTGGAAAAGGGAATGCTCAAGTACTCCAAAACCCAGCAAGATGTAAGTGTGCAATAACTTGCTTCTTCATTAATGCAATATGAAATGATGAAAGTCAAGCTTCTTTTCTGTTGAATATGGTCCGTAAAATTATATTTTCTCCAGATCGCAAAGGGGAAACTGCATGGTTCATTGGACGTCAGCCTGGCAGTCATGTCGATCAATCAGAAATCATATCGCATTGACCTCGATGCGGGGCACAATCTGTATCACATGAAGGTAGTACTTAAAGTTTATCTAGATCTGAGTACAGAGATAATCAACCGATGTTCATTTTTAATAAAAGCTCATGAGCAATTTGTTAGGCATTTTGGTGAGCCAGAATAGTGAGAACATTGTTCACATCTGTATAAAGGCTTCCTTTTTGTTGTTTTTATAACTTCTTCAGTGTTTCATGTGTTATTACTTGGTGTTCAAATTTTTATCACAATGAACAAGTGGTTCAAACTATTATGAGAAAAGTAATGTTAATGTTTTTGGAGTAAGAGAAGCAAATTGAAATCTTGCATGTAGCATATAATCTTGTGAAATTAACTGGAAATATAAAAGTTATATAAGATGGATATGATATGAAGTAAAAACATATAGTTTTTAGGCTACATGTCCTCTTTCCATGCTAGAATGCATGGTTCGAAAGCTGTTAAACAACACACTGATAACGTGTAAACCGCAACCTTTAGGCAAAGAGCCACGAAATGTTCTACATCTGGGTGATGAAGCTGAGTGCCCACCGCATGTTCAGGAAGAACGAGGCTGTGAACGTGCACAATGGGTTCCTGCAGGCGCTGTCACAAGGGGGCAATGTGCTGCCTTCTGCGACCAGCCTTATGCAGCGGAATGGAGGCTTACCAGATGTGAGTAGATTACCAAGCAGCAAAACATTGGCTTAAAATCTTTGCTACAGAAATTAAGTTTTGATTTCAAGAAGGGGAAGCCAAATTACAGTAAACAATACGAGTAGCTTCACAGAAGTATGAGGTTAATGCATTAGGCAGGTAACAATGCATTGTTCCACAGATTCTTAGTTTCTTATAAACGTTATTTGCAAGATGGCTAATGTTAACTCTAAGTGCATTTGGGCAGAAATCATGGAGGTGATTCAAGGGAACAATATTAGGAACGTTTTGACCTCCCTACTGTCTCCAACTGTGAAACAGTCTTCCTACACCCAATATAAGAGCACATCGAATAAAGCGGCTCCCACAGTGGAGGAACTTCCCACTGCAAGCCGGGGAGTCGACAGCAAGGTTTCTGCATGGTTGCAACAGACTCAGGATACTGACTGCTGCTTCCGAGGTAAAATTCCTTTCGGGGGACATGCATTGCAAACCCAATGGTGCCTAAAAGTGCTAAAGTCAATGAACAGTACACACCATTTGACTTCTGGGAATGTTAGTAATGAGTATGTAGATTTATGTTTTATTATTATTATATGGTAGGTGTGAAAAGAATGAAACCTCCCAGATTTAACCATTTTGCAAAGAAAGAACCCTTGGAACTAGATAGGGTTTCTTCATGGAGACAGAGAGTAGCCTTCTGGAACCTTTTCTTCTGAGAGTGTAGATCAGATTTTGGGCTAGGGGCTGGCTGATTTTGATACCTGCGTCTGCAGAGCTGAGTCGCTGCCAGAATGACCTGACCGAGCTAAACCAGCTGGTGCAGAGGCTGCAGGCCATGGAGGGCGTGCCCCAGCCCTTCAACAACGGCGAGCTTCAGCGTATCATCAGCATGCAGGTGAGATGCACAGGGCATTGGGTAAGAGATACCCCACATGACTATGAACCAGGCCTGTCCATGAAACTCCGCTCTGTGCCTATGCTTTTGCAGACCTCTGCACCTGCGCCGTAAAAAACCTGTCCGTGAGTGGCATAGCCAAGAATAACATAACAATAACAATTTCAGATTCAGTTCTGGGGAGCGGACTGTATCTTTGGGTCTCTGATGAGAAGAACTCGCCTCTTCTGTCTCTATATATCAGTCATATAACATTCACATTAGTAGTTTGCTACTCAATGGGTTCCCTGCTTGGGTCCAGGGACCTCTAAGGGTCCATAAAGCCAGCAGGTGCTCAGTAAATTGTATTTTTCTGTTGTGTTCATATTATATTAATGACATATTTAAGATAACATAAACCTTGCCTGCTTTAAACATCTTTTTCAATTTGTATTTCATTAAATATTACTAGATATTTAGTCAATATTTTAGCGTTTATCAGAATCAAAATACCTATAACAATAGCTACATGTCTACAATAGATCAACTATATGGTGATGATATAATCATGAGTCACAAGTGCCTTGCCACTGCTTTGCTGCTTGTCATGGGTGATGGATAAAAGTTTCAAACATTAACCATTTTAATGAGATGGGAGATACTCAGCTGCAGGTCATCATTCCAGGGTGTCAGGGCTTGACATCATAAGGTTTGAGAATTCATATGGTGCATCACTATAATGAACATTGTGTAATATCGTACAGTAGCCCCCTGCTACCTGGTCACAGAATGTTTTTTAATCCATTCATTTTTTTTCTCCCAGTTTGGAGTGTGTGTGTTTGTGTGTGTGTGTGTGTGTGTGTGAGAGAGACAAGTACACATTCTCCTCCGAAACATATGGTATCAATCTGCTGTGTCACTGATGCGGCTAGCACAGAGTAGGAGGTGGATGCTACAAGTGTTTGAACAGCCAGACTGTAGGTGCCTGACTGACGACAGGGTGTTACTCTTTGTGGTTGCTGGCCTCAGTTGGTACTGGCATGGTTCGGATTTCATACCAGATCACGGGGCCCATCTACACACCAAATTGTGCCTTTTCACGATGAGCTGCCAAACACATAGTGCTTTTACCACGAAGTTCAGTACAGGGTTAGTTCCCGCAACAAGCAATTTTATCGTGTTCGTGTCAATTGCTTTCCAGAATCTGACCCTAGAGAAACCCAAAAAGAAACCCCACAAGACGGGGGGACACTCGCACACACTGTCCAGGTTCGAGGCTCTTGGAATGGTGAGAACAGCCATTTCTTTTCTGTTGTCATTTCTTATTAAAAGAAGCATTTAGGAAAACTTTGAAATGTTTCCCACTGGGATTCCCTGGTGGTATTGGTGTTTTTGGGTGTGGCCCATCTCTTGGGCCTTCTGTCTTAGTTTAGAACCAAACAACTTTTCAAAGCTAATGGCCCAGTGCATGCATTATATATATAGTACAACAACCATTCTGTAACATATAGCCAAGTGGTCCTGAATATCAGCTGTCCTAACCCCAAAAGTAACCTTCAAAATTCCTTTTTTCACATGAAGCCTTTTCGCGGGATCACTAAATCGGTGAGTCAGAGTGTGGTACGGTAGGCAGACCATGGCGGATCACCAATGACACTAATTTGGTAGTTTATTAATATTATTTAGCTGTAATCTAATTTGTAGATTTAATTTTAACGCATGATGAACATACACAGATGCCAATACAGATGAGAGAACTTGTTTGGTTGTGAAAAAAATATACCAGGGAGTGAAGTTATGGGGAGTTAGTTAAAGAAAACAAGCCATTGCTTCATAGCAAACTTTGCTTTATTCTCTACAACCTACTTTTGAACCCTAACAGCAGGCTCTTAATTGACATTCGCATGAAAGATATTTTCTTACGCATTGATTTGAGCAGGTTAAAAAAACCACACGATTGGGATATGTTTCTTCCTTAATATTATGCCTGATCTTATTCATCCAGTCCATTATGATGTATATTAAAAATGTATTTCATTTAACAGCTGAAAAGGATTTGTGTATTTTATTCAACAAAGGTTAAATCACAAAACCTTTGTGATTTAAAACAAAATCTAAAATAATTCAATGTTGGATAATATTTAGTAATTACTTTCCTCTATTAATCTGTTTTATTTTTGAATTACTGACACCTTTACATTTCTTATTTGACTAAAAATTTACTTTTTATTGACAAAACTCAAAATATCATTCAAAATATCAATCATATGCTGACAAACCACAAGCTGGAAGTTTTTTGTCCCCACCTTGCATCCTCACGTAATAATGTAGAATTTATATTTTTAAACCTTTTAAATCATTTGTGTTTGTTTATTTTGTAATTGTAAACTTGAATGATGTTTAAGTGTCAGTTAGCATTGCGATAGGTTCACCATAGTTCAGCCACGCTCCCGTGCGATAAAGTTTCATTTTCAAACGTGAAATGTCACTCTTTGACACACACTGGCATTCACCTCCTCCATCCCCACCCCTCCTCGTGTCCCACAGCTGTCATCCAGTCACCTGAGCAGCTCCTCACACCTGGGTGCCTCGGTCCCATCCATCCCCGAATACCTGCACTCCCAGCTGTCCCCTCCCTGCACCACCTCCCCTGAGGCGAAGAGGATCCAGCAGGATATCTGCACCATGTCCCAGAACGGTGAGAGTCACAGCCTGACGGCCACTATGACATGGGGGAAGCACTGGTTTTTCACTGGTTTTCCTCCTGTGAATTGTGACCTGGTGGGAGATAGCTAGAAGAGTGGCAACTGCTTATTCTAACTGAAGTTCCCAGCTTGGTAATACTTGACATTAAGTTGCACCTATACCTGTGTAGTTCAATTGTAACTAATTTGCTAACAATAGGTTATTACAGAGTAACTCCAACGTAGGTACATGGAACAACAGTTAGCGGTATTCTTAATTACTTGTGAATATTTTGAAATATTTTATTTACACTCATAGGCCATATCTTCATGATACACAACAAATACACCTTACCTGTTAATTTCACAACGTGTCTTTATGATATGGAATGATTTAATTTCAGCAGGAGAGATGTAACAGGGCTGGCCTACCGCTACCACTAACTGCTGTTCCATGTTACCTACGTTGGAGTAACTTAGTAATAACCTCTTGTTACCAAATTAGTTACAATTAACTACACGGGTATAGGTGCAACTTAATGTAAAGTGTGACCCCCAGTTTTTTTCCATTCCAGGGGAATCATGAACATAATCCTGTTTCCAGTCATCGTTTTAAAAATCACAAAAATCACAGGATGCCCCTCCATTGATCTATTTTGTGTTTGAGGTTATGTATATGGAGTGGTACATGATGGCATGGGACATACGTAAGATGTATGTGTGTGCCAAGGACGAGAATTATGTATCCCTTAGATGTACTTTCATTCATTCATTTTTGTTCACTCTATAAAACTGTTTTATTGGTAGGAAATATATAAACACAGAAGAACAGTCAGTAAATAGGGTACTATCCAATATATACTTTAATTATGACAACAACAGTAATAAGAACAATAATAATAATAATAATAATAATAATAATTAAAATAATAATTATCATTATAATTATTATCAGGCAATGGCAGACTAGTATGTATTGTACCAAAGATGGAGCTGTTAGTCTTCTCCTAAAAGGATCTTCAGGTTTTCTCCCTTTGTCACGGAAGAGAGTCCTATGAAATTAAGCGATTATTTATTTAATTAAATTGAATATTTTTCCTTTTTTTTTGAAAAACCACTGTAGGAGGAAGTGCATTTCTGTCTCCACCTCTCCTGTATTACAGTGACCACTTTGTTTTTTTTAGCTCCCTCTCTCACATGCAATCTCTCCCACTCACTAATTCCCTGCAGTACACGCGTCTCTGAAGTCCGTACATGACACCCTGGTCCTGGAGCGTCAGAGATTGAGGGAGGCCTGGAGCGGCCCTGAGCTCCACCATTCCACCTCCCGGCAACTGGCCACTCTGTGCAGCGCTCTCTCTGAGGTGAGCTTTAACATTAACATCACCCAGCATTACACAACTCGAACACCAAACATTTCCATTCAAAAACAACTCAGGCAAACTAAAAGGATCCACAGCAATGGGTTGCTCTCGTGACACAGCTGTGGTTCTTGAAGCTTACTTTTCCAAGCCCGTTGTTCTAAAACGTGAAGAACATTAAACCGGTTAAGGCAGTCAAGCTGATACATCTCGCAAAAGGTGTGGTGACCTACTTTTCAACTTCATTTAATGTTTACATGATTTGCGCAGTTATCTGTGCCATTTTGCAAAGTATTCTTTGGTATTTGTGCACATGTGGTTTTGAGAAGTAAATTAATTGGTCGCCACTACTGCTGCAACACCTCCCCACCCACACTTGTCTGTTTGTTTCAGTTAGTTCAGAGGTCCCCAGAACTTTAGATTCTCCCAGAGCACATTAAATCACCATATAGAGCCCTAACTAGTGCCCCCATATTTATGTGTATGTGTGTGTGTGTACATATATATATGTGTGTGTGTGTGTGTGTATGGGTATGTATGTATGTATGTATGTGTGTGTGTACATATGTATGTGTGTGTGTGTGTGTGTGTATGTGTATATATGTATGTGTGTGTGTACATATATATATGTGTGTGTGTGTGTGTGTGTGTGTGTGTGTGTGTGTATGGGTATGTATGTATGTATGTGTGTGTGTACATATGTATGTTTGTGTGTGTGTGTGTGTGTGTGTATGTGTATATATGTATGTGTGTGTTCAGTTGGAGATGAAATCCCGTCTGACGAAAGTCCACTCCCTGTCCGTGTCCTCGGACTCCTCGGAAGAGTCCTCCTCCACTGTCCGCCCGGAGCAGGTGTGTTGCACTCCCAAATTCCATTAACCCCTGCACCTCTGTCCACTCATTACTCATTCTTCTCCACTTATGTTCTTTAACCACATCTCACTTTCTCAACTGTTGTCTGTTCCTCTTGATCTCTCAATCTGAGAGACCGAGTTTTGGGTTGGCTTCAAGGTGCTTCACTATTTGCATGACCTGGCTGGGATGTAGGATGTATATTTGACCAGGGGGTGCTGACGTATATGAGGAGGGTAACAATATTTGTTTTGCAGAAAAGCTTTTAAAGCAGTGAATTCTATTGAGTTTTGAAGGGAGAGCAACACCAAGGGGCGTGCTTTCCTGTCAATATTTTAGTATTAAAAATGTAGCGTTAGCCTACTATGAATAAGTTCAGCTAGCTACATAACGTTAGCTACATCATTGTTATAGTCATAATAGATAAAATTATGTATAGGTACAGTATATCCCTTTTTTGATGGGATTTGTTTCTTCAGATTAAATTAAGCGTGTAATAAAACATTTGCATGGCTTCTCTATAATTTCAGCGGTTGGAGCGGCGGCTCGGAATGTACGTTAGGCTAAGATAGACGTTAGGCCTATATAATATGCGTATGTTATTAATGTACGAATTACCCAACTCAATCACTGGTATTGCTACAGCCAAAAACTACACAAAGTTTAACCATACTAACTTTAGATAATAATCATCTTATAAAAAATCCCAGGTTACTGCCTTGACATGTTCGCAAAAAAATGCATTTACCCAATATTTCTATAATGTGGGCATCATAAAACTGTAACAAAGCTACAACCCATTTCTTATCCGTAATAAGCGGTTTTCAAAATCAAAAAGATGCACTAAACACACCCTCACCCACCTGAGCTATGCGTTTTTCAAATCCACAAGTTCAGCTCCCGGGCTAGCCTGTCTATTCAGTCTCTCCTGACCTATAGACTACTTCTTTTTTAGTGACTGCCTTTAAAAAAAGGCATCCAAATTCAGAAACCTTTTCTGCTGGTCCATTTTCTCAACTGAGATCCACTTCTGCGTTTATATGGCATTTTGATTCGCTTCCTTGAAGCTTGGAACGCTAGCAGACCACACAGTCAAAATACGCGAGACGCATTCAGAATCATTCAATTTAACTTTATTCTTATTTAAATCAAACAAAAGGGGCTGCAACCGCACTTACTTCCTACGTCTATAAGAGCTGGTGATGTGCTACCAGCAGAGCTGGAAATCCAGAGGACATAAAGTAAAAGTCCTCCCTAGTATTTTGCTCCAATCACCTGGATTTGCTAGTTAACATAATTCTTCAGTGAGGAGGTAGAACTAATTGATGAAATGGAAGAAACACATGGCAGGACTTTTACTTTATGTCCCCTGGATTTCCATCTCTGGCTACCAGGGTGCTAAACATAAATTTTGTCTACAGCAAAGTTTTGCCAGAAGTCCTCAAAGGCAACAGTACAAATCTGTACATGTCCAACATGCTCAAACTTTCTCTCAAACTATCTTCCATTCTTTCTCTCCCGCTCACTCTTTCTCTACCTCTGTCTTCCATTCTCTATCTCGTTCTCTCTCTCCCTCCCTTTCTTTCTCTCCCTCTGTTTTCCATTCTTTCTCTCTCCCTCCCTTTCTCTCTCTCTCTCTTTCTCTCACTGTCTCTCCAGCAGGGTCCCAACCGATCTAGCAAGCGATCTTCTAACCGGAACACATGTCGCCGGGCCCCCTCAATGGCTGAGTCTACCTCAGAGTACTTTGATGCCCATGACACCATCCTGTGGGAGACTTCCTCCGAGGCGTCTGATGAGTCGGGACTGAGTGACGACACCACAAGTTACTCTGAGCCAGACGAGCACCGCGGTCAGTCTTCATTTCTAACTGCTTCTGGACACTGTGGTCAGGGCCAGGCTTATGATAGTATTTTTGTGCTTATGTTCTTAATATAGCCTCCACTGATGCATTACTATTTGACTATTCAGATAGCTAAACCATTGTACCATGAGAGATGTCCCTGGCGTGTCTGCCCCTTTTTGCGCTGTGTTGAACTCTTTGAACTTTCAATATTGTTAACTACAGTACGTTGATGTTTTTGTTTGGGACGGGAACACTGTGCATTTTACTGAGTGAAGTGCTCCTCTCTTTGAAGTAATTCAGTTTGACTGAATTCTGTTTTCATACTGTGGTTATTGTACTATTATACCAATGGTTGTGTCACAAATTTGGTTCTATCTTGCACTTATTTAGTAAAAGTTTCATATGTTGCATATACAGTGGGGATGGAAAGTAGTCGGGCAGTGACAACATTTTGTTGTTTTGGCTCTGTACTCATTGGATCTGTAAGATTGGACTTGAAATGGAACAGTGACTATGAGGTGAAATTACAGACTTTCAGCTTTAATTAGTTTAATTAGTTTTTACATCCGTGTAGCAATTGTGACCCTTTTTATACACCCCCCCCCCCCCCCATTTTAGGGGGCGAAAAGTAATTGGACAAATTAACATAAATTTAAATAAAGTCATCATATTTGATATTTGGTTGCATATCCTTTGCGTGCAATGAGTTCCTGATGTCTGTGACCCAACAACATCAAAAGACTCTTGGGGCTCTATCTTGGCAATCTTGGTGCTTGGTCTAAGCGCATGGCATAAAGTCCATTTAGGGCGTGTCCAAGTCCACTTTTTCTATTTTAACGGCGTGTTTTTTGGGCGCTAAGCACGGCGCAATGTGCAAATGGGCTGAACCAAGTCTCTTCATTAATTATAGGTGTGTCTTGGGCGTGACATGCAATAAACCAATCAAAATGTCATATCCCATTCCCTTTAAAAGCCTGCTTTTCCACCTTGGCGGATTGCTTGATGGCGAAACAGACATGCTTGTGCATGTTTAGTGTGATCAAGGAATAGGCTAAATGGAGTATGATCAATATTATTCGGACTAACCATTAGCCTATGAGTTCCCGGTAATTCCCGACAGGGCTGTTATTTTACAAAATATATGCGGTTAAATTTTGTTAAAAGGACCTGCAACAGCTGAGAATAAGGTATCAATGGCTTCAGTCTCACCTTAGAAAATGCCAAATTAGCCTGCTTGTTCAACGAATTTTGTTGGATTATGCAAAGAAAGTGTCAAACATCAATTCCATGAGGCTGTTCTCACGGAGTTCTCGAAGTTCAAGCTTCATCCGAAGTTCATTAGGCTACCTGCATAGTAATATTGATTAATAACATAAATGCCGTTATTTTGCCTTATTGATGACACTAAATACAATAAAGCTGTCAGGTTGGCAACCCATATATTCACACATATTTCCCCTTGTTTTATAATGTCCTGTTTATGGAAATGTGACCAACCTGTTTTACTGGTAGCGTAATGCTTTAAAACAATCCACTTTCCCAGGAAGACCGTGAAACGTGCGACTTACAGCAGGGGAAACAGAGAACATGCAGCGCACATGCAGATAATGGCATTAAAATTAATTGTGAATTAATTGTGTAACGTGCTGCAAATTTGTTTTCGTTTCTAATTAGACGCTTAGTTCTCTTTAAAATCGTTTTGTTCAGTTATGGAATAACAGGTGAAATCAGCTGGGTTTTAATAAGCTGAGAGTATGGAAACCTGGTCACTGTAATTTAAAAAATATGAAGGACGAAGAATACTAAGGTTCAAATTCAGTCAACATGGTGACATTTATCTCCGTTGTTTAACTGTAGGCTATGGAAAAAACCTTATGCACAGCGAATCCGCTGTAGCTTAGGCTATTTTAAAAACAATAAATGCAAAAACTGGGCAAGGTTTTGAACTTTTTTCAGTCAAAACCATTATATTTACTTACAGGCTGTAGGCCTAGAGAGCTCTATTGTAATGACATCTGATTAAAGTGCATTTTCAGAACTCAAATGTCCGTCTATTGCAGTGCGTGAGTTTCCCATTGAATGGCAATTCACGCATTAGGTGTAAATGACAATTTGCGCATTAGGCTTGATATAGGTGTTATCAGCAAATGGAAAGCCATTTTTAATGGATAGCCATGGTCCCGTAAAAGAAGATTGTCCCCCCAGAAGATTACAGGAATTATTGGCAAATATAGGCTAAGTCATAAATTGATCCAGGATAATTGCGAATAGTCTATAGCCTACATGTAACCTTACACGTACCATCGCACATCGCCTGGATGTTGATGGAGTGGGCTGAAAGCAATTTAACGCGCGTTATAATGAACCATGCGCCGGGTGTAAGATAGTAAAGACACTTGCGTTTGGGTTAGCGCCGGGTGTAAGATAGGGCCCTTGGTATCTTATTTTCTAGTGCTCTTACAAGCGATACTATAAACTCTCTGCATTTGAATGGATCTCTATAGGAATTGGGGGGGGCGGGGGTTAGATTAAGCTGTACATTACACGGGAATAGTATGGAACACATGGTTGGCTAATTGGCTGTAAGTCATCAAGGGTCTGAGGTATCAAACGAGCCTCAAACCATCACTCTGCTTTCAGATTTGCAGTAGATAAAAAAATATTCCAGTGTATCCCAACAAAAAATACTTTTGTGATATAAATTTTGTGAACCTCCATCATTTTCAATCACAGCAAGAGCCACTGTGCAGTACCGCGCCAGTATCTCCACCTCAACAAGGCCCATTGCCGTCCACAAGGACACTGGCCGCCGAACCACCCTACCCGCCCCTTGCCCCGACAACAGCCACATCGGTCTGATGACCATCCTCTACAACAACATTGGAAAGGACCTATCACGTGTTTCCATGCCCATTCCACTCAACGAGCCAATCAGCCTGCTGCAAAGGCTCTGTGAGGAACTAGAATACTCTGACCTGCTGGACACCGCCAACCAAACAGAGGACCCCTTCCAGAGAATGGTTAGCATTAGCTAAATATCTTTTTAATATTCACATCAACTGCACTTTGCTTCATTTAGCCTAATGTAATAATAATATGATATTGAATTGTAATTACAGTGATTATTGAGCATTCAAAATGGAATTGATCAATTCCAAAATCTTCACGATTTGAATTGGAATATTCCTAGTTACAGTCTCTCAGCCATTATACACTGCCCGTCCAAAAAAAAAGTCGCCGTTGCACCCGTCATGCATAGTGCCCACTGTACAAGCCTCTGGAGGCAGTGTTATGATCTGGGGTTGCTTCAATTGGTCAGGTCTAGGCTCAGCAACATTATGCAGCAATAAAATGAAGTCAGCTGAGTACCTGAATGTACTGAATGACCAGGTTATCCCATCAATGGGCATATTCCAGTATGACAATGCCAAGATTCATTGGGCTCAAATTGTGAAAGAGTGGTTCAGGGAGCATGAGGAATCATTTTCACATATGAATTGGCCACCAGAGTCCTGACCTTAACCCCATTGAAAGTCTTTGGGATGTGGTGGAGAAGACTTTACGGAGTGGTTTGACTCTCCCGTCATCAATACAAGATCTCTGCCAAAAATTAATGCAACTCTGGACGGAAATAAATGTTGTGAGGTTGCATAAGGTTGTTGAAACAATGCCATGACGAATGCGCGCCGTAATCAAAGCTAAAGGCAGTCCAACGAAATATTAGAGTGTGCGACTTTTTTTTTGGACGGGCAGTGTATTATGATGGTTAAAAAGATTGCAATCAAAGCTGCTGCTGATTATCTGATACTGGTATTAAAATTGCAGTGGTAAAACAATAGTTAAACGTCAGTTGAGAGTGACTAATGGGGTCACCAGTTATGGCTTCTATGTCTAGAATTCTGTCAATACAGTGACAACTGTTATCTGGTATTTTCACTGACTGAAATTTCATACAGCTGCAGTCTATATATGCATATATGGATATATTCCATGTGTAGGATGAAGGAGAGGGTGTTAATAGTTCCCTGTATCTCTCTGCTCTGACCAGGTGTACATTGCTGCCTTTGCCATCTCTGGTTATGGCACCGCTCGCTACCGCAACAGATACAAACCGTTCAACCCCATCCTTGGAGAGACCTTTGAATGCATACGGGAGGACAGGGGCTTCCATTACATCAGTGAACAGGTCAGGATTAGGCCTGACTAAGAGGGGCCACTTCTGCTTTTACTCAATCACTATCCTCTCAGACTCAGTTACAGTCACTCATAATCACATGTTTTCATGGATTAGTTTGAATGGAACAGGGTGCAGTGGAAATCTATCAATGCTGATACAAGCTAAAGTGCTCTTCACAATCAACAATATGCAGACTGGACATATTTCATTTATCTCTAAAAAGGGAATGTTTGCACATCCAATAATAAAAATAGGAAGGAATACTATTATACTACTTGTTTTTAGGCCAACACCTATCAAAATGCTAATGCATTTTGGCTGAAACAAGCCTTCATCAGAGCATACAAGCAAATGAAGCATGGTCAGAATATATACATACTGGTTATACCATCCATAGTGCACAGCTGGAAACAATTACAGTAACCCCACCTGTCCAATAAGCACTAGTCAATCATTGCAAAAAAAAAAGTACATAGATATTAAACAAACAAGTAACGATAGTGGTACGTGCGAGCGGCACTCCTTATGGAATTCAATTTGCTGTGCAACTTTCTTCCAATCTTTTGAATGGAAATATTTCTTATTGGGAGCATTCTGACTAGAATATTGCCAGTGGAGTAAGCTCACAACTGAAATGAAGGGTCAGCTTCAATCAGCTTAAGTCAGCATTTGCTTAAATATTTTGTCTGCTGTCTCAAGGTGTGCCACCATCCCCCCATTTCTGCCTGCCATGCTGACTCAGAGAACTTCTCATTCTGGCAAGGTAGGGGTTCCTGTTTTATTTCGTAATAAATCAGTGTCCATTTGTCCACAGTTATCACAGCCGTAGATTATGGGCCTGTATCACGAATCAGGATTACTGAGTTAGCTGGATAACTCCACTGAGTAAAACCCAGAACCCTCCCAAATCTGGAATATGGACTGAAGTAAAAAAGAGCTGTTTTGGATTTTACTCAGTGTGGTAATCCAGCTATCTCAATAATCGTGCTTCATGATACAGGCCCATTGAGTACTGTGTGCGTTTGTATTTACATTTACGGTGCTCAGCTGACACACCATAATGTTGTCGTCTACATAGACCAGCGTTGGAAGAACAAATTCTGGGGTAAATCACTGGAGATCATGCCGACAGGGATGGTGAACGTCACTCTTCCCAAGTGAGTGTTTATTCTCAGGTTTCATCAGCTCCTGGACCCGGATCAGAAGGGAAAGCAGAATTATTTGTTCTGTTAAGAGGTTTACATAAAAGTGCTGATGTTCACACTACATGTGAAAATTCCTTTGAATTAAAAACATTACATGATAAACCAGCAAACAAGTTTTGAACATCATTTAATTTAGTATTTCTACTGAATTTATTTATTTTCTATTCATTGAACTCTTTCTATTCCTTGGTTAAAAACTGTCCACTCTGACCTCTCACTCTCCCCGTCCCCAATTATCACCAACCTGTAGGTTCCATGACCACTATGAATGGAACAAAGTGGTCACCTGCATCCACAATGTATTGAGCCAACAGCGTTACCTGGAGCACTATGGCGAGGTCGTAATCCGCAACCTCAACAACAGTGTCTGCACCTGCAAGATCACCTTTGTCAAGGTTAGCTTTGTGCTACAGCACCACTATACAAAGTCACGACAGGTTGTCTATGACCTGACATAGTGCTGAGTGCACAATATTCTAGAGTTTTGAATTTGCATACATGAGGAGAAAATTTAACCCAATTTTAACCTGTTGTCCAGCTGTCATAACAATGTTTAAAATGTTAGAAATGCAAGACACTTGGGTTAGAGATGTAATAATGGTGATATATTAAAACTGCTCTTGTCCCAAACCTGATTTATTACCTGAGACTGACTATCCACTGTCTTTAAGAGATTGGACTGACAAATGCTTTGTCTCTCTGTCCCCCATTCACCTCAGTCCAGTTATTGGGGCTCAGACTCTCAAATGAACGAGGTACAAGGGACGGTTCTTGATCAGGCCGGCAGTGTCGTCCACCAGTTTGGGGGTCTGTGGCACGAGGGCATCTTTTGCGACACCCTGCCCGTACCACAGTGCATCTGGAAACCAAGTGAGTATTACACCAGTTTAAGAAGGCCGGGCCATTTTGCTGAAATGGAGATTCTTTCTGGGTAACATGACTCAAAGTAAAAGACGAGACCGAGCTGTTCTGTAATCCAGGCCCTGTCCTTACCAAGGCTCGTTCTGACTGTTGTCCTGCAGACCCTCAGCCCAGTGAGAATTTCACATACTATGGCTACTCGAGATTTGCAATGGAGATGAATGAGCTCACCCCCAAGCTGCACCCCCTGTTGCCATCCACAGACACCCGCCTGCGCCCGGACCAGAGGTAAGTGATTCTTCCTGGGCAAGGAAGAGAGGACCAACTTTCTGCCTGCCAACATGAGTTTAACATTTCCATGGTGGAAATTTTTCCTACAGGAGCAGCTGAGGTATTAAATGGTATTAAAGACAGTTTTTGGGAGCACATTAACAAGCCAATTACAGTCCATGAAACAGGCGAGGTTGCCAAATTGTGGTCCTTGAGGATCAGAGTCATGTCACCAGAGGTGCGTTCAAATTCAGCGAACAAGGCTAACATTTGCGAACATTTGCAAACTATTTCAAACGTTTTTCTGTTAGCTTTGTGTTCGCCGCAAACGTTTGCAAACATAAGCAAACGGTCTGAAAAGGTAGTTTGTGGCGAACAAAAATGGACACTGGACTGAGGGAAATGTGTTCCCAGACGCCTACGCCTAATAGTTTGCTATAAGTTACCTCAACTGTAGTCCTATGCATGCGAAAGTGTGACCGAAATGTAAAGTCGTCGTAGGTAGGCACGACTTCGGTCACATAACCCTCGACTCTACCGGAGGCCCTTTTACTTGCAACTATAGGTTGCAGCACGCTTTGTACTATCGGGAATACATCCAATATTTCATCATCAAGAAAATCATCAATGATCACAGAAGCGGCTGTGAGTAGCCTACAAACTGAAGCTCTCTTGTCGCCATGTCTGTTTATGTTTAATGCAAACAATTTGGAACATTCTTAAAAAGCCGTTCAAATTTAACCGTTCAAAGAAAACGTTTGCCACGCACGTTCAGCTCTGTTTGCTGAATTTGAACGCACCTCAGGTCTCTAGATGAGTCTCGGTGCTCAAAAGTGTGACTGTTTTGGTTGCATATGAGACCTAAATTTAAACTCTCTGACCTGGAATTTAAATTGGGAGCACTGGTGCGACTGCAAACAATTGTCCTGGTTTAAAAAACTGTCAATTAAAAAAAATTATAATAATAATAATGCAAGCAACCTGTCGTAATCAGAAAAACTACCACGTTTATTTTTCCTGTAACGATTCTAACCAACCAAACGTCAGCTTCACTTCACTTAGACTATTTTTAGATTCTAGAGGATTCTAGATTTTAGATTTTCTAAAATTGCTCATGGTGGTCCTTTCACTGACAGCTGCTAAACGAGCTATCATTCCCTAAACCTACCGTTACTTAACTGAACCTTTTTTCCCTCAAGGATAATCACATAATTTTTCACAAAAAAATTAAGTGAACATCGATATTAGTGATTCAAAATATGTGACCCCGTCAACCAGCAAAGTTGATCGAGATGTCTGAGGTGTCTGAAACAGCTTGTCGTGGAAAGCCAAGGATACTATTTGTGAATTTTTTTACAACCTCTGATTTAAACTGTAAAAAAATCTATTTTTGTTATAAATTAAAGGTTAGTTGCACCAGTGCAGCAAAACTGGCACTCAGAAGTATTTGTGCTGAAACCTATGAGGGGCCGTTTAGGCCATAATTCACGTTGGACCTCTCACATACATATATTCTCTCACATACATATATTCTCACTCTCACATACATATATTCTCTCTCACATACATATATTCTCACTCTCACATACATATATTCTCTCACATACATATATTCTCACTCTCACATACATATATTCTCTCTCACATACATATATTCTCACTCTCACATACATATATTATCACTCTCACATACATATATTTTCACTCTCACATACATATATTCTCACTCTCACATACATATATTCTCTCTCACATACATATATGCTCACTCTCACATACATATATTCTCACTCTCACATACATATATTCTCACTCTCACATACATATATTCTCACTCTCACATACATATATTCTCACTCTCACATACATATATTATCACTCTCACATACATATATTTTCACTCTCACATACATATATTCTCACTCTCACATACATATATTCTCTCTCACATACATATATTCTCACTCTCATATACATAAGAGAATGTATGTATGTGAGAGTGATAATATATGTATGTGAGAGTAGAATGTATGTATGTGAGAGAAAGTATATATATATATGGAAGGCACTTACATGAAACGGAAGTCACTTACACGAAACGGAAGGCACTTACACGAAACGGAAGGAATTTAGTTTATGGAATCGTGATTGGCTCAGAAGCTGGCTGGTACCATCGATATAAACAACTACTGGATTCCTTATTTTCCCATTCGCCCTGTTAAGTTACGTCTGCACTATTACTATAATATGCCATACAGGCTCAGTTCCCACGCATCGTGGAGGGGGAAGACCAGATACATGTATTACAACAGGAAATCGGAGTAATGCATAATATATTATCACTGCCTAAAACAGGCAGTATATTGTCCTCATCTCTTGAGGCCAGGTCAGCGCATTCTGCACCTGTAGCTACATTAAGAATCCTCAGCAGGTCAGCTTGGACTTGCTCGGAGACAGTCTGCCATCCTGCACGATATAACACTCCACAACACTTTGGCAACTGGGACTCTCGGTCGAGGAAAAGGTAACAACTAACGTTAGCTTGCTACTAAGTTTAATCACTGTGCAAACAGACAAATTAACCGTTATCATTTCGTAACCATGTAGTAATCCTAAAAGATAATCACACCACTTGCTAATGTTAGCTAACTAACCAACAAAAGCAATGCTTCGTATAGCAACGGCCTTGGCTACTTAGACTTGCATTAAACAAGCTAACGTTAGCAAGTGATGTGATTATTTTTTAGCATTAGCTAGTACATGATTACCAAATTATAACGGTTCACTGGTCTGTTTGCGTAGTGAATGAACGTAGGAGTAAGCTAACGTTATTTGTTACGTTTTCCTCTGCCGAGAGTCAAGGTGTGTCTGTGGACATTAGCCTACACTCAGGAGTGAACATTACAGTGTAAATAGTGCTCTCATCTTGCTGTCAGCTGTGTTGTGAGAAGGCGCTGAGTAGGCTAGGCTTGGGCTGATGCTGGCCTCTCAAGAAGCACCGACTGTTTCAGGTGACGATAATATTTATGCATTACTCCGATTGCCGGTTGGAGGCTAATAACGTTACTGGTCTTCCCCCTCCATGGTGCACGGACAAAAGTAGCTACTATGACAACAGCCTACCAGCCATGGATATAAAAACGTAGATATATGTCGCATCAGCCGCTGTGTAACGTTGCAGCGACACTAATATTGAAAATGTAGCTATGTAGGATACGTTCTGTAAAAAGAAACAATCATGCATGGCTTTTTTGTGTGAAAGTATCCACATTCTGGAATGAGTTAATTGTCTACAAATAGCCTGGCCACCGTCGGGCGGTCAGGATCCACGTAAATAAACGGTAGAGTATTGACAGATGCAGATTTCCTCCGATAAAATCGACTGTAACTCGCTTAATTCTCAACTAATTTTTGTGAAATTTGGCTTTTTATAAACGTGATAAATGTCCGCATAACACATGTTAATCTGAATTCCAAATTTCTCAGAACAGCTACGTATTTGTAAAACGCCCTTTAACTATTATGCATAAGTTGTCAAAATGTTGTCAGAGCTAATGGTTATTTTATTGTTTAAAGCTGCTAGAAAGCAGTAGAGTTTGGTTCTTAATTATTATCTTGGTAGCTCTGATTATTATAACCGTATTAGGCCATAGCTGCAAATCTTGGATGTAGTTTTAATCGCAAATGGAGAGTGATTTTCCAGCTTTCCAGCTTGGAAGCAAAGTGGTGTAAGTCAGATCGCCGAGCTAACAAAGAGGCGTCCTATGGCATGGGTATCGGCTGTAAGACGTAAAAAAATATTAAAAACATTTCCACATCCGTTGTGCTCACGGCATATAGCCTACATAATATGACAATGAGCATAGTGGATTCTAATGGAAAACCGCAAGCGTACCTAGAGTGTAATGTTGTGTGAAATGCAATAAACGATGTAGGCTACAATGAATACAATTCTGAATGTCTTTATTTAGCAAAAAATAAATGACTTGCATGAAATGTACAAAATGTAATATAATTTGTTTGGGGTAGTAGTAGCCTACAATGAAGTTCACAGTGCAACTGGTAGTAGGCTTACCACAAGTGGCAGTGATACATTCCAGTAATATATTCCATTCGAGTAATTTAAGAACGATTGCACACATAAATCCCTGTGGGATAAGTTGAAAGCACAAGGTAAATAATAAGTAAAACGTAATAGAACCAAGAGCTGAAAACGCCCAAAAACTTGAACAATTAAGTGCTTCAATAGGCACAACATAGAACATAATTATGTGGTCAGTCTTTCTTTAAGGCTTCACCGTTGGTTACAGTTCTGTTCCACTCTTGTTTGCATGTGTGACAAAACCAGGGGTCATTTGCATCAGGTGCATGAGTCCAACACAATCAAGGTGGTTACACCTTAACATAACATAACATAACATAACGTGTCACCTTAACATAACAGCTAACGTTACCGTTAATGTTTATAGTTTGCGTGTCTGCAAAAAGGCCGATAATACCCACAACGCAACGCTGGTGTGAAGTCGTGCCTGTATACAGTACCGTTTGTTTTTACACAGATCTTGACCGCCCTAATTTGGCGGCCGTGAAGATTTGAATAGGGCAACTGAGGTATCTATGTTTGTATATCTATGGTACCAGTCAGCTTCTGAGCCAATCACAATTCCATAAACTAACTTCCTTCCGTTTCATGTAAGTGCCTTCCGTTTCATGTAAGTGCCTTCCATATACAGTCAAGCCGGAAAGTCTGCACACCCCTTTCACCTTCTCCACATTTTATTACGTTACAGACATATTCTACAATAGATTGAGTTCATTTTTTGTCTCAAAATTCTACACAAAATAGCCCATAATGACAAAGTGAAAGCATTTGTGCTAATTTATTAAAAATCAAATATTAATTTATTAAAAATCAAAATGTAAAATATCATATGTACACAAGTGTGCATGACACCCAAAAGTGAGCTGAGGTGCATTTTGTTTCCACTGATACTGTTTGAGATGTTTCTACAACTTAATTGGAGTCCACCTGTGATAAATTCAATTGATTGGACATGATTGGGGATTGCCAACACCTGCCTATATAAGGTCCCACAGTTGACAGTGCATGTCAGAGCAAACTCCAAGCCATGGGGTCAAAGGAATTATCTGCAGACCTCAGAAACAGGATTGTGTCAAGGCCCCAAAGATCTGGAGAAGGGTACGGAAAAATCTCTGCAGCTTTACAGGTCCCAAAGGGCACAGTGGCCACCATCATTCGTAAATGGAAGAAGTTTGGAACCACCAAGAATCTTCCTAGACCTGGCCGCCCGGCCAAACTGAGCAATCGGGGAAGACGGGCCTTGGCCAGGGAGGTGAGCAGGAACCCGAGGGTCACTCTGACAGAGCTCCAGCATATCCTTGTGGAGATGGGAGAACCTTTCAGAAGATCAACCATCCAGGCAGCACTCCACCAATCAGGCCTTTATGGTAGAGTGGCCAGACGGAAGCCCCTCCTTAGTAAAAGGCACATCACAGCCCGCTTGGAGTTTGCCAAAAGGCACCTAGAGGACTCTCAAACCATGAGAATCAAGATTCTCTGGTCTGATGAAACCAAAATGTAACTTTTTGGCCTGAATACCAAGCGTCACGTCTGGAGGAAACCAGGCACCACTCATCACCTGGCTAATACCATCCCTACAGTGAAGCATGGCGGTGGCAGCATCATGATGTGGGGATGTTTTTCAGCAGCGGGAACGGGGCGACTAGTCCTGATAGAGGGAAAGATGAATGCAGCTAAGTACACCGAGATCCTTGAAGAAAACCTGCTCCAGAGCGCTCTGGACCTCAGCCTGGGGCAAAGGTTTACCTTCCAACATGACAACGACCCGAAGCACACAGCCAACAGAACAAAGGAGTGGCTTCGGAGAAAGTCTGTGCATGTCCTTGAGTGGCCCAGCCAGAGCCCAGACCTGAATCCAATTGAACATCTGTGGAAAGAGCTGAAAATAGCTGTGTACCGACGCTCCCCATCCAACCTGACGGAGCTTGCAAGGATATGCCAAGAGGAATGGGCAAAAATGTCCAGAAACAAGTGTGCCAAGCTCGTAGCTTCTTTCCCAAGACGCCTTGAAGCTGTAATCGCTGCCAAAGGTGCAGCAACCAAGTATTAGGCTAAGGGTGTGTACAGATATGTAACCCCTAAATAACCTATTTTTGTCAGTAAAATAAAATTGCATATTTTCTAAAAACCTGTCTTCACTTCGTCATTATTGGCTATTGTGTGTAGATGTTTGAGGCAAAAAATGAACTCAATCTATTGTAGTATAAGTCTGTAACGTAATAAAACGTGGAGAAAGTTAAAGGGGTGTGCAGACTTTCCGGCTTGACTGTATATATATACTTTCTCTCACAAACATACATTCTACTCTCACATACATATATTATCACTCTCACGTATGTGAGAGTGAGAATATATGTATGTGAGAGTGAGAATATATGTATGTGAGAGAGAATATATGTATGTGAGAGTGAGAATATATGTATGTGAGCGTGAGAATATATGTATGTGAGAGGTCCAACATGAATTATGGCCTAAACGGCCCCTCATAGAAACCAGTTGATGCTCACCTCATGTGACTTTGAAATTGGTATTATGGAGTCTGACTGTAACTTAAAAGAGGACCCAATGTAAACATTTTCACAACCCTCGGCTGTGAAACCAATAATTTTTTTTCTAATAAACAGTACATTCAATATTGGCTTGGAAAGAAGCAAAGTTATGCAGAAGCCGACTGCTCATTAACCAAACTATATAATGACTTCAATCCAAGGGTACCTGGAAGAGGATCCCATGTGCTAAAATTCACAACTTTTATAAATGTAATTTTCAGCAGACATACACTACTGTCCATTGTTCAATAAAGAATAGCTGGTGCCCCTTAAATTTTTGGTGGTGCTCCTAAATTTTTGGTGGTGCTCCTAAATTTTTGGTGGTGCTTGAGTTTGAGAGCACCAGTGCTACTAAGTACAAAAGATAAGAGTTTTATGTTTGACAAGTATGCTTGTTTGTGTGTTTGATTCATTGGGGATTGTTTTAACCCACACTGAGTTCTCAGACATTGGGAAATTGCTGTATTTTTGCCTCCTCCTCAGGTTGTTGGAGGAAGGGAAGGTGGACGAGGCAGACAAGCTGAAGGACATAGTAGAGAACAAGCAGAGGGACCGGAGGAAGGACATGGCCAAAAAGGGGGAGGAGCACATCCCTCGCTTTTTCAGGTTAGCTATGCCTCAAGTGGAGTTGTCCTTTCCTAGTAACCATAGAAAATGGTCTCCCAGGTTTCTACTGAAAAAAAAGTACATCGAGAAAACTTGTACCATTTTGCTCCAAGGTTTTGTTGCAGTACTTTCCCAAATATTCATATCTGTGTGATTTTTCTCAGGATCAAACCTGACTGACTGACCACAGGGATTTATCACTTTCTTGAGTTGACCACACTGCCCAGTGCCCACTGATTACTATCCACTGACTCACTTCCCCTCTCCTAAAATTGAGTTTGTTTGGAAGGTGCATTAGTTGAGAAACATACCTTTTCCTGTTATGGTATCTGCAACCAGACAAGTCACCAAAATGCATCAATGAAATTTGAGAAAATCAGTCAATTAAAAAAAAGGACAGCTATAAATGCTTAACTCTAGTCTGTATAGCTTTAAAACACCCAATTGTATGTTTTTCCAGATAAAATAGTAGCCTGAAATGAACAAAGTAATCACAGAGTTGTCGTAGTTGTTTCCCTTGAATAAAAACTCTCATGTAGATGAATAAAGCTCATGTTGAGAAACTCAGCTCCCCAATATGGCACTTACATACTAATGCAAACATGATTGGCAAAAAATAAGCAATTTTACCCCACTTAATGCTAGTATTGTTGCCACAGGCTAAGACAGATAGCAAATGGATACTAACACTTTCTCCATCTTCAGGAAAGCCCTTGATGCAGCTGGACGGGATGTATGGATAACAAATGGAACCTACTGGAAACTCCGTGAGAACCCAGGATTTGCCAGCACAACAAACCTGGATCTGTGGTGAACAGAAAACTTGCGAGTGCCACCACGGGCCTAAAACAGACATTCGCGTACCATAACGATGATGACGATTCTTAACCGTCTCCGTAATATTACCTAACAAGAATCACAGAATTGGATATGTGTGGCATTTTTTTCAGCATGAATGAATTGCCTTGGGTTACCCAATGAGCAGTGATCTTGCTGGTCAGGGAGACACAAAGGTTTTTTTCGATGCTCCTTCTCTTCATTTTGTTTTCAAGGAACGTGTGCCATCCTCTGTGCAGTGACACTGATGTACCCTTAATGGCAGCAGGATTCCCCATCCAGACTAGAACTGAATGGGATGGTGGTGATGATGGGTGGGCCATTGAAATGTATTTCTGCAGTCCACTTCTTTTTGGAAAATAAATATTACAGGCATGGCAGTAAATAGCCAGTTAAAGAAATTACATTTTTTCTTTTAAGACCTGTTTTATAAGATATTTTTACTGAGATTCTCTTAAGTCTACTTTTTAAACATATTCTAGTCTATTTAGCTTGGTATTGGAATTTGGACTGTTTCTATGTGTATGGGACTATTATAATGTTGAGCGAAGTTGTGTGCAAGGTGATTATATTTGGGGCAAAAAGGTTTAGTGTAAACCCAGAGAATTAAATGGAGAATGTTGGAATTTTTTAAAAATTTTACTGTGGCTCTTTAGGGAGTTTACAGTTTAGGTACTTGTTTTTGTGTGCATTTAAAAGCACCTACTAACTCCCAACTTTACTCAAAAATATTTGTTGTTTGAATATTGCACGTCTTCTGTCAATTTACCATAGGAGGGACCCTTGGAAATCTACTGTACAATTCTTCTGTACTAAAATTAGAGTGAATATTTATGTTGATATTTTTTTTTATTTTAGTGGTGAAATCTCTTGAGCCTTGCATTTAATTGGCATGCACTCATTTTTATAGAGCAGCCACAGGGAAAGAGAACAATATTAGACTGTTAAACTAATGGATAGCCTAATGGTTATGGATCACAAGGTTCACTGTATAGAGAAGATGTCAATAAATACAGTAATAAAAATCACTTTAAATCAAATGAATGTCCAGTTAATTTTCCAATGCAGTACAAATTGTACAATGAATGTTGCCCATATTTTTGTGGATATTTGTGGTGCTATAACTTTGAATTGCATGTATGATTAGTTCACAGTTCACACTTAATCGATTACTTGTGAATACCTGTAGGATTTCTTGTATCACAGTACTCAAATACAACTTAGAATGACAAACTGTGTTATTCGGTATATTCACAGATACTGCGCTGCTGCTCTGTTGATGCTGTAGTATTTATTGTTCATAACCACTTTTAAATCCTATATAAAACCCATATGTAGGCCTACTTATTGCATTACACCAAGGCTTGCTTTAAATGCTCATCATCTTAGAATACTATGAGCCCTACCAGGCTAATCACGGGGCGGCAGTGTAGTATAATGGTTAAGGAACTGGACTTGTAACCGAAAGGTTGCAGGTTCGAATCCCAGGTAGGACACTGCCGTTGTACCCTTGAGCAAGGTACTTAACCTGAATCGCTTCAGTATATATCCAGCTGTATAAATGGATAACTGTAATAAGAAGTTGTGTAAGTCGCTCTGGATAAGAGCGTCTGCTAAATGCCTATAATGTAATGTAATGTAATATCAAGACAAGCCCACCCAACCTCTGGCATTGTGCCCTACTAATAAACCAGCTGTACAATTACAATTTACAAACTTTAGTCAAAGTGAATTTTACATGGCATGCAAACACCACCACAGCTATAGATGGGCAAAGTTTCAATCAAATAAGTACCACTGTCGCGGTGCAACATGCCTCATGGCCTGAAAAATGAAGGTTGTCTGAAAGGTGATGGGTTTACATTCAGGCTGCAATGTTAGCCAGGTATGCAGAGACACAAACCAGACCCTAGTCAGTAAGATACTCCGGAGCCTGAGGTGACCATCCACGCAAGGGGTGAGAGAAGGATCAGGTTAGTAGTTGTACACAGTGCACTCCAAAAGTGTTTGGACAGTGACACATTTTTTATGGATCTGTACTCCAGCACATTGGATTTGAAATGGAACAGTGACTATGAGGTTAAGGTGCAGACTTTCAGCTTTAATTTGAGGGTGTGCACATCCATATCGGGTGTAGCAATTGTAGCCCTTTTTATACATAGTCCCCACATTTTAGTGGATCAAAAGTAATTGGAAAAATTTACATAAACTTAAATAAAGTCATCATATTTAATATTTGGTTGCATATGCTTTGCATGCCATGACTTCCTGATGTCTGTGACCTAACAACATCAAAAGACTCTTGATATCTTATTTTCAGGTACATTTACAAGCCATACTATAACCTCTCTGCATTTGAAGGGATCTCTATGGGAACTGAGCTGTAACTTACACTGGAACAGTATGGAACACATGGGTGGCTAAATGGCTGTAAGTCATCAAGGGTCTGAGGTATCAAATAAGCCTCATCCATCAATCTGCTGCCAGATATGCAGTATATCTAGATGGATCACTTGAAGGGTTGTTTCGCCTAAATAATTTTCCTATTGGACTCTATGGAAATTTAAAAAAACCTAGATATCAAGATAATATCCGATCAATTGCTGTGATCAATTGCTGTGCCACTCAAGGCTCTCCCCATATTATTAGATCAACAAATTGTTTTTATAAATGTCTCAATTTTAATGAGAAACTCAATCGTATTGTTAAGTCACTATTTGACTGTGCCGTTGGAGTACCTATGGGGACCCCTGGAGGATAACCATTGAAATACAAGTTAAAATCCATGCAGCACAAACTGGTGGCCCTACTAATGCCACAGAAGTTCAAAAGGCTTTTAAGTGGGCAAATGCACGGTTAGATGCCATTTACCAGTTAAACAAAGGTACAGTACTTACCTCAGGGTAGCCACTCTTCAGAGAGCGAGGGAGTGTTTCATTTCAGTGAATCCAGAAATGAATTGACATTCAATTTACTAACTAAAACATCTTGTAGAATAATATGCATAATTTGTAATTTCATGGATTGAATTTCACTGAATTTCCTGAATTGACTGAATTGACAAGAAATTACCCCAACTCGTGGAATGGCGAAGGATGTTTTTTTAATCTCAGCTTTCTGAAGGGATTTTAACATAAGACCTTTAAGGCGTGTACGCTTTAATGAATTACACTAAAGTAACTTGGTTGTTTGCTTCCAGGCAATGTCTATGATTTGTTCTCAAAGGGGCAAGATTGTATATATACAAGATTGCAAACTCTGCAATCATGTCAATCCATAGTATAATTCAATTGTCCATGCAGAGCACATGACATTGTGGTACAAAGCAGGAAACAGAACATTATGAGATTTATTCTTCAATGCCATCTTGGTCTTCTGCCATAAACTGATGCAAGGTTACTTTGTAAAAACATATAGAGAGACTACAGAGAGAGAAATTGTGTACTGAAGCAACGGTTCCAAAGATTTCTAAGCCCATGACTCACTTAAATACAATTTGAATACAATTAAATACAACTATGGCCCACCTCATTACAATGTAGACTTACATATGGTCAAATATAGAAATGTTCTTTTTTCGTCATTTATCAAAACAACTACATGTGCACTGTAAATTTAAATAATGTGAACTGTATTATATACGGGTGGATTTAATTAAATTTTGAGGTGTTTTGTGTCCCATCTCATCCCCTCTCATGACACACCAATGGCTTGGGAATGACTACACAGCAGGATAGAATCCATGTTGTTTAGGTCTTTCCAAAAAAAAGTTGTGGCATGTTTCTAAATTTGTGAGTGACCATGCACAAATGGCAATGTAGTTTCCTCAATATATATCTGCAGGGCACATCTCACTTTTTTCTGTTTCCCCATCTATTCTATTTCCCCCTCTTTTCACTGTTCCATTTGCTCTTTTGCCCTACAATCCTTTTTTCAAAAGCAGACAACAGTACATGCAGTAGCCCAGATATGTTTTCATGTAGATGCAACCTTCCAATACGATTTTTCCTCTCAGTACTATTTCAAACATTTGATTTGAATGGTTGACTTCATTTTGCCCATCATTGTAGCATCAATGTAAAAATATTTATCATTGTTTCAAGTATCTGTGTGTTTTATTATTTCCCAAACGTACTATATATACACTTGACATAGACCTCAGGTTACTTGTAAGTACGAGCTATGCATCCACCTGTTATTTGTAGCCACTCAGCTAATAATTCTGTAAAAATCTGAGAATGCATCACTCTATCAGGAATGGTATGGACACTGCTACTGAATAGCATTACTAAAACTGACTTGGAAAAAATAATCATAACTTTTGCAGACAATTAAACATTTATTCATGAATAGAAAACAGCAATCAGTACAATACACAAAGTTCAGCCAGCTTTTAATAAATATTTCTTTCTCTCATTTGAAGTATTTCCTACATACGTATTTATTTATTACACATAGAATAATTCAAATACAATACTTAACTGTATGAATATATACATTTTTATGATTTTTCAACTTTAGATTCCCAACTATCTTGTCATCTTTCCCCATGTTGGCCTCTGAGCGTCTTCTTTTTTTTTGGGATAATTTCACAGACTGAATCTACATTGGAGTGGATAGAGCTACAACATGTCCGGGTATGAACGATATACATTGGACACAAGTGAACATGCTTCAGAGTCAATTTCACCTCAGTGAGAATATGTAGTTATGACAAGGTCTCATTTGTATCCAACCACGTCACCAGCATTCACTGCATGGGAATTCCCTTTACATCTGTAAATAACACGCATGTCATAACTGGACCATGTACTCCAGATAACCAAATGGAATTTGATTCAGTAACACAAAGGAAACATTCAGAGAGTATTCGAGGATTTACATGAATTGGATTTAATAGGGAGATAATACACATGGGAAATTTGTAATTTTATTATGATTTTTTTTGTTATTTAGAACACTCTTTTACAACAAAAGCAGTATGTACAGGAAGTCTTATGTTTTGTCCGGCTTTAGAAGCATACACGATAATATCCACCAGAGGGCAGCACATCCCCTGTGGCCAGAGGTTTGATCATTTCATAAAAAGACCATTTCTGTCAATATGTGGTCAGTGCATATCAAATACATCTGTACAAAACAAAATTAAAATGCAACAATTGCCATCAAAGTATATAAAAAGGACTTTTCAGAACATAATCCTTGTTTCCCATTTGCTAATTAAACCACAAAAAATAAATCAATATCAAATAAACCAACTGCAGCTTTAATTGCACTTAAAATATCTAGATTGTTTGGCAGTTTTCATTCAGTTACCAGTCACTATTCAGTTACTGCTTAAAATATTATTTCCTATTCTTCGTTCTTAATTGTGCTTTCACATTTTGAAAAGCAAGAATACTTTACGGACTTGTGCTTCAATAGAAAGTATATAAGCATGATACATTTTGAATGAAGACAAAGTAACCAGCTTGCTCCTTTATTCACCTTACGTGTGCTTGAGAGAAGCAGGCGCTGTCGGCACCATCAGACTCAAAAGATTACGCCAAACAATACTACAGCGTGGAAAAAAGAAGTACCCCCATCTCTTTGGAGTGCATTGCATATGCTGGTCATCCATGCATCCCCGTCAGCATTCATAACAAATAAATTGATTAAAAACATTTTTGTGCTTCTGTGCCCATTTTTCAAAAGGCTGGACACAATGATCTTAGTTCATTCCAGCAGACCGGATCCAAGCAAAAGACGTGCAGCCTTATCTTTTTTCCTCTCTTCTCCAGTGAAACCCGCTGAAGACGTGCTTCAGAACGGAGCGTGACCAAGATGCTTCCCTCGGGCCGTGCGGGAGAAGACAAGTTGTACAGTATCCAAGGTAACGTACGTAGAAAGGGGGAGATAAGCAGCACCACATCTTCCCCGTGGGGAGATGATGTCACAGGCGCTAGCGGGAGAATCCTGTACACGGAAAAGTATTGCTCAACTGATTTAACTGGTCTGCATATTGCTTCTGTACGATGGAAGCGGGCAGCGGGAGGGAAGACTTCCGACAACCGGCTTTGCGATTTGCATACAACAGATAACAGGAAAGTCTGAGCCCACACACGGGCTATCGATCAATTAAGCTTAGGTCATCCCTGGTTTATTTAGAAATAGTACATCACATTTCCTTGAAAATTTTAAATGAAACACATATTTTAAAAATACCGGTGTACTAAGGTGTACTTGTGTACACGTGTTCTTCTCTGATACCAAAGCAGAGTCTTGCTGAACTGATCAACTTGAGGGAGGAACTGCTGGATCCTGCCATAATTTTGTGATGGTGAGGGACCTGTCTGTCTCGACCTTTCAACCAGCTGCTAATTCTGGAACAGTTAGTGACTCAGTTTCATATAAAATTTTTATCACTGGCTACAATAGAATAATTTAGATCTTGGGGAAAGCTGGAAAACATCACCGCTAGTGGATACCACCTGCTGAAGCTGATGCCCTCGTTGACGGCTAAGGATTCTAATGTGGGCAGGCGTTGCCCATGCCATCTTGTGATTGGTTGATTGTCCCTGCATTAAGCTCTGCTAATTTTGGTGAGGTTGTCCTCCATGTTCTATGTCTGTTCATTGTTCTTATTCACATTCGCCTGCCGCATCATGTCGGTATTGATACTTCAGTGTAAACCATCTATACAGAACCGTCCCCTGTTTCAAAGTGCCATAGCCTGATGATCCACCACACCCACTGTCTCACCATCTGTTACTTCCCCTCCAGGAGTGGAAACACTAAAGATAAGCTAGATCTAAAATAGCATCTTCACATGCAGGTAATGGGTTATCTTCCTGTCAATCACTTAAGTCATTATTGTGCTGGCAGCACGGAGTAAAAACCAGACAGGAACTTAACTATACTTTCAAACTCTGCAATTTATGCTGATTGTCATTCAGTCCAAATGTTCGGGAGTGTGTGTTATAAAAGATCCCTTTACTCGTGTAAATCATGATTATGATCTTACACCATAACATTTCCAATATAATTTTATTTGCCTACAGTATGGCATATTTAAACTTGCGCCTGTATTGGCCTTTTTCTCCAGAAAAGACGACTTGATGGTCAGTTCGAATAAGAAAAAAGACCAGCATGCACTGCAGCTCCTGAGGTGTAGTTCTCGCTCTTCAACTCTGTCACTGTAGCAATTGAAGAGTGCCACTGATTGGTGCACCACAGAGTGGCCTAACTGTGGCAGTGCCTTTACTTGCATGCTTGTCCCCTCCACAATCCCCCCCCCCCCCCCCCCCCCCCTCGGGAGAATGTGGGGCGCTGTGCGTATTCCACAGACGGATTCTTCCTAATCAACACCTCCTTTACGGTGCCGAACACCTCCCCCTCTCCACAGAGGCTAAATCACATGCTTCTTGCTTGCTGCCCATGCAATTATGCTGTCTCTAATAACCTGCTAGAGCCCAATGGGCCTTTTGTTAGACTGTTTAAGGACGGGGCCCAACAGGCGACACCAGGAATGCCTGCGCGTGCGTGTCAGAGAGGACAGAGTTCGGCGGAGGCCGGCGAGAACGCGAGTTTCACCGCCCGATAATTGCAGGTGTTCCGGAGGCTAAGGCAGGGCCTGATGACAGCGCAGCTTCGCGTTAAAGCCCCTGACACCGACCTTTGGGATATCCACCCCCCACCCCCCCCCGTCGGGCTGATGCGGTCATTCGGGATCCTTGTCTGATTAGATTAGACAGGGTGCACATCGATTGATAACTGTAAGGTTTTTGTAATACCGACGCATACAGTAATGGGACTATCGACTATGGCACATGGGACTTCTGAATTCTGAAGTCAGAGTATGATGCCTCATATTCAATGGGAGATTACTTATTCCTTCCCCTGAGCTGTTCAATAGACGCACGATTATCTCACCTCGCTGATGAAAACCACACAGTAGTAAGATACTATGGGCCTGATTTACTAAGACCTTTAGCGAAACCTTTTAGCACACACAAAACTAATAACACAACCAATGATCGGTGCAAAACAAATACCATGACCAATCACTGATCAGGTTATTGGTTTGGTATGTGCTAAAAGGTTTAGCGCATGCTAAAATCAGGCCCTACGTATGATACTCTCATTCTGCTGAGATCTTGTTCAGCCTTTCTGGTTGAGCCACCCTGGACTCAAAGACCCGTACTATGAGGCAGGCTCGCACATTTGTTTGTCTGAAGCTGTAAAGAACAGAGGAAACTCACTTGTCCTCCACACAAGAAAAGGCCTCACCCTCCCCCCTCCTACAGCTCTCCTTCCTCGCCTCCTGACTGCATGGTGGGCTGCTGGTCTGGTGTCAGATGCCCGAGTGCAGGTCAACAGCGACATCATCGTCGTTCGTTAGATAGAGTCACTGCACACACAGAGGTCTTGGGAGGTTCAGGCGGTTTGGCGCTGAGGGAACCGGGTTAGCAGGGGGCAGCGGCCTGCACAGCATGGGCTGGGACTCGGATCAGCGGATCGGTTCACGATGGGGTACTGAAATGAACGAGTTCCAAGGACACTGCCAGGGTTGTTGTGGAGTTCAGCCACATAGGTCACAAATACTAATATCTCTGGCCTGTGTCTGAGTGCTGGCCTGAGAGTTGGCAGACCAACTCTCCTCACTGCCCCCCAATGAGGAGTCAATCTCAGAATGTCTCCCCAGGCCCCCCTACCCCCCAGTCCACCGAGCAGGAGAGGATTCGGTTTGTGCCTCACTGGAGGAAAGGGGGGGGTGTGGAATTTCAGTCTTCATTTGTGGAAGGGAAATGTGGAGAAAGCTGAACTGGCAGCCAAACGGTCACCCTGTGGAAATGACACGAGCGAAATCTGAAAGTGAGAGTGGATGGGGGTTACTGCCCCACGGTGGCGGAGTCCCCTCCTCGGCTTCACAGAGGCAGAGTTCCATGTTGGTGCGGTTGCGCGACTGCGGAGAACAGACAGCTGGGTGGGAGTATGAAACGGGTGCACGCAGACGGGGGTAGGGTGGAGGGGCGGGGTGGGGGGGTGGAAGAGGTTCGACGGTGGCTCAGTTGGTGTAGAAGCCATAGTAGCCGGCGTCGCTGCTGCTGTCTTTCTCGCAGGCCTCCATGCAGCGGTTGGGGGGCGAGTTCTCAGTGCTGGAGGCGTACGGTGACACCCGCCGCCTCTTGCTCTCGGCGCTCTCGTACAGGCCCGAGTCGGCCGAGTCCACCGACTTGACGGAGGGGGGCTCCAGCCAGGGGTCCTCCCCCGACTCTTTGGGCTTGTCCTGGAGCGGCGGGGGAGGGGCCAGTGGCTCCAGGAGAGCCAGGGGGTGCAGCCGGGGGTCCGAGGAAGAGGACGAGGACGGGGGGAACGGGGCGGAACCAGCTCAGGCTGGGCCCGGCTTTCGCTGGGTGGGGGTGGCTGAGGTACTGAGGGGAAGGGCGGCCTGGGCTCCACGCCCCTGGAGAGGCGGCGGCTGCGGCGGCTGAGACGCTCCCAGAGGGGAAGTGGTGGTCCTGGTAGTAGCCCAGCGGGTGGTGGGTGGACGTCTGGAGGGGGAAGGGCTTGTAGAAACCATTGCCGGAGAAGTCGCTGTCGTAGGAGTTGAAGTCCAGCCGACTCGACGGCGGCCCCTGCTGGCTGGGCAAGTACCAGCGGCTGCCGCCTGGGTCCTTGGCTTGCTGGCTCACGCCAATCCGCTCCCGGCTGTAGAAGCGGCTCTGGGGCAGAGGGCTCATATACTGATCAGACAGGTACGGCTGCGGGTAGCAGGTGCCCGGCACTAGCTGCTGGCCGTCTGTGGGGGAGGGTGTGAGACGGTCCGCTTCGGGCGGGGCATACAGCCTGCAGAAAGACTCACCGTCAGCTACCGACAAAACAATTAATGGGTCCCTGCACACCCTGGTCTCTATGTAAAGCTGTTTTGGCTGCATGTCTGCTAACATAGCCAAAATGGACATCAACTAATGTCCACAACCCTCAGGAACTAACAGTCTGTTACATGACAAGGCTGACAAATTCCGAAACACTGAAAAGACATGCACGTAAAGACGACGAAGGATTGTAAATGCACAACAGTCACACTGTAGCTGGTGCAGTGATACATGGGGGTTAAAAGTTCAAATGTTCTCATACATAAAATCTGCAAAAGAACAGCCCTCCCCAGAGAATGCAAGTCTTTTTTTTCTTTTTGCTTACTTACGTGTCATAATTGTCCCGGAAACCTTTAGCAAAGGGGTTGTGGTCTATTTTCAGCTGAGTGATCTGTGCAAGAAATAGTAGGAGTCAGTAAGGGGGGGACAGAAGGCAGGAACATAACTCAGCAAGAGGTAAGGAAAATGGGTGACAGTAAGAACGTAGGAAAGAGACGGAAAAGTGGGACATTGAGACAATGCCGGAGTTGCTAATCGGGAGAATCGGGAAGAATCCCAGTGGGTCGCTGGTTTCTGGGCTGGTGGCGAGGATTGGGAAACACAATAATTGTATAAATGGATCATATACTTGCTGCAGTGTGGGCCGCATGAGTTCTCACTCGGCCCCCTCTCCCTCCTCCTCACACACGCACGAAAAGCAACCACAGCCCACACCAAAAACTTGGATGCTGATAGGGGGAGATGAGAGTGGCCCCTCGCAAATTCAATAATTGGTTGAACCCAAGTTTAGATTATGATTGATCACCTGATGTAATTAGCTTAGTTTACGAGTTTGTGCCAGACGAAGATGCTAAACTGGAGAATAAAATAAGAAAAGGCACTGGAAGAAGAAGCGACCAAATTAACCAACACAAACGCAAACGCAGCTGGTGACTCAAATGACAATGGCGATGAGAAAGGTAGCGTATAGTGTTAAGATGTCATAGGCGTGTAAAGCACAATATCATTGCATACAAACCACAATTGAAGTTTATTTTCAAGGAATTTTAAAGCATGACTGGCGTATTTACGAATAACTGCTTTGATAAATGCAAAATGGTTATGGGATCATCTAATTGTTAAAGGCATTTTGCTGTAGTCTCTGAGCAGCCAGGATTCTTATTTTAAGCGAGGGGGGAGTTGTGTTGGAAATGATTATTTTTGCTTATTATTATTATTAGGCCATGAAAGGTATTATTCTTATTTAATATAATAATAAGTAAATTAAGTAACTCTGTTTTAGATGGGTGGCAGTGTAGTATAATGGTTAAGGAACTGGCCTTGTAACCGAAAGGTTACAGGTTCAATTCCCAGGTAGGACACTGCCATTGTACCCTTGAGCAAGGTACTTAACCTGCATTGCTTCAGTATACATCCAGCTGTATAAATGGATAATATGTAAAACATGATTAAAAAAAAGTTGTGTAAGTCGCTCTGGATAAGAGCGTCTGCTAAATGCCTGTAATGTAATGTAATGTAATGTAATGGAATGTAGCAAACTTAGCTAACGTTAGCTAACATAACCTAGGCTACTTGCTGTAGCTGTTGCTTCTTTGTTGGTTATGATTTAAGTGACAGAGCAGAGTCTGCTGTTAGGCCAAGTCATTGATGAGGCAGTGCCAGGACCCAGCCATGCCATGAGCCCAGAAGGATCCCAGCTGTGGACAGCACAGGTAGAGCTGCAGGCTACCAGTGTGTGTAAAATCTAAAAAGTCCAGACAATTGGTTCTAATATCATCACTATTCATACCTATTTTACTTGTTATATCTTGCATATATCTTATAATTGTTCTATATTGGAAAAAAATGGATAATAAAAAGTTAATCAAAATCTATTTTTCATTGTGGAGCACCCCCCCCCCCCCCTCCCCGGTCCTGTTGTTGTTAAGTTAACTTAAGTTAATGCAATGGGAGCACATTTATAAATCTTTACCTCACTTAGCTCGCAGTGTGAGCTCCTGTTGTAGCAATACGCACACAGTATTGAAAGTGGAAAAAGCTTGGCAATGGAAAGTCACATGACTTACATCTGCATTCTGATAGGCCGTGACAGCAATGAACTGTGTCTCAGGGAAGATGAAGGTCTGGGCCTTGGAGGACAGGAAGGGGTCATCTGAGCCATCCTCCTTAACCTCCACGACGTGCAGCCGTGGCTGATACTTATGCAGCGACTGCAACACAATCATCTTGGGAGAGAAGAAAGCATGGACGTCAAACTATTTCAAAGCTCCGTCCAATAGGCAAAGAATTATCTTATGAAATTTGGAATCCATCAGCGACATTACCACAGTTAATGACAATATTAACATCTGTGAGACAATGAGTGTTGGGCGTGTGCGGTTACACGTGTGCATGCGCTTGTGTGCTTGAGTGCATATGTGTGGGTAGGTGTGTGCATATGTGTAAGACCACAGAAAAAATTCTCATATAACACACATACACACAGCTACTGCAGATTAACAATAGTCAAATGACACAGAACTACTCCTGAATGTACACCAGTCTCTGTGTACTAAGGGAGTTTAATGTTCTGCATTGAACAACTAACAGTATTGCAAATTCAGTTTCGGGGAATAGATAAAAGACATTATTGGCAATAACAATGACAGTAGTCTTTAATGATAATGTCACCATCAAGTTAAGTCTAAGAATAAGTAACAGGCTAAAATCAAAGTCCCTGATCTTGTTTTTGATTAATGTTCAGAGACAAACCCGTCAATTGCATCTGACACAGATTCAGTTAGGAAATCTAAAGTTTTGTCTTGAATATATTACCAGAAGCCGACTGAATTATGTGAATATGTCACAGCACTGTCGGTTGCAGCACTGGTTAAGCATTTTTTTAAAGCCCTTTTTCTTGGAGTAGTCACTACACAACATGCGGTAAACATTCATCATTCGCTAGCAGCTATTCTGTTGCCGCATTGTGAGGATATTGAAAGTAGACAGGGTCCCTTGGTTTATTTTGTGCTCTGAAACATATGCTTATTATGACAAAGTCCTACAATTCTTTATTAAACCATCATATACTTAATTCATAGTACACACCGTGTGTATGGCTGTGGGTGCCACTGAATATGTGTATACACGTGTGTGTGTGTGTGTGTGTGTGTGTGTGTGTGTGTGTGTGTGTGTGTGTGTGTGTGTGTGTGTGTGTGTGTGTGTGTGTGTGTGTGTGTGTGTGTGTGTGTGTGAGGGAGAGAGAGAGAGAGAGAATCAGTGTGCGTTTTCTACCTGGCCCACATTGTTGGAGCCGCCCTTGTTGTTAGTGAGCTTCAGTTTGCCAAAAGAGACCTCCTGTCTCATCCAGTGGGCCCCCGTGTTGGGTGAGTCAGGGTGCATATACATCCTGTTCCCTGTGGTTTGGGGGTTAGAGAAAGAGGCACACAGACAGAGTGAGAGAGAGAGATAGAGAGATAGAGAGAGAGAGATAGAGAAATAAGATGGTATCACTTAATATACTGGAGGTTTTATAGCCTCCACAGTCTTCAAAGTCTTCACATCATACCCCACAGTTTAGTCCCCACATCATACCCCACAGTTTAGTCCCCACATCATACCCCACAGTTCAGTGCCTGTAATGCCTGTAATGTAATGTAAAATGTAAAACAAATGCCTGTAATGTAATACCCCACAGCTTAGCCCCACATCATACCCCACAGTTTAGTCCCCACATCATACCCCACAGTCCAGTGCCCACAGTTTAGTCCCCACATCATACCCCACAGTCCAGTCCCCACAGTTTAGTTCCCACATCATACCCCACAGTTTAGTCCCCACATCATACCCCACAGTCCAGTCCGCACAGTTTAGTCCCCACATCATACCCCACAGTTCAGTCCCCACATCATACCCTACAGTTTAGTCCCCACAGTTTAGACCCCATAGCTCAGTCCCCACATCACACCCCAGTTCAGTCCCCAGTTGTGAAGTTGCAGTCCACACATGGAACAGGCTGGCGGATGTCAAGCACTCACAATAAACACCATACAAGCACAAACACATTGGATTCATCTCCTTAATCGACTATTAGCAGGTAAAGGCGTTAGAGGCTGTGTGTTCATGCACTCTCGCATAGTTAAATCCATATTGCAGTACTTGTTTGGTACTTAATATCAGATTTAAAAACTATTGCTGAATATGATCAATGTTGGATTGGATTGGTCCCTGGATTGTTTTAAATGTGGGAGTGGAACAAGAAAAATACAAAACTACCATATGGCAAGGCCTCCACCGAGAATGCCGTATCACACAAAACTGTAACACTTTACATTAAGTTGCACCTATACATGTGCAGTTAAATAGTTAAATTGTAACTAATTTGGTAACAAGAGGTTATTAATGAGTAACTCAAATGTAGGTAATATGGAACAGCAGTTACTGGTATTATTAATTACACATGTAATTCTTCTCTCCCGCTGAAATTAAATCATTCCATATCATGACGAAACGTTGTGAGATTAACAGGCAAGGTTTATTTGTTGTGGACCATAAAGCTGTGGCCGATGAGTTTATATAAAATATTTTTAAATATTCCCATGTGTAATTAAGAATACTGCTAACTGAAGAACACGCCACGGTGGCGCAGTGGTAAAAGCGCCGACTTTGAGTAGGAGCAGTTGCATCAGGGGTTCGCTCCCCTGGTCGTGCCAGATCCGCGTATGGCCGGTGCCTTGAGGGAGCGGCAATTGGCAGCCGCTCCCAGGGTGGGGGGAGGGACTCGGCGGGGGAGAATTGTCGCGCAAACGGCCCCGGGAATCACGGTCAGGAGCTTCGAGGAGTCGCGCCCTCCTTCCTACTACCAGCTGACGGGGTTGTGTAGCGGCGAGTTCTCAAGCGGTTGCTACATGGGGAATTGAATAGCATAGGGTACAATTGGCTAATTTGGGAGAAATAAATAATACAGCTAACTGTTGTTCCATGTTATCTATGTTGGAGTTACTCATTAATAACCTCTTGTTACCATATTAGTTACAATTTAACTACACAGGTATACCCACAAAACAGTGTACGACACATAAGTAGGTAACAGTGAAGTACTTCTTTATCTGTGTGTATATGCTCTATCATTTCCTCTAGGGCTAAGGTTAGAAAAGTTTTATAGTGAGGTTTTAGGTCTGCACATGTGCATAAAAGATGAGTGTAGTTAGAGGAAGCGTCAGATCACACCACCACCCCGTCTGTCTGAAGGACAGAGAGGAGGCAGTGGCTTTCATATATACCCAAAGTGTTTGCGGCACTGTCTGAAAAAAAGGTACTGGGGTATGTACCTACCGTGTAGGTACTCCTAACCAGCAATACATAATTAATTTGTACCTTTTTTGCTTGAAAAGGTACTTATTATTAGGTACCTACTGTACTTTCAGGGTACATTTAGGAAATTTGTTCCTTAAAGAAGAAAAATATACCTCCACTGTATCTTTATTTCTGAGAGTGTGTGTGTATGCCATTAAAAATACATTACATTACAAAACATTACAAGTTGGTGCGATTATTTTAGTTGAAACTGAATTGCTAAATTATATGCATAGACTAGACTTTTTATAAGTCTTTTACTTAAACAGTAGTATTAAAACCTACTCTTCTCTCCTGTCTTAGGCGTATTAGTGGTTGTGCGGAATTGAACCTGCATTTTTCATCGGATGGTTGGGAGTTTCCTGGGTGAAGGCTCTCTTACCTGGCATGTTCCCCTCCGCCTTGCCGCACTGGACCCACTTGCCTCCCTGGTACCGCCAGTGGTGCTGGTCAGCCAGGACCACGTCGACATACACACTATAGTGTGCTGACGGGTCCAGAGCACTGATGTTGAAGCTCAGGAAGGGGAACATCCTCCTGCCGGAGTGAAGAGAGGTCCTGGGTTAAGCGAGAGACTGAAGGGGTATGGATGCAGCTTTGAGAGAGAGATTGAAGGGGTATGGATGCAGCTTTGAGAGAGAGACGGGAGGAGTATGGATGCAGCTTTGAGAGAGAGACGGGAGGAGTATGGATGCAGCTTTGAGAGAGAGACGGGAGGAGTATGGATGCAGCTTTGAGGGTAGAGACGGGAGGAGTATGGATGCAGCTTTGAGAGAGAGACTGAAGGGGTATGGATGCAGCTTTGAGAGAGAGACGGGAGGAGTATGGATGCAGCTTTGAGAGAGAGACTGAAGGGGTATGGATGCAGCTTTGAGAGAGAGACAGGAGGAGTATGGATGCAGCTTTGAGAGAGAGACTGAGGGGATATGGATGCAGCTTTGAGAGAGAGACAGGAGGAGTATGGATGCAGCTTTGAGAGAGAGACAGGAGGAGTATGGATGCAGCTTTGAGAGAGAGAGAGAGACTGAAGGGGTATGGCTGCAGCTTTGAGAGAGAGACTGAAGGGGTATGGATTCAGCTTTGAGAGAGAGACTGAAGGGTATGGATTCAGCTTTGAGAGAGAGACTGAAGGGTATGGATGCAGCTTTGAGAGAGAGACTGAAGGGTATGGATGCAGCTTTGAGAGAGAGACTGAAGGGATATGGATGCAGCTTTGAGAGAGAGACTGAAGGATATGGATGCAGCTTTGAGAGAGAGAGACTGAAGGAGTATGGATGCAGCTTTGAGAGAGAGACTGAAGGAGTATGGATGCAGTTTTGGGACAGAGAGACTGAAGGGGTATGGATGCAGCTTTGAGAGAGACACCACCGGATTCCACCCCTTTCCTGAACACAAAGCTTCAGTGTTCCCCTCTCTCAGTTTTAAATGAGCCACTACACTGGCTGGGACTAATTTGAACACTATGATATGGAGTTCATTCATTGGCACTGACAATGGTGATGCCATTTTCTCTACCAAATATTTGCACCTTTGGAACAGCAGCCGCCCTTTAAATGAAGCGGGGGCCATGCCTGAACTTTGCCTTAGTGAACGGGATTGGAGAACAGAAGAGACAGCAACAGCACCTTGAGGACAGTGGTAGTGTGAAGATTTAAAGAGGCTGGGCAAGGGGAAATGGGGGAGGGGGGGGTGGGGCAACGTGAATCTTTAATAGGACCGTTAATAAAAGATACGGTGGTGGGGGAGGGGGGGCGACCGCTGACTGCCGTGGCATTCCTCGCTGAAGTGATTTTTGACTTCAGCGGCTGTCACGGCGAAAAGGTAACGAGGAGGTCAGTGAGTCTCAAGGCAACACATAGAGGCAGGGAAAAAAACACACAAAACAGAAGTTGGAGGGGATTCAGGGGTGAGCGCCAGCCCAAAATCAAAAGAACACATCTGCAGTAATATTATTCTGTTGAATGGACCGTCCCCCTCCCAAGGGATACAGCCGTATATCCTACAAGCCTCCACAAAATGTGTACTGACAAGTACATCGACTAATGGCTGTGCGCTTACGCATTAAGTCAAAAAGGATGTTCAGCTAGCTATTTTAAAGAACCTGATGCATGTTTAGAGGTGCTGAATTGAGACACTGGATAATTATTTTTGTAGTGATGTTTGAAATACTATGAAAAACCACTAAATGTACACAGATAGCAAAAGATATGGAACAGACAGTCTTATTACATAATCATGTTGTGGGAGATGTGTGCCCTATTTAGGCAAAAGGTTGTACTTGGCTACACATGTACCAACCCGAGTTTCCATTAACTTTCTTGACAAGGTTAAAAATCAAGTCACCAGCAGATAAAATCTAAAGCATGCTTCAGAAATAATTGTGCTTCAAAGAAAAGAGTAAATAGTTAACATATACAGTACACCTGTCTCACCCTGTGCACAATTATAATTATGGATGGTAGTTTTGGGATGCAAGAAAACTTAGCACAACCTATATGTTGCGGTTACATGGGAAGCAGTAGAGGTGGGTGATAAAATGGAGGGGGGGAGGGCTTATGGTATACAGCCTCTTGCAGAATGCTGCTTTTTGAAACAATGTGTTGTTGACCATGTGTGGTTACAGTGGGGGGTTTTAGTGCTGCCTTTGTATTTCGCTCTAGTACGCTGGGCTGAGAGGGGAGCGGAAAGGCAGGGCGACAAACCACAAAGCTTTGTCTCCGCCCCCATCTTGCACGGTGAAGTAGTTAGGGAAAGCAGTTTCCAGTCTCTGAGAGCATATCTCCAGTCAACTCTACACTGATACCTCAACGCCAGTAGACGGCAACCACCCAATCAAATGCTACAGCAAGGGTTCAAATAATTAGAATTTTGGTGCTTTGCAATGCTACACATTACATTTTTTACATTACAGGCATTTAGCAGACGCTCTTATCCAAAGTGACTTACACAACTTTTTAGCATTTTTTTTACATATTATCCATTTATACAGCTGGATATATACTGAAGCGATTCAGGTTAAGTACCTTGCTCAAGGGTACAATGGCAGTGTCCTAGCTGGGAATCGAACCTGCAACCTTTCGGTTACAAGGCCAGTTCCTTAACCGTTATACTACACTGCCGCCACAGTGTGCACACATTGCTCGTCTGTATTGTTCCCTCCATTGAAAGCAATTCGCTCTGTGCGTTTGCACTTTCTGCTATAAAGACATAAAGGAGGTATTTGCGGTGCTGGAAGCGTTTTGTCGTCAAGGGAGAACCTTGTCACTGAGCATCTGTATCTTGTGACATGCTCCTCTCACTTCTCCTTTATGCCTCTCGCACAATGGGACAGGGATGTCCGTCTGACTGCCCGCTTGGCAAGTCAAGGATGCTCAACGAGTTCTACGAAACCCAAACGCAATGGCATCCAACAAGCTCGATAAAAAGCAAACAGGTCGCGGGTGAACCTATCAGTCAACCAATATAAGTGAAACAAAGAAACCAAGGGGAAATAAGAACTTTGCCCACGCAGCCCACGCACTTCAGGAAAGGATGATTTTTAAAAATAAAAGGCACGACAAGGGCTGTGTCACTTTCCTCGTCTGAGTGAGCCCTGATATTGACTTATAAAAAGGCAGCCCTTTTATAGGAAATCAAAATCTGACAGGGGAAACCACAGGGAGGCTCATCTGCATGTGGGGGGAATCTCAGGGGTTTCGCTGAAAGCACCTGTCGGTGCAAAACCGCACACTGGAAACTGCTCTGGCGCCCACTAGTGGGAGCTGGGAGGCAGAGACAGATTGTGCACAGCCCTACAGCTGTGGGGATGCACAGAATAGATCGGCTGAGACGGGACAATGAATACCCTTCATCATAGCAGCCCAGAGATTGCTGGTTCTCCACTGATGACAGAGACATGGGCTGGCAGTGTTGTTTAATGATTAAGGAACTGGGCTTGTAACCAAAAGCTGCAGGTTTGATTACCGAGTTAGACGCTGCCGTTTTACCATTTGAGCGAGGTACTTAACCTGAATTGCTTCAGTATATATCCAGGTGTATACATGGATCCTATGTAAAAATGCAGAGTTGCTCTGGATAAGCGCGTCTGCTAAATGCCTGAAATGTACCATGGGTCTTACATGCTTTGGACAGACCTGCTGGTTGCATGACGCTCACTCTGGTGCCCAATCTCAATGTCCGCCCTGAGCCCTAAGGACTGAGCCCCCACAGACTTTGGTTGACGTCACATGCGTGCCCAGCGTAAATGCGTGAGTGCATGAGAGTGCAAGGGCTCAAAATGGTACAAATAAGAGGAATGGGACAGCATTTTGCGATGCTATATGTTGCCTTGACGAGGCCTGTCTCGCATGCAATATGTTTATGACAATCGCCGTTTTAGGACTTTTCATTTTAGGTTTGTACCCGCTGAAATAAGCCCGCCATGTGTGTTGTTTCTTTACAATTTTTGAGATGCTTCCGGCTACATTTCCATTTTTATTGGCGCAAATGCTATGTACTGTGGGTAATTCCCTCAGCAAAGTCTGCAAGATTGCAGACTTGCGGAATGTCCGCATAAAGGGTTCGAAACGTCTACGACAGAGCCCTCATGCCAATTTTACAGTGGGACAGCCCTGAGCCGTCACAGACTTATCGGGAACGCGCCTCAAAGTCTGTTAGGGTGTGAGGGCGGACATTGAGATTGGGCCCATGTCCTCTTCACTGTAAGATCACATGCCTGCCATTGGCTCAAAGCCATATTGTGACATCTACGAGTTCCAATAATCAGTGTGTAATTTAGAAACCCTCAGTAATCGAGAGACCAGTGTAGTGTAGATTAACCTGTAGTGATGGATGGGGCATCAGCATGCACAGTCAATGCACAGAATTACTAAGAAGCCAAACCTCCATTCCTTATCCATGAGGAATGTTTCCTAGGAGAACCATAGCAGAGAGAGAGAGAGAGAGAGCGGGAAGGCTGGGGAATAGGAATCGGGAGCTTGGAGAGTGACTGGGAATACACTGGGGAGAGGTGTCTTCCGCACGAGCGCGCTCGTTGATTCTTGGCGACAGGGGGTTCAGGTCCAGTTTGCGTCACGACTGCGAGCACAGATGTCTGAGATGAAGGCACGTCAGTCTGGGGCATGCAGCCCAGATCTCGTTGTGTTACTGGGCTTTCCTTCTCCTTCACAGCTTCCCTCCTTCACTATGGCGTGTGCCGCGACTCCCGAGTGAAGTACGCACAGAACAGCTGAGACGTTGTGGCAGCCACCTGCCAGCTTAAACAACGCTCCTATACCCGATGTCTGGCCAAGACGAACGGCGCTGACCTGTTTGCTACCATTTAGGGTTAGATTTACGTAGACATTTTAAAGATAACATTTAAACAAAAAGTTTTCCACATTTGTACAGTAAGCAAGTGTAGTACAGCTGAAAGAAGCAAACAGGCCAGGCCCACTTTTACAGCACAAGCTGGGAGGTAGGTAAACTTTTACGACAAAAACTAGCAGTCCTTGAAAAACGACATTTTGTTCTGCTTCTGCAAGGCTCTGCACATGCTATGCAGGCACTTTTAGAGTGTAACAGGAAGCGTTCAGACAAGTAAATGGCAGAAGAAAAAAGCGGTATAAGCCTGAAATAGATTTTCATGCTTCCCCTGTCAAAGCACACAGAGAGCGATAGAGAGATAGAGCAGAAAAAATAACTATTTCAGCTGCCTTGATTGCTCTATAAAAGCTTGTAATAATTTTCAACAATTCATTAAATAGGAAATGAAAAAGGGGTTGACAGGTTTATCAACCTAATATTAAAAAGGGTGCATTTGTTCTATAACATTATTAATTTTGATCTCTTAAAATTGCCATGCCATTTTAATTTGCTGTCAAAGTCAGAAAATGCAACATGGCAGTTCAATAAATAAAAGATTGAGTCTGCTCTGTTACACTGCCCTTTCAGTGGCTTACAACACAGATATACAACCCATTTCATTTTATAAACACATTTACCACATATTCCAGGTTAGGAAAGGCCTGATAGTATAAAGCAAAGGAAATATTCTTCATTGTGTCCTGTCACAAGGTAAAGGACCAGGTGACCAATAGCTATTTTCTGGTCATCTGCAGTACACCTGATACCACATTTCAAAGCCCATCATGTTAATCTGCTGGTTATCATTTTAACTTTGAGCAGATTGCTACATTTCCTCTAAGATTGAAAATAGCAGCGCACTCTTCCTCTGAATGGTTCACACTGTAGGGTGCTTATTCAACCGTGACTCTTACGAGAGTGCATTCACCTCAGTTATAAGCAGAGGTGGAAAGTTCAGGGGTCAGAACGTAAAAGTCCTGCCACATTTTTCTTCCACCCATGAACTCAGTCAGCTGATTTCACTAATTAGTTCTACCTCCTGCATGAATAATTGTGCTAATTAGCAAATCCAGGTAACTGGAACCAAATACTGGGGAGGAATTTTACTTTCTGAACCTGGATTTTCCACCTCTGGTTATAAGAACCTCAGTGCTCTGAACTGGAGGAAACCCACATCAGATCTCCGAGGTAACCCCTGGGGAACCAGAAAAGTTGTACCATATCCCACCAACACTCCTAGGTGCATTTGAATGAGATTAATGATTGATCTATTTCATTCACACAAGGTCATCATTATAACAGGCCTATGTAATACTTGTTTCAGTTGTAAAGTAATGTGAAGACTATTCGTTTTTCACATTATTACAAACACAACACACTAATTCAAATTAACACACACATTTGCTGAGATGTGGAAGAGAGAAAAAAAAAACTATTCTGTCACATGATGTCACAAAAATGTTGTTTCTAGACACACCCACAGCTGCCATTTCCTGCCTTCTCAGAACTGCAATATTAAAAATGATCTTCCGCATAACACTATTTATTTTGAAAAAGGAAATATAACGCTATTATCCTGATAAATAGCTACAGAACCCTCAAAATGTTACAGTTCAGATAGTTCTGAGAGCAACATTAATTTAAAAATAATAAACTTGTAACTTTGAAATGCAAATACATACATCAAAACACAAACACACTTGTATACTTAACAGATAACAGACCCAATACACATACAAAAACTATCAAAATTACTGTGCGTAAAAAGTCTAAATCCTTGAAAGGGAAGCTTATGCGTTCAAAGCATAAATTAAAGGCAATGCTACGAAAAACTGTAGAACATTGATTTGATCTTTTAATTGATTTATAAAAAGGATCAGTTTCAGATGAATGCACAAATTTGTCGTCTGTCTTTAATATTTACAATTGCCTTGATTTGTGTGCAAAACTGGAAAGACACAAAACACAACATGTAAATTGGCCCCATATTGATGAAAGCAACATTGATTGAATAAAAAAAAGCCATGATACTCCATTTTACTATTAAAAGCTTCAGGCAGTTGATAGATGTATGGTCCAATCTCCATGCATAGTTCAGAATGGCTTGTGCCATTAAGGCCATACAAAAGAATGCGTTTCTATTTACAGTAATATCTCGCTTACACCCTGGCCTTCATTCAGTTAACTTTTATCAAAACTGACCAAAACTTATTGATTGAATCAGGACAATGTTATTTGCAATAAATGTGTTATTTTCAATGTAAAATGTGATGTTTCATGTGAAAAAACAACCACAATCCCATTGCAGTCTCCGAATTATATTCCCTTGAATAGGAATTTCTGCCTTTTGTTTGACTTTGAGCCGATAAAATTAGCTTGTTCTATAAACTATCAATATCCATTCATATGGTTAAAAAATAGATCAACAGCATTGGTTTCATACAGGTAGCAGTGTCAAACCAAAGCCAGTGGTAGAAAGTGCCAAGGCAGTGCTGAGTGGAGAGGGCATGTCTTAGAGGAAAACTTGAAAAGAGGCAGAGTTGGGCTCTGGCCAAGACCTAAGGGGCCCAGTGGCTGTTGCACATTTCAAAGCCAGAGCTCAGAAGGCCCAGCCCAAACCTCTGAAGGATCTCTGCTTGTACGAATCTAAATATACCAGAAGAAAAGAGAGATAGAGAGAGAGAGACGGAGAGGGAGGAAAAAACACCTTTCTCTGCTTCCTGCACATCAAAGGTTCTGCCACTGCTCGGTATGGCCATCGTGGCTTCAGTGCTGTTCAATCTTACTCCACCTACCCCTCCTTCCTCTTCCTCTACTTCTTTTTCTTCTTCTTCCATAAGTGCAGCAAAGTGAATTGGGTAGTGCCCTGTGCTGGCATAGCCCACTGGGGTTAATATCTGATACAATACGAAGATAAGCCTGACTTGCGTATACAAAGGCACTTTGTAATCATCTGTGTCACCGAAACCCCCTTCTCAAAAGGCGAATAATGTGCTTGATTCTATGTACCAAGCCTTTATGGATAAGTTCCTAATGTGCACTTTGAAAATTAGGATCCAATTTTGGTACAATAAGGAATACTGTCAATCTTGGGAATGATGCTGCATGTGGAACTCCCTCACGCTTACAGTAAAAACACCTCAAGAAAGACAAAGAAACACTTTGTACACCTAATTATAGAGAATGAGCCAAAAGATGTGTCCAACACAGGAACAGCATATCTCATACCAGCGAGTGGAATATCAGTGTTTGACGGCTGCAAGACAGCTTTACCTTGGTGTTGACTCAGCTCGAAATGTATAAGGCACTTCTCAGATCCAGGGGCAGTCAGCTGACGATGAAAAACAACCACAGACCTCTCTCGAGCAATCTGAAGTTTTATCTTCTCATCTTTGGCCATGTATATTAAGAGCTTAAGATTTTTTTCTCGGTAACATATGGAGGGGTTCATCATCCATTTTAATGAACTAGTATAACAAATAATAATAATAATAATAATAATAATAATAATAACAATATATAATGATATGCATTTCAGTAATATTTTATTTAAAAAATAGGATATTCCTGTTGACCTAGAAGTCATTTTAATTCATAGCAATATTTGGCGAAAAGTTCAAGCTATTGCAAACAAGAAATATTGGTATGCTATAGAACACACTACACTAAGCATTAAACGGTAAACTGTCTGCCAACTTGCCAAGTCCATTCTACAGTTTTGTTTTATTCGGGTCTAAGCAGCAATTGAATCAGTACTATTGTTTATAATATAGGTTGTGCTCCTTTGTGCTACAGGATCATAGGTCTCATTCTGCTGCCATCCCCATTAGCGATTGCTCAAATCTCACCAGATTTGGCTTGCAGAAACTTGCCTATGCAAATGTAATACTAAATGTAATCAATTATTAAGTCTCACTAATCACTGTGCAAGTGTGTAGTTTTTTTAAAACAAATAGAAATTTAGAAAATTAGTTTTTAAATGTTTGAGAGCAATGTACCTCTTGCCATGATCTACTGATGTGTATGAAACTGGGCTTGCCTGACCGGTTAGGTATTCAGCTAAATTCAACCAAGTCATATATTCAATTTCATGTGTTCACATATGGTATATACAAACTAAAATATATATTTTTATATAATAAAAAGGGTACTCGAGTAAACAACTGTACAATATCCCATTCCCTAGAAGGGTCTGCTTGCGGGAACACATACTGTATCAACAAATAATTAGCTTGAGAGTGTTCCGGAGATTGACACACAAGAGTTCTATCAATACAGTTCTGATGATCGGGCAAAGTTACAGTGCTATTGGAACATCGTGTTAGCTTGGTTATTCTCAAACCAACCACAAAATTTCACGATCGCCCTACTGTCTCATGGCGTAAATTATTAAGCTTTGTATCATAAAAGCTGTCTACTCATGGTTCCTTAATCTTTCCAGGTCGATACTCTTTGCTCAAAGCACATTTTTCATCGTGAAAAAGTTTGGACCATTAAAGAGCAAGGTCACAACACTGACTTGTGAAAGTGTTCTCAAGTGCTTCTGCCAACCTGCAGGTCGTAGTGCAGTCTTTGGTGGCATGGCTTACGCTGGTGATGTCAGTGCTCTCCAGCCAAAGGTCTGTGTGGTGCACTTGCAAGGGTATTGCAGGCTTTTGATAAAAACCGATATGCGCTCAATTAGATGCAGACAAAACGGAAACAGTGGGGGAGGTTGGGTAGCTGAATGGCTCAAAGTGCAGAGCTCTTTAACCTGGCCTATTCAGCCTGTCCTTTACCAGGACCGCTCAATGTGTGGCGAGTGGCAACAATCAACGCTCCACCAAGTGAGAAATGAGAGATGACGGCCAAACATGGGAGACACTAGGCCGATTATTTCACTGTTTGGCATGAGTGACATCGTTTATGGATTTGTTAAATTGGTAATGGTAGAAATGGACAGCACTCACTAGAATACTATTCATTTATTTAGTAAATTTATGAAGCATGATAAGCACAAACCAGGGCATGAAATTAACATTTGCACCCACTGGCCAGAGTGGCTTGTGGATTCTAAAAATCGCCAACCATTTTCAACATTTAACCAGCCTCATTACCTTTTACAATATAACACAACCTGGTCGGTTACCACAGTGGTTCCCAAACTCTGTCCTCGGGGACCACTGTGTATGCTGGTTTTCGTTCCAACCACAATTGCAATCCCGGAATTTTAACAAGCTGTCAATTGTTCTTAATTAGGTGTTTGTCATATTTAGAGGGATTATTTACCTTCTTAAGCCACATTATGTTAGCAATAGCTATGCATGTCATGAATAATAAAAGTCCAATTTATTGTGCTATATTGCAAATAATTACAAAAAGAGGGGCAAAAAAAAACATTTTTTAACTGATTAAAATTAAAGACTGAGGTGAATCAATATGCTCCTAATTGGTGAAATTGTGGACACATGACCACTAAAACGAACCATTTGATAAATAATGAAGAAAAGACAAAGAGAATGATAACGAGCCAAACCTGCATTGTGTTAATACATTTAAGAAACAAATGATGAGGGAACTTAAAAACACACGTGTTCAACTACCTAATTAGGAGCCAATTGATTCACCCCAGTCTTTAATTTGATCAGTTAAAAAAAAATGTTACCTATTTGCAATATAGCCCAATAAGCACAGTAGGAACACAGGAATTTTATTCTTCATGGCATGCTTAGCTATTTCTGACATGATGTGGCATAAGAGGGTAAATAGGCTAATCCCTCTAAACATGAAAAGCAACTAATTAAGAAAAATTAACAGCTTGTTAGAATTTTGGGATTGCAATTGTGGTTGGAACGAAAACCAGCATACACAGTGGTCCCCGAGGACCGAGTTTGGGAACCCCTGGGTTACCAGACAAAGTGGCTGCTAGAGTAGAAAATCTTACCAGACACAATCTAAATTTTACCAGCATTTGGCTGGTCACGGGTGTTAATTTCACACCCTGGCATGAATGTTTTTGCATAAGTATTCTTCAGCCCGCCCAACCTGAAATTTCAGAATTCTTTTCACGTTTAGCACGCTGAAAAAAGCTTGCGTTGAAATGTTTGTGCTCATTGAGCTTCATACATTTATGAAATAAATTAATAGTTTATGTGTATACTAGCGAGCTGTTTTCTATACCATTATATATTTTGTGGGATTCAGCACCCAGTTATTATTTAATAGGTTTGAGTTGAGCAAGTTTCATTTTCTATGGATTAAAGTAAAATTAAAACGTTAAATTCCAATGGTCATTTAATTAGGAAACTAGCACGGGCTGGTGTTTAGGGAGCTAGCTATGTGACTTGGGAGACTGCAGCTTTGAATCCTTGGTAGAACACTGTTACTCTATCACTGGGCATGGTACATAAACTGACTTTCTTTATGAAACATCAAATTTGTAAACGTATAATAGTTAAAATGTAATTTACCAGAACACAGAATTTGCAACATTAATTAATAATGTAATGAATATGACATATGTACTTGTCATGTGATCCATCACATTGATAACAGACGGTGATATCTTATCAATCTTATCGAAGTAGCAAGATTTAAGAAAACTAAACCGGTCAAAATTCATCCCTTTAAAAAATATTTAATCTGGCATTAATGGAAAATGCTGGAAAAGTATTGCACTGCAAGATCAATGTAGAAATAGTCGCATACATATATCATCACATACATGTATGAATCCCAAGTTTTGTTGTTTATTTTATATTCTGATAATAAGAATAAAAAACACATTGTTAGTTAATCTAGGTAACAGTAACTCATGGCAATAAAACGATACGAATGCAGTCAGCCACTGCCACATTTTTTTTTTTTTAAAACATGGTGTCTAGAAAATAAAACTTCTCTGGCTTCCTACACAGTCTATTCTACTCAAAACAGAGATGTAACTTGTGCTGAGCATTAGTCACCGGAACATATTATGGTAATCTCCATTTTATTTTGACACCTTTTTTCCATACACAGAAGGCCTTCACTTTAACTATAAAATGACAATAAAAGAAATAAGCCAAATGTTTAAAATGACTATATACAACAACAAAAAATTTGAGATCAAGTTTGGTTCTGTTGTCTGTGTTTTTCATGCATGTGCGTGCATGTGTGTGTGTGTGTGTAATGTGTGTACTGTGTGTGTCTGTGTGTGTGGGGGGGGGGGGGGCATGCTCAGTTTTTGATATGACTTTTACTGGCAGATGCCTTACAACCTTGTGGAAAATGACATGCTGGTCGTGGTCATTCTGGCTAATGTAATTAAAATAATTAATCCGTCTCCCTCCTCAACATCCCCACATCGACCCACCAAAACACACATACACACACACACACACAGACAGACACTTATGCGTGGGCTTTTAATAGCCTGTGGCAGCGGAGAACATGAGAGTGGCAGCAGCAGTTTCAGTCCATTTCTTGAATGCGGGGATATAGTTTCAGAGAGGTCTGGAGCAGTGTTTACTGGAGTCACTTCTCTTACAAAGTATGTTTCATTTAAGAAGAAGTATAATTACTATTTAAATGGAATACTTTTCACTCGACCCTTAATCAACATAGAATTATAGAAATAATAAAACTGCGAATAGGTCCGGCCCACAATCCCACCTCAAACTAAAGTGGTTTACAAAAAGTAGTGGAAATAGAACTTGCCCACCAGTTCAGTCTTATTCTATAATCACAGTGAAGTGATGGAACACAAGTCATCCGGTTCAGTTAGTTGGTATTCACCCGTTTCTCACATGCTACGGCAGAATACCTGGTTTCACTGGTGAGTGTGGCCACAAGAAATCATTTATAACGCTGCAGGAAGATCAATATGCTACTTCAATGCAGTTTTACCAAAATTAACGAAACAAATGAGTTTTGTCTCCTGGAGACATCTGTGTTCATAACAAACAGCTTATGCAAATTTGCAGGGTTCTTGCATGTGGTCACATTGATTAAAATCACAATTTAGCAGCATGCCCGCTTGACATTAACTTAAGAATGCGTGGGCTTGGTACGCTATGTGCGCCTACCATGTGATTGTGTTTGGGGAGAAAACATGCTCTAGCACATCATTTCGAAGGAAATCAAGATCAGAATCATTCCTAAACTTGGACATCCCTCCAATCGCACACTTCACAGGTTCATCAAAAGTCACACCTCACTGATCACACCTGTGCCACTTCAACTCCAGACTAAGGGCCTCATTTACTAAAACCTTTTGCACATGCAAAGCCTTTTAGCATATGCAAAACCAATAACATGGCCAATGATTAGTCATGGCATTTTTTTGCCCCAATCATTGGCTGTGTTATTAGTTTTGCTATTGGCAACATAACAGGGCTGGGATGAATTCAGAATCAAAATCATTAAACGGCATCATTCCAGGGCTTTCCACTATGATTTACAGGTACGGGATTTCTTTTGTCTAATTGGTCCACGTTTCACAGAAAGGTTTCTGTCAGGGCTGCCATGCTTTTTCAACCAGTGACATTATGTGTGGCAAATTCGGGACGTGAGTGCAGCACACTGAGTGCAGAGGACCGCATCAAGACAAACAGTCAAGGCGCACGAAGCGCACTTTGCGCACATGACTCACAGGTTTATAGGTGGGAAGAACACTGACAGTGGAGACTGCTGGAAAGACTCGAAGGCAACACCCACATAACCACCTCCAAGGCCAATGCTGAGCTATCCACTGCCCACCTGTGCTGTGTCACAAAGCCATTGCTAGCGCCAGGCTAACTGGAACCCATCCACACAAACTATCTACTCAGCGCAAAGAAGCAAAACAAGCCTGGCACTGATAGCCCCGTTACATTCTGCTCAGCTCTTTGGGACTTCTTGGGTAAACCCCAGTGGGAACCTATCATCAGCTTCCTAGAGTTAACCGTCTGATGACCAGAGATATTTTTAGCATTCTGCATTTAGGACTTCTCAGTCCTATATCCTAAGGAACTGTGTTCCAACATGAAAGGACTGATGGAAGCTGAGGAACTACTCTCTGTATAAATCACTCTGCCTTTCGCAAATCAATGAATGTATTGACAATCTCACATGCTATTATAATAACTAGGGTCTGGTAAACGTTATTGTGATTATGTTAAGTCGTGAAAATTGCAGTAAACCCAAGTGTGTACAATATATATTGATAGGCATAATTTATTTTTGATTTATTTAATGGAAGTCATTAAATATTTAGATGATATTATAGCTGGATAAAAAAGCAAAGGAAAGGTTCTGTTTTGATTTAAAATACTATACAACTACACAACTATACAATCTACAACTTAACATGTTGATTAAAAGCGGACTCCAACTGCGTAAAAAGGAAAAGAGGAGTAAGGATACCTGTGAAAGTGTATACTGGTTAAATCTTGTTGAAATGGCTCGAAGTTAGCTATTGAAGTAATTTTTGTCCTCTTAAATCACTTGCATTACACATTGTTACATGAACTCAGCGCCACCAAGAAGCTCAGTAAATTATGCTGTCTACAGTATGGTCGCTCTTCATTTTTGATTTACACCTTGTCTCATTTAAGCAGCCTATTCACTTGCCTATACAGTATCCTTATGACCTACATGGCTCACACCATCCTGCTGACATTTAAAAGTAGTAATCATGTTTCTAATATTAATATATGGTGCACTAGAGCACTTTTAAATACATTAAAAAGGAAATGTTGCAAACTTTTTTGAAATTATTTCCTTTTTGATTTCTAGTACAGGTGAAAAATTGAACTGTTTCTTTCAGAAATTGAATTAAACCATCTAAACCACTTTCTATCAAAATAATTAACCTCGGGTGCTATAGGTTTTACATGGCGTCTAGGAATGCGAGTGTGTGGAGTATATTTTGTTTTCTTTAAACATCTTTATTTTTACTAAAGGCTGTTTAAAATAGATTATTATTATTATTATTATTATTATTATTATTATTATTATTATTATTGATGTTTTGTAAAAACAGGCTATTCTTTTAAACTGTGTTTTTAAACTATTAAACACATTTACGTATAGGGTCAATAATTTTTTTTTTCTTTTAATCATATTTCTACAGTACGCATATATAAATATGTGTAATCGTTTATGAGTAGCACATCGGGAGAAAGGCGAAACTCATAGCCGGAAACTCATCTGTCAGATGGACGAGTCGCATATTAGTAAATTAATCATCATAGACGCGCTGGATTCTTAATGCTCGGTGACCTATCAGACATCCCCAGAAGCGATTTATTCTCCTTGGCTGAGGTGGGTGCGGACGCGCACTGAGGTAGCAGTGCTATTGTGATGTTCTCTAGGGAAAATATTTTCACTTTTTTGTAATTTATTGTTATAGCTAATGTAATTTATACTGTCAGGCAGCAATTAAAAATACACTTTAATTTTTCATAACGAGGACACACAGGCTATAAAACGACATCGCAAACAAGAAGCTTGGCAAGGAAATATATAGGCTACAGGGAAGACCTACCTAATGAAAATAAAAAGGTTAATAAGTCATGTTTTATAGCACAATAAGTATTATAACATATGCTACTATAAATTCAAATAGCTGTAGAAATGATACACATGTAGGCTAATGTAGTTAATGTCAGTGAAATAAATAATTCAGTCAACACTGCACAAATATTAAAGATTACAACTTTGGGAAATCTGAACTAAGAGGTGTGGACTCTTCTTCTACAGATGTGCACTCATATAAAGATTTTTTTAAAATTAAGCATGTTGTTTGACCATTTAAGGACAGGAGCCTATATTTTCCACATGGAGCATGACACTTTTTGTTGACAATTGGCATCACAGTTCTCATTATAATGTTTATCCCTTTGCAAATTAAATAGGCTACACGTCCTTATTGTGTGGTCCTAATATTCATAGCTCATTAACTGAGCAGTGTAATTTGAGCGACTCTCGAGCGGCTCGGTTTACAAGCCTTCTCCGGCATATTACTCAACGCCGCTACATTCATCAGAATGTGCGCTTGAGTGATTCAGTCATACAACAAGATAAATAGAAATTGACGTGCATGTGAAGCGCTGGGTAGCCTATATCGTTAACATAATGTGCTGCTGAGCATAACCAAGTTGAATCCAAAAAACATATGGAGGCTGTAAGGAACACCTAAGACGCAGCCTTCTGCAGCAAGGATTTAACCAAAAATGAGGCTGCTAATTACAGACGCGGTAGCCTAAAGAACTTCCAACTAATGACCATTCATTTTATTTCGCATACAATTCACTAAACCAACAAGCAAGTATTCACTTAGAAATTTTAAATCAATTAAATAGGCGTCTTTAGACTACTCACCGCCCCTGTTTGGTGATGATCATCTCGGTTTGATATTTATGAAACTTCGCCCATAGCGGGTAGTTGTTCAGCAATGCCTGCGTCTTGCCGCACACCTGTAGCCCAGGTAAGGGGTAGAGGGGTGTTCTGGGGTACCCGTGCTGAAAGGGTACAGAGTAACTCTCCCCACTTGCCGAGTAAACCTCTTTTCCAGTGCTTGCAAAAGCCTCGCTTCCTGTCGGCATGTAACTCTGTCCCGAAGCGCTTCTGGCTGGGGATCTGACGCTGTTGAAGGGACAGCTACTAAGTGGAGTTGGTGAGTAGAACCTCCCGGTTTGCGCTCCGAATCCAGTGACAGTTTGGTTGGTGTGGTACGGCAGAGATAAATTGTCCTGTCCGTTGGAGTCCTGGTAGTAGAACCTTGTGTCTTGAATGCCCATTTTGAGGTCGGCTAAATCCTTTGTGCGATGAAGGTGGTTACTGATGTCGGCGTCTTTCCCAAAACTTTGTGTTTCAGTCCCATTCAACATACTGATGTAAAAATTGCCCCCTATGCCGCCCATTTGCAGCACCTGTCCGAGCTTCTGTGCAATGTCATAAGTTCAGCGTTTCTTCTCTTTCACGTTCAGATAAAAGTTAACAGTTTAATCGTCAAGGGTATCGGTTGAATGGATGAAACCATATGGATGAAACCATAAACAGGCTATGTTTAGACGACTTCGCTTTGCAATTAGGCGAGTGTTATACAAGTGGAAAAAGTAGCCTATTGAGACTTCAAAAGGTTGAAAGATTTTTCCGTTTTAACGCAGACATTTGTCGGCAAAAGTAACCAACTATAAACCGGCCATCTAACATTTCTATTATTCTTTCGGCTATATTTAAAGTTGTTATGAGTGTTTTCTACCGAAAACGTTTACTCGGCCTTTTTTTTTTCGATCAAGCTCGCTGTCAACGCTTCGAACACATGCTCTGCTTCTGAACAAATAATATATACATTGTATGGCTGGTGATTGGTTAAGGAGGCAGGTCTGACGCGTAGGTTGGATGTGATTGGCTTGAGATGTGACGACAGGACCTGCCTCATTTCCACATGGCTGAGCTGTAGTTTAATGTTCAGATTAGTCTACAACATAGTGTTTAAAGTAGGCTACGCGTTTATCACACTGAAAATTGGAATATGGCATCTGCAAAATGTTTTGCTGATAATATCTGACATTTTCAGGTGCGCTTGTTAGTAAATTCGTACACATGGTACAATATGTGGGATATTTGTTATCGTGATGAACTGAGGTAGCCTGTATCACCTGAACTGTCCAGAATTTGAAATAGTTCGAGAATTCATTCTTCCGTAGGCTATAGCCTAGCCTAATTAAATCAGAGCTTTCGTCTTTAATGACAGCGTTCTTTGGTTTGTTTGTTCTTTTGTGTGTTTGTTTGTTTGTTTGTTTGTTTGTTTGTTCGATAGACCCCCTTTCTTTGCTGTAGGATAGCCTTCTAGCCGAGAGGAGCAATAGCCTATTTTTATTGTCCCTTTACTTACTGTTATTGCAAATGTTATTAACATACATTAAACTATGGACACTATTTTATTTTATTTTATAAAATACAAATACCTGTATTTATAGCTGCTTATAGGTCCTGTAAGAATTACAATACCCCTGTTATTTGATGGGGAAAACTGCCAATATAATTTTCCCTTGATACTGCGGCTATTCTGCGTTTAAAAATTCATCAATTCAGAACCACATTTTTATTATCACCGTGAGATATTTTAAGTGCAATTATCATGAATCGAATTATGTACGCAGGCTATAGGCTAAATGTGCACTCAACTATTCATATCTCATTTTAATATTAAAAATTAGGCTATTATTAATAATAGGAAAACCTTTTTTGGCAAGATTCAAAGATATGATTAACCTTAACAAAGTATTCACGTTTGAGTAGTCTACTTAAAACCAAACGAATAACAAATAATCAATTACAAATGTGAATATTTGCTACACTGTAGGCTACCCTACATTATTATAGGCTATTATATTAAGTTTTAAATAAATCGCTGTATGAAAAGTTTGAAAAGTGAAATGACATGCCTGCCTTCCATCATACAACAACCCACACCCGCACGCTGAAAATGAATGCAACGCCGAATATGAATAGCCTATATCGTTGGCAAGGGGAACGCAGATACACATTCGCGGTTTGTATCTATAGACAACGTGAAAATGTACCCGCCCCACGCATTTCGCAAAGTTAAGTTATTTAATGAATGAACAGACAATAGCCTACAAATGGCCGCATCTTTAAAAAGACTTTAAGATAAAGAACAGTTAAAACTGACCTTTAGTTTGAAAGACTTGCTATCTGAAAGCTCAGGCTGATTTTTATCAATTATTTATCTGACCGATAAAAAATTACGAATATTTTAGAAAGGTCAAATTGCAATTGTTCCATAAAACCTCTGCTCACATATACGCAATGTTCACCAATAATAGACTTGTCGGCAATTTACGTGGTCTTATTTTATTTAAATTCTTTTTTTTAAAAACGTTAAAACGTATACTCGCCTCAAAGCCGATAAGTTTCAGAAGACCAGTAACGAAGCTGTGGGCGCCACAGCGGAGACTGTGTTCAGATTTAGGCTACAAGACACAAAGAGGAAAATGTTACTTTGAATAAACATTTCGAGGAACAGGCATGTGAAGTCAAAGGCACTTAAAGTTATGTAGACTGTGAGTTCGCAGAAACAGTAGCCTAGCTCTTTGTCTCTTCTATCATTGTGAATCAGTGGTGTGAATACGGACATTTGCATACTGTGGTATATAATTATATCACTAATGTATACCAAATGTTAAGCACCGTTGCTCAATGCCGAAGTAATGTAGGACTACAAACATAAAAAAAGTGTGGCATGTAAATGTTACATATTAGTTTGTAGGCTATAAGTCTCTTAACATACTTTATCAGACAGCTTTAAATATTGATAATATCTCCATATTCGTCCCTGTGAGAGTTTGTTTCCATTGCCATTCCGTTTGCATTGTCTGCAATATTGTTTTACCAATTCCCTTTAACAGGATCGTGCATTCAAGATCGTATAGACATGTTCATATAACAGGTAACATTTAACAAGTAGTCTTGTTCTTATTTTGGTACTGGCAAATATTCTGTCATATGTACATGAGCATAATAAGGTCATATTTTTTCAAGAATGTGACGTTGTGTTGTGCCAAATTGAATTTAGCACAAATGTGTAAGGGGGTCTCAGCCTTCAGAGGACCAGACATCTCTCAGTCCTCACTTAAGGCAGTTCAGTCATCTGTCAGTCAGACTTCATACTTTTCACAAGCATGTCTCAATTTACTGCACCGAGGTAGCGGCTGTTGTGATCACCGGCAGTCCAGTCAGAAGAATCGGGTAATCTGAATCTCCTGTGGAGGAGAACGATCACCCCTGTGTACTCTGGACTGCCCCTACACACTTCACAAGCCTTTCTAAAGGAATCACATTCAAAGCATGAAACATGAAGGAGAAACAGTGATGGAGCTGATTACCCTAAGGCTTTGTTACCCTTTTTTATGAACAGGAGAGGAAGTCGGGGGATGTGTAGGAGATTTTTTGGAAGGGAAATAACTTGAAGAAAGTCAAATATTATCCAGGGAAAAGAGTGATCATGCATTCCACCTGTCCATCTTTGCCTTTGATAACTTTTCATGACCGCCTTCTTAATGTGGATAAACGACTGTGTTTAAGCTATAGTGTGTACCTCATTGGTCAAACTAAAGAACAAAACATGGATCCTGAAGATAGTGTGTGATGAATGCATGCAGACAAAGAACAATCATGGTATTTAAGGTAATATTGCTTACTTCTGGTATGGTGGCACTGCAAGAACTGCCAAGGATGCATTCGTGTAATTCAGAAACACTGTTCAATCCTTGTTGTTTATGACACCGTACATTCAATCAAATTACTTAACTAAGCTTCAGCAGATGACATACAATGTTCTGTGTGGTCTATTCAGTTTATTGCCGTGCTAATGAAAGAGGGATCGCATGTATATCCTTATCTGAACAAAGTTGTAAAAGAATCAGCAAAAAGAAACAGAATAATAAAATATGAAATCCATCAATTAATAAATCAGTTAAAACATGGACTGGAAGATCTTCATGATCTATATGTCAAAAAGAGAAAATTAGATTAATTGGTTAGTTCCACATTTTGTCAATTAGATTTAACCTCTGGAGGCATGGAATAATGCATAATCTCTCTCTCTCTCTCTCTCTCTCTCACACACACACACACACACACACACACAGATAGCCTCCCACTAGCTCAGGTATGACTCTGTCCCCTCCTAACTGACATTGTTCTCATCTCTCTTCCTGTATCTCTCCTAGCAAGGTGAGCTCACAAGGGCATGTGCTGAGATCATCTATGTTGACACACAAGGCGGGAGGGACACAATTTGAGTGACACAAAGGGCTGGCCAGCCAGGCAAGCCCAGAGGCCTTGCGGCCAACGCACCAATTTCCTCCCTTCATTCCTGCAGATTCTTCTGCAAGATAGTACCTGGGGATATTACCTCATGTGCACAATAACATCCTGTTTGTTGCCATAATACTTACAGACTGTGGGCCTCATGTTTAAACATACGTGCATACGTACAATAAAATGTGTACGCCACTTTCCCCATTGATTTGGGATTTATAAAAACAAACTTGACATCAAAACACGCGCACATTTACGCAGAGTATGACTCATGCATACACACATTTTTGAGACTGTGGTAATTGGCGACTCCAATGGTGGGGAAACTTGCATACGTATATTTACATATTTGTACGCACCGTTTATACATGAGGCCCTGTGGGTGCATTTAAAAAATACATCCAAGCAATCCATTGTATGGAGGGAAACCAGCCGTCAGTAAACTCTATTTTCTGCATTTAAAAATGTATGTACAATATAATACATTTTGAATCCTCTGCATTTATCATTATTTTTGAAATCTCTCAGTAGAATCAGGTTTAGATAGATGAATGTATACTTAGACAAATTGATAAGTACTTCTTTGATCCTCAAGGTGCTATTAGGCTATGATAAAACAATGATACAATGCAAAGCAAATTGTAAAAACAGCTGATAACACAGAATTCACAATATACAATACCCATGTCCTGTTTTTTTAAGAAACAGCATAGCATGGCATAAGCCAGAGACCCATGACTTATCATATAAAAAAGTTTTATTTCAGATACAATGCAATAAGGGTTCTTCCATAAGGGCGCTGCAGTACTAATGGCTGGATTATACCATGCCAAAAGTAAAGAGAGGAGAGAGAGGAGCACTTGCAGATTCAAGGAGAAACAGTCCAACTGTTTACTATACTGTATAACTAACTATAACAATACCACATCCATTTTAATCTTCATGTGTGCCATCAGATTAATGCTTTTCACCAGAAAATCACATCTCGACACAAATTTTTTTTTTCCATAGTAGCTGTCAATTCAAATAATCATAATTCATATCACCAGTGACAACTGCAAGGACAGTTAAGATACATTTCTAGTACATATGATATTTCTGATATTTGCCATTCAGTATACGTCCTTCGAGTTGGATTTCTTGAGCCGTATGTCAGCTGTCGAGCATATCAGCAATACAGAGCAGGGCCATGGTAACCAGAGATCAGTAAAGGACAACAAATACTTGGTTGAGGTGGGAAACCATCCTTCTGATGGTAGCTTTTTCATTGGAGATGCAGGGCTAGAAGGCAGGGGGAGACCGGTCTGATTTCACGTAGTTTCCAGATCACTTTCACTGGAAACTGGGCATTTGGCATGCTGGACCAAAATGGAGGTGCGCTATAGAGAAGGAGTGCATTCCCCTCTGAAATCTGATCAAGGACCATTCAGCATTAACTGTGGGCTAGAGGAGTAGACTTGGTCTACACTATGCTCCTTCGTCATTCCCTGTGATCTCATGACACCATGCTGACACATTTCCAGAAACGACCTGCCATTCCTTATATCAAACTGGAGAGGTATACAGACCTCAGTCTCTATCTAGCCATGTCCATTAAGGTATGGTTCTATGTTTCTGCTGTTCGCATTAAATATGAGGGTGAAGAATGGAAATACGTTGTAAGATGCTGAATCACTCTTCCTAAACAGAACTGGCTCCACTTCACAGTGTCCTAAGAGAGTGCTACAGATAACCTACTAGGGCTTATGCTTTTTTCTGACTTGAAACCTCAGTAGGGGAAATAACACACCTGTGAGAGTCTGAGTGGCAAATGCACACCATAAAGCTTGGTCGCACCTAAGAGGAAGCACAAGCAAACGTATTATTTTTTCCCTTGGCTTTGTTTAATCCAGCAAATCTCTGGAATGCAGGTGTCAGTGAGGTGGGGAAGTAAAAGTGGGACACGCCTCATAATCACTGTGCAAATGGTTCTGATTAGAGAGACTTAGCGGCACATGTTTCCCGACAGGCTCCCGGAAAGTGCCTTCCTGCTCGGCGCATCACGGCACCGAGACCTAATTAACGGAACATATGTTTATTTAAATGATCCGCACATTGGGTGTGAACGAAGGCTTCTGGAGGCACCACCTACGGAGGCTGTGAAAGCAGAGGGATGCGGGCAGAGGAAAAGTGAAATTAAGTGATACAGGGAGGGGGTGGGGGGGCTGGGAAGGGGAGAGCGAGAGAGGAGAAGCTAGCACTTAGTGCTCTGCGGAATTCGCACCCGATATCACATGAACTCTTGGAGAAGTGCAAATGTATTCCTCTGCAACCCTAGAAACAAACAAGCTGCCACTTCCTTGGTTTATAATTAGCTGGTAATCAATGCTGGGTTCCTCTGTTGCGAGAAGCCAGCTGGCCCTGTTCTGCCGACTGATGTTATGGTGCAGCTCTCCACCACAGTACAGATAGAGGGGGACCCAAATGAAGGCTCCATGTCCAACCAATCCAAGATGGTGGTCATCTTCTTAAGTCCATCACTTCTTGCCTCTTTAAGAAAATCCTTTGTCTTTATTATATCCAATTCAGTGAAGCCATTGGTGGTCCATTGTTGCTTTAAGTGATGCATTGGCTCATAGGCCTTCCACTCAAATATAGAGAGGAGTGAAATTTCAAATGAGGTTTTGGTAGATTTAACGCTGCAATTCCATATTCGAAATAATTCCGTCAGTGTGATCCTATAATTTCAAATGAGGTTTTGGTAGATTTAACGCTGCAATTCCAATTATTCGAAATAATTCCGTCAGTGTGATCCTATACTCATCAGGAGCAGCTTATTGTCTGAATAGGACAATCACAGGGTAAAACTATGGATTTGTCAATACCATATCCCAGTGAAACAAAACCAAAGGAATCATTTCCAGTCAGTACACAGAGTAATCATGCATACCAGTAACTGTAGACTCTGTTGATACATTATTGTGCACCCTGACACATGGCATAGTGGGGGTGAGGGTGAAAAGGTGGACAGAATTAATTCCTGAGCCCAGCCCTTGAACCCCTGCTAACCCCCATAAACACTTTTCACTGAGTGTGTGGGCTCGGGGCGTCAGGCCGTGCTTCCCCAGGCATGCAGAGCTGCACTCAACACACCCAGGCCCCAGGAGTGATCTTTCATGTTAGCAATGTTAACACACAAAAGGACTGAGCTGTTTCAAAAAATTCCCTCTAGGTGCCCCAGACCGAGAATAGAGTTTCCCAAGACTTTAAGCTTTGGAGCGGGTTTGAGCAGGTTTTCCAGCTGTGTAAAAATCAACCTGCCTAAATTATGGCTGAATGAAGACTCTAGGTCGACCCAGACCTCTTTGGACTGGTTGGCGTCACGCGGGCCTCTCCAACGTGATCTCACACATCAAACTAAGAGGATGCAAACTCATTTTTCAAGAGTCCTAACCATCTGTGTGCTTTCATATTTCGCATACTTTCAAATTGATCAATTTCTGGGTCAACCACCGCTGACAGTTTTAAGACCCCCCGGTTTCAAAACTGCAGGAATCCGAATGGCTGCAGGCAAATGATTCTGTCTGTCACGGTGTGTCTGGTGCTGAATGGAGCTGTTTGCGTTGCACTGGGGGAAAGCTCTGGTCATAATAGATTTTACATCACAGGCTCTCTGTCTGGCTGCCTGGAGGTGTTTGTATGTGGCCGTGGGAGCGTGGCGCGCATGCCCATATTGCGATCTTTGCTGCGCAGACGGCATAGTGCCTGCATTTGACGGGGCCAGGCAGCTGCTCACAGGGCTGCATTCCACGCTGAGAGTCGGGAGCTGCCCTTCACAACAACGGTCCCTTCCTTATGGGGGCCTTATGCCCACGCCCCCACCCCCCTAAAAACCTCACTCACCAGGACCTGCATCCACTGCAGGGCCCCCGTACCAGTGCACCAAATTGTTGCATTAAGAAATCATCACCACCGTCATGTCCACCCTCAAATTCTGTGCTTCTCACACTCACTGGCATCAGGGGGGGGGTTCCCGCCTCTCCTTGTCAGCCCTTTTTAAAGGTTAAGGTAACTGATCGGAGGCAAACCTGAGCGAGAGAGAGAGGCTGATTTTGGGAATGATTGCAAACCAAGCGGCTTCTTGGGTTGCTCCAACAGATTTTGTGTTTGTAAAATCATGAATGAGTGGAAGTGTATCTGTTGGACAATGACCAGGAAAATGTACTTGGCTAAATGTCAACCGTCACTCCGCCGAGTCCTCCGACATTCATAAATCACAGTGAAATTAATAAATCGTATCCATCTTGGGTCCGTACATGAGTCTTCACATGAAAACCAGTTGATGAGCAGTTGGCAATTGTAGTGACTGATTGATTATATGCTGCATTGTAAACAGATTATTTACTTAACATGAGCAGAGCACTCATATAAATAAGCTAAACAGCTGTCTGCCATCGCTTACCATTCCACACTGACGGTATGGTAGCCATGTCAATCAAATTGACTAACTGAATAAAGGGCTGGCAGGAACATGTATCACGTAGCGGAAAACTACTGTCCACATCACTACTGAAGTACATTCCATGCTAGACATGCTTACAAGTAAATGCAAGCTTTTTTTAAAAAAAAGAAAAGAAAGACAATTTATAAATAAATGAGTTTTAAAACTCACTTTTAACATGTTTCTTCCATAGTAACTTTGGATGACTTACTAAATTGTATGATAAAGTATGGTATGTGACTTTTAAACTTGCATCAAACTAGTTATCAACAGAATGGTGTCTGTGTGCCCTGCGATAGATTGGCGACCTGTCCAGGGGGTATTCTTGCCTCTCACCCAATGCATGCTGGGATAGGCTCCAGCACCCGGTGACCGTGACCAGGAATAAGCAGTTAGATAATGGATGGATGGATGCATTTCTGGTGCACAGAATCATGTGTTTTCAAAATGATGTAGATTAGCACACTGAATGCATAGCAACAACAAAGAAAGTGCTGCAAAAGCATATATTGTACATGACAGGTGAAGAAGAGATAGATACAGGGACGGAGCTTCAGGATGAGTCTCACCGAAGACCGAACTGTCCACAGCCGCGTTCATGTGCGAACCCCACTGCAGATTCGGGAGTGTATAGACAACCGTGAAAACATGTGGTGTCACCAGCTCCTTCTTTTCACATAGCATACTACAGCTAAGCTTGCATAGGGTGGAATCAGAGGAAGACCTTTCATATGCAGTTTTAACATGCAGTCTGTGGGTGCCCGATTGACCACAACCGCCAATTGCAGGTGGCCCTTTGGACCCGACCGGCCACATTTGGTACTGGCACGGTCCGGATTCGATCTCAGGCCATCGGGCTCAACCCTGCACCACAGTGTGGTGCCTTAACATTAAATTGTTGAATAATATTGCATTTAAGATTGAGATTAAGATTCAATTCAGCCACAAAACAAATTTGAATATTACAGTGAAACAGTGTGCAATGGATATAATATGCATATTGTATGCATAGTTTAGTTATTATACTATCTGGCTCATTGATAATGAAGTGATGCCAAACTCTGGCACAAATCAGTGAGGAAAATGGGAGGTGGCAAGAGAGAAGACTGTGGGAACTTCATGGAATCAGTGCTTTCTGTTTTTCTATGGTCTGTAAGTGCATATGGCATCAAACACAAGATGCATAAGAGGATAAGAGATGGTGATAATCCATTGTTTCTGTGACTGTATCCTGCCCAGCTGGGAAATATCAAAATGAAAACAGCCAGAAGAGGTGTCTCCTGGGCACTGGCAGTTGTTATGCAAAGTGAGATCATACATACCTGCAGTGGCAGCCTCACTTGACATGACAGCACTGCATACACAGCATACTGACCACCTGGGTGTAAAAAGTTGAAACTGTGAAGGGATAGGAGCAAGTATAAATTCTCCAGCCAGTCACTATTATTATCATTATTTCTACAAACCCCAATTCCAAATAAGTTGGGACAGTATGTATAATGCACATAAAAGCAGATGGCAATGATTTGTAAATTCTCTTTTACATACAGTCAAGCCGGAAAGTCTGCACACCCCTTTCACCTTCTCCACGTTTTATTACGTTACAGACATATTCTACAATAGATTGAGTTAATTTTTTGTCTCAAAATTCTACACAAAATAGCCCATAATGACAAAGTGAAAACAGGTTTTTAGACATTTGTGCTAATTTATTAAAAATCAAAATGTAAATATCATATGTACACAAGTGTGACACCCAAAAGTGAGCTGAGGTGCATTTTGTTTCCACTGATACTGCTTGAGATGTTTCTACAACTTAATTGGAGTCCACCTGTGATAAATTCAATTGATTGGACATGATTGGGGATTGCCAACACCTGCCTATATAAGGTCCCACAGTTGACAGTGCATGTCAGAGCAAACTCCAAGCCATGGGGTCAAAGGAATTATCTGCAGACCTCAGAAACAGGATTGTGTCAAGGCATAGATCTGGAGAAGAGTACGGAAAAATCTCTGCAGGTTTACAGGTCCCAAAGAGAACAGTGGCCACCATCATTCGTAAATGGAAGAAGTTTGGGAACCACCAAGAATCTTCCTAGACCTGGCCGCCCTGGCCAAAACTGAGCAATCGGGGAAGACGCGCCTTGGCCAGGGAGGTGAGCAGGAACCCCAGGGTCCTCTGACAGAGCTCCAGCGTATCCTTGTGGAGATGGGAGAACCTTTCAGAAGATCAACCATCCAGGCAGCACTCCACCAATCAGGCCTTTATGGTAGAGTGGCCAGACAGAAGCCCCTCCTTAGTAAAAGTCACATCACAGCCCCGCTTGGAGTTTGCCAAAAGGCACCTAGAGGACTCTCAAACCATGAGAATCAAGATTCTCTGGTCTGATGAAACCAAAATTGAACTTTTTGGCCTGAATACCAAGCGTCACGTTTGGAGGAAACCAGGCACCGCTCATCACCTGGCTAATACCATCCCTACAGTGAAGCATGGCGGTGGCAGCATCATGATGTGGGGATGTTTTTCAGCAGCGGGAAACGGGGCGACTAGTCCTGATAGAGGGAAAGATGAATGCAGCTAAGTACACCGAGATCTTGAAGAAAACCTGCTCCAGAGCGCTCTGGACCTCAGACTGGGGCGAAGGTTTACCTTCCAACATGAAAACGACCCGAAGCACACAGCCAAGAGAACAAAGGAGTGGCTTCGGAGAAAGTCTGTGCATGTCCTTGAGTGGCCCAGCCAGAGCCCAGACCTGATTCCAATTGAACATCTGTGGAAAGAGCTGAAAATGGCTGTGTACCGACGTTCCCCATCCAACCTGATGGAGCTTGCAAGGATATGCCAAGAGGAATGGGCAAAAATGTCCAGAAACAAGTGTGCCAAGCTCGTAGCTTCTTTCCCAAGACGCCTTGAAGCTGTAATCGATGCCAAAGGTGCAGCAACCAAGTATTAGGCTAAGGGTGTGTACAGATATGTAACCCCTAAATAACCTATTTTTGTCAGTAAAATAAAATTTCATATTTTCTAAAAACCTGTTTTCACTTTGTCATTATTGGCTATTGTGGGTAGATGTTTGAGGCAAAAAATGAACTCAATCTATTGTAGTATAAGTCTGTAACGTAATAAAACGTGGAGAAGGTGAAAGGGGTGTGCAGACTTTCCGGCTTGACTGTATATTTCATTGAAAACAGTACAAAGAAAAGATATTTAATGTTTTACCTGAAACCATCACTCTGCAGCCAGATATGGAGTAGATATGGATGGATCACTTTAAGGGTTGTTTCTCCTGGCTTATTTTTCCATAGAGTTCAATCGGAAAATGAGTCAATAGAAACATCCCTTAAAGTTATCCATCCATATCTACTGCATATCTGGCAGCAGATTGATGGTTTGAGGCTCATTTGATACCTCAAACCCTTGATGACTTACAGCCATTTAGCCAACAATGAGTTCCATACTATTCCTGTGTAATTTACAGTTTAATCTAGTCCCACCCCCCCAATTCCATTACATTACATTACATTACAGGCATTTAGCAGACGCTCTTATCCAGAGCGACTTACACAACTTTATAGCATGTTATCCATTTATACAGCTGGATATATACTGAAGCGATTCAGGTTAAGTACCTTGCTCAAGGGTACAACGGCAGTGTCCTACCTGGGAATCGAACCTGCAACCTTTCGTTTACAAGGCCAGTTCCTTAACCATTATACTACACTGCCGCCCTAAAAAGACTGGGAAGTTCAAAAAACACCTCTATTCCCATAGAGATCCATTCAAATGCAGAGAGGTTATAGTATCGCTTGTAAGAGTACCTGAAAATAAGATGTCAAGAGTCTTTTGATATCCTTTTATACCCAGTCATCACCTGTTTACCTGTCGAATTTTCCAAACAGGTGTTTTTTGAACTTCCCAGTCTTTTTTTTGCCCCTGTCCCAACTTTTTTTGAACGTGTTGCAGGCATCAAATTCGGAATTAACGTATATTTACAAAAATCAATAAAGTTGAAAAGGTAAAACATTAAATATCTTTTTTTTGTACGGTTTTCAATTAAATATATGTGAAAGAGAATTTACAAATCACTGTTGCAATCCCAATGTGTATACATTATAAACATAATAAACCATTAATAGATAATATACCATTTTCTCTTTTTTACACAACTTCTGGTTTAAGCCACACCACTTCTGTATTTCTATCAAAATACAGATACAGCTACAGATAATGTATCTGGCTGAACAGTTACAAATGCAGATATTGTGCTGCACACCCCTAGCAGATGTTTGTGGATATGAATGCTTCATTAAAACGATCTTCCTCGCAAAAAAATGACGTGTGTGAAACTAGTGCAAAGGAAAGAAAAGTTTTTATAGGTCCTTTATCAACCTAAACTGATGTGCAGCTGCCATTGTTGGTTGTAATAAGCAGTAATTATCATGTCATAAATCCCACAAGATGAAGTGTCAGATGTTGTCATTGACAGAAGTCCTGATAGCTCTATTCCTCCTTTCCAGACATTCTGACTACTCGGCCCCCCGTTTCCCAAAAGGATCTTAGATAAAGATCATCTTAGAGTAATTTGTTTTTATATTACTTTCATTGTTCGTTTGTTATTTGTAATTAGTTTTTTGTATTTCTCCCTCTATTTTTATTATCTTTTTTATGTAATGTCAGTAAAGTTTTATAACTTTACTCATAAAATGAATAAAGCACAAACAAAACACTCGAAGATGATCTTAACTGTAAGATGCTTTTGAGAAACGTGGCCGTGTTCAGTTAATTATTTATTCATGCCAACAAAGCATTTCAATGAACAGAGTATCTTTAGAAATTATATCTTTTCCTTCCATTGGGCCAAGGTGGAGTGCCTGAAATTTTCCACAATCCAGGCCATTTTATTCATTAAAAAAAAGCCCAAAAACAAACATGATGGGCCAACTGTAACAACCGTCACATCTGTTCAATTCGTTTTGTGCTATAAACTCAAGGTGCTTTGTAAAGTCATTGCTGTTGGCTTTATACTGATTTTTAAAAAAAGAAAAAACAATAACAAACAATCAATATGCATCCCAACATCCTACAGTATGCCTAAACAGCTCCACAGAGGATTCTGCTACCCTTCTGTCCAAAAGTATCCACTCTGCATAATTACTGTAAGTCCTGCTACCCGCTTTGGTGTTGTCAGCGAGAGAGCAGCATTGGCGGAAATCATCTGTTATATTGTTTCAGTCTTCCTCCACTCTGCAACCAGCCTGGAAGTGATACCAGTTTCATCCAGCCATCAGCATGACACTGCCCACTGCCCACTGTGACACACTTGGCGCTCCTTGCTGGCTCGCCACCTTCTCCTGTTCAGTCCAGATCAGTTGCTCCCCGCCGCTCCAATGGTATATTTAGCCAAGGTCCAGGAAGGATCCCTGTGGGAACACAGCATAGAGAGCGATGCTTTTAGGATCCTTGGAAGGGGATAAGATCCTGTAATGATACTACCTCTTCCTCCGCTCTTTTTCCCCCCTTCTTCTCACGGGCAGAACCCCTATATCAGTCATATTCAGCAAGAGGACACTGTATGCAGGCATGCCACATTGAGAATTCTGTTTGATTAAATGATAAAGTTGGAATAAAGTGCACACTCAGTTATTGACCTTACAGTACTTTGTGATTTACTGCAAGTCTATAAGAAAAAAGGTCCATAAATGTCATATGAGTATATATTTTTGTATTTATTTATTTATTTTGCTTCGGTACCCTCTTGTCCATTTGATCTTTAATTGGAGAATGTTTAATTGGAGAAATTTACTTTGTTGTCTTCCAGTCGGCTTTGGTCATGGGGACTGATTTCTCAGTCACTGTAATCATAGAATAATTGATTGACTGATTGATAGAGGAAGACATTGATAAGAAATTATTTGATTTGGGGGATAGATTCAGGGAGGAACACAATGCTGCCCCTTGCTGTGAGGGCATATACAGCACATGGGAATCAAAAGAAGTGATAGGCGGAGGGGGGAGAAAGCTGTACACAGCTCATTGTGTGTGTGTGCGTGTGTGTGTGTGTGTGTGTGTGTGTGTGTGTGTGTGTGTGTGTGTGTGTGTGTGCGTGTGTGTGCGTGCATGTACCCCAGGTCACTGGCTCCTGCTCATTCTCTTTCCAGGCAATGGCAGAACCAGCAGTTGTGGGGGGTGTTTACATGCCTGTGTGTGCGGTAGCATAGAGGCCGAGCGGCGATCCACTCGAGGACGGCCGACACAGGCGGCGAGGGGGGTCCCAGTGGCTTTAAGGGGTCGTCTCAACTGACACCGGCTCACCGGTCAGGGCTTGTTCTCTCCTTCCGCTTTTAATTTATCTGGCTTAATCAGTCTGCCTGTATCTGTATCAATCATTCAAATCTTTTATTTTTAGCGGGACGCGGCTGCGTGTGTGCACGCGCTCCCGGGGGGCTGGGGGCTGGTAGCGGCCCTTCGGCGGACCAGCAGAGTCACCCTGGGACAGCACTGTAATAACATCGCCACCCTCCCACACCCACTGTCCCCTATCCTTTGCAGGCCCGGGGTTCCGGCCCATGGCGCCCCAGTAATGAGTGTCAATCTGAGGGCTTGGGCTCTTTTACAGCAGACGCCTCCGCTGACGAACGCAGGGCCCAAGTCAACATGCATCAAGTGCAGATTACAAAACTGTCACACCCCTCAGATCACTCAGTAGGCTTCTTGGATGGAAAGCTTGTTCTTTTGCTAAGGCAGCTCTAGTACTTGTCTGAGATCAGTGAACAGAACAAGGCTGCAAACTTTCTCTGACAGGTGTGCTGGCGGTGAGATGCAGGAATAAGATACTCGATGAGAATGACAGTTTCCGTGGGACAGAGCAACACATCAACACATGATGTGGGTTCCATCACGTGGAAAGATTAAACTTTTGATGGGTGCTTCAGTTACAGCTTTAAGCTGAGAGTAAATAAAGATTTATGATTTTATCCAGGAATACTCTACCCCCCCTCCCCTTCTCAAGCTTTGGCTATGTCCCTGTTGATCTCTATATTCATTTGTTTCTGCACATCAGGATGAGGCAATCTCATATGCACAGTAAGAATTGTGTTACAATACACAGGGTATATGTATACGGGGCCTGATTTACTAAGACCTTTAGTGGGTGAAAAACCATTCAGCATATGCAAAACCAATAACATGACCAAAATCAGGACCACGGTGTGCTAATTGATTTCCCTGGCACTGCTCACATCGTCTCCTCTTCTGCTTGACCAATTTTCATCCCAGACTGGGATTATTATGCCTCTGTATCTCATTCTGAATGAATTACATTAAATCCCAAACAAAAATTAAAGTTTATACATTATTTCTGCGTGTCATGATTAACATCTAGGCGTTTAAAAGTTGGATGTTCATGGCCATCTGCCATGCTCAGTCTGCTCTTATCTTATTAACGTTACATTTTAGACGTTCGCTTTTTTGATGCTATTGTTCTTGCTGTTCATTGTTATGAACGTGTTTTCATTAATCTGTAGTAGCCTTCTAACTAGCTTTCTAGCCTATGAAGCATATTCCAACAAACATACCCGTAGCATCAGGACAACGTCAATCTAACTTGCTCTAGACTATGAGAAAATAAAAGGGGTAGTGCAGTGTTTCAGCCTATTTACAGTCTATATTGTCCGTACTGTATCTTTCAGTGTTTATAAGCCAAAAGATACAGTACATGCAGGATAGTATCACACTATTTACACATGTATAAGACTCCAGCCAGCACTTTGCAGTCACAAGATCTCAACCCAATTGAACACTTGAAGTGTCCTCCACTATTATTGGCACCCCAGGTAAAGATGAGTAAAAAGGGTTAAAAAAAATTCACCGGTTAAAAAAAAAAACCCCAGATAGACTGTCGTTGTATTTTATTTGCTTTGGGTGCACTGTGGAGTGTTTAAGTGCGTTTGGTAGTGGATGCTACCGGTTACCATAGAGTTGCGCTAGCATTAGCAACGTGTGTATGTCCAAAAGAAGGACAGCATGGAATTAGCTGAAAATGGTTTCCATCAATCAACTACATCATGGGTAAGTCGTAATTGAGACATTATGTCCAAAATTCTGAACTATCTCTTTAATCTCACGCTGAAAAAATTAGAAAAATCCAACCGTTAATTGAAGTAAATTTATTATGAGAAAAAAAAAATCCCTCATCAAGAAACAATTAAATTTACTTCAATTAAAGGTTGGATGTTTCTCCATTAAGATAATTCATTAAGCTAATGCACCAAACGCCAAACTTTTTACTCATCTTTACCAGGGGTGCCAATAATAGTGGAGGGCACTGTATATGGGAAATTATACCACCATCATAAAAACACAAAATGAGGGAACATCTTTTGGAAGAATGGTGTTCCATCCCTCCAGTAGAGTTCCAGAGACTAGAATCTATGCTAGACTAGAGGTGGACACTATGACAAGGTGCACTGAAGCTGTTCTGGTGGCCCATGGTGGCCCAACACCTTACTAAGGCACTTTATGTTGGTTTTTCCTTTAATTTGTCACCCGTCTGTATATGTATACAGTATATACAGGGTATATACAGGGTATATATATATATATATATATATATATATATATATATATATATATATATATATTGGGATGGCAGGTATGCCATCTGCCAAGTTACGGCTTGAGTTACGGCTTGGCGGGGCATGCCCCATACCTATACAGCACTGAGAGTTTGGCACTTTTCAGGGTTTCCTACAGAAGTAACCACAATTACCATAGACTCTCAGCCCTTAAAAACATTAACTTCTGTATGTTCTGACCTCATGTAACCACACAGCATTCAGATACAACTTCACACATCCACACATTCACACATCTTCTTCCTATTTTTCCTGCCAAACTGCCTGCCTCCATCGCGATGTTATCCAATGGGGAGAATTATTCTTTGAGGGTATGGTCCGTATAACTGCTCATCAAGCTTATTGCCCAATAATAACGCTTCATACTAATGTTTTTTAATGTCAATATAGCTAATGGCTTCACGCTTTCCAAGAAGCTATTGTGGCCTAATGGTCAGAGTTGCTGTCCCTGACACAGAGGATTATGGGTTTGAGCCCAGCAGGGCACATGTTTATTTTCCACAAAAACAATGTGCAACTGACTTTTCATTTATTACACTGTTATTAATAATAATGCCCTCTCTACCATAGGCCATGTCCCCCTCTGCTCCTAATACCTTCTCTATCTCTAATGCCCTCTATACTATTAGCCCTGTCTCCCTCTGCCCCTAATGCCCTCTCTACCATTGGCTATGTCCCCCTCTGCTCCTAATACCTTCTCTATCTCTAATGCCCTCTCTACCATTGGCTATGTCCCCCTCTGCTCCTAATGCCTTCTCTATCTCTAATACCCTCTCTACTATTGTCCCTGGCTCCTTCAGCCCATAATGCCCTCTCTACCATTGGCCATGTCCCCCTCTGCTCCTAATGCCTTCTCTATCTCTAATGCCCTCTCTACTATTGGCCCTGGCTCCGTCTGTCACAATGTACTTTCTACCTCTAATGCCATCTGTACAATTAGCTCTAATGCCTTCTCTACTATGGGCCCTGTCTCCCTCTGCCCCTAATGCCCTCTCTCCCATTGGCTATTTCCCCCTTTGCTCCAAATGCCTTCTCTATCTCTAATACCCTCTCTACTATTGACCATGTCTCCTTCTGCCCGGAATGCCCTCTCTACCATTGGCTATGTCCCCCTCTGCTCCTAATGCCTTCTCTATCTCTAATGCCATCTTTACTATTGGCCCTGGCTCCCTCTGTCCCACAATTGCTACAATTGCAGCAAAACCACATGATAACTTTTGCTGAAACTTTGCACACATGTAGACACTGCGACACGACACATGTACAGCGAATTCCAACCCAATTGACCTGATAGTGGCACTATAGAGACAAAGTGAAATTCTATTATCTTTTGCTTCAAATTCTTTTTGCTTCAAATTAGCTGGCAAATAACTTTGCCGTTAGGACCAATGAGGTCCGCCATATTCGATCTTTTGCAAATTAGCATTTTGTGAAAAACCTATAAAATCGAACTCCTCCGAGCCCATTTGACATATAAACATGCAATTCACACCTATTTGTTCAGGGCACGATTCTCTAAAGAATCACAAAGAGATTTTCCTGATTTTCCAAATATCCTGATCGCAGTAAGCCAATAAAAACTGTTGTGGGCGTGGCTAGTCACAAAAACGCTAATAACTCTTGAATTCTTCAATGGATATTAATAAAATTTGGTTTCTATACTTGCACTGGCCTTCTGAGCCAAACGCTAAAGTATTGACTAAACAGAATCAAATGGTGGCGCTATAGAGCATAATATATTTTTTTAAATTCATAAATTCATAAAAAATCACCATTATTTTTTAGGTTACTTTTCTTTTTCGATGAAATCAATGCACAGTTTGTTGTGCTTTTCACACTTAATAATGTTCTTTTTACATTATTGCAAAGGCGAAGAGACTATATTACTATATTAACTATTCACTGTTTCACTAGTACTTAAATGAGTGAAACAAATAAAGTTTTAATAAAGTTATTCTTTTTCCTGCCAAATTCTTCATCAAAAATGCTCCATACCCTCCAATAATTCTCCCCATACCATACAATATCTGTGATGGCTTTGTGCTTAGAGTGATTGCCTTCAATGCGGGAGGACCGGGTTCAAATCCCATCGTGTACCAAAGGTTGCATTTATTTTCGACAACACGACATGCGCTTTCTCATGCTTTTCACATCTACAAATCTTATTTTCACATTAATGGGGTAGGAAACACTAAAATACATTTTTTTAGTTAATATCTAGGCATTGCCTCAGATTGAAGGTCTCGTTCATGAATGTCTTCTCAAATTATTCAGTTTACCCAGAATTAACTGAAGGTGGTGGTCTGAAAACAGTTTTACTTTTTATACATATTCATGTTTAGACACTCACGTCATGCAGCTACATGTGTCTCACGTATACCTTCCGAGACTCAATTGTAAAAGGAAACCAATGTAACATGATTGCAACAAAATTACAACCTTTTGCTTGGACCCCGTATAGTCGCTGCTTTGCAGCTATATTTATTATTATTATTATGTATTTATTGATTTATTTATTTGGAATATTTGGATTTCTATCAAAACCTGTGTGGTCATACAGAGCATAGATATACTTGTGTTCACAAAATTCTGTTTGCAAATATCATAACTATTATTATGTTAAGAAAATTAGTACTATTGCTTATTTTCCATCATCCGACCCACAAACATGTCCGGATACGTTTGTAAAAATGCTATATGTACGCTATTTTAAAAATATTACTTATTTTTATCTGCATTTATTTATTCATTCCCCCTTTCTCTATTGTACATGATGTTTCTTGATATAAATGTGTTTGTGAATTGTAAAGAATTCTGTAGCAGCAGTTAACATTTTAAAACCTGTACATTTTCTAAAGTAAACTTGCCAACAAAGTATGACCATATCCTTTCTGGAGTGTAATTATTCATCAACTGTTAAAAACATTAATTGAAATCATATGTTCCATGAGGCACAATCTCTTCATATGCTAAGATGAAAAAACACAGGGCCAAGTTGCATTAAATAATTTAGGAAAGTTTGGATAGCATTGCTTTGGAATAGAGCTAGTTTATTTAGTGTGAGCTACGATAGGCAATATTGTTAGTTGTAACTTGGCCACATTTTTTATATCAATACTTTTAAAGGCAGGCCTAGTTTTTGCAAGTTGGAATTAAGGACTTATAGACAGCGCTCTGTAGGCTATGCGTGAGTAACTTGGCTTTTTTTTTTTTTTTTTGTTCAGATATATATACCTATATACAGTACCAGTCAAAAATTTGGACACACCTGTTTTCCACATTTTAGAATAGTAAAGACATCAACACTATCAGATAACACAAATGGAATTATGGAAAGACCCCAAAAAAAGTATTAAACAAATAAAAAAGGCCTTATATTTTAGATTCTTCAAAGTAGCCACCCTTTGCCTTGATAACAGCTTTGCACATTCTAGCTGGAAATAAGGTGTCAAGTCTTTTGATATCCTTTTATACAGAGTCATGATAGCATCACCTGTTTACCTGTGGAATACTTTTTTACCACAGACGTTGGTTTAGAGAATGGCAAGAATGTGCAAACCCGTTATCAAGGCAAAGGGTGGCTACTTTGAAGAATCTAAAATATAACACTTTTTTTTGATTTGTTTGCATAATTTAATTTGTGTTATCTCATTGTTTTGATGTCTTTACTATTCTAAAATGTGGAAAACAGGAAAAAAAACTTATGAGTAGGTGTGTCCAAACTTTTGACTGGTACTGTATATAAATATGTACTGTTGTGAGAACTGCTGTGTGTGTGACAGGTAGAGGGCTAAGCTGGAGATATATCACTGTTCCGGGGGTTCTGAGGAAAGTTCAGTCTTCGATTAACTCAGTACACCGCTATTCTTGCCGCTGCCCACTTCTGACAGCCGGACATGGCGGACAGCAACAGTGCATTGGGCGGAATGCAGGGGCGGGGGCGGGGGGGGGGGGGGGGGGGGGGGTGTGGTGATCCTGAGAGAGGAAGTAGAGAGGGGGCTCTCCCGTTTCACAGGGGGGGGGGTCAACGGCTTCCAGGATAAATGGGGCTGAGAGGGGAGAGAGACAGGAAGAGAGGCGGGCGAGGTATTTGGGTTTGGTGCCAGTGGAGCCAGGACTTGCATTCCTGGAGATCAACGCTTTGGTGTTCGCTTTCGCCCCTCTATGTGCCCCACAGGCCTCCTCCTTGCGCTGTCAGGGTCATTATTTATTCCGATGGACTGTGCAGCTCCCAATCCACTGTTCTGTGGTCTTACTCTGGCAGCCGCCCTCAAGACAGATCATGTGCCATGCCAAAGTTTGGACATTATGTTCCAACACGATAACATCGTTGATTGCATTCAAAAAGAAAATAGGATGACAATTGCCATCTTTTATTAACGATATTAACTATATTTGATACATATTAGTCCAGTCTTGTTTTGGGTCTTTGGTATGTTATATGCATTCCGACAAAAAACTGAATGTCTTCTGTGCCTGCTGACAAAGCTGAAACAGCAAGGAAATTCCAGTGCGGTGTGTTTTTCTTTTTCTTTTCTGGAATTCAAGGGATTTTTTCAGAATCCACTGAGGTATATACTTTTCCCCCCCTTTAATTCATGTATTTACAGCCCATATTAAAACAGACATACATTAATACATAGAGCAAAACAATAACAGAAGTGAAAGTCAAATAAATGAAAATACAGTACTCTATAATGCATTAGGAATTATTCCCTGTACTTACAGCAAGGTAGATATTCCCAGATACAGTATCTTTCCAATCATACTCAACCTCGATTGATTGCCGATGGACTGTTCAAAATAACGAAAGAAAACCCGGCAAAAGCTGGAGATGATGCAAGCAATGGCTTGTCTTTGAGGATCGCATGAAGGAATATAATTTTGACATAGTTAAGGCAATGTTTGCCCACTACACATGATGGGCAACATATAAAAACCATAATGTTAAGGATAGGTTTGATCACCATTGCCCTTATGTGGCCAGCAGCTCCCCTGCTCTGCCCTGATATGCTTGACCAGGTGCCAGCTGGCAGCCAGGGTCCACTGAGGACCAGGCGGTCTGGGAACTGGATCACTGGCTGGGCACAGGGGTCCACTGGACTGCGGGAACGAGCACCTCCTATTGTGACATCACACAAGTTTTTGGATGTGGAAAGGTGAGGGGCAGACTAACCCTCACTGTGTGTGACACGCTCAAAAAAACCTTACATCGAGCTGGACTGTGTAGGATTAACCCACTGTCATCCACTTCACTGTCATCTGAATACTCCCATCAGAGCTCTTTTTTAATGTATTATTTATCTTCTGGGCCAATGGAACCTATTTTTAAAAACATACTCCAGATTTTGAATAGACAATTGTATTATTTGGCCCATTCCATCCCTCAGAATATCTCTGTCAATGTGACAGATTACAAACTTGAACCAAACGATCACTGAGACTTGTGCGTTAGAAGCCCTGCTGACTGAGACCCAGTCCCCTTACAGCAGGGGTCTTCAACCTTATCCCACAAGGGCCGGTGTGGGTGTGGGCTTTTGTTCCAACCAAGCAGTTACACACCTGATTCTACTAATCAAGGTCCTTAGCAAAGACTCTAGTGATTGATTAGTAGAATCAGGTGTGAAACTGCTTGGTTGGAACCAGGACTGGACTGGGGCAAAAAATAGGCCCTGCCATTTGGCTCAGACCGGCCCACCACAATCGGTCGGACACCGCCCATCACTACAACATCCTTGCAGTCTGTTCAATATGCATATGATGGATATCTACCATTCATCAAATCATCAGTGTCATGGACAGATCAAGTATACCAATGCAAGTGTGGACCAGTGTACTCACTCACTGTCGACTTATTCCAAGGTGATGAGACATGGCTGCTGAGCAAACAATACCCATACTCATACTGTTAAGTAATTGTTAAAGAAAAAGCTCTGCTCAAAGTCATAGGAATAATTCAAATTATTTAATACAATTTTAAGTAAACAATATACATACAAAACATAAAACAAATACAATATGAACTCTGTCTGTAAATAGCAGACAATGTAGCCTGTAGGAAGGAGAGAAAAAGACGACAGACAGACAGACACGCACCTGGTTCAACAACAAGACATGTTTTGATCTTGAAATTCAATCTATGCTTTCTCAAGTTCAATTTGTTTATTTATATAGATATAGCCCCTATATCACACTTGTTTCAAAGGGCTTCTTCACCGAGAAGGCGAAGCCCTTTTTAATACACAGGTCAATGGAAAATAATTTTCCAAATATGGCACCACAATTCTACAAAATCACTACAGTAGTAGCATGATGATAGCCAGTAGCCACATTCCAAAAAATGATAGCCATATTCAAAATAACAGAGCTAGTTTGCTACAACAACAACTACTACTACTACTACTACTACTACTACTACAATTAGTCTGCTACGGGGTATAGTCTAATGATCAAACACATGCGGCTATTATTCCCAAAAGAAACATTATTTTGGCACCCGGCGTTAGCCTACGTCAGTTGCATCAGACGCTCAAGCTGCCAGACGCCCTGGCTAGTTAGCTACATTTTACATCAGTCTAGTCGCGGTAAATCCTCGATCGCGTCGGCAATAGTTAATAATAACAGCACATAATATTGTTCCTGAAACCCCCTGCGATAACGTACGATACTGTACTAAATAAATCTGTGAAGGGACCTGTTTGAAAAGAGCGCTCAAACGGTCTGTCAAAATCAGCGCGCTCGCGCTGTTGTTGGACTAGGCTCATCTAGAGTTAGCAATAGCATTAGCCATTCTGTGCTAACATTCATAAGACCTAGCCCAAAAAATTATGCTAACGTAACGTTGCTTAGTGAGACCGAGTGACTGACTGACCGAGTGACTGCTTATATCCTCCACTGTCACAACTGACTGAGTCTGTGTCACTGTCCGACTCGCGTTGCTGCTGACTAACGTTAACGTTACTGTTACTGTTACTGCTACTAGCAGCAGTTCCAGAGAACATTTGTGTAATCTTTCTACATTTTGAGGCATCCTCTGCCAACTTTTGGACTTTCTTGTCTCTAATTTTCTGGGCACCTCCTTTGCGCTTTCGATCCATTTCTCAACTGACAACAACTTGACAACAGGGAGGAGGGGTCAGGGTTGAGCCTACCAGACGGGAGGGGTTGGGCTTAAGCATGTGATTGGGCCGGCCCACTGTCAGTATAGAAAATGAGCCAATGGGCCGCTGTCCATTTTTTGGGGGCCGCTCGATAACAAAAACATTAAAAATGTTTTTTTTTTAAATAAATAAATCATACCGGCCCAAACTGGCCCAAAACTAGACCGGCCCACATGCCCGCGGGCATGTAGACTATATAGCCAGTCCAGCCCTGGTTGGAACAAAAGCCCGCACTCACACCCACACCGGCCCTTGTGGGATAAGGTTGAAGACCCCTGCCTTAGAGCAAAGACCCTCAATGGATTCCTTTTCGTACTTCATATTGTCTACACGGTGTATGTTATTCATATGTATGTTTTCATGAATACAGGATAAATACACTGTTAAAAACAGTGTTGTCGCAATATTCTGCGGCTATTGCAATAACGACAATTTAGCATGGCAGAGGGTACAGCTGTGAACACATACACAGCCCTAAGAGGTGCCAAATACTACATAATACTACATTCCTACATTTCAGTCAGGAATGAAGACAAAATGAAAATATGAAATTTTTCTTTCATGTTATTCATACACAAGTTATAACGCCTCTATAAACATTCACATGAATGTATTGCGAATATATTCTCACTTTGGATGACAATCAATGCCATTTCATGCAGGTATTTCCGTAATTTTAGTCCTGTCCGAATCTGCCACGTCAGTAACTTTTACGGACTGTGCGCACCCGTGCCAGTAAAGATTCCAGTGTCTTTTACCTACTGCTAAATGCCCAGTAAAAGCAATCCCGTGTGAATGTTGGTAAATATTCTGCTATGTCTTGTGATAATTATTTTACAGACATTAGCCCTATTCGTATGGGATACGTTTTCAGGACAATGGGCCTCGTTCATTTGTGCATAAAAGTTTTTCATTTCAGTTAAATTCATAAAACTAAATGTAGTCTTTGAAATGCACAATGCAAAGGTAATAAATGACATTGTAAAAATCAAACACTAGATTATGCCTACTAATCAATTGTAGACTATGAACCAGTGTATTTAGACCCATGATCTAATGACTGCTCCCAGTACTATATTTTTAAATTGATTTAAAACAATTAACTGCTATATGATATTAAATATGCCAATTAAAACACACATTGACCAATTAATGAAATTAGCTTTAAAGTGGCTTACAGGTCTGTAGCTAGAATTGCAATGGCTGATCTTGCACTGTTGGAGGAGTTGGCACACAGCATCCTTTGGTACAGGTCCCTTATATACTTGGTTTCTCAGGTACGGGACTGTTCAGTGGGAGATTGTCAACACGTCCGGGATATCCCAGCCATTCCTGAGCTGCATACTACCTGGTAAGCTCAACGGCATAATACAGCTAATGCCAGTGTACATCCAATTCCCCTACAGGATGCAAAGCTAGGTGGAGGTACAGCAGGGTTTTTATGAAATTGCCAAACTGCCTAACGTCATCGGTGCCATAGACTGCGCAAAGATGCATCAAGGCTCTATCCGATGATGCATTTGCGTATATGAATAGAAAGGGCTATCAATCCATGAATGTGCAGCTCATATGTAATACAAAATAGGTGTTGCTGAACGTCATGGCCTGGTGGCCCGGCGGGACCCATGACAGCTTCATTCTGTGGGAGCAGTTCAGTTGGCACTAGTTTGGAGAACGCTGTGAGAGATGTCTGGCTTATTGGTAAGAATATATTTGTGAAATTGCTCGTCCTTGGCCACCTCCTGTAGCTGTGGTGCTTTTGTGCACAACTATGTGTTTATTGTTCTCCAATTTAATGACAATCCATTTTTCGTACTCCTTTTAACAGTTTGTGTGATGATTGATCCTGCATTTATGGCACGTTATCTCCTGCCAGGCATTTTTACTTTACCAGTACCTGTGATACTAGTACTGGCAATACTAAATATTTTTTTCCTTTACTGAACATCTGCTAATAAAACTTCAGTGTCGGAATAATTCTTTCTTTTGATTTTTCTGGGCCATTTTGAATTTGTATGCACCTGTAAAATAAATGCCGGAAGGCGGCGCAGGAGAGACAGTTCTGGAGGCCGCCGGCGGCGCGGGCAGGACGGCTCTGTAGGACGGCGGCGCAGGCAGGACCGCTCAGGAGGGCGGCGGCGCAGGCAGGACCGCTCAGGAGGGTGGCGGCGCAGGCAGGACCGCTCAGGAGGGCGGCGGCGCAGGCAGGACCGCTCAGGAGGGCGGCGGCGCAGGCAGGACCGCTCAGGAGGGCGGCGGCACAGGCAGGAGGTAACACCGAAGCAAAATATCATATGAGGAACTCGCGAAAAACACTGAAATGACAAGGTATATATATACACACAGAGGGAGACAGACATAATGGGAATCAGGTGTGTAGAAGCAGGGAGGGGAGATTGCTCACAGGTGAGAACAGTGAGGGTTAACAGGGACCAATAAAACAATGACAGGGGAAACGTAAGACACGGACTGGAATACACAGACACAATGATAACAAACAGCCTGGAGTTAGCAGGTAAACAAGTGCACAGCTCAGAGGGGAGGTTAGCTGGTTAGTATTATATACATGTTAGTTTGTTAGCAGGTTAGTATTAAATCTAATCTAACAGTTAGTATGATTAGTACATTAGTATTATATACAAATATAAATAAAGCCAGAAGGAAGAAAACGAGATATACGAAATACAGAGGAAACCCGAATGTTCCCAAAATCACCCAAATAGTGCAATGACAAAGACAGGGAGTGGAATCTCAGAAACATGGAACGCGGACTGACAATCGCGAGGGAAAGAAAACAGGAAAAATAACAAATAAAGAATAAACAGACATAATTACAGGATCCTAACAGTACCTGTCTCCCTACATGGAGCTTTGGCAATTGTGTTCGGAACTGTAGTTCTGTTTCGTCCTTCGGTACATGTCTTCCTACAGGGAGACCGGGCGATGTTGTGGACATGTTAGCGTGTGACTGCGAGTCTCTGAAAGTAGCCTTGGAACGTTAGCTCTCTGTTCCTTTCGCCTCCTTGTTATATTCCCCTTTACTGAGAGGCTTGGGCATGTATTTTCTACTAAGCTTGTGTTAGTCATTTTGCTAGTAAAGGTATGGGACGGCGGTTTACCGGCGGCTCGCCTGTAAAATGTTTCTCTCTCCTGGGAGATCGGGCGTTTACCCCCCTTTATGTTTTCTGTGTGTGACTACGAGCTTATGGAAGTAGCCATGGAACGCTGGATCTCTGTTCCTGTCACCTCATTCCATTCCTCTTTACTGTGAGGCAGGGCAGTTATTTTCTACTAATCTTGCGTTAGTCATTTAGCCGGTAAATGTCCGGTGCAGCTGTCCTGTTCGTCCTATTCGGTACCTGTCTCCGTACATGGAGCTTTGGCGATTTTGTTCGGAACTGTAGTTCTGTTTCGTCCTTCGGTACATGTCTTCCTTTTGGGAGACTGGGCGATGTTGTGGACATGTTTGTGTGTGACTGTGAGTCTGAGAGTAGCCTTGGAATGTTAGATCTCTGTTCCTTTCGCCTCCTCGTATACAATCTCGTATTATTTTTTAGTGTTTGTTGGCTGTGTGTTTTATTTGTGCCATTATGCTACTCGCCTGTTCTTATGCGTCTCATTACCGAGGCAGGGCATTTATTATTTCTGGCTCTTTCTTTAGTCACTTAGCTCATAGAAGTAAGGTAGCCCAGTGCTTTGTTCCATTAGCCTTGTTTGGTTTTCTTACTGAGAAACCTGGCATTTGCGCTTCTACTCATTGGCGTGTGACAGTGAGCCGCTTAGTAGCTTTGGTACGTGTGTGCTTAATGAATCCCCTTGCTGCGTTTGGCCCCTCCTACCTCACATGTCACGCCACCATTACAGTATTAGTTTTAGCCTTTTATTCATTGTTTGATTATGGGCCTTGGCACATGCACTACTCTTCCCTGGAGATATCCGCTGCAGGATGTCTGTGGGATAATTGCAGCTGAAATTCCTGGGCGCTTCCAATTGCACTCAAAGTAACAGCAGCCCTTACCTTTCTGGCCACTAGTTCATTCCAGTATACCATCAGCTTGGTGGTTGGCGTGAGTCAGAGTGCTGTCAGCGTGGCTATTTGTGCAGGTTGTTCAAGTCTAGTCCAACATGCTAATGACTACATTGTTTTTCCTTCATCACCTGAGTGCCAGCTCAGAACACAATAAGAATTTCTGAGCAAATGTGGATTCCCCGGGGTTTCGAGTGTCATGGATTACACAGTTGTGTGCTCAGTCTACCCAACCACTCACCTATGTGAATCTGTGATGCAAATTGCCTGGTGACACACATATGTAAAAATATCCAGGGTCTACCCATGACTCTTTCATCTTAGCCAACCTGTGGATGTTTGGCTGCTAGGTGACAATGGCTCCATTAAAAGCATGGAATACAGGACAGGAATACATTATGCCCACAACACAAAGGCAATGCGTCTTTTTAATCATGTGCTTAGTAGGGCCCGGTCAGTCATACAGCGCACATGTGGATTGCAAGAAATGCATTTCAGATGTTTGGACCAATCAGGTGGAACATTACAATATAGTCCTCAGACTGCCAGCGCATTCTACGTGGCATGTTGTGTTTGCACAGGGCGGCAGTGTAGTACAAAATGGTTTGAGCACTGGGCTTGTAACCCAAAAGGTTGCAGGTTCGATTCCGAGGTAGGACACTGCTGTTGTACCCTTGAGCAAGCTATTTAACCTGAATTGCTTCAGTATCCAACTGTCTAAATGGATACTATGTAAAAAAAAGAAATTGTGTAAGTCCCTCTGGATAAGAGCATCTGATAACTGCTTGTAATGTAATGCAAAGCACATGGGTCTTAAAGTGTAAGCGCCAGATCATTTAAACCGCTGGAAATTCAAAAATGTGAAAGAAAAATGACTTTGGTATAAAATTACGTAATCAAAAAGTATATGAATGTTATATAAATGTTGGATATCAATGTTTAAGAACTGTTTCCAGTACTGCTTTGCCCCGCCTCCAACATTTTTTCGTATTTCATAAAAGTTTTTTTTGTCAAAACGCTGACATCATACGTGGTACTGCCAATGTTCTTCAGCAGCTTCCCAATGCAACACGCAAAGAGAAATTGACGAACATAAATCTAGATGACTACAGGCGAGAAAGAAAGATAAAGACAGAAAGAGAAAATTTCTGCATTTTTGTTGACTCTGTGTCGTTCTACTCTAATAATATGCAATTTTAGAAGCCACCTTAAAGTTTGCCGAAAGTTTCCGTCATGGCTAACGTTACTAAAAACCTGAAATTGAATGTTAGGCTAGGCTAGCCTACTAGTTACGTCTGGATATGTCGTCCACACTTTATATAGGCTAATGGCTTGACATGCGTCAGTATAGTTGTAATGGAAATGTGAATTATATCTTCTAAACTGTGCTAATTTCTCAGACAGAATGTAGCCTAATCAGTATTGTAATTTTTGGATTTCCAGATGGAATTTAACATGATAGCATACATCTGAGAATAGTGATATATTCTTTGATGTAGGCTATGTTAATCTTTGATGAATAGATGGATCTCTGATCCATTATGAACAATCAATATAAAAGTACTAGGGCTAGGCTATTGATCTATTCGTAATATTTAAGTTTTGTTGTACAGATTTCATAAAATGACAAACAGCATTCATTAGGCATAGGCTTGTCGTTACTATTTTGACACTGGTGTTGGGGATGGAGCCAAGCCGAGATTTTTTCATGTGTATCCAATCCACGTAAACCTTTTCCACCTTCTTCTCCCGGCTTATCCCCCCTCCACCCCCTTCACCCTCCTCCCTCTCTGCAGATGACTTCCTGACCCACTTTCAGGGGAAGGTGGCCACGATCCGGAACTCTTTCACGCATCCAGTGACACCCCATATTCCCCATACCGAACCCATCGCTACACTGTCGTCCTTCAAGACTCTGGAGGACGCAGATGTGCTCCAACTGGTGATGCACCATTGCGCAACCACCTGCCCACTGGACCCCATCCCTTCAGCAGTCCTCCAGTCTATATCCGGTGAGCTCCTTCCATATCTGTCCTCCATTATCAACACCTCCCTAACCTATGGCCATGCTGTTTTTAAGACTGCCCGTGTAACCCCACTCCTTAAAATACCTAGCTTGGACCCCTCTGATGCCAGGAACTACCGTCCTGTATCTCTCTTGCCCTTCCTGTCCAAAACTCTTGAAAACTCTGTTTGTTATAGTTTAAAATAGTATTTAGAATAGAATTGTAGTATAGCTGATTTACCCACAGCTGACTGTGAACTACATTCAATGTTCATTACTAGGGATAGCTGCTACGTTATGGGAAGGATGTGCTTTGTCTTATCTGTTCTGTAGTTACTTCGATGATGTTTCTGTATGCACTTATTGTATGTCGCTTTGGATAAAAGCGTCTGTAAATGACTGTAATGTAATGTAATGTAATGAGATAGTATCGGCCAATTTCCCGATCCATGTGAAATCGTGAAATCACCTATAGCCTACTCTTAACATACTGTATCTTCAATGTGCTTGTTATAATCTTACCGTAGCTATGCCTTGCTTATATAGGTATATAGGGGTGCATTGGCATGAAATTAAGTTAAAATTTAACCTTCTAAAATTGGTATGAATTTGAATATATTCTAATAGCCTATCATTTGATGATAGCCTACACCATGGTCATTCAAATCTGGACCTCAAATCCAAATCCGGCACAGGTTTTCTTTCTCCCAGGTAATCAACTGAACAATTAGTGCTACTGATTGGACAGACTGTCTTCACACCTTGCTCCAAGGTAAAGGGAGCGTGGAAAACCAGCAGGACCTCGAGGACCATGATTTGAATACCAGGGGCCTACACTATGTAGCCTATATTGTCGGATAGTAAGTAGGCTAGTAGCCTATAATAGCCTAAGTGACGCTGCTTAATGATAGGTGTAAGCGGTAGCCTATCGTCCACAAGGGTGCACATAACCGCAATAGGACAGTGACAATGTTGTTCAAAATAAAATTTTAAAAGTCTCTGGGTGTGGCTGCATTTGATCAGCTTTTAATTAGCCAAAAGAAAATATCAAAAATACTGCACTTGATTAGGCTAACTCATTTAATGACAGTCACATAGCCATAGCCTACGCTACAAATTAACTAATTGCTTTTGTGAGGTTTCAGACTACAATCACAAAATTAATGAGATGGGGCCAGGCATTATGCACAAAAGGTAGCCTAACCTAGGCTATTATTAGGCTAAAGGAAGTCTATTAATTGTCAACAAACAACATAATTATTAATTTGCGTTTAATTCCAGGCTTCCTGATTATTTTAACTAAATCATTACCTGCGCATTGACGTTCTCACATCGGATCAATCAATGATATGCACTTATTGTGCCATCTTGTATTGCGCTTAAATGCAGAGCCATGGTGAATTACATCACGGACAACGTTCTTTATTTGCTGTGTTCATTTGTTGAAACTATTGGTCAGTTTCGCTATAGTTCAGATAATTGTATGAACAGCACATACATATACTGTGTAGGCTAGACTTTCTACTACTGGATTAATGTGTAGGCTAACTAAAAAACATATTTTAACATTGTCAATGTCCTATTGCGTTATACCACACCCTTGTGGACGATACCATTTACGCCTATAACAGATTAGAAGAACCGCCACTTATTATAGCCGACATATTGTGTCTGAACAAGCTAAATAGCCTATTATGCAAATTATGTTGGAATATAGGCGATTCGATTTCATAACAACCTTAGAAGGTTAAATTCAAATTCAATTTCATGCCATAGCCTATTGACCCCTAACACCAGTGTCTAAATGCCTAGCCTAACAACCTGTTTGTCACTTTTGAAATCTGAAAACTTGAATATAGGTTTCCGAATATAATTATTTTAATTGATTGATGATAATGGATCACATAGGCCTATATCTAGCTAGCCTATTAATCAAAGATGCACCTACATCAAAGGATAGGCTACAGTACTATTCCCATATGTAGGCCTATTAAATTCCATCTGGTACTCCAAAATGACAAGCATTTCAAATACATTCTGTCAGAAAAATGAGCACTAGAAAATATTAGCTAAATCCACATTTCCACGACAACTATAGGCTCTCGTACTGAGCGAGAGCAAACCAAGTTCGCGGATGAGCTTTGTGCTCGCGCGGATGGTTTTCTGCTCGCTGGCTTCATAGCTCCACACACGCGGATAATGTTCTGTGCGCTCGCTTCACAATTCCACGCGCACACTATTTATGGAACTAAATGAACTCCATGCGCTCGCTTCATAGCTCCACACGTGCGGATACTGTTCTGTGCATTCGTTTCACAATTCCACACGCGCGCTATTTATGGAACTAAGTAAACGCCATATGTCTGCCATTGTTGTATACCGATAACCAGCCCCCCCGATATACATTCAGTTTCACATATAAAAGTAGAAAGAGTTCCAGGGCATTGAAAATATAGCGTATGACGTCATGCATCTATGATTCTGTTGCCATGGATTTTTCAATGGTTTCAAACTTCGCTAATTTTATATAATTTCCATATAAAAAAATTAATTGATATTGTTGTCTAGATTGTAAATATAAAAGTTGTCCATTATCTGGTGCTTACTCGTTAAACGGAATGAAAAGAGAGGATTTGATTGGCTGTGATTGAATCCAGCTGCAACACACCTACTGATAATATATTCAGCCTAATCTAGCCCATTTTGAGGCCAACCAATCCCCTGGAAGGGGTCTTTAAAATGAAATGGCCCCTGAATGTTAGTACTGTTATCTTTTCTTAGAGAGGATGCAGCTGGTGATTTTACATTACTAGGGCTTGTATTTGTATGTTGCTAATTCAAATACACATAATTTCTGAGTTATTCCACTACATCTAGCAATACATGTCCCAAGCTAGCTCACCTATGTGGATCAGAGGGGGGACACAGCTAGCTAGCTAATCTAGCTAATTGTAACTAAAGTTATTATGGAAAACTAGCAAGTTTGCTTTTGTTAATTAAAAACCTGTATGTAAAGGCTAAAATTAGCCAGAAATGAGTCCAGGTATATGCAAACGAGATATAAAGTCAAATGTCCCCCAGTTTCCTCGATAAAATAAACCCCTGCATAATAATCAACAACAACAAACACAACAACAAATCTCTCCCTCATGTTACGTCATGCATAAATTGCTCGTTCGTTTACCTGCACAGCCTGCTGTACTGCATACAGAACAATTTACTCATGTGTAACAAAACAAACCCTTCAGACGCCATTTAATTTAACAGAAACTCGGAACAGCTCGTCTCAGACACAAATAGATAGCCGGCTGCTATGTGTAATTTTGCTGGCTAGCTTGCCATTCTTACAATATAGTAATGTTAGCTATATTAATTTAATTCAGAGTGATCCGTTTTATACAGAACAATGAATTTGCACTGGTATACTGGAAAACAAATATGTTACCTTACACCACTCAGCGTCACTCAGACAAGATCGCAAAAACATATTTGGGCTTTGCTAAACGGAATGTAGCTAAAAACACTGCGCCATCTTGGTTCGATAATTACGCTTGGTTGCCTCCTCCTCTTACGCGTAGCCCGATCTACCTGAATTCCGAATGCTTTGTGTTGAATGATGGCTTGTCTGAAAGATAAGAGTCTTGGCTATTGGCTAGAATATTTGACAGACCCAATGGAATATTTTAAAACCCAATGGAAAACAAATAATACTCACAGTGGAAGGCGGGTTGATGCGAGTTTTTCCCACTTCAGATAGGCCTATTGTGCTATCAGTCAAAGAAATACACCCAATTGACGACGGTTTTGCATAAATCTCTGCAATAAAGTACAAAACCCCTTTGCCTAAAATATACTAAGCCACGAGATTGGTACAGAAACTGGCTGAGTTTCACAATGCCAAACTGAACACAGCCGAACTACTGGTGATGAAGTGCAGAAAAGTACAAGTCGGTTTAAAATTGGAAAAAAATCATGTACAGCCATATGAAAGTTTTAAAGTATTTTTTCTTGAAGCCTAAAGGTATAATGATTTTCAAACCAAAGTTTTGTGAAATACAATTAAGCAGAACAGTTTACCAGCACATTGTTTATGGTGTGACATCAAGCTGCAATACATGTTTGGGAATACATGAGTTTCCAACGTTATTTAAGTTTTAACTCGATGTTTTGGGCTTAAAAACCACTTTCCCAGAAGGAATGGATATATCTTAAGGATATTTAATCAGAATATTGAGGTGAGCAGTTTATTATATATTATTAAATTAATGAAATGTATAATTTAATAACTTCCGTAACGCCCGTGTTACCGCTAGGGGGCGTTTGGCAGCAAGAGGTTAAAGATACCTACACACCGTCTTACTAGTTCTTGCCAATATACTGCCCCTCGATGGTCGTCCTTTGGGTTCCGGGATTATTGAGCAGAGAACTAACCCAGAAATGTGCATTTCTCTCTAGGGCCACTCAGAGAGAATAAGGTTCTTCCTTATCGATTCCCCGTCGTACCTGCTGGTGCTGGGACACTCATGGCTAGGGTTACATGACCCGCATGTCAGTTGGGGTAGAGATAGGGACCCTATTTGTCAGTGGGGCCCTCAGTGCCAGTCACATTGTTGTTTGGTTACCTTCTCTTCGCGGGGCCACGCCCCTGATCTCTCCGAATTCGGTTCTGACCAGAGGAAGTGGAGTGAAGTGATTCAGAGGAAGTGGAGTCTCACTACGACTCAGAGACCTCTCTCTTCCTCGCTGAGAGTAGAGAGGAAAGTCTTTCCTGGGACCCCTTTGCGGAAGGGGGTTCCAAGGAGGAGGGGGATTTTTCCATCTTCGATTTTGAGTGGGACAGGTTGTCTGACACTTCCTCCGGTGCGCCGAAGGTGCTAGGGGCGCTCGAGTTTGCTCTACCCGCAGGCGTTCCTGCGGATTACTCAAACCTCGTTGAGGTTTTTAGTAAACAACGCGCTACCAGATTGCTGCCCCATATTATTACGCCATTGAGCTGTACCCGGGTACTGTTCCTCCCAGGGGTTCACTGTATTCCTTATCGGTCCCTGAGAGCGCTGCTATGAAGCAGTATATTGAGGAATCTTTGGCCAATGGTTTTATCACACCGTCTACGTCGCCAGCCGGCACTGTTTTTTTCTTTGTTAAAAAAAAGACCTTGTATTGATTATCAGGGCCTAAGTGATATCACTATTATCACTTCCACTTATGAACTCCGCATTTGAGTGCTTACAGGGGGTGTCGGTTTTTTCCAAACTCAACCTTCGCAACGCCTACAATCTGATGCACATGCGTGAGGGCGATGAGTGGACGACAGCGTTCAACATGCACCACGGGCACAGTTCGGCCTCACTAGCACTCCCTCTGTCTTCCAGGCGCTAGTGAACGATGTTTTGAGAGTGATGCTGGAGAAATTTGTTTTCGTCTACTTGGACGACATTTAAATTTTTTGGGTTATTTACCGCACTTGTTTCCTGAGCTAGAGAGAGATGCGGAGGTTCCTTCTGTCGCTTCCTTTGTTCGCAGGTGTCGAGCACTTTGGAGACATGTATGTTCCTTCCTAGTGCACACTTCGGCCAAAAAGAAGGCGATAGCCGACAAGCATAGTCGTCCAGCTCCTTACTACCGGGTGGGGCAACGAGTGTGGCTCTCCACGCGGGACCTACCTCTGCAAGTTGAATATTGTAAACTCGCACCGCGGTTCGTGGGTCCTTTTAAAATAATTCAGAAACTCAACAGTAGGTGGTCCGGTACAGTCAAATTCTCCTGATGTTGTACAGGAGGAACCTGCAGGACCGTGTCGTCGCCGTGATGTGTTCTTTGAAGTCCAGCTGATCGTCCAGGACCACCCCCAGGTTCCTTGCAGAGCGGGAGGCAGTCACCATGGTTCCGTCGACGGTGATGGACAGGTCTAGGAGCGGGGAGGTCTTGTATGGCATGAAGAGCAGCTCGGTCTTGTTGAGGTTGAGCTTCAGGTGATGGCTAGACATCCACTCAGAGATGTCAGCCAGGCAAGCAGATATCCTTTCCTTTACCTGTGGGGCAGAGGGAGGGAAAGAGAGGAAGAGTTGAGTGTCATCAGCATAGCTATGGTAAGAGAAGCCATGTGAATTAATGACCAAACCAAGAGACTTAGTATAAATGGAGAACAACAGAGGACCCAGTACAGATCCCTGTGGGACTCCTGTAAGAAGTGGATGTGGTGCAGAGACAGAGCCCTTCCAGGAGACTTGGTAGGATCTATCAGTGAGATAGGTAGGATCTATCAGTGAGATAGGAAGGAGATATTCAGGACTTTGTGTGTTTTTTTTATTGTAGCTATGATAGTATATATTTTTTACTGGTGAAAGAAGAACTGTAACCAACTCCTAAATATATTTAAATGTTCAGTATCTTCAACCTGATTCACTCTCATGTAGATCACAATGTAGAACGGTCAAGCTATTTTTATGAGATGCAGAAGAACGGTGGCACATAGAAACGGTGGCACATAATGAAGTTTTCCATGATACCACACTTTCTGTTGTGGTACAGCAGGATGTTTGTGATGTAGACCTCAGGGTCTATGCCACTAGGGGGCCTGAGCAAACAGGTTAAGTGGGTTTTGGTCTTGTAAGAAAAAATTACAGTACAACCAAAATATTACCGATAATTAATGTACAGGATATAATTTTACTGATATCTATTAAACTTTACTTTTATGTTTTTTATTATTTTATTTATTAATTTAGACTACATTCTAGGCATTTAGCAGATGCTCTTATCCAGAGAAACGTACAGAGCTTACATTCTTTTGCATAGGCTACAGCCCATTTACACAGCTGGATATGCTCAGGGGTAAAATATCAGTGCATCACCTGGGAATTGACCTACAAACTTTGCAAGATGCAAGTCCAGTTCCCTAACTATTAGCCTATACTATGTCATTCATAGTTTATTGCGTTGATCAGGACTGTAGAAAGACATTTTGAAGTAGCATCTATTTCTTTTCCACAGTGTGATCTCAGGGATTTTCCTTCTACCGCTGTGCTAAGGAGAAACATGTTGTGTTGCACTTAGCATGTTATAAAGTTGCAATCCAAAAAGAAAGTTTTATTAACAACAACTGTTACGGACGCAAGTCAGATCGCATTTGTGCTGTTGCAGGTTGGTTTCTCCGTCTGTCCCTCTGTCTCTCTGTCTTTCTGTCCCTCTCCCAGGCATTGGTTTGGCTCCTCCCTGTTGTCCGTCAACCAATGGTGTTCATCTGCCTGTTTGTCCAGCGTCCAATCAGAGGGTCCTCCGCTTCTATTTAAACATTCCGCTCCCTCTGTATAGAAAAAAAGATTGCGCTTGCCACAGGCGTTTTGCTGTACTGTCTTGTGTGTGACGACTGTTTTGTGTCCACACTGTTCTAGCCTTTGTCTTTATTGTCCAAGATCACTGTGTTCGTTCGTCATCCTCCCGATCGTTAATGCCTCAGGGGAGGGTGAGGTATGTAGGTAAGATGCCCAAGGGCTTACACCTCGCAACACGCAGTTTGGACTTTGTATAAATACACCAGGCTAGTTTTCCCAGGCGGGTGCCGCCTCTTGTAATTCTGGGTTTAGTTTAGGTGGGACAGCCAGCCAGGTAAATAGGAAGACAAATTTGTGTATTTAGGTTAGGAAGACTAGGAAGTGCCAGGGCCTTAGAATTAGCTGGGGTGTTTTGTTGATTTCATTGCTTTGGTACCCGTTTGTTACGGCATCCTCCCCTTTGTCTCCCTATGTGTTCCCTCATGTTGAGGTGATGGTTATTATAATTATAATTATTTGTAAATTAACCTTTTGTTACTTTTGTTACTTTTACCCTCATTGTCCTTGTACTTCTGTTTTGCATTATCACATCATCGCCATTGCCCAGCATTGCATGCAGCCACGGCATGTTACGCTTCCTCCATTCTACTCCTAGACGAGCCATCTAAGGGTGGGTTCGTAACAACAACAAACAACAAAGAAATCCAATTCGACACAAGAAAACTTTCAAAACAGCTATTTGTGTAATTTTATGTACTGAGAAAATTCTATTTCTGTCAGGACAACTCACAAATTCAAATTATGTATTTTTACTCAATATCAATTTATGTACATGTATAGTATAATGAATATACAATTATTTTGGTTTGGATCTGAATGGATCTCTAGGTACTTCAGATTGCAGACATCAGCGTGCACTACCTATCAAACAGGGAGAATGATCTCTCCTACTAAACAGGAGATATACCAAATCCCCAAGTCCATAGAAGCAGATCCAAACAACAGGTGGAAGCTGGAGTGGTGGAGGGTGAACAGCAAGTTTTTTTTAGAGGAGTGGCAGTAGCAGCAGAACAAACAAGAGCAGCACAGGCAATAACAGTACAGGAGAGGTCTGACTCGCTTTTAAAAAGGGGTGCTCAATTAGTGATGTGTGCATGTGATTGGTTGAGTATCAGTGCATGTGTTTGCTGAGGCCGACAGCAAGGGTTTCCTCACAGAACTTTCTTTGTGCACTTTATGCGCGATGCTCATTTATCTGCAAGGGGAAAAAATTTGGCTCCTGTCATGAGCTGTAATTTAGTCGCACAAAGCTGCTCATTGCAGTGCCGCAGCTGCTAATGTGATATTAGCTAATTGTCACATTTGAATGAATAAATTACAATAAAAATTGTCGCAATTGTCGCACCGCTTACACCTTCAATTTGAAATGGCCTTAAAAAGAAGCAGTTCCTGGCTACATTTCTTTGTAGATGTACAAGTGAGGCTGTGCTCTCTGACACCAAGAGGGAATGTTCTAGTGATTAACTAGACCTTCAAATATGGTTGGGTATCCCAAACTGGGAGAAAATGAGGAGAAAAACGATCATTGTGACTTGTTGTATTGGAAAAGAAAAACTTGCCATTCCATTTTTACTGAGAATTACAATTTCTTATGAATTCTTTGTCACAAGCTCTCATTTAAAAAAACACAGATCCAGTAATTAAAAGTGTGTTGGTTCTAATTTAATGTGTGCAGGCTCATTTGGAAATATACTGTAGATGACAGTTGATTTTAGGTGTTTTAATCTATTCTCCATGGAAATCTCAATATAACTGTTATTGTTAAGAGTCTTGAAGAGTGACACATGATGAAACGTGAGACAAAGGATGTGTATCAATGTGTAATATGAAATAGAGGTGTAAAATAGAGACAGTTGCTGGCTCTGAGTAAAATAAAGGGAGTTATGGGTTCAGTGTAGAGTAGATGGAGTTCATGGTTCATAGTTATTGATTCCATGTTAAAAAGAGTTATTTATTCTGTGTAAAATAGAGGGAGTTATTGGCTCAGTGTAGAATAGAGGGCTTTATGGCTTCAGTGTAAAATAGAGGGAGTTATTGGTCAGTGTAGAATAGAAGGAGTTATGGGTTCAGTGTAGAATAGTGGGAGTTATTGGCTCAATGTAGAATAGAGGGATTTTACAGGTTCATTGTAGAATAGAGGGAGTTATTGGCTCAGTGTCGAATAGAGGGTGTTATGGGTTCAGTGCAGAATAAAGGGTGCTATGGGTTCAGTGTAGAATAGAGGGCTTTATGGCTTCAGTGTAAAATAGAGGGAGTTATTGGTCAGTGTAGAATAGAAGGAGTTATGGGTTCAGTGTAGAATAGTGGGAGTTATTGGCTCAATGTAGAATAGAGGGATTTTACAGGTTCATTGTAGAATAGAGGGAGTTATTGGCTCAGTGTCGAATAGAGGGTGTTATGGGTTCTGTGCAGAATAAAGGGTGCTATGAGTTCAGTGTAGAATAGAGGGATTTATGGCTTCAGTGTAAAACAGAGGGAGTTATTGGTCAGTGTAGAATAGCGGGAGTTATTGGCGCAGTGTAGAATAGAGGGAGCTATGGGTTCAGTGTAGAATAGATGGATTTATGGATTCAGTGTAAAATAGAGGGAGTTATTGGCTCAGTGTAGAATAGAGGGAGTTATTGGTCAGTGTAGAATAGAGGGCGTCATTGGTTCAGTGTAGAATAGCGGGAGGTATTGGCTCAGTGAAGAATAGAGGGAGTTATTTGCGCAGTGTAGAATAGAGGGTAATATGGGTTCAGTGTAGAATAGAGGGAGTTAAGGGTTCAGTGTAGAAGAGCGGGAGGTATTGGCTCAGTGAAGAATAGAGGGAGTTATTTGCGCAGTGTAGAATAGAGGGTAATATGGGTTCAGTGTAGAACAGAGGGAGTTATTGGTTCAGTTTAGAATAGAGGGAGTTATTGGCTCAGTGTAGAATAGAGGGTGTTATGGGTTCAGTGTAGAATACAGGGAGTTATTGGCTCAGTGTAGAATACAGGGAGTTATTGGCTCAGTGTAGAATAGAGGGAGTTATTGGCTCAGTGTAGAATAGAGGGTGTTATGGGTTCAGTGTAGAATAGAGGGAGGTATTGGCTCAGTGTAGAATAGAGGGTGTTATGGGTTCAGTGTAGGATAGAGGGAGTTATTGGCTCAGTGTAGAATAGAGGGAGTTATTGGCTCAGTGTAGAATAGAGGGAGTTATTGGTTCACTGTATAATAGAGGGCGTTATGGGTTCAGTGTAGAACAGAGGAAGTTATTGGTTTAGTGTAGAATAGAGGGAGTTATTGACTCAGTGTAGAATAGAGGGCGTTATGGGTTCAGTGTAGAATACAGGGAGTTATTGGCTCAGTGTAGAATACAGGGAGTTATTGGCTCGGTGTAGAATAGAGGGAGTTATTGGCTCAGTGTAGAATAGAGGGTGTTATGGGTTCAGTGTAGAATAGATAGAGTCATTAGTTCAGTGTAGAATACAGAGTGTTATGGGTTCATTGTAGAATAGAGGGACTTATTGGCTCAGTGTAGAATAGAGGATATTATGGGTTTAGTATAGAATTGAGGGAGTTATTGGCTCAGTGTACAATAGAGAGCGTTGTGGGTTCAGTGTAGAATAGAGGGAGTTATTGGCTCAGTGTAGAATAGAGGGAGTTATTGGCTCAGTGTAGAATAGAGGGAGTTATTGGTTCACTGTATAATAGAGGGCGTTATGGGTTCAGTGTAGAAAAGAGGAAGTTATTGGTTCAGTGTAGAATAGAGAGAGTTATTGGCTCAGTGTAGAATAGAGGGCGTTATGGGTTCAGTGTAGAATACAGGGAGTTATTGGCTCAGTGTAGAATACAGGGAGTTATTGGCTCAGTGTAGAATAGAGGGAGTTATTGGCTCAGTGTAGAATAGAGGGTGTTATGGGTTCAGTGTAGAATAGATAGAGTTATTAGTTCAGTGTAGAATACAGAGTGTTATGGGTTCATTGTAGAATAGAGGGACTTATTGGCTCAGCGTAGAATAGAGGGTGTTATGGGTTTAGTATAGAATTGAGGGAGTTATTGGCTCAGTGTACAATAGAGAGCGTTGTGGGTTCAGTGTAGAATAGAGGGAGTTATTGGCTCAGTGTAGAATAGAGGGTGTTATGGGTTCAGTGTAGAATAGAGGAAGTTATTGGCTCAGTGTAGAATAGAGGGAGTTATTGGCTCAGTGTAGAATAGAGGGAATTATTGGCTCACTGTATAATAGAGGGCGTTATGGGTTCAGTGTAGAACAGAGGAAGTTATTGGTTCAGTGTAGAATAGAGGGAGTTATTGGCTCAGTGTAGAATAGAGGGCGTTATGGGTTCAGTGTAGAATACAGGGAGTTATTGGCTCAGTGTAGAATACAGGGAGTTATTGGCTCAGTGTAGAATAGAGGGAGTTATTGGCTCAGTGTAGAATAGAGGGTGTTATGGGTTCAGTGTAGAATAGATAGAGTTATTAGTTCAGTGTAGAATACAGAGTGTTATTGGCTCAGTGTAGAATAGAGGGAGTTATTGGTTCACTGGATAATAGAGGGCGTTATGGGTTCAGTGTAGAACAGAGGAAGTTATTGGTTCAGTGTAGAATAGAGGGAGTTATTGGCTCAGTGTAGAATAGAGGGCATTATGGGTTCAGTGTAGAATACAGGGAGTTATTGGCTCAGTGTAGAATACAGGGAGTTATTGGCTCAGTGTAGAATAGAGGGAGTTATTGGCTCAGTGTAGAATAGAGGGTGTTATGGGTTCAGTGTAGAATACAGGGAGTTATTGGCTCAGTGTAGAATACAGTGAGTTATTGGCTCAGTGTAGAATAGAGGGAGTTATTGGCTCAGTGTATAATAGAGGGTGTTATGGGTTCAGTGTAGAATAGAGGGAGTTATTGGCTCAGTGTAGAATAGAGGGAGTTATTGGTTCACTGTATAATAGAGGGCGTTATGGGTTCAGTGTAGAACAGAGGAAGTTATTGGTTCAGTGTAGAATAGAGGGAGTTATTGGCTCAGTGTAGAATAGCTCAGTGTAGAATAGAGGGAGTTATTGGCTCAGTGTAGAATAGAGGGTGTTATTGGCTCAGTGTAGAATAGAGGGAGTTATTGACTCAGTGTAGAATAGAGGGAGTTATTGGTTCACTGTATAATAGAGGGCGTTATGGGTTCAGTGTAGAACAGAGGAAGTTATTGGTTCAGTGTTGAATAGAGGGAGTTATTGGCTCAGTGTAGAATAGAGGGAGTTATTGGCTCAGTGTAGAATACAGGGAGTTATTGGCTCAGTGTAGAATAGAGGGAGTTATTGGCTCAGTGTAGAATAGAGGGTGTTATGGGTTCAGTGTAGAATAGATAGAGTTATTAGTTCAGTGTAGAATACAGAGTGTTATGGGTTCATTGTAGAATAGAGGGACTTATTGGCTCAGCGTAGAATAGAGGGTGTTATGGGTTTAGTATAGAATTGAGGGAGTTATTGGCTCAGTGTACAATAGAGAGCGTTGTGGGTTCAGTGTAGAATAGAGGGAGTTATTGGCTCAGTGTAGAATAGAGGGTGTTATGGGTTCAGTGTAGAATAGAGGAAGTTATTGGCTCAGTGTAGAATAGAGGGAGTTATTGACTCAGTGTAGAATAGAGGGAGTTATTGGTTCACTGTATAATAGAGGGCGTTATGGGTTCAGTGTAGAACAGAGGAAGTTATTGGTTCAGTGTAGAATAGAGGGAGTTATTGGCTCAGTGTAGAATAGAGGGCGTTATGGGTTCAGTGTAGAATACAGGGAGTTATTGGCTCAGTGTAGAATACAGGGAGTTATTGGCTCAGTGTAGAATAGAGGGAGTTATTGGCTCAGTGTAGAATAGAGGGTGTTATGGGTTCAGTGTAGAATAGATAGAGTTATTAGTTCAGTGTAGAATACAGAGTGTTATGGGTTCATTGTAGAATAGAGGGACTTATTGGCTCAGCGTAGAATAGAGGGTGTTATGGGTTTAGTATAGAATTGAGGGAGTTATTGGCTCAGTGTACAATAGAGAGCGTTGTGGGTTCAGTGTAGAATAGAGCGAGTTATTGGCTCAGTGTAGAATAGAGGGAGTTATTGGCTCAGTGTAGAATAGAGGGTGTCATGGGTTCAGTGTAGAATATAGGGGGTTATTGGCTCAGTGTAGAATAGAGGAAGCTATTGGCTCAGTGTAGAATAGAGGGTGTTATGGGTTCAGTGTAGAATAGATAGAGTTATTAGTTCAGTGTAGAATACAGAGTGTTATGGGTTCATTGTAGAATAGAGGGACTTATTGGCTCAGCGTAGAATAGAGGGTGTTATGGGTTTAGTATAGAATTGAGGGAGTTATTGGCTCAGTGTACAATAGAGAGCGTTGTGGGTTCAGTGGAGAATAGAGGGAGTTATTGGCTCAGTGTAGAATAGAGGAAGTTATTGGCTCAGTGTAGAATAGAGGGTGTCATGGGTTCAGTGTAGAATAGAGGGGGTTATTGGCTCAGTGTAGAATGAAGGGAGTTATTGGCTCAGTGTAGAATACAGGGCATTATGTGCTCAGTGTAGAATAGAGGGTTTTATTGGCTCAATGTAGAATAGAGATTTTACGGGTTCAGTGTAGAATAGAGGGAGTTATTGGCAGAGTGTAGAATACAGGGAGTTATTGGTTCACTGTATAATTGAGGGCGTTATGGGTTCAGTGTAGAACAGAGGGAGTTATTGGTTCAGTGTAGAATAGAGGGAGTTATTGGCTCAGTGTAGAATAGAGGGCGTTATGGGTTCAGTGTAGAATACAGGGAGTTATTGGCTCAGTGTAGAATAGAGGGAGTTATTGGCTCAGTGTAGAATAGAGGGTGTTATGGGTTCAGTGTAGAATAGAGGGAGTTATTGGCTCAGTGTAGAATAGAGGGAGTTATTGGCTCAGTGTAGAATAGAGGGAGTTATTGGTTCACTGGATAATAGAGGGCGTTATGGGTTCAGTGTAGAACAGAGGAAGTTATTGGTTCAGTGTAGAATATAGGGAGTTATTGGCTCAGTGTAGAATAGAGGGCATTATGGGTTCAGTGTAGAATACAGGGAGTTATTGGCTCAGTGTAGAATACAGGGAGTTATTGGCTCAGTGTAGAATAGAGGGAGTTATTGGCTCAGTGTAGAATATAGGGTGTTATGGGTTCAGTGTAGAATAGATGGTGTTATGGGTTTAGTATAGAATTGAGGGAGTTATTGGCTCAGTGTACAATAGAGAGCGTTGTGGGTTCAGTGTAGAATAGAGGGCGTTATTGGCTCAGTGTAGAATGAAGGGAGTTATTGGCTCAGTGTAGAATACAGGGCATTATGTGCTCAGTGTAGAATAGAGGGAGTTATTGGCACAGTGTAGAATACAGGGAGTTATTGGTTCACTGTATAATAGAGGGCGTTATTGGCTCAGTGTAGAATGAAGGGAGTTATTGGCTCAGTGTAGAATAGAGATTTTACGGGTTCAGTGTAGAATAGAGGGAGTTATTGGCACAGTGTAGAATACAGGGAGTTATTGGTTCACTGTATAATAGAGGGCGTTATGGGTTCAGTGTAGAACAGAGGGAGTTATTGGTTCAGTGTAGAATAGAGGGAGTTATTGGCTCAGTGTAGAATAGAGGGCGTTATGGGTTCAGTGTAGAATAGAGGGTGTTATGGGTTCAGTGTAGAATAGAGGGAGTTATTGGCTCAGTGTAGAATAGAGGATGTTATGGGTTCAGTGTAGAATAGAGGGAGTTATTGGCTCAGTGTAGAATAGAGGATGTTATGGGTTCAGTGTAGAATAGAGGGAGTTATTGGCTCAGTGTAGAATAGAGGGAGTTATTGGCTCATTGTAGAATAGAGGGAGTTATTGGTTCACTGTATAATAGAGGGCGTTATGGGTTCAGTTTAGAACAGAGGGAATTATTGGTTCAGTGTAGAATAGAGGGAGTTATTGGCTCAGTGTAGAATAGAGGGCGTTATGGGTTCAGTGTAGAATACAGGGAGTTATTGGCTCAGTGTAGAATACAGGGAGTTATTGGCTCAGTGTAGAATAGAGGGAGTTATTGGCTCAGTGTAGAATAGAGGGTGTTATGGGTTCAGTGTAGAATAGAGGGAGTTATTGGCTCAGTGTAGAATAGAGGGTGTTATGGGTTCAGTGTAGAATAGAGGGAGTTATTGGCTCAGTGTAGAATAGAGGGAGTTATTGGCTCAGTGTAGAATAGAGGGTGGTATGGGTTCAGTGTAGAATAGATAGAGTTATTAGTTCAGTGTAGAATACAGAGTGTTATGGGTTCATTGTAGAATAGAGGGACTTATTGGCTCAGCGTAGAATAGAGGGTGTTATGGGTTTAGTATAGAATTGAGGGAGTTATTGGCTCAGTGTACAATAGAGAGCGTTGTGGGTTCAGTGGAGAATAGAGGGAGTTATTGGCTCAGTGTAGAATAAAGGGAGTTATTGGCTCAGTGTAGAATAGAGGGTGTCATGGGTTCAGTGTAGAATACAGGGAGTTATTGGCTCAGTGTAGAATAGAGGGAGTTATTGGCTCAGTGTAGAATAGAGGGTGTCATGGGTTCAGTGTAGAATATAGGGGGTTATTGGCTCAGTGTAGAATAGAGGAAGCTATTGGCTCAGTGTAGAATAGAGGGTGTTATGGGTTCAGTGTAGAATAGATAGAGTTATTAGTTCAGTGTAGAATACAGAGTGTTATGGGTTCATTGTAGAATAGAGGGACTTATTGGCTCAGCGTAGAATAGAGGGTGTTATGGGTTTAGTATAGAATTGAGGGAGTTATTGGCTCAGTGTACAATAGAGAGCGTTGTGGGTTCAGTGGAGAATAGAGGGAGTTATTGGCTCAGTGTAGAATAGAGGAAGTTATTGGCTCAGTGTAGAATAGAGGGTGTCATGGGTTCAGTGTAGAATAGAGGGGGTTATTGGCTCAGTGTAGAATGAAGGGAGTTATTGGCTCAGTGTAGAATACAGGGCATTATGTGCTCAGTGTAGAATAGAGGGTTTTATTGGCTCAATGTAGAATAGAGATTTTACGGGTTCAGTGTAGAATAGAGGGAGTTATTGGCACAGTGTAGAATACAGGGAGTTATTGGTTCACTGTATAATTGAGGGCGTTATGGGTTCAGTGTAGAACAGAGGGAGTTATTGGTTCAGTGTAGAATAGAGGGAGTTATTGGCTCAGTGTAGAATAGAGGGCGTTATGGGTTCAGTGTAGAATACAGGGAGTTATTGGCTCAGTGTAGAATAGAGGGAGTTATTGGCTCAGTGTAGAATAGAGGGTGTTATGGGTTCAGTGTAGAATAGAGGGAGTTATTGGCTCAGTGTAGAATAGAGGGAGTTATTGGCTCAGTGTAGAATAGAGGGAGTTATTGGTTCACTGGATAATAGAGGGCGTTATGGGTTCAGTGTAGAACAGAGGAAGTTATTGGTTCAGTGTAGAATATAGGGAGTTATTGGCTCAGTGTAGAATAGAGGGCATTATGGGTTCAGTGTAGAATACAGGGAGTTATTGGCTCAGTGTAGAATACAGGGAGTTATTGGCTCAGTGTAGAATAGAGGGAGTTATTGGCTCAGTGTAGAATATAGGGTGTTATGGGTTCAGTGTAGAATAGATGGTGTTATGGGTTTAGTATAGAATTGAGGGAGTTATTGGCTCAGTGTACAATAGAGAGCGTTGTGGGTTCAGTGTAGAATAGAGGGCGTTATTGGCTCAGTGTAGAATGAAGGGAGTTATTGGCTCAGTGTAGAATACAGGGCATTATGTGCTCAGTGTAGAATAGAGGGAGTTATTGGCACAGTGTAGAATACAGGGAGTTATTGGTTCACTGTATAATAGAGGGCGTTATTGGCTCAGTGTAGAATGAAGGGAGTTATTGGCTCAGTGTAGAATAGAGATTTTACGGGTTCAGTGTAGAATAGAGGGAGTTATTGGCACAGTGTAGAATACAGGGAGTTATTGGTTCACTGTATAATAGAGGGCGTTATGGGTTCAGTGTAGAACAGAGGGAGTTATTGGTTCAGTGTAGAATAGAGGGAGTTATTGGCTCAGTGTAGAATAGAGGGCGTTATGGGTTCAGTGTAGAATAGAGGGTGTTATGGGTTCAGTGTAGAATAGAGGGAGTTATTGGCTCAGTGTAGAATAGAGGATGTTATGGGTTCAGTGTAGAATAGAGGGAGTTATTGGCTCAGTGTAGAATAGAGGATGTTATGGGTTCAGTGTAGAATAGAGGGAGTTATTGGCTCAGTGTAGAATAGAGGGAGTTATTGGCTCATTGTAGAATAGAGGGAGTTATTGGTTCACTGTATAATAGAGGGCGTTATGGGTTCAGTTTAGAACAGAGGGAATTATTGGTTCAGTGTAGAATAGAGGGAGTTATTGGCTCAGTGTAGAATAGAGGGCGTTATGGGTTCAGTGTAGAATACAGGGAGTTATTGGCTCAGTGTAGAATACAGGGAGTTATTGGCTCAGTGTAGAATAGAGGGAGTTATTGGCTCAGTGTAGAATAGAGGGTGTTATGGGTTCAGTGTAGAATAGAGGGAGTTATTGGCTCAGTGTAGAATAGAGGGTGTTATGGGTTCAGTGTAGAATAGAGGGAGTTATTGGCTCAGTGTAGAATAGAGGGAGTTATTGGCTCAGTGTAGAATAGAGGGTGGTATGGGTTCAGTGTAGAATAGATAGAGTTATTAGTTCAGTGTAGAATACAGAGTGTTATGGGTTCATTGTAGAATAGAGGGACTTATTGGCTCAGCGTAGAATAGAGGGTGTTATGGGTTTAGTATAGAATTGAGGGAGTTATTGGCTCAGTGTACAATAGAGAGCGTTGTGGGTTCAGTGGAGAATAGAGGGAGTTATTGGCTCAGTGTAGAATAAAGGGAGTTATTGGCTCAGTGTAGAATAGAGGGTGTCATGGGTTCAGTGTAGAATACAGGGAGTTATTGGCTCAGTGTAGAATAGAGGGAGTTATTGGCTCAGTGTAGAATAGAGGGTGTCATGGGTTCAGTGTAGAATATAGGGGGTTATTGGCTCAGTGTAGAATAGAGGAAGCTATTGGCTCAGTGTAGAATAGAGGGTGTTATGGGTTCAGTGTAGAATAGATAGAGTTATTAGTTCAGTGTAGAATACAGAGTGTTATGGGTTCATTGTAGAATAGAGGGACTTATTGGCTCAGCGTAGAATAGAGGGTGTTATGGGTTTAGTATAGAATTGAGGGAGTTATTGGCTCAGTGTACAATAGAGAGCGTTGTGGGTTCAGTGGAGAATAGAGGGAGTTATTGGCTCAGTGTAGAATAGAGGAAGTTATTGGCTCAGTGTAGAATAGAGGGTGTCATGGGTTCAGTGTAGAATAGAGGGGGTTATTGGCTCAGTGTAGAATGAAGGGAGTTATTGGCTCAGTGTAGAATACAGGGCATTATGTGCTCAGTGTAGAATAGAGGGTTTTATTGGCTCAATGTAGAATAGAGATTTTACGGGTTCAGTGTAGAATAGAGGGAGTTATTGGCACAGTGTAGAATACAGGGAGTTATTGGTTCACTGTATAATTGAGGGCGTTATGGGTTCAGTGTAGAACAGAGGGAGTTATTGGTTCAGTGTAGAATAGAGGGAGTTATTGGCTCAGTGTAGAATAGAGGGCGTTATGGGTTCAGTGTAGAATACAGGGAGTTATTGGCTCAGTGTAGAATAGAGGGAGTTATTGGCTCAGTGTAGAATAGAGGGTGTTATGGGTTCAGTGTAGAATAGAGGGAGTTATTGGCTCAGTGTAGAATAGAGGGAGTTATTGGCTCAGTGTAGAATAGAGGCAGTTATTGGTTCACTGGATAATAGAGGGCGTTATGGGTTCAGTGTAGAACAGAGGAAGTTATTGGTTCAGTGTAGAATATAGGGAGTTATTGGCTCAGTGTAGAATAGAGGGCATTATGGGTTCAGTGTAGAATACAGGGAGTTATTGGCTCAGTGTAGAATACAGGGAGTTATTGGCTCAGTGTAGAATAGAGGGAGTTATTGGCTCAGTGTAGAATAGAGGGTGTTATGGGTTCAGTGTAGAATAGATGGTGTTATGGGTTTAGTATAGAATTGAGGGAGTTATTGGCTCAGTGTACAATAGAGAGCGTTGTGGGTTCAGTGTAGAATAGAGGGCGTTATTGGCTCAGTGTAGAATGAAGGGAGTTATTGGCTCAGTGTAGAATACAGGGCATTATGTGCTCAGTGTAGAATAGAGGGAGTTATTGGCACAGTGTAGAATACAGGGAGTTATTGGTTCACTGTATAATAGAGGGCGTTATTGGCTCAGTGTAGAATGAAGGGAGTTATTGGCTCAGTGTAGAATACAGGGCATTATGTGCTCAGTGTAGAATAGAGGGTGTTATTGGCTCAGTGTAGAATAGAGATTTTACGGGTTCAGTGTAGAATAGAGGGAGTTATTGGCACAGTGTAGAATACAGGGAGTTATTGGTTCACTGTATAATAGAGGGCGTTATGGGTTCAGTGTAGAACAGAGGGAGTTATTGGTTCAGTGTAGAATAGAGGGAGTTATTGGCTCAGTGTAGAATAGAGGGCGTTATGGGTTCAGTGTAGAATAGAGGGTGTTATGGGTTCAGTGTAGAATAGAGGGAGTTATTGGCTCAGTGTAGAATAGAGGATGTTATGGGTTCAGTGTAGAATAGAGGGAGTTATTGGCTCAGTGTAGAATAGAGGATGTTATGGGTTCAGTGTAGAATAGAGGGAGTTATTGGCTCAGTGTAGAATAGAGGGAGTTATTGGCTCAGTGTAGAATAGAGGGAGTTATTGGTTCACTGTATAATAGAGGGCGTTATGGGTTCAGTTTAGAACAGAGGGAATTATTGGTTCAGTGTAGAATAGAGGGAGTTATTGGCTCAGTGTAGAATAGAGGTCGTTATGGGTTCAGTGTAGAATACAGGGAGTTATTGGCTCAGTGTAGAATACAGGGAGTTATTGGCTCAGTGTAGAATAGAGGGAGTTATTGGCTCAGTGTAGAATAGAGGGTGTTATGGGTTCAGTGTAGAATAGAGGGAGTTATTGGCTCAGTGTAGAATAGAGGGTGTTATGGGTTCAGTGTAGAATAGAGGGAGTTATTGGCTCAGTGTAGAATAGAGGGAGTTATTGGCTCAGTGTAGAATAGAGGGTGGTATGGGTTCAGTGTAGAATAGATAGAGTTATTAGTTCAGTGTAGAATACAGAGTGTTATGGGTTCATTGTAGAATAGAGGGACTTATTGGCTCAGCGTAGAATAGAGGGTGTTATGGGTTTAGTATAGAATTGAGGGAGTTATTGGCTCAGTGTACAATAGAGAGCGTTGTGGGTTCAGTGGAGAATAGAGGAAGTTATTGGCTCAGTGTAGAATAAAGGGAGTTATTGGCTCAGTGTAGAATAGAGGGTGTCATGGGTTCAGTGTAGAATAGAGGGGGTTATTGGCTCAGTGTAGAATGAAGGGATTTATTGGCTCAGTGTAGAATACAGGGCATTATGTGCTCAGTGTAGAATAGAGGGTGTTATTGGCTCAGTGTAGAATAGAGATTTTACGGGTTCAGTGTAGAATAGAGGGAGTTATTGGCACAGTGTAGAATACAGGGAGTTATTGGCTCAGTGTAGAATAGAGGGAGTTATTGGTCAGTGTAGAATAGAGGGCGTCATTGGTTCAGTGTAGAATAGCGGGAGGTATTGGCTCAGTGAAGAATAGAGGGAGTTATTTGCGCAGTGTAGAATAGAGGGTAATATGGGTTCAGTGTAGAATAGAGGGAGTTAAGGCTTCAGTGTAGAATAGAGGGTAATATGGGTTCAGTGTAGAATAGAGGGAGTTATTGGCTCAGTGGAGAATAGAGGGAGTTCTTTTGCGCAGTGTAAAATAGAGGGTGTTCTGGGTTCAGTGTAGAATAGAGGTCATTATTGGCTCAGTGTAGAATAGAGGGTGTTATTGGCTCAGTGTAGGATAGCGGGAGGTATTGGCTCAGTGAAGAATAGAGGGCGTTATTTGCGCAGTGTAGAATAGAAGGTGTTATGAGTTCAGTGTAGAATAGAGGGAGTTATGGGTTCAGTGTAGAATAGAGGGCATTATTGGCTCAGTGTAGAATAGAGGGAGTTATTGGCTCAGTGTAGAATAGAGGGCATTATGGGTTCAGTGTAGAATACAGGGAGTTATTGGCTCAGTGTAGAATACAGGGAGTTATTGGCTCAGTGTAGAATAGAGGGAGTTATTGGCTCAGTGTAGAATAGAGGGTGTTATGGGTTCAGTGTAGAATACAGGGAGTTATTGGCTCAGTGTAGAATACAGGGAGTTATTGGCTCAGTGTAGAATAGAGGGAGTTATTGGCTCAGTGTAGAATAGAGGGTGTTATGGGTTCAGTGTAGAATAGAGGGAGTTATTGGCTCAGTGTAGAATAGAGGGAGTTATTGGTTCACTGTATAATAGAGGGCGTTATGGGTTCAGTGTAGAACAGAGGAAGTTATTGGTTCAGTGTAGAATAGAGGGAGTTATTGGCTCAGTGTAGAATAGCTCAGTGTAGAATAGAGGGAGTTATTGGCTCAGTGTAGAATAGAGGGTGTTATTGGCTCAGTGTAGAATAGAGGGAGTTATTGGCTCAGTGTAGAATAGAGGGAGTTATTGGTTCACTGTATAATAGAGGGCGTTATGGGTTCAGTGTAGAACAGAGGAAGTTATTGGTTCAGTGTAGAATAGAGGGAGTTATTGGCTCAGTGTAGAATAGAGGGAGTTATTGGCTCAGTGTAGAATACAGGGAGTTATTGGCTCAGTGTAGAATAGAGGGAGTTATTGGCTCAGTGTAGAATAGAGGGTGTTATGGGTTCAGTGTAGAATAGATAGAGTTATTAGTTCAGTGTAGAATACAGAGTGTTATGGGTTCATTGTAGAATAGAGGGACTTATTGGCTCAGCGTAGAATAGAGGGTGTTATGGGTTTAGTATAGAATTGAGGGAGTTATTGGCTCAGTGTACAATAGAGAGCGTTGTGGGTTCAGTGTAGAATAGAGGGAGTTATTGGCTCAGTGTAGAATAGAGGGTGTTATGGGTTCAGTGTAGAATAGAGGAAGTTATTGGCTCAGTGTAGAATAGAGGGAGTTATTGGCTCAGTGTAGAATAGAGGGAGTTATTGGTTCACTGTATAATAGAGGGCGTTATGGGTTCAGTGTAGAACAGAGGAAGTTATTGGTTCAGTGTAGAATAGAGGGAGTTATTGGCTCAGTGTAAAATAGAGGGCGTTATGGGTTCAGTGTAGAATACAGGGAGTTATTGGCTCAGTGTAGAATACAGGGAGTTATTGGCTCAGTGTAGAATAGAGGGAGTTATTGGCTCAGTGTAGAATAGAGGGTGTTATGGGTTCAGTGTAGAATAGATAGAGTTATTAGTTCAGTGTAGAATACAGAGTGTTATGGGTTCATTGTAGAATAGAGGGACTTATTGGCTCAGCGTAGAATAGAGGGTGTTATGGGTTTAGTATAGAATTGAGGGAGTTATTGGCTCAGTGTACAATAGAGAGCGTTGTGGGTTCAGTGTAGAATAGAGCGAGTTATTGGCTCAGTGTAGAATAGAGGGAGTTATTGGCTCAGTGTAGAATAGAGGGTGTCATGGGTTCAGTGTAGAATATAGGGGGTTATTGGCTCAGTGTAGAATAGAGGAAGTTATTGGCTCAGTGTAGAATAGAGGGTGTTATGGGTTCAGTGTAGAATAGATAGAGTTATTAGTTCAGTGTAGAATACAGAGTGTTATGGGTTCATTGTAGAATAGAGGGACTTATTGGCTCAGCGTAGAATAGAGGGTGTTATGGGTTTAGTATAGAATTGAGGGAGTTATTGGCTCAGTGTACAATAGAGAGCGTTGTGGGTTCAGTGGAGAATAGAGGGAGTTATTGGCTCAGTGTAGAATAGAGGAAGTTATTGGCTCAGTGTAGAATAGAGGGTGTCATGGGTTCAGTGTAGAATGAAGGTAGTTATTGGCTCAGTGTAGAATACAGGGCATTATGTGCTCAGTGTAGAATAGAGGGTGTTATTGGGTCAATGTAGAATAGAGATTTTACGGGTTCAGTGTAGAATAGAGGGAGTTATTGGCACAGTGTAGAATACAGGGAGTTATTGGTTCACTGTATAATAGAGGGCGTTATGGGTTCAGTGTAGAACAGAGGGAGTTATTGGTTCAGTGTAGAATAGAGGGAGTTATTGGCTCAGTGTAGAATAGAGGGCGTTATGGGTTCAGTGTAGAATACAGGGAGTTATTGGCTCAGTGTAGAATAGAGGGAGTTATTGGCTCAGTGTAGAATAGAGGGTGTTATGGGTTCAGTGTAGAATAGAGGGAGTTATTGGCTCAGTGTAGAATAGAGGGAGTTATTGGCTCAGTGTAGAAGAGAGGGAGTTATTGGTTCACTGGATAATAGAGGGCGTTATGGGTTCAGTGTAGAACAGAGGAAGTTATTGGTTCAGTGTAGAATAGAGGGAGTTATTGGCTCAGTGTAGAATAGAGGGCATTATGGGTTCAGTGTAGAATACAGGGAGTTATTGGCTCAGTGTAGAATACAGGGAGTTATTGGCTCAGTGTAGAATAGAGGGAATTATTGGCTCAGTGTAGAATAGAGGGTGTTATGGGTTCAGTGTAGAATAGATGGTGTTATGGGTTTAGTATAGAATTGAGGGAGTTATTGGCTCAGTGTACAATAGAGAGCGTTGTGGGTTCAGTGTAGAATAGAGGGCGTTATTGGCTCAGTGTAGAATGAAGGGAGTTATTGGCTCAGTGTAGAATACAGGGCATTATGTGCTCAGTGTAGAATAGAGGGAGTTATTGGCACAGTGTAGAATACAGGGAGTTATTGGTTCACTGTATAATAGAGGGCGTTATTGGCTCAGTGTAGAATGAAGGGAGTTATTGGCTCAGTGTAGAATACAGGGCATTATGTGCTCAGTGTAGAATAGAGGGTGTTATTGGCTCAGTGTAGAATAGAGATTTTACGGGTTCAGTGTAGAATAGAGGGAGTTATTGGCACAGTGTAGAATACAGGGAGTTATTGGTTCACTGTATAATAGAGGGCGTTATGGGTTCAGTGTAGAACAGAGGGAGTTATTGGTTCAGTGTAGAATAGAGGGAGTTATTGGCTCAGTGTAGAATAGAGGGCGTTATGGGTTCAGTGTAGAATACAGGGAGTTATTGGCTCAGTGTAGAATACAGGGAGTTATTGGCTCAGTGTAGAATAGAGGGAGTTATTGGCTCAGTGTAGAATAGAGGGTGTTATGGGTTCAGTGTAGAATAGAGGGAGTTATTGGCTCAGTGTAGAATAGAGGGAGTTATTGGCTCAGTGTAGAATACAGGGAGTTATTGGCTCAGTGTAGAATAGAGGGAGTTATTGGCTCAGTGTAGAATAGAGGGTGTTATGGGTTCAGTGTAGAATAGAGGGAGTTATTGGCTCAGTGTAGAATAGAGGATGTTATGGGTTCAGTGTAGAATAGAGGGAGTTATTGGCTCAGTGTAGAATAGAGGGAGTTATTGGCTCAGTGTAGAATAGAGGGCGTTATGGGTTCAGTGTAGAATACAGGGAGTTATTGGCTCAGTGTAGAATACAGGGAGTTATTGGCTCAGTGTAGAATAGAGGGAGTTATTGGCTCAGTGTAGAATAGAGGGTGTTATGGGTTCAGTGTAGAATAGAGGGAGTTATTGGCTCAGTGTAGAATACAGGGAGTTATTGGCTCAGTGTAGAATAGAGGGAGTTATTGGCTCAGTGTAGAATAGAGGGTGTTATGGGTTCAGTGTAGAATAGAGGGAGTTATTGGCTCAGTGTAGAATAGAGGATGTTATGGGTTCAGTGTAGAATAGAGGGAGTTATTGGCTCAGTGTAGAATAGAGGGAGTTATTGGCTCAGTGTAGAATAGAGGGAGTTATTGGTTCACTGTATAATAGAGGGCGTTATGGGTTCAGTTTAGAACAGAGGGAATTATTGGTTCAGTGTAGAATAGAGGGAGTTATTGGCTCAGTGTAGAATAGAGGGCGTTATGGGTTCAGTGTAGAATACAGGGAGTTATTGGCTCAGTGTAGAATACAGGGAGTTATTGGCTCAGTGTAGAATAGAGGGAGTTATTGGCTCAGTGTAGAATAGGGGGTGTTATGGGTTCAGTGTAGAATAGAGGGAGTTATTGGCTCAGTGTAGAATAGAGGGTGTTATGGGTTCAGTGTAGAATAGAGGGAGTTATTGGCTCAGTGTAGAATAGAGGGAGTTATTGGCTCAGTGTAGAATAGAGGGTGGTATGGGTTCAGTGTAGAATAGATAGAGTTATTAGTTCAGTGTAGAATACAGAGTGTTATGGGTTCATTGTAGAATAGAGGGACTTATTGGCTCAGCGTAGAATAGAGGGTGTTATGGGTTTAGTATAGAATTGAGGGAGTTATTGGCTCAGTGTACAATAGAGAGCGTTGTGGGTTCAGTGGAGAATAGAGGGAGTTATTGGCTCAGTGTAGAATAAAGGGAGTTATTGGCTCAGTGTAGAATAGAGGGTGTCATGGGTTCAGTGTAGAATAGAGGGGGTCATTGGCTCAGTGTAGAATGAAGGGAGTTATTGGCTCAGTGTAGAATACAGGGCATTATGTGCTCAGTGTAGAATAGAGGGTGTTATTGGCTCAGTGTAGAATAGAGATTTTACGGGTTCAGTGTAGAATAGAGGGAGTTATTGGCACAGTGTAGAATACAGGGAGTTATTGGCTCAGTGTAGAATAGAGGGAGTTATTGGTCAGTGTAGAATAGAGGGCGTCATTGGTTCAGTGTAGAATAGCGGGAGGTATTGGCTCAGTGAAGAATAGAGGGAGTTATTTGCGCAGTGTAGAATAGAGGGTAATATGGGTTCAGTGTAGAATAGAGGGAGTTAAGGGTTCAGTGTAGAATAGAGGGTAATATGGGTTCAGTGTAGAATAGAGGGAGTTATTGGCTCAGTGTAGAATAGAGGGAGTTATTTTGCGCAGTGTAAAATAGAGGGTGTTCTGGGTTCAGTGTAGAATAGAGGTCATTATTGGCTCAGTGTAGAATAGAGGGTGTTATTGGCTCAGTGTAGGATAGCGGGAGGTATTGGCTCAGTGAAGAATAGAGGGCGTTATTTGCGCAGTGTAGAATAGAAGGTGTTATGAGTTCAGTGTAGAATAGAGGGAGTTATGGGTTCAGTGTAGAATAGAGGGCATTATTGGCTCAGTGTAGAATAGAGGGTGTTATTGGCTCAGTGTAGGATAGCGGGAGGTATTGGCTCAGTGAAGAATAGAGGGCGTTATTTGCGCAGTGTAGAATAGAAGGTGTTATGAGTTCAGTGTAGAATAGAGGGAGTTATGAGTCCAGTGTAGAATAGAGGGAGTTATGGGTTCAGTGTAGAATAGAGGGAGGTATTGTTTCAGTGTAAAATAGAGTTATTGGATCCATGTAAAATATAGTTATTGGTTCAGTGTAAAATAGAGGGAGTTCTATGTTCAGTGTAAAACAGAGAGAGGTGCAGTCAGCAGTAGAAAAGGCAGCAGTGGCTTTTACAGCTCATACTCCTGCCTGACCTCAACATGTGGTATGTATAAGCGCATGTGCGCGTGCATGAGCATTATGCCTATGAGTGCACGCAAGCACGGGTGTGTTCTGTGTCCTGCTATAGAGTGTGTGTGCATGCACGTGTGTGTCCTCCGAGAGAGTGCCTGCGCATGTGTGCATTTGTGCACATGGGTGTGTGTCTGTCGGCTCGAGTTTCGGTGACGGCAAGCGGCTGCCCCTTAGGGGGGGCAGCGGGCCTGCAGGGCCAAGTTCCTGCTCATCAGCAGGATTAGGCCAAAATCCAGTGATGGCCAATGACCCCCTGGGAATGCGGGCACCACGCTGGGGCCCGGCTCGCCTTTTTCCAACACCACCACTGCACGAAAAAGGCGCATTTACGAGGCGGTGCATAAATCCAAAAACGGACACATTTCCCGCCGTGCGCACTGTACATCAATGCCGGAAACAGACATAGTTTAGTGCATTGGCTTAAATTACCAGACATGGCCGTCCACTTCCATCCATCTATTAGGATACGCCGTGAAATTTCAGTGCTGGCAGTCCAGGAATCAATCGAGAATATCCGAGTACAGAAATCCCCAATCAGGCCCGGGAGTGTGCAGACGTTTCTCGAATATACGCGTCTACACGGGAAACTGGCGCTCACGACCGGTACACCCCAAATTTCACTGAAATTTAACAGGTCGGATATCTTCCAGAAACTCCTATTTTCATGCAGTTCACCCCACTGCAGTCCCGCTTACCGAAAGTTCTCACGCTCGCAGACACGCCCAGAGTGTTGCTGGAGAGCGGCCAAGCTTCCACACTTTCCATTCCAAACTGTTCCACAAGCTTCCATTTCAGGCTGGCCTTGCTCTCTTGGTTTTCTGTGCTGATGCAGGTGAAGGGGATTGATTCCTGTCGAGGGCACTTCTGCAGCCGCCTGACTTTATTTCAAGGGGGCATCTTGGGGGTGGGGTGGGGGGGGGGGGGCACCAGAAATGGGTGAGACGTAAACATGAATGCAACCGCAACAATAAAACGACAATAAAAACATGTGTTTTTGGAGCCTTGGAAATGTGAAGTGACAAAGGGTGCCCTTTGTGTGGAAATTGATGTGGCGCGAGGCTGACACCGTGCACCCTCTAGGGGTTAACCTTATATTCAAGATCAAATGATAAAAGTAGGTCAGGGGGAAGGGAGGGAGAAAGAGAGAAAGAGAAGAGCATGAAATGGACAGAGGGAGACAGGAAACAAGGGATGAGGGTACAGAATGAAAGAGTGGGTGAGAGGAGTGTAGTGCTTCTCTGCGATAGAGAAAAGAGAAAGGGTGATGGGTAAAAGGAGAGAGTAGTCTTGCCTTGACTCCATGAGTAGAAGACAGGGAGGAAACGCCCATTAGACGTGTGACAGTGGAGCAGCCAAGCCACCAGCTTACGGAGGCCCAGGCCTCTGTGCGCCACTTGGCAGCGTGTGATATTTCCCTGACACAGGGTGTGCCACAGCTGGCGCCCTGCGTGAAGAGACGTGAACAGCTGGGCCACAGCCAGCCAAGACCGCCCTATGCCCTCTTCAAGAGCTGCGCGGCAGTTACAGTAAGGCGCGCCACACTGTAACTGAAGTTCACCGCGCTGTAATTGTGACCAAACACACTGTAACTGGAGTCACCTGCCAAGTTAATTATGGTATAGTCAAGTGCACTATAAGTATGCCCAACACCACAATGTAACTGGAGTTTTATGCACTCAAATGCACTGTAACTGGAGTCACCAGCCAAAGATATAGAACCATAGATGTGACATATGGCATAGATAATGGCACAATTTTTGAGACCATACCCAGGTAAGATGGTGACCAGTAATCATGGTTTTATATCAATGAACCAATCATCAGCTATCTGGCTTCTGAGACCCAATAATGATATCACTGTGGGTTAGAAAGTACATGGCACTTTTGCCATAGGTTCCTATTATAGCTGTAAGGGGGAGTGTAAGGTTTGGAGAACCAAGCACCACAACCAAGAGATCTGAAAGCGTATTTCATGAGAAATACGCCAATAAGCGGACAGCTCCACAGTACAAGGAGAAATTAAACAAAATAATGGAAATCAAAACCTCCCGGCGTAAGCCAACACAAAACCACACCAGAAGAAGGCAAACTCGTCAATAGCGAGTAATAAAACAACAAAGGAACCTCACGCACTCACACAAGGCGTATAACTGGAGGTCAGAGAAAAACAAAAGAAAGCCCGTGTAACAAGGGCAAAAGAAACGTAATAGAAAAAGAACCTGTTACCTACAGCTCTAGGTGTGAAGGAGCTGAACAAAAGGTAACAGGTAGAGGAAATATAAAAGGATAACGAGAGAAAAGGAAACAAAAAGACTAACTAATCTTTACCCTAACTCTTAACCGGAGTACCTACGTTTCTGAAGAGTAACAACCAGAAACGTAGAGACCGCTATCCTTTACCTTACCGACTCCGATAGTCAAATAGCAATGACAATATCGAAGCGTCAGAAATGCGGAAGTCCTGGGCTCTTTATAACCGGCAGGAAATCCAAAACAGGTGAAAGGAATAATTGCCGGGAGACATTCAAACACTGAAACGGAGGCGGAAAAATCCGATAGATTGCACCGATGTCGTCAAACAAAAGAACGACCGCAGAAACAACAGCAGGTTGCCAGAAACCATGACAATAGCTGTACCCAGGTAAGATGGCTGCCAAATAGTTCAATTTCAGAATTTCAAATTACTATTACATTACATGATATGTCACATCTATGGTTCTATATCTATGTCACCAACACTTCACTTATGATCCACCACGCTGTGACCATGGTCAACTACATTGTAACTGGAGTGCAACACAAATATGGCCCACTGCATTATAATTTTGGTCCATTCCACTGTAACTGTGGTTCACAGAACCGTACCTATGGCCCTCTGCCCTCTTACCTTCTTGCCATTCGCAGTAATTGGTGTAGTTTCGCGTGACGGGATTTACAGGTCAAAAACATGAGGACTGCCTGCTGTTTGTGCAGGGCTCCATGGTTCTGCTCCCTTTAGCTTGTGTCCATCTCTGGCCAGTACTTGCCCCTTTTGTTAATCGAAATTAGCACCCGTCCCCTAACATTGACTCGTTATGTCGGATGGAATCAACTTTGCGCCGGGAGGCCCGGGGGTTGCCGGCTCTAACGAGCCCGAGATCCTAATTAGACACTAACAGGGGGGAGGGGGGGGTGCTGGCATAAAGGGCCCTGCTGGGATTCGTGTGGCCTCTGGCACGGGGGTATTTATACACTGCACACCTACACATTGAGAGCATCCCTGGTCCCAGGCGGCGCCGCACGCTCTGCCATCACAACCGCTATCAGTCCGGGACGGCGGATTGTCCGGATTCGCGCCCGCGTTGAGATCGGTCAAACACAGCCCAGGAGGACAAAACAAAACTTCTTCATCTGCTAAATGTTAGAGCACTGTGGTGTGAGTGGCCAGTCACAGCACAGACAGCTGCTCATTTACAACATGTTACGCACACTCATACGTGCGCGCACTTATGCACACACATACACATGCAGATACACACTTATACATATGCGCGCACAGCCGCGCACACACACTCACGGAAACACACACACACACACACACACATACAGTGCAGTCCGTAAATATTTGGACAGTGACGCAATTTTTGTTGTTTTGGTACTGTACGCCAGCACATTGGATTTGAAACGGAACCGTGATTATGAGATTAAAGTGCAGACTTTCAGCTTTAATTTGAGGGTTTTTACATCCATATTGGGTGAACCGTGTAGCAATTGTAGCCATTTTTATACATAGTCCAAAAGTAATTGGACAAATTAACATAAACTGAAATAAAGTCATCATATTTAATGTTTAGTTGCATATCCCTTGGCGTTCCATGATGTCTGTGGCCCAAAAACATCAAAAGACTCTTGATATCTTATTTTCAGGTACTCTTACAAGGGATAATATAACCTCTCTGCATTTGAATGGATCTCTATGGGAATTGGGGGCTGAGACTACATTAAGCTGTAAATTACATGGGAACAGTGTGGAACACATGGTTGGCTAAATGGCTCTAAGTCATCAAGGGTCTGAGGTATCAAAAGAGCCTGAAATCATCACCCTGCTGCCAGATATGCAGTATGGATGGATAACTTTAAGGGTTGTTTCTCCTGACTTATTTTTCCATAGAGTTCAATAGAGTACTACATATTTGGCAGCAGAGTGATAATTTCTGGCTCGTTTGACGCCTCAGACCCTTGATGAGCTATATCAATTTAGCCAACCATGTGTTCCACACTATTCCCATGTAATTTACAGCTTAATGTAGTCCCACCCCCCATTTCCCATAGAGATCCATTCAAATGCAGAGAGGTTATAGTATCTCTTGTAAGAGTACCTGAAAATAAGATATCAAGAGTCTTTTGATGTTTTTGGGTCACAGACATCAGGCAGTCATGACATGCCAAAGGGTCATTCCGTGTCAAATCAACCAGTTTTCTGAAAAGTTCCTGTATGACCCTCTCAGATTTTGATGAAACTCCATCATAATAATCCATTGTGTGAAAAATGAACACACACAAAAAATTTGCCTCATGCGACATGTCGTTTCCGAGATATGGCCTCCTGACATTTGCTCAAAACCTCCGTCTTTCGCGCTTGCGAGTCGTGAAAAACGCGCGAATGTGATTTTTTCAGACTTTGGAAGCTTATAACTTGGGATTGCTAACAGCTATAGAGCTGAAACGTGGTATCCTAACTTACTTTCTTCCGTATTGCAAGAATATGATCAGATTACTTGTACCCCCCTTCCCTTTTCAAGTTATATGCACCCAAAGTAGCCACTTTGTTCAGTCGCACATGTTTTTGGTGATTTTCGAGGTCACCCTGTGCCCATATGAGTGGACATATACATCCCATATCACAGATGTATTATCTATAGGTGTATGTCTATGGTCACAAGCAAGTACAGGTTAATAAATTCATTTGTAAAGGAATGACATCCATCCAAAGTTGGCTCCGGGTGAAAAAAAGTTAAAAAGCACAACCGTCTGTCTTGTCAATGGATCACCATGTGGACAGTTAAACCTTTTTCTGAAATTTACACCAGTAAAGAGATATATTGGATCTACTCATCAACCAAATTTCAGCTTTGGTACTCAACTCCTTCATGGTTAGATAACATTTTGAAAAGGACACATATTTTAACATATCGGGAAATCACATAAGTCTTAAGAGTTACGTTACTACTTAAAAGTGTCAAATTATGTATCAGACATCAAACAGAACTTTAAACCATACACTGATAATGTCAGATAATGTCACTCCACTTCTCCATGCCAATAGTTTTATGTCCTCTTGTGACAACTCGGTTGCAGCCATCAAACCCCCTTTCTCTTCTGAAGGTTGTTTTGTGGCAAGCATCATGTAACACCAAACCAATACTGCAGTCTGACATGGAAGATGTCCCTGCCATTTTGAGGAGTTTATGAATACTGCTTCCAAAATAAGTGTTATTGCATTGTAGGCCTAGGAAACAAAACTATGCATGGTACAGTAACAGCAGCACACGCATGTTTCGCAGTTAGTAAATAAATATAGTTGGGATTTATTCTGTAATCGACGAGCCTCACTGATGGGATCTAAATTCTTGAATGATAGAGCTAGAATGAAATTTACCAAATATTGTTGCCTGGTAATGGGAAATCCCATCATTGCGTAATGGGTTATCCCTGTATTTACCTGACATGGGAAAATCCCACATCTAACCTTAGCTCTAGGCCCTAGGGGGCATCTTAACTTTATTTTACCTATCTCCTGTGATATGCATGGTGTGATCAGACCTTACGCACGTAGATCGGCCGATTTCAAGTTTTGTATCCCCGGAATTGTGCAAAATTTGTATTTTCCAAAATGTGGTCTAACCATGAAGGAGTTGAGTACCAAAGCTGAAATTTGGTTGTTGAGTAGATCTAATATATTTCTTTAACTGGTGTAAATTTCAGAAAAAGGTTTAACTGTCCACATGGTGATCCATTGACAAGACGGACGGTTGTGTTTTTGACTTTTTTTCTCCCGGACCCAACTTTGGATGGATGTCATTCCTTTACAAATGAATTTATTAGCCTGTACTTGGTTGTGACCATAGACATACACCTATAGATAATACATCTGTGACATGGGATGTATATGTCCACTCGTATGGGCACAGGGTGACCTCGAAAATCACCAAAAACATGTGCGATTGAACAAAGTGGCTACTTTGGGTGCATATAACTTGAAAAGGGAAGGGGGTACAAGTAATCTGGGCAGGTTCGTACAAGACGGAAGAAAGTAAGTTAGGATACCAAGTTTCAGCTCTAAAGCTGTTACCAATCCCAAGTTATAAGCTTCCAAAGTCAGAAGAAATCACATTTGCGCATTTTCACGACTTAAGATAAGGTTAAAGGGCAGACTTTCAGCTCCCCCCCCCCCCCCTATTTTAGGGGACCAACAGTTATTGGACAAATGAACATGAACTTAAATAAAGTCATCATATTTAATACTGGGTTTGATTTCCTTTTGGGTAATTCCGTGCCAAATTAACCAGTGGTCCCTGCATGACCCTCTCAGATTTTGATGAAACTCCATCATAATAATCCACTGTATGAAAAATGAACAAACACAAAAAATTTGCCTCATACGACATGTCGTTTCCGAGATATGGCCTCCTGAAATTTGCTCAAAATCTCCGTCTTTTGCGCTCGCGAGTCGTGAAAACGCGCGAATGTGATTTCTTCTGACTTTGGAAGCTTATAACTTGGGATTGGTAACAGCTTTAGAGCTGAAACTTGGTATCCTAACTTACTTTCTTCCGTCTTGTACGAACCTGCCCAGATTACTTGTACCCCCTTCCCTTTTCAAGTTATATGCACCCAAAGTAGCCACTTTGTTCAATCGCACATGTTTTTGGTGATTTTCGAGGTCACCCTGTGCCCATACGAGTGGACATATACATCCCATGTCACAGATGTATTATCTATGGGTGTATGTCTATGGTCACAACCAAGTACAGGCTAATAAATTAATTTGTAAAGGAATGACATCCATCCAAAGTTGGGTCCGGGAGAAAAAAAGTCAAAAACACAACCGTCCGTCTTGTCAATGGTTCACCATGTGGACAGTTAAACCTTTTTCTGAAATTTACACCAGTTAAAGAGATATATTAGATCTACTCAACAACCAAATTTCAGCTTTGGTACTCAACTCCTTCATGGTTAGACCACATTTTGGAAAATACAAATTTTGCACAATTCCGGGGATACAAAACTTGAAATCGGCCGATCTACGTGCGTAAGGTCTGATCACACCATGCATATCACAGGAGATACATAAAATAAAGTTAAGATGCCCCCTAGGGCCTAGAGCTAAGGTTAGATGTGGGATTTTCCCATGTCAGGTAAATACAGGGATAACCCATTACGCAATGATGGGATTTCCCATTACCAGGCAACAATATTTGGTCAATTTCATTCTAGCTCTATCATTCAAGAATTTAGATCCCATCAGTGAGGCTCGTCGATTACAGAATAAATCCCAACTATATTTATTTACTAACTGCGAAACATGCGTGTGCTGCTGTTACTGTACCATGCATAGTTTTGTTTCCTAGGCCTACAATGCAATAACACTTATTTTGGAAGCAGTATTCATAAACTCCTCAAAATGGCAGGGACATCTTCCATGTCAGACTGCAGTATTGGTTTGGTGTTACATGATGCTTGCCACAAAACAACCTTCAGACGAGAAAGGGGTTTGATGGCTGCAACCGAGTTGTCACAAGAGGACATAAAACTATTGGCATGGAGAAGTGGAGTGATATCATCTGACATTATCAGTGTATGGTTTAAAGTACATGTACTATTCTGTTTGATGTCTGATACATAATTTGACACTTTTAAGTAGTAACGTAACTCTTAAGACTTATGTGAATTCCCGATATGTTAAAATATGTGTACTTTTCAAAATGCTATCTAACCATGAAGGAGTTGAGTACCAAAGCTGAAATTTGGTTGATGAGTAGATCTAATATATCTCTTTACTGGTGTAAATTTCAGAAAAAGGTTTAACTGTCCACATGGTGATCCATTGACAAGACAGACGGTTGTGTTTTTGACTTTTTTTCATCCGGACCCAACTATAGATAATACATCTGTGATATGGGATGTACAGTGCATCCAGAAAGTATTCATAGCGCTTCACTTTTTCCACATTTTGTTCTGTTACAGCCTTATTCCAAAATTGATTAAATTCATTTTTCCCTCAAAATTCTACACACAACACCGCATAATGACAATGTGAAAAACGTTTTTTTGAGATTTTTGCAAATTTATTAAAAATAAAAAAATAAAATTTCTCATTTACATAAGTATTCATACCCTTTGCTTTAACGTATTTTTAAAGTATCATATTTCATATTTGGTCGCATATCCTTTACATGCTGTTACTTCCTGAAGTCTGTGACCATCAACATCAAAACACTGTCGATATCTTATTTTCAGGTACTGTTACAAGCGATACTATAACCTCTCTGCATTTGAATGGATCTCTATGGAAATTGGGGGGTGAGACTAGATTCAGCTGTAAATTACACTGGTACAGTATGGCTGGCTAAATGGCATGGCTGGCTAAATGGCTGTAAGTTATCAAGGGTCTGAGCTATCAAACAAGCCCCAAACCATCACTCTGTTGCCAGATATGGAGTAGATGTGGATGGATCACTGCAAGGGTTATTTCTCCGGACTCATTTTCCTATAGAACTCTATGGGAAAAAAAGTAACAGCATGTAAAGGATATGCGACCAAATATGAAATATGATACTTTAAAAATACGTTAAAGCAAAGGGTATGAATACTTATGTAAATGAGAAATTTTATTTTTTTATTTTTAATAAATTTGCAAAAATTTCAAAAAAACTTTTTTCACATTGTCATTATGGGGTGTTGTGTGTAGAATTTTGAGGGAAAAAATGAATTGAATCAATTTTGGAATAAGGCTGTAACAGAACAAAATGTGGAAAAAGTGAAGCGCTGTGAATACTTTCCGGATGCACTGTATATGTCCACTCGTATGGGCACAGGGTGACCTCGAAAATCACCAAAAACATGTGCGACTGAACAAAGTGGCTACTTTGGGTGCATATAACTTGAAAAGGGAAGGGGGTACAAGTAATCTGATCATATTCTTGCAATACGGAAGAAAGTAAGTTAGGATACCAAGTTTCAGCTCTACAGCTGTTAGCAATCCCAAGTTATAAGCTTCCAAAGTCTGAAAAAATCACATTCGCGCGTTTTCACGACTCGCAAGCGCGAAAGACGGAGGTTTTGAGCAAATTTCAGGAGGCCATATCTCGGAAACGACATGTCGTATGAGACAAATGTTTTGTGTGTGTTCATTTTTCATACAGTGGATTATTATGATGGAGTTTCATCAAAATCTGAGAGGGTCATGCAGGGACCACTGGTTGATTTGACACGGAATTTTTCCAAAAGGAAATCAAACCCAATATTAAATATGATGACTTTATTTAAGTTCATGTTCATTTGTCCAATAACTGTTGGTCCCCTAAAATAGGGGGGGGGGGGGGCTGAAAGTCTGCCCTTTAACCTTATAGTCACTGTTACATTTCAAATCAAATGGGCTGGAGTACAGAGCCAAAACAATAAAAATAGATTCACTGTCCAAATACTTACAGACTGCACTGTACACATGCATACACAAACACCCACACAAAGGTATATATACATACATGCATATACACATTTTGGAACTTTTCTGTGATGTCACCCTTCAAAAACATTGTGCATGCTCTGCTGTGTTGTTCACTAAGAGCGAACATTTTAGTGCGCTTTCAGACGTGGCTCACTGCTACTCCCCAGCTTTTGCAATACACGCAACGCTGTCAGATCTATTTATGTGCTGAGACAGCAGATTATTGAAAAATGTCTATAAGATAGATTGCAGCCCACAGGGCAGTGGAGTTCTGTGGGCTGCAAAGCATTTCCCATGGCAATGGTGCTATAAACTGACACTTTCAGAAAAAACAATGTACAATACAATTTTCATGAAATATTTATATTATAATTTTCATGAAATATGTATAGTAAATATATATAAACTTGCTCCATTTTCTGGAAAAGGCCAATGCCTATTTTCGAATAAACCCCAGAGAAAGAGTTAGGCCGCATTAGGCACAGCATGGATCAGGTAATTGGCTCTCATGCGGCCAATTCAGAAATACAAATTAAAAGTATTTATAAATGTGAGAAAGTGGTTAATTCCACTGAAAATTGCAGTGAATAATCACTGAAAAACAGAAAGAAATTACATTTGACAGAAATGAGTGAACCGTCCATTGCTATCAAATCAAACTTTTTTAAATGGGAAAACAACGTGGCTCTATTCAATCAGAGAATAGCAAACCTACCTGGCAATATCATTTCAACACATTTGTCCTTCACCTCCAAGCTGGACTTTAGAAAGCCCATGTCATTCAAATGTACATTTGAATTTTGAGAGGGAGACTAATATTTGGCACTATGAAGTGATTATAGTGACGTGGCGATGTATGGAAAGGACATACAGAGCAACTGGCTACCCATGAATGGGGGTTGGCTGTGTATGTGTGGGGGTACGGTGAGTGGTCAATGGATATAACCGTCTGACCGGTAAAATTGTTTGGCATAGCTATAGAAGCGAAACAGGCCCTGTGCTTTATACAGTAATGTGAATATGAGCGAGAGCCAGCCGTAGCATATTGATGGTAACGCATGTTACCGGATAGGAAAACCTGTGTCTGCGTAATTTAATCTTTGCTATGTAGAACAGGGAATATAACTGACTGACAGATCGGATTGCTCTGGTGAGTGGTGACGCGTGGCTGCTGTTGATGCAGGCTGCGTAGCTGGGGTGATGCCGAACCCGGGACAGACGTGTGTCAGTAGTGTGGCAGGTGACGCGTGTGGACACCCATGCAAATGGCGACACTGAAGGCTTGTGAAAGTCAAGGGGGTAAAGAGCGGGGCGAAGGGGCTGGGGGAACAGTCGTCTGGTCTGATCCCAGCAGACACTTACAGATTTTCTCCTGCTGGTGTCTTCTGACTCAGTCAGGCATGAGGCAGCGATGATAGCAGCAGAACTGTGAACTCTGCCAGATTTAGAAGCAGAAGCGTGGGGCAGGGATGGGGGGGGTGGGTGCTCACGGCCACAGCAACAAGCCAGCCCCTGTGGGTGCTGACCTTCTCAGAGCCCCTTTCGCTCTCTTGTTCTCTCGCTCTTTTGCCCTCTCCCTCTCTCCTCACCGTCTTTTGTATTTTTCATGTAATTAATGCGATACCGCTCACATTCAGAGCAACAGACAAAGAAGTCTGCTTTGACAGACCCTGAACCCAAAAATTTAAACAGTGATTTTAACAGTCACGGATGAATAATTCAAACACAACTGCTGCTGCCGTTGGATCATCAGTGGATCATAGTAAAAAAGCAATAGCGTAATACACAATTTGCTAAATCTGAATAAATATGATGCACGTGCGAGTAAACAAAAGAACAGGGGGAGTGTAGAATGGGTTCACAGTGTTAAGTGAGGACAGTGTTAAGTCAGTGTTTCTTTCTTAGAAAACATGAAAGCAGGCTATGCAGCCAGCAAAATTCAGGATGTCTGGAAGTTTGGCAGAGCACTGAACCCAAGAGGGAATTTCTGCGAAGAAGCGCTTAGAAAAAAGCAAGACTGACCCGTTCCTCCTCCCCAGCAGCACATGCAACAGTTTATACAGCATGGGCCAGAATGCTCCTGTCTGATGTGTTTATTTGGATGCAGTCCTTACATAAGGGTGGCTATAAATAAGAATGAACCATTCAAGGCATTCAAGAGAGCAGGTATTCAAGTCATCTCAGGTTGAATACACCTAAAAATATCTGATTATATCACTCATTCTTAAACCTAGTAATAAATATATACTAATAAGATATTCTTAGGCAAGCAACGCCTCATAATTATGTTTGCGTAGTGAGGCATTGCAACGTTGTAATCAGGGAAACAGGCAGGCTAAAGGATAAAAGTGTTTAGTGTACATGTTTTTGTCTGCTTTCCGGTGCTAAGACACAGGTTACCAACAGTTGACAAAGCCAGTAACATTAAGTTGTGTACTTCAATTCCAATGACCTGTGACGCTTGCACTGAATTTGGCTTCTGTCCCAGACCACTGTTGTCTGCCTTCGTTAAAAATAGTTTTGAGAATTGTGTACATTGAATATGTGGCAGCTTTCTTTTTCAGTAACAGCGCTGTAATTGCTTACTATGTTATCTGTTGTTTGTCTATGTTGCATACCTTTAGTAAATATACGTATATTGTAATTGCTTTTTAATATTTACCACATGCACAATTCTTTGAATAATTTTAACTGACAAGACGGTAGATGTGCCCTAGACAGGAAGGCTTGGGAGGTAAAAAATGAGTCCTGTCAATTATGTCTTTATGAGAAAAGCAGAAAAAACAGTAATCATTCAAAAAATAAATGAAAGTGTCATGGGTAGTATAGTAGTATATTTTTCTGCCTCCGTCCCGGTGTTTGGATCTCACCTGGTCATTATCTCCGACACCTGTGTTCGGTTTCCTGTCGGCTATATATAGCGCTTACTGCCGCTTTCCGGCGCTTCTATATTGTCGTTGCCACTTGACTATGAAGCCGGTATAGGTATAGGAAGTTCAGTCACTGCATTTCTGTTTGGCATTATACAGAGACGCAGCTATTTCCACTAGTTGATAGGATTAGATTTTCTCGTTTTCTGTCCTATCGCTCTGTATTCTTTTTTGCCTGCAGCCTGTTTATCTTCTTTTCAGCTCTTTAGCCTACTGAGCTGTAGATACAGGCTTGCTATTCTGTTAGTTCCTTTTCTGTTTTCTCTACCTCTTATCTACGCAGTTTAATTAGTGCGTGAGGTTCTTTCTTTTATTGTTTCTCGCTGTTTTTTCGAGATTCACCTCCGTTTGAGGTTGTTTTGTGTTGGCCTTGTGCTAGGGAAGATTTGCTCCCGCTTTTCCGTTTTCCTTTTTCCCTGGTGCGGTTTAATTCCGCTTCTGGGGCGTGTCTATTTTTAGATACGTTTTCTGAATCCTCATCTGTCGCGTTTTGGTTCTATAAACTTCAAACCCAAACCTGACAGAAAGGGTGAAATCTGACTGTGCACAACAATTTCTCCACTGAAGTCTTTTCTCATGTCAGATAACAATTGGCTATGACTATTCATTATATTCTATTAGGTTTGCTACTTCTTTTAACCTTACCAGCCGAGCTGCACAGTAATTATACAGGTTCAGTATACTTCCTGAAAAAATTGGCACAAGCGGACCGCAGTTGCATATTCAGCCACTGGAGGTGCTCTCATGAAATGAGAAGGGCAGTCCTGCCGACATGATCGCTGCATCCCTGGGCAATGCTATAGCCAACTTTCCTTCGCCCTGCAGGGTCAGGATTCGATGGCATATCGCAGGGTGCATCACTACACCGAAATGAATCGGGGAAAACCAGAGTTCGGTAAAACTTGACACGCATGGATTATTTCTGGTATGTGAATGGCTTCCAAGATTGTAGGGTTTATAATAGACATTTTACCCATATTGGCACAATCCTATAGTTAAATAGCAGAATTCAAAGTGCTTATTCAAAATCACTGGATGTAGTTAATACTCACATGGACATGCTTTGCTGTATTGGCTTTTACACTAAACATTTGATACACAAAATGCTTTTAACCCATTCAGGAAATTAAGCCTATTTAAGAATATAGAAGAAAATTTTACATTAAGGTAGACAGGTAGCTGGGCTGATTACCCTTGTAATATACATCTGGTTTTTCAGCTCTGGTCTTGGCAGTAATGTTTCATTATGAACGTGGGAGGAACAGCACTTCTAGTTTAGATGTCTCTGTGGTAAATGTCTTGTTCCACGGAAAAGGTCTCTGTTTGTAGCAGATCAGAGCTTGGTGGGCACCGCACCGGGCACTGTGCACATTAGTGGAGGGGGGCTGGGGGCCACAGGGAGGAAGTCAAGGTTAATTTAGTAAAAGGAGGGGGCTGTTACTCAGTACGGCAAGAGGAAGATAAAAACTCTCATAGTGGTACCAAGACAGGACTCCCCCTCATCAAAATCCCACTCTTTTTCCATCTCAACAAAGAAAACAGTCAGAAACTGTCCGCAATGTTAGGTTTTTAATGACAGCCTGTTTTAAAAGAAATGCTCAGAGGAAATGCATAACAAGTTTTTGTGAAACGGTTATATACAGTACTCTGTATAAAAAAAATCTTGAGGGATAAGAGCTTTTACAGATCAAATGTTATGAAGAATGTACTTTTTCAAGTCATGATGTGAAGATGAACATGTCCTGAGAAAGAAAATCTGTCTCAAGTATTTTATGACACACTTTCAACTGGATTATCAATTATGTGAAAGGGTTTTTGACTGTGTGAAAGAGAGGGAGGGGAGAGAGAGCGAGAGGGAGAGGGAGAGAATGGAAATGCCTGGCAGCGGCGTAATGCCATGTGTGTCTGCATGACTGCAAGGGGCTCCAGCAGCCCTACTGTTTGTCAGCCAGCTTTCTCAATATAAGCGGTCTAATTGCTCAGAAAATTACAGCCAACGATGATTGCACTTGACAACGGCTGACATTACTGTGACACCGTGACGCCTCATGTGTCCCCTCCCCCCGCTGCGGCCTGCCCCCTCCCCCGATGCTGTGCCAGCCCCGCTGACCGCAGTCATGCTCCTGGTGACCGCCGGGTGCCCTCTGTTTGTTTAAGCTGTCGGTGCGGAGATGTCCCAAAGTTCAGGCTTGTCATGCTTTGGCATCACTTTCTGCCAACCCCCATCCATCAGCTTGGCTGTTTGTGAACCATGCTGATGCACCCCCCCCCCCCCCCCCCCCCCCCAGTGCCACATTGTGCACATACAGTGGTACAGCGTATGCGCACATGTGTGTGGCCCCTCTGGCTTGGATGTGTCGCCCTGTCGTCTCGTCACTGCTAATAGGAGCGCGAGCAGCCAGGCGTGGAGCCGTGACAGATCAGCAGACGATCGAGGCCCCTCCCCTCCCCATCCCAGGCTTCTAGTAGTGCTGTATTACCCCAGGAGCACTCCATTACCCCAGTAGCCCTCACCCCAACGCAGGCCTCACCCCTGGCATGCTTAATCTTAATTTCATTTTGGGTCAAGGCCCCTTAATCCCCAGCGTCAGGGTGCAAAATAGACTGTTCATTGGTGAGAAGGGGGACAATATGGAAGAAGGGTAGGAGGCCAGGGGTTGGGTGTGTTTGGGGGGTGTTGGTGGTATGCACTGAATACAATGGTCAGTTTCATTTTCATAATTGGAAGCAATACTGTCACATTTTCCTTGTTTTGATTTCTGAGAAAATGGTTGGTTTAACGCTGAATGGATTTACACTATAGTTCAATGTATTTGGAACAGTGATTATCAACACACTGACCATCATCAACAAATACACTTGCATACATTTACACAAAAACTACACAATTTACTCAACAAAGCATACATTTTTACAGTGGTGATTTAAGCATGAAAATACTATGGCACACAATGGGCCTCATTCTTGAAATGTTCCTAAATATGTGCATACATTTACGCACAAAACAAGTTTGTACGAAAAATATATACGCCGGACTCATGAAACCGTGTGGGAAAGGCAGATTTGTTCGTATTCCGTGTGTATGTTCATGCATTCCAATTCATCATAAATGACAGGTGCGTACACGTTTTTCTGCAATTACCATAAATCCACACCCATGAATTGACTACAACTACCATATGTGGAAGTATGGCCTAGAAAAAGCAAAAGAAAATTTTTTAGTTTCATGAGCAGTTGTTCAGTCAAGGGAAAAGATTTTTTTGTATTGTCAGTACCGGTGTCATAGGAACTGGTAAAGAAAGGCCTGGCGAAGAAACGCATAGCAGCGCACAAAAGCACCACAGCTAAATGAGGTAGTCAAGGTTCTTCAAGCCTTTCTGCATTGGACAAGCGCATTGCCCCCATCTGCAAAGCACTATGGTCTTTTTCACAGCCTGGAAATACAAATTTTTTTAAATTTCCTAATTTTGTTGGTCTTCTGTCTGTGTGAGAGGTGGTTTTAAATCTGATAATCACATACTTTATTTTAGAGTCTCTCATAATTGCTGGTGCGTTCTAATTGCAGCCAACTTGTTGCGTTTGAGTGGTGGTTCATCCAACAGCTGCCCTAGGTGGATTGGGGACGTCTGGTATAGGAATTCAGGATGCGTTTCATGTCCATGTTGTGCACGATTCAGCAGACCAATATTATTTTACACAACTCAGGTTTGTAGAAAAGGGTGGCGTCTGTTGTGCTCAAGCACAGCCATCACCCCTTCAAGTCTTCAACACGCTGTTGGTGCGCTCCATGACAGACCATGTGATGTAGTTAGGAATCTATATACTCTGATCCTAAACACATGACAGTAAAAAGCAATTTGACGAATACATTTTTAACAATAAACCAGCCGTCTCTCACAGCACCATTCTCCAAATGAGTGCCAACTGAACTACCCCACAGAATTAAGCTGTCATGAGTCCCAACAGGCCACCAGGCTACAATTAGGCAGAACAACCGAAAAATGTATTTCGGGAGATCAACATAAATATTGTGCTTAAAATGTCAGTTTAACCTTAAATAAACGTATTATGGACAATAACTGTCCTCATATGCAATTTTAATGTGATATACGGACTGTTTTTGCGCCTTTTAAAAGCACATTTTCCCAACATTCGATCAATGATAAGAGTAGGGCTCTGACGGCACCAAACACAGATCAGCGCAGCCAGTATTCTGTTCTATTCAGTGTCTCGCGGTCATTCTGGCCGTTGACTTGATCAACTGTTAGAATTCTGAAAGACTGTCAGGTCAATATTTTCGCTGGCCACTCTGTATATCCCGCCTTATAACTTAAAAGTCCCAGCTTATTGGTGAAAGGTTTAAACGTATTCTGAAGATTGACATTTCAGGCTCCCAATCATGCTAACGTTGACGAGCGCCCTAAGAAGTTTAGGTAGCCAATAACACGGCTGAATGTTTCTGACGTAATTTACATAGGCACTCTATGGCCAGATCACAATGTCCACTCGACAGTGACCAAGGGAAGTTGATAACGATTCAGAAAATATATAACTTTTAACGATTTAATTCCATCTTCTACTGGGACTTTTGCCGTTTATCGAGGGTGAGACAGAAATTTTCGGTGCCACTGACCACAATCGAACGCTTTCACTTTTAAGATTTGATTGAACTAGTAACGTTAGAAGTCAATTTTTTATGGATTAGTGCTATTGGTTTCTGTTAGCTTCACCATTCTAGCCTCATATGCCGAACAATAAAGGCTAACAATAAACTAGCATTTACTTCTTGTAAGTTTTTATCACCACAGCAGTGAAGTAAAAAGTCAATAAACTACGTTTTCTGTCAGAAATGTATTGTCAAGCTCACGTGAATTCACGGCTGTCTACGTTCTAAAGCTCCGGTTTGCCCTCCCTACTACAATGCTGAGCATGAGCAACAATTAAATAAAAACTCTGCTTTACCTCCACCTGGCTTTGTATCCTGTAGGGGAATTTGGTATACACATTATCAGCTGGTTTTAATTAGCACATTTACCATAACATAGCATTTAAATTTGATCAATTTACTCATTTCAAGATTTGCCAATGGGGAAAGATAATTTTACATGTCAAGCAAAAAGTTACTTAACTAATCCACGTTGGCCCCCTAGTGGTAGTCATATCCATCCGATTACAGTATTCGTGTTTGTGTGAAATTATAAACTACAGCTTTAAGAAAACCCTGCAAATTTTGACGCAGGATTGTTTAAAATGGTCGCTGCTTGCAAAAACTTCAGCCTCTTCTGTTGCATGTATTCTGTTGCAAATTTCTGAATGATACATGCCTGTTCTTCAATAAAAATTTTAAACGATGGATGTGCAGTGAATATTTTTTGCGATATTGACACTTAATAAGACTAGTAGAAACTAGGTGGAAATTGCCTGTGGGGGGCCAAAGTTAATTGCGTTAAAGGTTCATTATGCAGGATTTTTACCTTGAAAATATTATAAAATAGTCATGCTCAGTTATATATATGATGCACTGGCAATCTCCGTCTTTGCACACATTTGCAGAATCCATGCACTCCTGCCTGTATTTATTCTAAGATGTGTTCGGGATGTTTCCGGGCATGACACTATTTTCTGTTTGAGGAGGGGTGGGTGTGGCTACAGAGCCTGTGGGATGGGATCAAGTTTCAGCTGAGCATTTGTAACCAGCTGGCTACTGCAATGGCAGAGGTGAAGAAGCCCAAGTAGCCTACAGCGAAGCCAAACAACAAGCCGACAGGGCACGTTCAAGAAGCAGAGTCAATCTAGGATTTGCTTTTCCTTGATGACGACAGCTGAAGTTTAGCACCCCCCTCGGACACTTTGAATACCTGGTGGTCCCGTTCGGTTTGGCTAACGCTCCAGCTGTGTTCCAGTCCATGGTTAAAGACGTGCTGCGGGATCTCCTGGGTCGGTGTTTGTATATATTGATGATATACTAATCTTTTCTAAAAATCCCCAGGAGCACGTAATCCATGTCCGTCAGGTTCTCCAAAGACTCCTGGAGAATAAACTGTTTGAGAACGGCTGAGAAGTGCAGTTTTCACGCCTCATCAGTTCCATTCCTGGGTTTCATCGTGGAGGAGGGGAGGATCCGAGCGGATCCTGCTAAGATTCAAGCCGTCACCGACTGGCCCCAACCGGGCACACGTAAGTACCTACAACAGTTCCTGGGTTTTGCAAATTTTTATCGCCACTTTATTCGCAATTACAGCGTTATCGCGGCTCCACAAAATTAACCTCCACCTCAGTCCCTTTCCGTTGGAGTTCCGAGGCTCAACAGGCATTCAACCTCCTCAAGACCCGATTCTCCATGGCCCCCAACCTCTGTCATCCGGACCCCGATCGCCAGTTTGTCGTCGAGGTAGACGCCTCCGACACTGGCGTAGGGGCGGTCCTGTCACAGCAGGCAGCCCAGGACAGCAAATTGCATCCATGTGCCTACTTCTCCCAGACACTCACCCTGGCGGAACATAATTATGACGTCGGGGACCGAAAGTTGTTAGCGATCAAGCTTGCATTGGAGGAGTGGCGGCACTGGCTGGAGGGGGCAGGTAAACCATTTCTTGTCCTGACTGACCTCCACAACCTCCTTTATATTAAGTCTGTAATGGGGCGTGACGTGTGAGGTAGGAGGAGCCAAACGCAGCAAGGGGATTCTTTAAGCCCTTAAGCCACTAAGGCTGGAAATCCCGCAGATAAGGGAGGAGACAAGACAGGGAACACGTACCAAAGCTACTAACCGGCTCATTGTGACACGCCAGGTCTTTCATTAAAAAAACCAAGCCAAGCGAACAAAGCACTAGGCTCTCAAACTTCTACAAGCTAAGTGACTAGAGAACGAGCCGGAAATAACAAATGCCCTGTCTCGGTAACGAGACGCATAAGAACAGGCGAGTAGCATAATGACACAAACAAAACACACAACAACCACTGAAAACTAATGCGAATTACAATTACCAGGAGGCAAAAAGAACGGGATCTAACGTTCCAAGGCTACTCTCAGAGACTAGCAGTCAAACGCAAACATGTCCACAACATCGCCCAATCTTCCCCACAGGAAGACATGCACCGACAGACGAAACAGAACTACAGTTCCGAACAAAATCGTCAAACTCCATATCAGGATAAAAGGCACACAGGGACGAAAGGACAGCTGCACCGGAATTATCGGCTAACTGACTAACACGAGTATAGAGAATAAAAGCCCTGCCTCTTGGTAAAGAGGAATGTAACGAGAAGGCGAAGGAACAAAGATAACGTTCTGTGGCTAGTTTCATAAGCTCGCAGTCACATGCATAAATAAAGGGGTAAACTCCCGATCTCCCAGGAGGGAGAAACATTTTACAGGAGAGCCGACGGAGCACCAGTCCCATAACTTTACTAGCAGAATGACTAGCTTAAATAGAAAACACACACCCTAGCCTCTCAGTAAAGGGAAATGTAACGAGGTGAGGGAACCAATAATTAAAGTTCCAAGGCTATAATGAGGCTCGCAGTCACACGCAAACATGTCCACAACATCGCCCAATCCTCCCGACAGGAAGACATGCACCGACAGACGAAACAGAACTAAGGTTCCTAACAAAATCGTCAAACTCCATACACGGATAAAGGCACACAGGGGCGAGAGGACAGCTGCACCGGAATTATCAGTTATCTGACTAACGCAAGCTCAATAGAAAATACTAGCCCTGCCTCTAAGAATAAATAGAGCCCTAAAGTCAGTATGATAAAACACCCTGTCTCTTAATAAAAAAACTCCTCTTGCTATCACGAAAGACAGCAGATAGAGATGAAATGAGCACACAAAACAGGAATTCAACCTGAAGCTCAAAGCACAAAGGCCAGTACCGCAAAACTCCAATAAAAGCACAACGGAGCAAAATGGTCTCCTTAAAAACACTAGATCAATCATATGACTAAAATTTTAAAAGGGCAAAAATAAACCGCACACAAAACAGCACAAATAATGCCATACAACACACCACAGCACAAACAACAAACAATCAATATCGAAGCCCAGAACAAAAGGAACATGGGCTTAAATAGCTCACCGGCAACCATATGCAGCTGTGCAACGTTGATGAGAACTTCTTCGTGAGAAGAAGGAAAGGAGCCAAAACTCCACCAATGAAGCAGCGCCCACTTGTGGCGACCGAGGAACACGACTGCAAGGGAAAAAGGTCACAAACCATGACAGAGTCTGCAAAAAGACATGCACGTCAAGCCCGTTGGTCTCTATTTTTTTGCCCGGTTTAATTTTTCCGTCACGTTCCACCCTGGTTCCCGTAATATTAAACCGGATGCCCTGTCCTGTGTTTTTTCCTCCCATGCCAGATCTGCTGATCCGGAGCCCATCATCCCATCATCATGCGTTGTGGCTGCGGTCTCCTAGGAGATCGAGGGCGTGGTGAAGGAGGGCGTTTTGCGCGGCCCTGGGCGCCTCAGCCAGCCTGTTGTCTGGGCACCACCCGCAGTCTAACGGTCAGACGGAGCGGACTAATCAGGACCTGGGAGCTGCCCTGCGGTGCGGGTCAGCTCGCAACCCCTCCTCCTGGAGTCGGTTCCTGCCGTGGGTGGAGTACGCCCACAACTCCCTGAGGAGCACCGCCACCGGGATGTCTCCGTTTGAGTGCTCCTTGGGGTACCAGCCACCCCTGTTTCCGGTCCAGGAGGAGGAGGTTGCCATTCCATCTGTACGGTCCCATCTCCTCAGATGCAAGCATGTGTGGAGGCTGACACGCTCCGCACTCCTCCGCACCACCTCCCGTACCCGACGCCTGGCTGACCTTCATCGGACCGCAGCCCCGCAGTACACTCCCGGACAGCAGGTCTGGCTGTCCACCTCCACCATCCCACTCCAATCCACTTCTAAGAAGCTACAGCCCCGGTTCATTGGTCCCTTCCCCATCCTCAGTATCATCAACCCCGTCACGGTCAAACTCCAACTCCCCGCCTCACTTAAAATCCATCCCACCTTCCACGTCAGTCAGGTCAAGCCTGTCGCCTCCAGCCCCCTCAGTGCTCCCGTTGACGCCCCCCCACCCCCCCCGGATGATTGACGACGCCCCGGCCTACACGGTAAGACGTGTCCTGGACATCCGCCGTAGGGACCGGGGTTTCCAATACCTAGTGGACTGGGAGGGGTACGGTCCTGAAGAGCGGTCCTGGCTGCACAAGAGTCTTATTCTTTATCCTTCCCTCATCCGCCTGTTTCACAGACGCCACCCCCAGAAGTTCGATCCAGGGTGAACGCCAGGAGGCGTTCGTTGGGGGAGGGGTACTGTGATGTTCTCACTCCCGTCCTGTTGTGTCCCATGTTTTACTTGTTCCCTCTCGTATCATGTTTGTTTTTTCCTGTTTGTTTCCCTCTTGCTGCAGGTTGGGCGTGGTTTTCCCTTTCGTGTCACTCTGTTCCACTACTCGTTATCCGCCTATCCCTTTCCTCCCTTCCGCATGCATCCCACACACTCTCTGCTCCGTTAATCACTCATGCATACATTTGCACGCGGCACCTAATTGATACTTGTTAATGTTTGTATTTAGTCACCCGGTGTTCTTTGTCCTGTGCCAGTTCGTTAAGTCTCTTTGTAGTAACTATCTGGTCTTGTCTCGTGGATACATTGTATCTAGTCCTGTCTTGCCAACTTTAGAAGCCTTGTCTTGCATTCTGCGTTAACTCGCCATTTCCAGCTCTGTCCAGCTTTGATCAGCTCTTGCCAGGAACGGCGCAAACACGCTGTTCTGCCTCGCTGTACTAACTTTTGTCTGCTCTGAGTCTACCAGCCTGCAGTTGTTCATATATCCTGCTTGTGCTGCTGTTCCTGCCAACCAGCTGCTGTGTGTGCATGCAGCCGGTGCTCCAGCTCTGCTAACTGACGGCGGTGCGTGTCTCCTGCTTGTGCTGCTGCTGCTGCTAACCTGCTGCTGTGTGCACGTCCAGCCGGGACCCCAGCTCTGCTAACCTGCAGCTGTTCCTGCCACTCTGCTCTGCCCTGTCTCCCGCTCCTCCTCTGCTCAGCCTGTCCAGATCCCTGCCACCACCACCAGTCCCTGGCCTCCCTGTTCCTGCTGATCCCCTGCTGAACTCATTCCCTGATTGTCTGTCTATTCTCGTTCTCCCTATGCTTCAGGAGGAATTCTGGTCGAAGCAATAATTTATTGGAATTATTGAACTTCCTGTGTTTGGTGTCGTGCATTTGAGTCCAGTTCCTATTCGGAACCGTAACTGACTATTTTTGTTCTCCCTATGCTTCAGGAGGAATTCTGGTCGAAGCAATAAACTATTGGAGTTATTGAACTTCCTGTGTATTGAGTCGTACATTTGTGGTTGGAACGAAAACCAGCACACACAGGGAGGCCCCAGCACCGAACTTGAGAAAGACTGGATTATAGCCATCATGTTTGTCGGGTCTATAGAGAGCCGAAGTTGCCATGTCACTAACAGGCTGCTCCGTTCCGGAAGAGAAATTATCCCCACTCCTTCTCCCGTTGACTTTTCTGCTACCGACAGATATAACAAGATGAGGTATCATACCAGCTTCTCGGTTCCATAACATTATTACATAACACCCAAACTATCTAATTTGTGAAATAAACTCCAAATTTATAATGATTTAAGCAAAGGTACAAGACTGTAGGCAAATATTTTTTTATTAACAAACAAACTACACAATTTCGCGTTGACCAACCATCACAGATCGAACGGTGCTCGGTCCCCCTTGGCCTGGAGTGATCAACAAGAGACAGGCAGGCATAGCCTATTGCCGCCAGTTTTGTAGCGTAATTAGGTAGCATTACATTCTTTCGCTTTTTGTACACAATCATTTTAATTATAAACACTTATTAGCTAGGTAGGAGATGGTGCAGTGTTTTGCACCAAATTGTTGCCAGTTGTCGGGTGTAGCTAACGTTAGCCTACTGTCCTGTCCGTTTATGTAGTTCCATCTAGTTAACGTGGTTAATGCAAAATCTACGTTACAATTTGGGTGTGTTCCACTCCGGTTGAACACACCCACCTTTCATATTGTAGTCATGTTTTCATAGCTTACATATAAAAAAAGAAGTCTAAACAAGTTTACCGTTTCCGTGGTGTCATTTTCTTTTTGTTAGCGAGCTAGGTGGCTAACATTATCAGATCATTTGCAGAAGATAGCTGGCTAATAATACACATTTATCTACCTAACGAGATATAGTTACACGAAACAAGTTGTGTAATGTTAACTTGGACAAATGGACAGAGCTAGCTAAAAATTGAGCTGATCTGGCGAGTTAAAACAGCAATATGTGAGGCTAGCAAAGTGGACACAGCAAGAGCAACTAAAACTAAAACTGTAGTACTGCTTCAGTCAGCTAAATGTCTAAACTTGAAAATGCAATAGCATAGCTTCTGTGTGCGGTCTCCGTTAATGCAAATAAATGACTGGATGTTACATTCATGTTTAAACGTGTTGAACTGGTCTGTATCCCGACCTAAGTCACAAATAAAATTATTGAACTAGCCTGTTGTCATCATTCAAAGTCTATAAAATCACCTACATTGAGCAGATAAAATATACACAGCATAGACAATTTAAAAAGTAATAATGTAGGCTATATATAGTGTTATCAGGATCAATAAATCTGTTAAATGTATATGACACTGCCATAGCCTATTACACAAAAGTTCGCTAAGAATTTTGAAGTTTGCTGTTCTTGATAGCGAGCTCGATTTCTGACACCGACCAGTCCACGTTCAAAGGGCAAGGGGCAATGACGTAAAATCAGGCGACACACTGACACTCCATACTGTGTGGGGAAATGTAGTTCGTTAGCAGACAGCGTTATATAAATTAATGTAATTCGTGCAATTTCAAACCAAACTGCACAGGAATGCCAAGATTGAGAGAAGGGTCATATAGGTACAACATATTGAAGTCCTGTAGTTGTACTGAAAACAGGATCCTTATAATCTCAGATTGTTTAAATCCCAATGGGGAAACCCCATTCTGGAAATTTACTTCCGGAACTGAACTCAGCGAAAGTGACGTCACACTTCGGCTCTCTATTGACGTTTAATTTTGCGATTTTCCTCGTAAATACCACTATAGGGATAACCTGACTATATAACCTGACTACACAGCTATACCTATATCATTACGCCCAAAGCAAATCCAAAAAGACAGAAAGAGGATCAGAGGAGCTATGGTACAGTCTGAGGTGGAAACTTTATTTTTTTAACTTCATCTCACTTACATTGTTTGCATATTGGGCAATGCAAATTAAGATTCATAGATATAAACTGAGAATAGTTTTTTTAATGACCAATCTTTGAGATGTTAAACTCATTGGGCCTCATTTATCATTCATGCGTACGTTCAAGTCTGATTGTAAAGAGGGCATACGACCATTTTTAGACAAATTTACAGATTTATCAAAACGAACATGGGTGTACGGTACAATTAAATCTCACAACAGCTCTTGACTTGGTGTACGCTTTTTCCCAGTGGTGAAGCAGCAGCATTGCATGTAATGGACAGTGAGGGAACAACATAGCCTATAATTGTACAGCCTAAATAATGAAAAAATAACTTTTGTTCAGAGCACTGAGGAGTCAACAGGTGATAAACAAAAAGGTGCTCTTTGGAAAACATAGGTTATGCAAGCTTAAAAAAACGATTTCGCCTTAAAAAAATAGTAGCTGATCATAAAAATGGCAAAATAACGTCCATGGCATTTCATTTTATGAAATATTAAAAGCCGTTAATTATTTTAAAATGCACTTGGCGTACGCGTTGTGTCTGTAGACGTACGTTGCCTAATTGGCAAAAATAATATCTGAATAAGTAGAAGTTTATTTTTAATTTGACACGTTATTAGTTTCTCATCACGTGCAGCCTAAATGGAATGAAGCATAATCTGGTTAAAATGATTAAATCAGGATATAGCCTGTATAAGGATTTATTGGAGACAGCTATAAGAAAATAATTACACATGTTGTATGCAAGACGCAAAAATACTACATTTCTGTTGCAGTCGCATTTTCTATCATTCCTTCCACGACCACTTTCCCAATGAGATCCCCCGTGATCTCTTCTGCAGGTGAGAGGTCCGGGATGCCCTTTCCTCCACCTGTACCGGCAGAGCTTTTTTGTGAATGGTTATTTTCTTTTTTATTTTCTTTTTGAATCTCAGTTGTAGTTGAATCTCAATTCAGAGGAAGCATTTAGCTTTTGAGCTAGGCTGCACACCACTACTAACGCTCTCAATAAGAACACGTTTATTTTCATGTTCATTCACAAGCATTTAAATTTTACCCTCGAAGAAAAATAATTTTGCTTTGCTTTCCTGAAGGCCACCATGGCCTATGCTGTATACTGGAGAAAACCGCGTTGGCGTGTGTTTTAAAAGAGGTGGCCCTGCCAAATATGGTAGCAAATGAACGTGTGAGTATGGTAATTCATATGGATGTGCGGTCAAGTCTGACTTATTAACCTAAGAACACATTTACGCACAGATCAATAATTTACACAAGTTTACGCAAGTTGGAATGCTCAAATATACGCTCATTTTTACGACCATATTGATAAATGCGGCCCATTGACTCCTTTTGGCAGCATTATCCCCATGCTACACTGAGTGCAAATTTTCGACACGCTTAATTTGTGTATATATATTTTCAGCATTTACGCACAAATACAATCAATCCTGGACACTGAAGTGGGGAAAATATGTTTTACATACAAAAAGTAGAACCTAGTTGACATTATAATTAGTGCCATTTCCCTGGCTTTTATTTTCCTTCCTGGCATTGACAATATTTTATTTAAAAAATGAACATTATCACTACAGGCGTTTATATTGGTACGAATAAGGGCCTGATTTACGAAGACCTTTTTAGCACACACAAAACCACTAACATGATGAATGATTGGTTGTCGTATTTGTTTTGCACCAATCATTGGTTGTGTTATTAGTTTTGCGTGTGCTAAAAGTCTTAGTAAATCAGGCCCCGAGTTTTCAAAACTGGGAAAATTCCAATAAGTTGGACCAAGCCTATGTAAATTGGACATATGTGCACTATGCCAGTGAGCATATTACATTACATTCATTTAGCAGACGCTTTTATCCAAAGCGACGTACAATAAGTGCATACAGAGACGTCATCAAGATCACTACAGAACAGACAAGACAAAGCACATCCTTCCCATAATGTAGCAGCTATCCCTAGTAATGAAAGTTGACTGTAGTTCACAGTAAGCTGTGGGTAAATCAGCTATACTACACTTCTATTCTAAATACTATTATAAACTATAACAAACAGACAGGAAAACACAGGGAACTAGTACCATGAGGTCCTAGGTTAGAATATCAGTCAAGGTGGAGTCTGAAGAGGTGTGTCGTCAGGCCTCGACGGAATGCAGGCAGGGTTCAAGTAGAACGTAGGGGAATGGGAAGTTCATTCCACCACTGAGGAGCTAAGGTGGAAAAGCTCAACAGTCGGGACGAGCGAGAGCCGTTGACACGGAGGGGGGGAAGTGGGAGTCGCCCTGCTGTAGAAGAGCGAAGTGGTCGAGCAGGAACATAGTTCTGGATTAAGTCCTGCAGGTAGGCGGGGCCTGTCCTATTGGCTGCAGTGTAGGCCAGGGTCAGAACTTTGAACCTGATCCTGGCTGCAACTGGCAGCCAGTGGAGTGACCTCAGCAGGGCGGTTACATGGGAAAATTTTGGGAGGTTGAACACAAGCCGGGCAGCTGCATTCTGGATGAGTTGAAGAGGCAGAATGGTGCAGGCTGGTAGGCTTGCGAGCAGGAAGTTGCAGTAGTCCAGGCGTGAGGTGACCATGGTCTGGACAAGAAGCTGGGTGGCGTAGGTGGTCAGGTACGGTCGAATCCTCCTGATGTTGTACAGGAGGAACCTGCAGGACCGAGCCGTCGCCCTGATGTGCTCTTTGAAGTCCAGCCGGTCGTCCAGGACCACCCCCAGGTTCCTTGCAGAGCGGGAGGCAGCACCACGGTCCCGTCAACGGGGATGGAGAGGTCATGTAGTGGGGAGGTCTTGTATGGCATGAAGAGGAGCTCTGTCTTGTCAAGGTTGAGCTTCAGGTGATGGGTAGCCATCCACTCAGAGATGTCAGTCAGACAAGCAGATGTCCTCTCCTTAACCTGTGGGGTAGAGGGAGGGAAAGAGAGGGAGAGTTGAGTATCTTCAGCATAGCTATGGTATGTGAAGCCATGTGAATGAATTACTGAGCCAAGAGACTTAGTATACATAGAGAACAGCAGAGGACCCAGTACAGATCCCTGCGGGACTCCTGTAGACAGGGGATGGGGAGCAGAGACGGAACCCTTCCAGGAGACTTGATAGGATCTATCAGTGAGATACGATACAAACCAAGAGAGGGCAGTTCCAGAAATGCCCATCTCAGCGAGTGTGGAGATCAGGAGTTTGTGGTTGACCGTGTCGAATGCCGCAGACAGGTCAAGGAGAATCAGAACAGAGGAGAGAGAGGAGGCTCTAGCAGTGGCGAGTGCCTCCGTCACAGCCAGGAGAGCAGTTTCAGTGGAATGGCCGGTTCTGAAGCCGGACTGATGCGGGTCAAGCAGGTTGTTCTGGTGGAGAAAAACAGACAGTTGGTTAAGTACAGCACGTTCAATTGTTTTGGACAGGAATGGCAAGAGAGATACAGGACGGTAGTTCCTGACATCAGTGGGATCCAAGCTAGGTTTTTTAAGGAGTGGGGTTACACAGGCAGTTTTAAAGGCAGCAGGAACATGGCCACAGATTAGGGAGGTGTTAATAATGGAGGACAGATATGGAAGGAGCTCAGCAGATATAGACTGGAGGACTGCTGAAGGTATGGGGTCTAGTGCACAGGTGGTTGCGCGATGGCGCTTCACCAGCTGGAGCACATCTGAGTCCTCCAGAATCTTGAAGGACGACAGTGTAGCAATGGGTTCAGTATGGGGGATGTGGGGTGTCACCGGATGTGTGAAGGAGTTCCGGATCGCGGCCACCTTCCCCTCAAAGTGGGTCAGGAAGTCATCTGCAGAGAGGGAGGAGGGTGAAGGGGGTGGAGGGGGGATGAGCAGGGAGGAGAAGGTGGAAAAGAGTTTACGTGGGTTAGATACACATGCATCAATTTTAGACTGGAAAAATGAAGTTTTAGCTGATGTGGTTGCAGCTGTGAAGGCTGCCAGCAGAGTGTGGTAGGAGGCCAGGTCATCTGGGGATCTGGATTTCCTCCACTTTCTCTCAGTGGCTCGCAGCATGGTTCTGCTGGATCTGAGAGAATCCGTCAGCCACGGGGAGGGGGGTGATAGTCGGGCTTGTTTGGAGACAAGAGGACATAGTGAGTTGAGAGACTGAGAGAGGCATGAGTTAAAACACAGAGGTGGCAACATCAATAGGCATTTTAGCAAAGGTAGCAGGAGGAGGAAGTGCAGAGAGAGCAGAAGTAGGGAGAGAGGAGTGTGAGAGGGTGCAGAGATTTCTCCTGAATATAACAGTGGGTGGGTTGTTAGCGGAGTTGAGGGAGAGTGAGCAGGAGAGAGAAAATGAGATAAAGAAATGGTCCGATACGTGGAGGGGGGTCACCGTGAGTTCAGATGTGGCGCAACTCCTGGTGAGTACAAGGTCCAGTTGGTTACCACCCTTGTGGGTGGCAGGCAATGGGGACTGAGTGAGGGCAAAGGACTGGAGGAGTGAGGTGACACTGGATAGCTGGGAACTGTCTGGTTGGAGGTTGAAGTCTCCCAGTAGGATTACAGGGGTACCATCCTCAGGGAAGGAGCTCAGGAGAGTGTCCAGTTCATCCAGGAAAGCGCCGAGCGGACCTGGAGGGCGATAGAGAACAACAATGTTAAGTGCAGATGGGTGAGTTACAGTGACTGCATGAAACTCAAAGGAGGAGATATTCAGGCAGGGTACAGTGGGAATAGAGAATTTCCAGGACGTGGAAATGAGCAAACCAGTACCCCCGCCTCTGCCAGATGCCCTGGGGGTGTGGGAGAAGGAGTAGCCAGCAGACAGAGCAGCTGGAGTGGCTGTGTTATCAGGAGTGATCCAGGTCTCAGTGAGAGCCAGGAAGTGGAGGGACTTCACCTTGGGATAGGCAGTGATGAAGTCAGCTTTCTGGACGGCTGACCGGCAGTTCCATAGTCCACCCACCACTGAGAGTTCCTTATGAGAGGACAGCGGTGGGCAGACCAGGTTAGCCAGACAGCGTCTGCGGTGGTTGGGCCTCCAGGAGCGAGGCATGGAGCACAGATGAATGGGGGTTAGACACATGGTAGGGGGTGATAAGACAGGTTAGGTGGGGAAAGATCATTACAAACAGATAGTTCAAATTGCCGATGTTACTTTAAGTTATAGAAGTAGAAGCATATCTTGTGCACTAGGGTGATTTCCACTAATAGTTTAGCTGCAGTAGCAACGAATGTCTCAGTTGAGCAAAAAGTTCCCGCCGGCATCACCTTCTACACAAAGGAGTTAAGTAAACAGATGACCCACCCAGTTCTGTGTATTTTTTTATTATTATTGTGGAACAACACAGAGTGTGAGAGAGTCTTGTATGCTTTATTTTAGTGGCTTGTGCACTAGGGTGATGCAGCTACTAAATGGCTGCTACAAGATCAATTGGCTGAAATGTATAATCTTTCTCGTAGTTCTTATCGACCAGTCAATGGGACTGGTTTTGCTGCTTGCATTGTGCAGTGCTATTGGTTTTGCTACTTACTCAGCTACTTGCATTGTGCAATGCAATTGGTTTTGTGACTTGCTAGGCTACCTGCTGAACCACTTGTTGAGCTAGCTGCGAAGCTAACTGCAGAGCTAGTTGGGAATGGCTTAGCGAATGATTTAGCAAATGGCTTAGCGAATGGGCTTGCTACTCATTTAGCTACTAGCTTGGCTATGTGCATTACTACTGGTTCTGCTACTTGCTTAGCTACTTGATATACAATATTTCTAAAACATACATCAAAAAAGTATTGCCTACCCAACAACACTGAAGCTGTTACTGTAAGGTGTTAATATTTGTGACAGGTGCTGGTAAAACGGTCCACAAGTAGCACAGGCACATTTTTATGTTTTTTATAGTTTACGAGAGTACAGATCTTGAGCTTTCAAATGATGTCCCATACACTGCAATATACAAATATTTGAAGAAGATATGCTTCTTTGAATGTTGGTACACCTTAAAACACTTTACTGAGAAAACGGCTCTCAAAGATTTGCAAAGATTCACACCTCAGGCTGGCAAACTTAATGGGCGTGAACAGTAGCTGGCTAATCCCACCCCCAACCACTCCGCCACTAGAGTATCTGTCAGTCTGTCAGCCTCCAACCACAATTGCAACCACAATAGTTCCAACCAGAAAACCTGTCAGTATCTGACTTTATGTTGCACATTTTCTGTTCTTTGTTTTTGGTGATGTTCTGTGTTGTTCGTGTGTTTCCGTTTTCATTCTCCGTCTCCCATCAATATGCTTGTTTTCACTTCCTCATTGTATCAGCCCCGCCACTCGTCTCTGCTCCTGATTACCTATGTGTTTCACCTGCCACGCTACTCACCTGTTTCACATTTGCTTGTTAAGTCTTGTGTACTACTGTGAATTGCAGAAGTGCGACTTGCGGACTGTTTTACCAAGTTGTGTCACATTTTCCCCATGCTGCACTCACACTAAACAGTTTACTACATATGGGGGTATTATTGCCTCCTAATTCATTAAATAAATAATATGAACCAAATGAAATGAGATTCATATTTTTCCAGTGATCAGAAAGTAAAAGACCTGCCATGTGTTTCTTTTATCGATGAACTCTTCGATGTCTCTTTAACACTTTTCCAATACACTTCACATAATTCTCCTCTTTAAGCACAATTTCAAAAAAGTATTGTTGTGATGGGTCCTCTGTATTGGTAATAAACAGAACAACAGGAATTAAGGTAATTTGTTATTTACTTAGAACTGCTTTGAGATCTCGCATCTCACATGTTGTGTAGTTTATACCAAAACACAACCCAATGCCCATGTGCCTGTCTGTGTCCTGTAGAACTATGTTAAGACAAATGGAACATTTGCACTCTTACTGCTTCCACATTGTAATATACCTTCCCTGAAAATAACTAATGTGTGCTGGTAATATCTGAAAATGTCTGGTTAAACACAACATATTACTTTAAAGGATATCATCCAAACCTATCATTAACATAACATAACATTCTGTCTGACTTTTCACTTTTTTCACTTTATTTTATTTTATTTTAACAAATATCCTTTCTGACAGTCATTTAAGTTCATAGTGCCTTTAGTAAGTCTCAATCAGCCTGTCTGGACTTTTCCTGTGACGAGCTGATCGTCTAAATACTTCTTCCTGTGACCTGACAGCAGTATCGGGAGCAGCATCCCCTTCTAGAGATCATAGCAATTCTTTTGGCAAAGCACAGCACCCTCTTCTGTCTGTAATGTGTATGACCTTAGTTGCACCTGACTGTTGACCACTCCATTTTGAGATCTGGGGCTCTATCTTGACGATCTTAGCGCTTGGTCTAAAACGCAATGGCACAAGTTCATTTAGGACGTGTCCAAGTGAACTTTTTCTAGTTAGACGGCATATTATTTGAGCACTAAGTACGGCACAAGGTGCAAATGGGCTGAACATAGTCTCTTCATTAATTATAGTTGTGTATTGGGCGTAACATGCAATAAACCAACAAAATGTCATATCCCATTCCCTTTAAAAGCCTGCTTTTCCACCTTGGCAGATTGCTTATATGATGGCGAAACAGACATGCTCGTGCTTGTGTAGTTAAAGCGTGCAAGCAAGGAATAGGCTATATGGATCAATAGTATGATCAATATTATTTGGACTAACCATTATGATGCGTTTTGATATACGCTGCCTGGCCAAATAAAAGTCACCGTTGCACCCGTTATGCATAGTGCCCACTGTACAAGCCTCTGGAGGCAGTGTTATGATCTGGGGTTGCTTCAATTGGTCAGGTCTAGGCTCAGCAACGCTATGCAGCAATAAAATGAAGTCATCGGAGTACCTGAATCTACTGAATGACCAGGTTATCCCATCAATAGGCATATTCCAGGATGACAATGCCAAGATTCATCAGGCTCAAATTGTGAAAGAGTGGTTCAGGGAGCATGAGGAATCATTTTCACACATGAATTGGCTACCAGAGTCCTGACCTTAACCCCATTGAAAGACTTTGGGATGTGCTGGAGAAGACTTTACGGAGTGGTTTGACTCTCCTGTCGTCAATACAAGATCTCAGCCAAAACTTAATGCAACTCCCGATGGAAATAAATGTTGTGACGTTGCATAAGGTTGTTGAAACAATGCCACGACGAATGCGTGCCGTAATCAAAGCTAAAAGTGGTCCAACAAAATATTAGAGTGTATGACTTTTTTGTTTTGGCCAGGCAGTGTCCATAATAATAAACTTTAACATTAGGGTTTAACACCGGCACGGGTTCCCGGTAATTCCAGACAGTGCGGTTATTTTAGAAAATATATGCTGTTTAATTTTGTTAAAAAGCACCTGCAACTGCTGAGAATAAGCTAACAGAATAGGCTATGGCTTCTGTCTCACCTTAGAAAATGCCAAATTAGCCTGCTTGTTTAACACATTTCGCTTGATTGTACAATGAAGCATTGTCAAACATCAATTCCATGATTGCATTCTAATATTGATTAATAACATAAATAGCGTTCTTTTGCCTTAATGATGACACTAAATACACTAAAGCTGTATTTAGGTTGCCTCAAACCATCACTCTGCTGCCAGATATGCAGTAGATATGGATGGATCACTTTAAGGGTTGTTTCTCCTGACAAATTTTCCTATTGAACTTTATGGAAAAATAAGTCAGGAGAAGAAACCCTCCAAGTTATCCATCCATATCTACTGTATTTCTGGCAGCAGAGTGATGGTTTAAGGCTTGTTTGATACGTCAGACCCTTGATGACTTAGAGCCATTTAGCCAACCATGTGTTCCACACTGTTCCAGTGTAATTTAAAGCTAAATCTAGTCCCACCCCCCAATTCCCATAGAGATCCATTCAAATGCAGAGGTTATAGTATCGCTTCTAAGAGTACCTGGAAATAAGATATCAGGAGTCTTTTGATATCCTTTTATATAGAGTCATGATGGCATCACCTGCTTACCTGTGGAATACCTGTTTACCACAGAAGTTGTTTGAGAGAATGGCAAGAATGTGCAAGGCCGTTATCAAGGCAAAGGGTGGCTACTTTGAAGAATACATATATAATAAAAATATATTTTATTTATTTATTTGTTTAACACTTTTTTGGTCTTTGCATAATTTAATTTGTGTTATCTCATAGTTCTGATGTCTTTACTATTCCAAAATGTGGAAAACAGTAAAAATAACAGAAAAAAACCTTATATGAGTAGGTGTCTCCAAACTTTTGACTGGTACTGTACATTGACTTTGTTGTCCTTAAGCCATTTTGCCACAACTTTGGAAGTATGTTTTGGGTCATTGTCCATTTGGAAGAGCCATTTGCGACCAAACTTTAACTTCCTGGCTGAGGTCTTGAGATGATGCTTCAATATATCCACATAAATTTCCTTCCTCATGATGCCATCTATTTTATGAAGTGCACCAGTCCCTTTTGCAGCAAAGCACCCCAACAACATGATGCCACCAACCCTGTGCTTCATGGTTGGGATGGTGTTCTTCGGCTTGCAAGCCTCACCCTTTTTCCTCCAAACATAACAATGGTCATTATGGCCAAACAGTTCAATTTTTGTTTCATCAGACCAGGGGACATTTCTCCAAAAAGTAAGATCTTGTCCCCATGTGCAGTTGCAAACTGTAGTCTGGCTTTTTTATGGCGGTTTTGGAGTAGTGGCTTCTTCCTTGCTGAACAGGCTTTCAGGTTATGTCGATAAGACCCGTTTTACTGTGGATATAGATACTTTTGTACATGTTCCCTCCAGCATCTTCACAAGGTCCTTTTCTGTTGTTCTGGGATCGATTTGCACTTTTCGCACCAAAGCACGTTCATCTCTAGGAGACATCTCATACAGCTCCTTCCTGAGCGGGATGACGGCTGTGTGATCCCATGGTGTTTATACTTTTTATACTTGTGTATAAAAAGGAGGAGAAGGTGGAAAAGAGTTTACGTGGGTTAGATAGACATGTATCAATTTTCGACTGGAAAAATGAAGTTTTAGCTGATGTAGTTGCAGCTGTGAAGGCTGCCAGCAGAGTGTGGTAGGAGGCCAGGTCATGTGGGGATCTGGATTTCTTCCACTTTCTCTCAGCGGCTCGTAGCATGGTTCTGCTGGATCTGAGAGAATCCGTCAGCCACGGGGAAGGGGGTGATAGTCGGGCTGGTTTGGAGACAAGAGGGCATAGTGAGTTGAGAGACTGAGAGAGGCATGAGTTAAACACAGAGGTGGCGACATCAATGGGCATTTTAGCAAAGGTAGCAGGAGGAGGAAGTGCAGAGAGAGCAGAAGTAGTGAGAGAGGTGTGAGAGAGGGTGCGGAGATTTCTCCTGAACATAACAGCGGGTGGGTTGTTAGCGGATTTGAGGGAGAGTGGGCAGGAGAGAGAAAATGAGATAAAGAAATGGTCCGATACGTGGAGGGGGGTCACCGTGAGTTCAGATGTGGCGCAACTCCTGGTGAGTACAAGGTCCAGTTGGTTACCACCATTGTGGGTGGCAGGCGATGGGGACTGAGTGAGGGCAAAGGACTGGAGGAGTGAGGTGACACTGGATAGCTGGGCACTGTCTGGTTGGAGGTTGAAGTCTCCCAGTAGGATTACTGGGGTACCATCCTCAGGGAAGGAGCTCAGGAGTGTGTCCAGTTCATCCAGGAAAGCGCCGAGCGGACCTGGGGGGCGATAGAGAACAACAATGTTAAGTGCAGATGGGTGAGTTACAGTGACTGCATGAAACTCAAAGGAGGAGATATTCAGGCAGGGTACAGTGGGAATAGAGAATTTCCAGGACGTGGAAATGAGCAAACCAGTACCCCCGCCTCTGCCTGAGGCCCTGGGGGTGTGGGAGAAGGAGTAGCCAGCAGACAGAGCAGCTGGAGTGGCTGTGTTATCTGGAGTGATCCAGGTCTCAGTGAGAGCCAGGAAGTGGAGGGACTTCACCTTGGCATATGCAGTGATGAAGTCAGCTTTCTGGACGGCTGACCGGCAGTTCCATAGTCCACCCACCACTGAGAGTTCCTTATGAGAGGACAGCGGTGGGTAGACCAGGTTAGCCGGACAGCGTCTGCGGTGGTTGGGCCTCCAGGAGCGAGGCATGGAGCACAGAGGAATGGGGATTAGACACATGGTAGGGGGTGAGAAGACAGGTTAGGTGGGGGAAGATCATTACAAACTGTTCAAATTACCGATGAGGCTGACGTCTTCATGGCAGCCTCTACTTTAACTTATAGAGTTGGCTAATTTCTCGAATGCCCTCAGCTGCTTGCAGGGCTAATTCACTCAGGTGAATCTATTTGCGATTAGCAACACAAAACACTAGCAATTTACTAGACCTAGAAACACAAAGCAAGTAAACAAGTGGTCGGTAATGCTGCAATTTACATTAACTAAACCGTGACTACACTACAAACAGTTCAATCAGCTAACGCACAGCTGAACCAAATGAAAAAGACGATACTTAAGCCTATCCGACGGTAGATTGATAACGCAGGTCTGCTTGCACTCTGAACTAGGAATGCAAAACACGCTATTTATTCACTCAGGTGAATCTATTTGCGATTAGCAACACAAAACACTAGCAATTTACTAGACCTAGAAACACAAAGCAAGTAAACAAGTGGTCGGTAATGCTGCAATTTACATTAACTAAACCGTGACTACACTACAAACAGTTCAATCAGTTCAATCTACTGCAAAGGCGGCTGCTGCCAGCCCTTTCTCTGGAGTCCTCTTTTTGCAGTACCCTGTCATTCCTAAGAATCTCTGCATTTCTTTCACCGTTCTCGGTCTGGGCACCTTCGTAATTGCTTCAATTCGTTCTGCTGAAATACTTTTGCTCCCTTCCTTAAGAGTATGACCCAGGTATTGCACTTGTTCTTGACAAAACTGTAACTTTGACTTAGATACTTTGTGGCCTTTTAGTGTCAGTTCTTGTAACAGTTTCTTACTGTCCTCTTTGCATGCGGTCATACTTGGGCTGCATAGGAGAAGGTCGTCCACGTACTGGATGAGAGTGCTTCCCCCCTTTGGCGCAAAGTCCGCTAGGTCATTTCTGACCATTTGATTGAATAGGCTAGGGGATTCTACATATCCTTGAGGCAGTCTCTGATAAGTGTACTGTTGCCCCCTGTATCTATTAAAAAGTTGCCCTCTTATGAGAATATCAATTTGTGGTTAATTTGTGGCACAGCTGGATGTTATAGATAGCATTTCCTTTGCTTCACACTCTCCCTCTGCTCCTAGGGCTGTAGGATTCTCAAGGCATCCATATTGAAGGGGATTCTGTTAGGGACTCATTCCCCATTGTTGTTGTGGCTGTTGTGGTTGCTGTGGCTGCTGTAGCTGCTGTCCATACATGTTTTGCTGTGGGGTCATTGTTATCTGGTTCTCGGGTCCTTGATATGATGGCATCGGTGGGTACGATGGCCACCACCCAGGGTTTGCTCCTTGGTTCATGCGGCCTCTTGATTGGAATCCTCCTCCTCTTCCTCTGTGACAGTTCCTGGCCCAGTGTCCCATCTTTCCGCATCTCCAGCAGTCTTTCTGCTGCCACTGGCCCTGGTTCAACCATGGCCTTTGGAAATTTGGTCCAGCCCATTGGATGGATGGGCCCTGTCCTCCTTGGACTTGTGGTGAGGGTGGGGGTGCCTGTATCTGCTGGGTTATCACTGCTGCTTGAATTCCCTGATCTTCTTTCTCCCTTTCGGCTATCTGGAGAAGTAACAGTTTCTTACTTGCAATCCAACCATTTCTTAAAGTAACATACTTTCTCTGTGCAGCTTCATGTGGTGGACAAGATGGGCTCTTTTTTTATCCAATTCTCCTGGGGAAGCCCCCTTGCTTAGGGCCTTTATTACTGGTTCGGGCAATGCTTTACACAACATGTGAAAGAACATTGTCGAAGTTCCTTGTGATGCATCAAATGTCTGTCCCATGTTTCTTTTCCATGTCTCCTGCATTCTGTTGATAAAATCATGGATCACATATCTTCTTAACATCTTCCATGCACAGGGGCAGGTGAGTCATCCTCATCTCTACCCTCGCTTATCCATGGCCCTGCTCCATCTGTTATTCTTGGTAAATCCTTAACCATGTTCTCCGGGTCCATTGAGTGAGTGGCTGTTGTCTCCCTGGGGGTAGGACTTGCAATGGGGCCAGGAAGGTTTCTTCATCCTCTTCGTCTCCTTCTTGTATCGAGCAGGTGCTCTCCTTCTTTTGCCGCTCCTCCTGAGGATTTTGCTGGCACTGTTCTGGATATCACTACTGATGTCATAGACCTGCTTCAATTCTTGAACTCGTTGCTGCGAGTACCCTCCTTCGCGCAGGAATGCTTGTTCTGCTTTCTTCACCTCCTTTAGGGTTTGTTTTCAGCATTTCCTTCGTCACTTTCTTTTTCTTCCTTATTGCACTTTCATCTGATTCTTCACTATTAGAGGAGCTTGATTCATCTTTGGGAATGGCAGTTGACCTTAGTTTCACTTTTCTTTTGATGTCATATTCTCCTCTCCTTGGGTCTCTTCCAGCTCTTCTTGCTTCTCCTTTTGGTTTCGTTTCTTCTTCTCACATTTCTTCTTCATTTCTTCTTCTCACATCTCACATTCTCACACCTTCTTCTCACTTCTCACATCTTCTCACTTCTCACCTCCCTCTGCTTCTTCCATTGCCTGTTGATATCTGGTGGCACATCCTAGCTTGCTGCTCCTTTCAGATTCACGTGCCCCCGATGACTTGACTGTTTCTTTCTTGCAACTTGTCATTCCCTGATTCTCTGGCCCGTCATGAGGTATGTGGAGGCGTGGGAATGGTGTGCTATTTGCGGGATTTCCCTCGTTTCCTCGGCTGTCACTCTGGGCTGTCTCTGATTGTCCTTCCTCTGGGCCTGCTGCTGTAACTTTTGATCTTATGAAAACGGTTTCCAAATTACCTTCTACTTCCAGGGTCCCTTTCACTTTCACTGACTCTGGTCTCATCCTCACAGTAGTCTCAGGCCCCTGGCTCAAATCTTCTTGTTCCCCAGTGCTGTTCAATAGGGGATACAGGCCTGTAGCTCCATTTGCTTCCACTGATGGCAGGTATTGAAGTCCAAAAGTACCTTCCTTAGTCCATACTAAGGGACCACCTCTTGTCCACTTTTCCCATTTTTTCATAGTCTTCTCATAGTCATATTTCAAGTCTCATAGTTTGAAATAATTCACTCATGCAGGAGAGAGGTGTCTTTAAAGTCTCGCCCTTCCGCGTTTTCAAATCTTTATTTCTCTTTAGCCCATGCAAGCTTATTCTAGTTAACTGAAAGTGAAACTAAAACTGAAACTAAAATAAAAAATAAAAATAAAAACATTTTAGTTAACTGAAATAAAAATAAAAATAAAGTGACTTTTAAAACAAAACTAACTGTAGTGGTGCAAAATGAACTGGAATAAAAATAAAAATGAATCATGAATTCTTTTTAGTTTTAATTTCTGATCCTCTTCCTGATTTGCGATCTGAAATCTGGATTGCATATAGAGTAATTTAAAACATTCAAAACCAATATTAATAATTTACACTTTCTCTCCCTCTAAATTAGAAAGTGAAATTAAAAACTAATAAAATAAAAAAAATAAAAACTCAATGAAAAACTTACAACTATAATAACTTTGCCTCCATGTTTTCTTTTTAAAATAAAAAATAAAAATAAAATAAAATAATAAACAATAAAAACACCAAAAAAATATATTTTTTCTTAATTGATTTTTTCTTAATTGATTTTTTCTTAATTGATTTATAATTAATTAATTTATAATTCATGAATTTATTCTTAATTGATTTATTATTATTATTATAATTCAGGGGACCACTCTGTTCTTGGTAGCCACGCCTTTACCTTTAATCCTGTTAGTTCCCACTTAGTGACTGTGACTCGTGTGGCTCCTCCCCCTGAATGCCCCTGCTCAACTTCCCCTTCTACCTCTTCAGTTCTCAATTCCCTCACTGGGGTACACTCCAGCCAAACGGCTCCGTCTGCCCACCAGTCTAAACATATTTCAAATGTTTCTCCTGTTTCTGTGACCTTGGGTAGGGATTTATCAATCCCTGAATGGCAGCACAGAGATTTTACTCCATATAACTGTTCTCATGTTAATTATTCTCCCACTGTATCTTTTCCCACAATAACATACGCAATAACAGACACATAATATTTCCACTTTTCTAGTGGAGTACAATCTATCTAAGTAAAACCCTGTTATTTACATAATTTCCTTCAGCATTATATACAGCATATCCAAAATACAACAAATTCTCATATAATGTTAGCACACCTTATCTTTTTTCTATTGTTCTCCTGTTACAGTATTGTTTAATCGATTATGTTCAGTTTGATTGTACAACCCGTGCAATGGATCTATTTGTTCTAATTTGATTAATTGAGATATATGTACATATAGTACTATTTACAAAGAATTATAACTAGTATTATTAACAACAGTAAATTATTTGGCCACACACCATAACTTTTAAAAAATAGTTTTTTTTTCTTTTTAGAAAGATTATTTTCTCACAACACTGTTTCCCTAATTGTCCCTACCGTAATATAGCAGTGGCAGTATCTTTCAACTGCTTCACTCTATTCACCGTTTGTGGCGGACTTTGAAGGGAAAGGCGTCCCTTTACACACAACCTCTACGCGACCCACAATCCGGAATTGCTCTATATTGCTCAAGAGTTGCTCAGAGTTTTTGGTTAGCTAACTTGGAGTTCAGTACTCTGCCACAGTGTTGTGACACTCAGAGATGATCACACTCAGAGTTCAAATCACAAAATATCACACACTCAGAGATGGTCACACTCAGAGTTCAAATCACAAAATATCACACACTCAGAGATGGTCACACTCAGAGTTCAAATCACAAAATATCACACACTCAGAGATGGTCACACTCAGAGTTCCAATCACAAAATATCACACACTCAGAGATGGTCACACTCAGAGTAGTTCAAATCACAAAATATCACACACTCAGAGATCTTGACACTCAGAGTCACTTCTGCTTATTTCTACGTCATCACAATAATTTTTCTACCTATTTATCCTCTCTATTTTGTTTTTATAATCAATATAATTCAATTAATCCACTCACCCACTGGAGCTCCGTCACCGGTGTAGGACCACACTTGGGGCCAACGGAGTGCGGGTAATCCTTCTCTGCAGACTTTTTTAAAAAAGGTGTCTGCTTACCTCTCACTATTGACCGGTCTCTAACTTGAAGAAAAACACCACACGCCGTTGGTTCCCTCCTGTATCCCCCCCGGGATCTTGGAGTCCTTGCTGGCTCGCCAAATGCGGAAGTAAGTCCTTTGACTCCCTCCTCGTTAAATTCAATTTGAGATGGGTTTTTCGAGTGGAAGAATACTCAAGATAAAGATGAAGGAAATAGCAGAAGTATAATCTTTTATTAAATGGTCAAATGTTGATTCAACATGGGAAAACCACAAACCTACGCAGAGGATTCAGAATTCCCCGAACAATAACAAACATTAGTTTTTACAATATCATAACTCCTCCTTTACGTTGCTAATACACCAATGATATGTGGTAACACCTTTTCATAATATCTTATTTTATCCAATAACAAATTAGGCACAACATTAATATGTTATATGACCTGTTCTTACCCTATGCGCTTGAGGGCACTCTTGATCTATCAAATAAAATTGTTTGTGAACTCTCCTCCCACCTGTTTGGTCAGCACGATCTATAAGTACAACTCCTGCTTTGTTATGGAACACAGGAGGAAAACATTCCTGTTTTGACTGGTGTGCTAGATGCCCTCGTCCTTGCTGACAGAGAACTATCCTGCACCCTCTCACAACCCCCCATCTCAGTACTTTTCCACTAGATCTTGACTGTATTATTTAATTATTTCATATGAGGCTTTCTTGGGCCTACGGCTTACTTCCACATGAATTAAAAGTGAAATAATCTGTCCAATTGTTGGAAAAATTACTTGTGTCATGCACAAAGTGGATGTCCTAACTGACTTGTCAACACTATAGTTTGCTAACGTGAAATCTGTGGAGTGGCTAAAAATTGGTTTTAATGACTTCAACCTAATTGTATGTAAACTTCTGACTTCAACTGTATCTTGTTTCTGTGTCAGTCATCGAACGAGATACATATGCTACTGGTTGCCAGTTTTCATCATATCTCTGAAGAAGCACGGCTCTGAGACTGCTCTATGAGGCATCAGAGGAGATTTTCATGAAACTTCGAAACTGGCTCCTCTTTGAGCAGTTTCTTCAGGTGCTGCCATGATGTTTCCTGTTCATGATTCCATTCCCATTCAACCTTCTTTTCTGTCAGTTCTCTCAGTGGCACTATTTTCTCTGAGAGGTTAGAGATAAACTTTCCAATATATTTGACCATTCCCATGAACCTCTGAATGTCCTTGCAACATAGTCTTGCCATGTTGTCTATAGTGGACACTTTTGTCGGATCTGGTCTGACACCTTCTCTGCAGATGATGTCGCCCATGAAGGTCAACTCTGCCACTCCAAGTTTGCATTTATCCCTTTTCAGTTTCAGGTTTGCTTTCCTCGTTGCTTCTAGCACGCTCCTCAGTCTTGCATCATGTTCCTCCTTTTATGTCCCCCACACAATGATGTCGTCCATGGACGTATCCACACTATCAATGTGTTCATAGATCATGTGGATGATCTTGTGATACACTTCAGGGGCAGAAGCAATGCCAAAGGGGAGCCTGAGGAATCTGTACCTGGCATATGGTGTGTTGAAGGTACATAATCTTCAACTGGCATCATCCAACTTCAATTTCCAAAATCCAGATGATGTATCCAATCTGATGAAGTAGCCTACTTACCGTTTGCGAACTGCGACATTATTAACTTCACGTGTTGGAAGTTTGAAGTGTTCTCTTCTGATAGCAGTGTTGAGATCTCTCGGATCCAGGCAGATCCTCAATTTTGCATTTTTCTTGTCCACAATTACCAGTGAACTCACTCACTCTATTGGTTCATCAATTTTCTCAATCACATTAAGTTTCTCCATCCTGTCAAGCTGTGCTTTTAAGAGCAAATGGTACTTTCCCGCATGGATGAATAACAGCAGGTACAGATTTGTCCTAATGGTGTGCTCTCCTGGCAGACAACTAAGTCCTTGGAACAAATCACTACTGTTTCATCAGGTGGTCATAATCCAACTCTGTCTTGCTCTTCACAACCAGAACTCTTTTCACCAGATACAAGCCCAGTATTGCCTGAACTTCCTTTGGTACCACAATGAATGACAGCATGTGTACAGTGCCCTTGTATGATACTTTTGCTATGCATTTCCCTGTAACTGGAATGTCAGCACCTGCATAGCCAGTCACTTTAACCCTTGCTTCATGCAGCCTCGGTCTTGGCTTTAACGTTTTGAAATAATGTTCTGAGATCACATTGATCTGTGCTCCTGTATCCAGTTTTAATGAAATTGTGATGTCATTCATCTGCAAGGGCAGGATCCGGTCTTTTTTGGGCTTAATTGTTCTCAGTTACAGTATCCACATGAAACTCCTCCACATCTTGTTCATTAACTGTATGTACTTGGATCAGTTTCTTACAGCAACGTGCATAGTGGTTACCACAGCTATTGCAGGTTTTTCAGTAGGCTGGGCAGGTTTTTGGAGGATGCCGGATCCACACGGATCACGTCTTCTTAGTTGTATTGTCTTCCCCACTTCTGAGCCAATCAGGTTGCACAGTTTTTTTCACAGTGGGCGTGTCCTGTCTCCTTACAGCATCCACAGCGCAGCTACCGTCACCAAACCAAACAGCTCCCTCGCCTGTGATTTCACTGTCTCAGCCACCCTGCACATATTAATGGCTTTAGTCAAGACAAGCTTTTTTCCCACAGCAGCTTCTCTCATTATCTGATAGTCCACACACAATTCTATCCTTAATTATGAATCCCTCAGGTCTCCAAATTCAGGTCTCCAAATTCAGGTCTCCAAATTCACACGTCCATGCTTAATCCAACCAGCCAGTAAGTATGCGACTTCTTTTTCCTCCTGAGTTTCGTTTCAACAGAATGCTTTTATCTTGCCCGCCGCATTTTATTTGCCATTTTTGCTTACTCACGGCTATCTTGAATGAAGGTTTACTTATTTACTTAGGCTATTTGTTATTTATTTGTTATTTGAACCTACAAATGTATTACCTGCATATACTTGGCTATGGCAATTATTAAAGCATTCTTTGAATAAGTAGCCTTCTTTCATCTTTTTCATGAATCATACCATTTAATAGCCTAAAAATTTTTTATCACAACTTGCCAGCATATTTCTAAAACATACATTAAAAAAGTATTGCCTACTCAACAACACTGAAGCTGTTACTGTTAGGTTGGATTTGTGTTAACATTTTTCCCATGCTGCACTCACACTAAACAGTTTGCTACATATGGGGGTATTATTGCCTCATAATTCATTAATTAAATACTATGAACCTTACACAAATAAAATAAGATTCACATTTTTCCACAGGTGGAAAGTGCAGTGGTCAGAAAGTAAAAGTCATGCCATTTGTTTCTTCTATCCATGAACTCAGCCAGCTGATTTCACTAATTAGTTCTACCTCCTGGATGAATAACTGTTACGGTTTTTCTCGATTGTTTACACAGTAAAATTGGTGTTATTAACGCAATTAAGTTTATGTAGAAAAAGAAAAGCAATTTGCACATTTCGCTTGTTTTCCAGTCTCTTTAACACTTTTCCAATACAATTCACACAATTCTCCTATTTAAGCACAATTTCAAAAAAGTATTGTTGTGATTGGTCCTTTGTAATAAACAGAACAGGAATGAAGGTAATTTACTTAGAACTGCTCTGAGATCTCGCATCTCACATGTTGCATAGTTTATACAAAAACACAACCCAATGCCCATGCACCCGTCTGTGTCCTGTAGAACTACAGTACGACAAATGGAACATTAGTCAGTTATCATTAAAAGTATCTCTTGTGTTCACATGGAAAACACTGCCTTTAAAAATGATAAACTCCAATTATCAATTGAACACACCCATTCTTCACAGGTAAAAACACTAGTTGCTTTAATTATTCAATCAGCAATCAGAGCTTTAGCACAAATGAAAGGGAAAAATGTGAGCTATCCTTTATTGGAGAACAATGGCTGACAATTGGAGAAGTATGTAAGAAAGAAAGGAGGATCAGGAGGACGAGGAAGATCAAGGATGGCAAATATCTCGGATAAGATCCGGGTGACTTTGATTGAGCAGGTGGTCAACCATTGTTTGACCCTAAGGGAAGCTGGGCAGAGAGTCCATCAAAATCTCAGCCACTTACCGGTTACATCTATCATATGAACATTTAGGAAATGAGAATAGATAGGTCTGCTCTATTGTTATTTACTGTAACATATCAATACAATACTCAGTAATTGTAACATCTGCCGGTTCCCTCCAGTCCATCTTCCTTTCGTTTCTTGTGTTTCCCCATTCCTCTTGTTCTATGTCACGTTTTTCCATCCACTCTGTCTGTTCTGTGTTGTGGAGGCTGGGCGAGGTTTCCCCACTTAAGTGCCTCGTTTTCTCCCCACTACAATCCAGCCAATCACTCGCCTTCCCCGCTTGCATTCCGCACTCCCTCATTAGCTCATTAGCTCTCACACACATTCCTCATGCCTTTTCAATTACCCCAGCACATTCTCACCCGTTTTCCCTCTATTTACGTTCCCCTCTTTGTTAGTTTCCTTGCCAGTTCATACCGTCTGTTTGCTTTGTGTTAGACATGTTTTTTTGGCCTTTTTTGTTTGTTTGTTATAACTTGTCTCAGTCTTGTTCCCTAGTTCACCCGTCCAGCCTGCTTTTCTGATCCTGCCCCATCATCTGCCCTGCCCTCCTGTTACTCGCCAACCCCGTATCCTGACCGTCACCCAGCTCCTTTATTTGCTCGCCTGTGTCTGTTTTCCTGCTTCGTAATAAATCCACTCCCCACTGAGTTTTGCCTGAGTTCGCCTCCGACTTCTGCTTTTGGGTCCATACCAGTTGCTAGACCATCACAGTAATTACTGTACTGCAGAGTACCTAATGTATACTACTACAAGGGGGTCACAGTACCAATGTTTCATGTATCTCATAACAAAGTTTATTTGTTGTCAATACTACAGTTATTATTTTACAGAATTGACATACTATCATGGTGGTGACAGACAACAATTATTCACTGCAGAACGGGAAACCGTAAACGGCAACCAGGGAGTCCTCTATCGCCATGCCACTTTTGGTTGATACAATAATGCACATCTAATTTTTCTAGACAAACTCCGCAATGTTCTAATCCCACCTAAACCACAGAGAACATGATCGACAAGAGCAGCTCACGTGTTGTCATATGGGACATTGTGAGTTTCCACTGTGCTGCTCTGGTCTGTAACAGGTTCAATGAAACCATTGTGTTTTCATTTCTGTTTCTCCCTTCTTACAATTTTAAACCGAATTGAGGGCTTTTTTGACATGGCGGTGAAAAGTATACAACTGCAACCCTCACGACAAGTGTCTCTAAGAAATGGAGGCATATACTGGCAGAGTCATGTCAATGTCTGTGTTATTCCAGAACATATTTCTCCCGCTGCTTGGCCAGGTAAATTATGTGTGATGTACATAAGAATATGTGGCCTGATCAAGAGCAGAAATCAGAATAATCTATTTTTTGTTTTACTTTTAAATTTTTTGTCTACTCCCAGAGGTGTAAAGAGGATTGCGTGTGCTAAAATTGAAATATACGTTAATTTCTCATTTTTCCGGGTTAACCTGAATGAATATTCAAAATTGGGCATCCCTAAATTATTTCCTGACATAATGAGAGGTGTTCATGCGAATGGATTACTTTAGCATGTGCAAAGTGATTTACTAAGCTCGAAAGGAAGTTTTTGAAAGGTATTTGCAGGTGCATTTTAGTACAAATGGAAAGCAGGTATTAAAAGACACGGAATCGATAAGATGATGGCTGTGATTGAAGACACGTATGGGTGTGCGGGAAGGGAAGGGGTCGGAGAACTAGACACGACTGGAAGGGGATCCAAAAGCAACCCACTAACGTGGGAACCACAAGTAGGGAGAAAGAAAGGGAATACCCTGACAGAACAGGAAAAATAAACAAAAGGGGAAATAACCCCCGGCGAATAAGCCAACAAAAAACCCAGAAAAGAGGGCGATTACAGGCTTGAAGACTCGAGCAGAATAGCTAGGATGAGAAAGAAAAAACCTCCAGCTCAATAAAATACAAATGAGCTAAAACGAGGCGGTAGGAGAAAAAGGTAACCAAGGCTACAGCCTCCACGAGGACTGAAAAGAAACTGAGGACAAAACTAGAAAAGAAAAAGATAAAAGGAAAAAGTAGTCCTATGGAACTAAACCTAAACTCAAATCTAAAGAAGAACCTTTCCCATTGGTAACCGATGTTTTGGGTTAGATTATGATCATACACAAACTGTTTTTGTCCGAAAATCTAATGTTTAGTCAAAATGGGTGTTTTCTGAGTTTCTGTGTAGGCTTACCAATACGCTGGTTTCCGGGGGTTTGTGATGTCACGAGATCCTTAACATAAAAATGGGTGGAGTTGAGGTGATCCTAGAGTGGTCTCGGCTGGGCATGTGGTATAAAAGCAGCGACTAATTTTTTTTTTTCCTCTTTGAGACTGAGACCCTTGTACTGCTAACTAGCTAGTTCAAGTTCAAATGTGAATTGCTTTGTATTACTGCTAATGTTAATATTACGACTTATATCGACACACCCTTTCACCGTACGTGGCATCATCGTCATATGACCACACCTACTCACGAGTTCCAGTTCAAATTGAAGCGGTAAAAAAGGCCTTAGAAAAGGCTCTGCAGTATCTCTTTAAGGCGAGAGACATGAAACCTGGGATGAACCCTCATGGACCGGGGAAGCTGAAGGCGAACCGTGACCGGGTTAATCTTCCGGATTATTTTAAAAGGTCCAATAAAATGCGGGGCGAGCTTCCGAGATGGGAGGTCCCGTGTAGCGAGCCACACCCGTTGACCTACACCATAGGAAGGCGCCGGATGGCAACGCCTGTCAGCGAGTCTCTTCTGATTGGCTACGGCATGCAGAAGGGAAGCCCGCACTCTTCTCCAGGAGGCAGACGGTAACCCTATGTCCCCTTCCTGTTCAGGGAACAAGGGAGGCTGATAGCCGACTTGAGCCTTAAACGGGAGAGACCAGTGGACACATTACGCAATGTGTTGTGTGCGTATTCTGCCCACGCCAGATGTCTACTCCACGTGGTAGGGTTCGCAGAAGCCAGGCAGTGGAGGGTGCTCCACCCGGATTCGGCTCCAGTCGCTGGGCCCCTAGCACCAGAAATTCTATGTTCCACGTGACTGGGGCCAAAATCTGAGCCACAGGAACAATAGGCTCGGGAGGACATCCGTCTTCGGACTGGTCAAAGATCCGGCAAAGCGCATCCGGTTTCATGTTTTTAGAGCCTAGCCGATACATTAACCTCTTCCTACCGAGGGCAAAATAGGCCAATTTTCACCTGTTTTCACTAGTGACGAACAAAGGTGGTTATCTCAAAAACTATAAATGGTACAAATATGGTTAATGGCTTTTATTAAAGCAGACACCTGCAGTATTACGACTAAGCAGTGAGAACTCATAGAAATCCAGTTTTTGATACTTAACTACAACAATCTATGTACAGAAAATATAAAAAAAACTAAAAAACGGGTACCTACATTCAAGTTTAAGAATTTTTACCTGGAGAGTTACAAATGCTATGGAGGAAATTACTCCTCTATCCGATTCATCAATATGCTGCCTACCTCTGGTAACAATCTGGTGTCAATATCTCAAACCATTCAAATTTTACAGGGTTTTATTCAGGTGAACCTTTTTTGTTATCCAAATGGTGCCAAATGTTCCAAAAATGGCAATGTTCCAGAAAGGTCTCAATATGATTTATTTTTTAGGTTTTTACAATAAAATTAGATAATTTGTCAATATTGGCAATAAAAGTTAATTTTTAGACATGTTCTTGGTGATCTTCATATTACACAACTAACTACCCGAGGTCACAAAAAGCTGTCAAAACCCATGTAGCAGCACAGTGAATCTTGTGTATTTCACCAGAGCCCCATTAGCCAGAAATGAGTCCAGGTATATGCAAACAGGTTTTCAAATGAATAATGGGAATAGTATGAAACTTCCCTACACATTACTGCTTGCCAGTCCTGTCCATTATTCTGTTGCCACCTCCTACGACGGGGACGTTGGGGTTGGGTTTTAGGAGGCAAAACTTTATACATGACAAACATATATCAACTATATACAAGTGCACTAAGGTGTACTACTAAAAGTGCAGTGGATAAAAAATCAAAGGTCCACCAGTTTCCTAGATAAAATAAAAACACCCCTGCTGTAACACATAAAAAGATCCTTGCCCTCTAATTGCTGAAGTTACCGTATTTACAAAAAGAAAGTACAAAATGGCAGGGTCCAAAAAGCTTGAAAAAATGAACTAAAAACAAAAAAAGGCAAAGGATCAAAACATGGGGGTGGAGGGTGAGGAGAGATTATTTAACCATTCATACAGAAGCCATTTAGACTACACATTCCCTCAGGAGAGCAATCAGCATCATTACAAACCCCACTAACCCTGTCCATGGAATTGTCCACCATGTTGATATACCCATTAGTCCCCCTTATCCAACAACAATCAACAATAATAATAATAAACAAGTACTCCCTCATGTTATCATGTTCTCTCCCTCATACCATGCATAAATTGCCATTTTGTTTACCTGCACAGCCTTCTGTACTGCATACAGAACAATTTACTCATGTGGAACAATGACTTTACTAAGCACTTCCAGAAGCCATTTCACACTCAAAAAAATCGATTTAGTAGCTCATCTCACACACAAATAGATAGCTAGCTGCTTGTTACCTGTAATTTTGCTTGCTAGCTTGCCACTGTAAAGGTAATACTATCTATATTAATTTAGCTGAGAGGGACCGATTTTATGCATAAGTATATAAGGTTAGTTAGCTTCACAGAAGAAACACAGGGATTCGCGCATTGCAGCACATTCCTTCGATGCTTACACCAAACTTACCGTTTCCACAAACATCTGTGTTGTTGGCAACGCCACGTAACACGTGCGAGTTTGTCAACACAGACAATACACCCTAAGTTTACTTCATAAATTATTTATCATACCGTTGGAATGTGCAGTTTTTAATATTAATTGTATGAAAAACAATAAAATACAGTTGACAATGTAATTATGAACCCGCATGGCATTGCGTGAATTCACACTGGTATATTGAAAAATCGGTAATACCACCAGCCCTAATGACGTTACCTGCCATGGCGAAATTCAATGCGTTTATAGCATAACACTGTTAGTATGATAAAACAACTTACATGTCAGCAACATCATCTCGGTCATCAGTGGATTCAGCGTCACTGAGACAGGATGAGTCTCCCTCGGCAAAAGCATCTTCTGGCTTATCCAGTTCGTCTAGCACTTGATGCACGGATAAACGCCTCAGAAATCTCGACATAACTACACAAAAACTGTATCAAAAATACTCTAAAGTAAAAAAAATTAACTGCGGGTCTTATCTAATTAATTGTTCTTTACTAACCGGAACGTAGCTAAGTAACTTATGAACAAGCAAAGCTACCCACTGAGCACTAGACGTCAAATAGACGTTCGGTTTCTATTTCAACCTCTTTTAGACCGTCTACATCCGGTCTAAATCTAGACTAGGTTATTTAATCCATACATTCCATAAATATAAATTTAAAAAAACAACTGCAAGATGCACAACTGAACTACTTATATTGGGGGAAAATAATTGTACTTGCAAATTATCAATTTACAGTAACGTCTATAGATAGATCAATTTTAGCCGAGAAGTAGACGTCTAAGTGTAGCCCAGATATCAACTAGGCTATTGATTTTCATTATTATTGTTTGTTTTTATATATTCGTGTGCTGTAAGACGCACAATTGAACTACAAATATTGGGGGAAAATAATTATACTTGCAAATGATCAATTTACAGTAACGTCTATAAATAGATCAATTTTAGCCGAGAAGTAGACGTCTAAGTGTAGCCCTGGTATCAACTACTGATTTGTATTATTATTATTTTTTATATATATATTCGTGTGCTGTAAGATGCACAACTGAACTCCAAATATTGGGGGGAAATAATTTTAATTATAAATGATCATTTTACAATATTGTATATAAATAGATCAATTTTAGCCAAGATTTAAACGTCTAAGTTTAGACCACGTATCAACCATAGACTATTATTATAAAAATAATAATTACATTTTTTTTTTTTTGGAGTCGTGTGGAAAGCCAGCATTTTGAAATGATCTTGTTTATGGCCTTTAAAATAAGTCCATATTTTGATATATTTATAAACTGCAAAATAACGTGAAGAACAACGTAGCAGCACGCATGCGCGCAGAGTTGCCTGACACATGTGAGAAGGACCGTCGAGCATCGAGCGAAGCAGAGAGAAGGTGAGTGAATAAAATAACTAAATCACCTGTGAGACAGCTTCAAACGAGACATTGATGGATATTGAAAGTTTATTGTTGAGTTTCTAATTGCTTTTTGTGCACGTACTGGAGCAGCCAGCTATCATTTACCAGCTACCACATGCTAGCCTGCTAGCCTACCAACACGCCGACGCTAGCTATGCTAAAGGGCTAACGCGTTAGCCCTATTAATATAATCAGCGATTGCCACGCCAAGTAAAAATGTTTGTTTTTTTTATAAAACGTGTCGCGACCTGGTCATGAGTATGATAGGGGTGGGACACAAAATAAATACTATGATTCTCGTATCTTGGCCTCTTGCGATCCAATTATCAATACGCAGAGCCAAATATCGACTTTTTTCGGGGGCGAGAGGGTGAGGGAGCAAGCGAGGTCCGCGCACATTACCCATTAAGCGGAGCAGAGTTCCTACCTAATCTCCAACGCCAGCAATATATAACATTTATTGCATGTACCTTTATCATTAAAGGCTAAAGATTACACACGCGGAGCGTGCTAACCTATGGTGCTAACTGTTAAGGCTAGATTAGCTGAGCTAGCCGCTAAGCTAAAGTAACTAGCAACTGAGGGATTTAGCGATAAAGTCGCTAAAAGGAGACATACGAGTGCTTGAGTGGAACTAACGTACATTTAAATGTACAGCAGACATGAAGACTAAAACAACATGATCTGGGTTCATAGCAGAGTTACGCTATCATGATGTATCGTCGGGGAATTGACTTGCAATTCATTGATCGTGATTTAATCACGTTGTGAGAAAATTATTGTAAGGTTATCGTATCGTGAGTTACCCTGTGATTCCCACCCCTAGTGAGGTATGTGTGTATGAGGTCAGGAGCATAATGGTTTTAATAAAAACAAAAATAAGAGAAGAAAATATGGTGTCACTGAGTAATGTGTGATGAAACATTTACTCAAAATGCACTAGAATGCAGGAAAAGTAAAATTGTTTTTGTGTCGCCAATCTGTTTGTAATTTGTTTTTCTAGGAGCCATATTTCCAACATCCAAAGACTTTTAAGAAGAGAGCGACTACAGTGGCCACAGCCAACAGGTAATTAAAAATTAATAAAAAAATACCATTGATGTATACAGCACATTGACACTGAAGACGGCGCCACTGCGTATCTTCTTCACATTCCATATACGTGGTCAGGTGTCCTTATACAGATATTGCATCAATGCGGCGTGGCATGTAGGCATTCAGGTGTCCTGGAAGCAAAAATAGCGGCCTTCATCTCAGCTGTTCTGTATTGTTAGTTTTGGTGTTTCATCTGCCCCTTTACAAAACCACAATAATAATCTATGGGATTCGGGCCATATGAGTTGTCTCTGGCCAACGAAACTACCCTATGTACAAGCTCACATGTTGAAGTTTGAGTTGTGAGTTATGTAATTTTCAATCAGTATGATAGTTTATTTATTAATTTATTGATTCCAGTAATTGAATGTCTACAATAAAAACAGTTCTTTAATTGTTTTATTTAAATTTAGATTATTCATTGTTTTATATTTCAATGAATATAGTTGTTAAAGCCGCATATAATTAGACTTTAAAAATAAATGTGGGTGTGCTAGAAGTGTACCGTATTTGTTGTTTTTAAAACTAAAAAAGAGGCAGTTGTACTTATTAATTCTATGGGCCACAATTTGTTATTTTTAATATTTAGATTTTGTTTTGTTTACAGGACAATTAAATATGGCCTCTAATTACTTAAAAGATTGGAGGAGCAAACGGGCTCGTATGGCTGACTTTTTAGGTGCTAATGATAGTGATGAAGAAGTGACCGAGTCACAGGAGAACATTGAATCACAGAATTTGGGGGACACACAGGAGGAGGGTGGTGCAAGTCACTCCGGCCAGCTTCCAGATGTGACATTTGAAAGTACATCTGAGTCTGATCGAAGTTTAGACGAACAGGCTGATAACAAGAGGAGGCTGGTAGACAGGAGGACTATGGATATAGGGAGTACCCAGACACAAGTGACTCAGAAACAGAGCTTGTTGACCTGGAAACACAAGTCGAAGAACAACAGTTGAGTCTGAGACATGATCTGGCATCTTGGGGCCACTGGCACCAGTCAGACCCACAACAGTGTTAATCAGCTACTAGCGATCCTCCGCAAACATGGCCAGGATTTACCCAAAGATGTCCGCACACTGTTACAGACACCACGGTCCGTAGTGTACAATAAGAAATGTGATGGAGACTACGTATATTTCGGAATTGAATCTGGCATCCACAACTACATTGAAGAAAACCCTGATTTCACAGGCTCAATCATGCTGGACATTAATATTGATGGTGTTCCACTTTACAAATCCAATCTCCAACAATTTTGGCCAATTTTGGCAAAATTATACGGATCTAAACCTTTTGTTGTGGCTCTCTTTTGTGGGATGAAAAAACCAGAACCAGTTGAGGACTATCTAGAGGATTTGGTGGAGGAGTTAGTACGCATTCAGGAAAGGGGCATTGAGCATGAAGGGATCCTGTTCGAGGTCAAGATCAATGCTGTTATCTGTGACTCTCCCGCAAGGGCATTTGCAAAGTGCATCAAAGGCCACAATGCGTATCACGGATGTGAACGCTGTGAGGCTGTGGCCACCCGTGTAGACGGCAGGATGGTCTACACATCACATGCTACCTTTGAAAGGAGAACGGATGACAAATTCAGCCAGGTACAATACGCTGAGCACCAAAAACGAGCTACACCCCTCATAAGGACTGGAGTCGGCTGTGTCAGCCAGTTTGTGCTTGATTACATGCACATGGTTTGTCTTGGTGCAGTAAAGAGGGTTCTCACTTTTTTGATCAGAGGTCCTGCTGTGTGCAAACTGCCATCAAGATCAAGAGACGAGATCTCGAGAAGATTAATGGCGCTAAGAGGGAAAATGCCGTCTGAATTTGCAAGGCAACCCAGGTCTCTACAGGAAGGTTGATCGGTGGAAAGCCACTGAATTCCGCCAGTTTCTGCTCTACACTGGTCCTGTAGTGCTGAGAGACATACTGTCAGATGACCACTATCACCACTTCTTGTGTCTGACAGTAGGTGTATCTATCCTGCTTGAGTCTGATCTGGAGCAGAGACAGGCATATCTGGAGTACCTCCGAGGACCTGCTGAAGCACTTTGTAGATGGTTCTACTGAGTTTTACGGGGACACCTTTCCTGTGTATAACATACACAGTTTACAGCATCTGCACGAAGATGCAGCGAGTTTCAAATGCTCCTTGAACGACATCTCAGCTTTTCCCTTTGAGAATCATATGCAGGCAATCAAGAAAATGGTTCGAAGTGGCCAAAATCCTCTTGCACAGGTCTCTAAGAGGATTGCAGAACAGGAGTATGCAAAACCAAGTACAAGGTCCTCGCTCAAAAGATGCTACGTGTCAACTAAAAGTAGAGACGGCTGCTTCATCCTTGCAGACGAAATTGCATTCGTGAGGGAGAAGAGGGGTGATGGGATGTTGGTGGCTGATGTCATTAGACTTGATGATGCCCATGATCTCTTTGAAAAACCTTGCCGGTCAAAGCTGATCAACATTGCATATGTGGAAAAAGAAATGGATGTAGCACAGCGACGAGTTCTGGAGAAAAAAGAATTGCTCAGGAAAGCTGTTTGCCTACCGTTTTCAGAGGGATTTGCCATCTTTCCACTGCTGCACAACATGGACTGAATAGCCATATGTGACCTCAATCAAAAAATATTCAAGCTACACAATGTAACTTGTTAGTGAAAAAAAATGTTACTTAGACAAATCTTTTACCTTTTATCACAATGACTTTGCTGAAATACAGTGGGCCTACAAGGGAGGACTTCAGTAAGGACAATGTGGGGGGGGGGGCTAGCATCTGAAGGACGTACCAGTGATAAACTACTGACACCCACTCTGCAGTGCAGCGGAAGATACCGGCGGTTCCTTGCAAATCACTTGGAGCCTAGCAGCTGTTCGAAGGCATGGTCACCCATCCCGGCATTGTAATGTACTCAGACACTGACTGCTAAGGGCCTAGTAGCTGATGAATGCACTGGTAAACCACATTAACCGCTCAGTGGACCAACATTGGCACACAACAGTGGTTATGTGGCTACGTCGAATAGCCTAGCAGACGCTCAACCTTCTTGTTCATTCAGCGGCTCAACTGTGGCAGCCCACCTGCAAACACTGTCTGTTAAAGCAATAAGACACACAGGTATTTATTTCTTATTTCTGTATTTGCACAGTATTAAAATAATTAAGGTATAAAATCATCAACAAACGAATAAACAGATTGTGCATGTGAGATTAAAAAAATCCTTAAAGGGTGAAGTTATCCCACCTAAATAACTTGATAAAACAAATGATACAAAGATTTAAAATTAAATTAAATAAACATATAAATAAATGCAATATAGTACCAAAAATATGAAGTGGAAAAGAAAAAATGTAACTTATGATGCAAATTGCGCCATAAGTTGTGCTTTTACCAGCACATTAACTTGGGCTCTCGGTGCAGACAACTGGTGGTGGTGGGGGGGACCATTGTTAATACACATTACTACCCACAACCTACTTATACAAAGCTGGTTGAAAATCAATGAAGTATCCCTTTAATCACGTTGAACTATGAAAAACATTATTACTGACAAAGAAGTGATTGTCTTTGAAGATTGTAATTTAACAAATGTGAAGAAGCACAATGGAAATGGCTTCTCTTCATGCCATATATGAAACAACATTGTTATTACAGCGATGCCTGACTATTTGTTAAAGTGCATTGCTGTGAAGTTGACCCAAAAACATTTTGCCTTGCAGGTATACTAGATAAAATCCTGTATTCTTTAAAATACCATTGATATTTGTTAATTATGTGTGTTTCATGCATTCATACACACTGTCTTTTATCATCAATTGCACTGACAGAAGGCCTGAATCACAAGACATGTACTGTTTTTTTACAAAGGAAAAGTGCATTAAAGTCCTTTTCCGATTTTCTGTTATGGTTAACAGATAATCAACCATAATTTAATTATATGGTTTAATGTATCTATTTCTAAATAGAGGTTATGCAGTAATGAAAGTTAAAAATCTGTGGTCATTGATCTGTTTGAGAAGTGTATGTGATCAATCATGAATGAAGAAGAGAGATAATTCCTTCCTCAATTTACAGAACAAAATGTCCCAGCGGGTGTCCCAGCGTGTCCCCAAAAAGAAGCAGTACAAAGACTATGTACAAGGTAATTGTTTTTTGTATGTTAAATGTTTGACATGACACATGTACAAATTTGGAGTATTCACAGCTTTTAAAAAAATGTCTTTGTCGCTTGTTTTTGTGTCACCGATCTGTATGTATGTAATCTGTTTTTCTAGGAGCCGTATTTCCAACACCCCCAAAGAAGATAAAGAAGGGGACGAGTACAGTGGCCACAGCCACAACAGGTAATTTTAAAGGTTGACAATATAATTACTTGTTGAGGAGGAATTGGACAAACAAATTGAATGTCTTTCCGCACAATAACATGGTAAGAATTTCTGTAGCCTGATACCCACCAGCCTATTTCACATTTAGTTGATTTTTATGATTTAGTTGGAGCTACCATAATGTGTTTGGCTGTAGTTCCTTTAGTACAATAATGGAATAATTGTGTATATGTGTAAAGTCAAATTTGAGTTTTTATTTGAGCAAAAGTTGCAAATGTTTTTCAGTATTTTGTTAAGTTTCCATTCTTGTTTTGTTTTTGAAGGTCCTGTGCAAGCAGCATCAAGGATCACTAGTGATGCTGCCACCACATCAAACACCACAGGTGATTTGCAGTTTTCTTGTATATTTCCTGTGAGTTGTAAAAGTTTTAACTGGCAATAAAAATGTCTTAATATCTGTCTCAATAGCTATGTCTCACCTTCAACTGCTGTTTAGACAATTATTCCCCTTTTCTTGAGTTGGGTCTCTTGAAGTTGAATGTAGTTTATTAATCAGCATCTGCATTTCTATACAATTATCTTCTGGGGCTAGAATTAGCAAATTGTTGACTTGTCACATTTAATCACTGTTACAGGTCCAAAAAAGGTGCAGAGAAAAGGCAAAAAACGTCCTCTGATACCATGTGAGTTTTGCCAAAATGTAATTTTTAAATGTGCCTTTGTTTTATTAAGAGGCTGTGAAAATGATGCTGTAGAAGTTCGTTGTTAAATATTTATTTCACTATATAGATGTTGCTGTTCCTTAGGCCCAGAAAATATATTTTCAGAAGATCTCTTTGACACACCAGGTATGATAACAATAAATGAGGCCTTAACATGCTTATTAATTTCACTAATCTACAGTGAAGTTTCACTGTCCTCATTTTAAGCTATGATGTTTACATTTGTAATGTTGACAGTTGGTTTTGTTATCTTTTAGTAGCTCAAACAGCTCCTGGTGCATCGTCTGACTCTGAAACATACATTGACTCTCCAGAATGTAAGACCTATGTCAATTGTAAACTTTCATAATGTGCAATATTGCAGTGTCACTATATTCATTGTAACCTATGCCATCTACTTATGTCATCTTTATTTCATTTTTGGTGTTTTTCAGCAAGGAAACAAGATCCTACTTCACCACAGAACTCAGAATCAGACATGGACAGCCCAAAATGTAAGACTTCTGTCATTTGTAATCTGGTGTTTTCGAATTACATTGTATTGTCAAATGTTCTGTTATTTTCCTACTTTTTTTGGAGTAGCTCGGGCATCAACCCCTAACTCAGACACACAGCTACCAAGTGAGTTTTTAGTTTAGTCCCTTTTATTTTTTGTGTATCCTCATTGAAGCTATTTAAAAATATAGATTGTAAATATGAAATAATTATCCACCCCAGGTATAACGCCAAACACACCAGACACAGTTCTGAGAGCCCCTCTACACACCTCAACACCAGGTAATTTTATATGCAGGCATGAAAATCACTCACCATTCTGCGAAATTGACCATTTTGAATCTTGTAGATTTTTAATTCTGCGACCAACGGACCAATGAAAACTTGGTTGACTGTTCTATTCAACTAACGTTTGGTAGACTATTAGGGGGCAGCCCTAATAATTATATTGTTGTACTTTAGGTTTATTTTAAACTGAAGTTATCTCATTTCTCATGCAGCATAATGTGAACATGTATAGATAGATACTTTATTATACATACTGTCTTGTAATTCTGCTTGATTTTTCTCTCAAAGCATCCGGTTGATGCTTTAAAATATGGAATATTCAAAATTTTCTTCCGGACCTACAAGGGTTGGATCTTTCTCACCTTTTTCACCCCTGACATGTTTTCATGCCTGTAAATGCTATTTTCATTCATTTTGATCCATACCCCTCTAGCCCAAATATTACATATTGTTGATGTCAATTACAGCCTGTATCAATATAAATGCCTAAACAAAACCTTACTTCTTCTTCCTTCATAACATTTGCTGATGCAGTCAACCGCAAGAAAGCAAGAAGTGCCCAAGGTACATATATGGAAAGTCCAATGTTTTAAATACAGTATCAGCCATTTAATATTGACTCCATTTTTATATAGCATTAATATTGGGACAACTACTATACTCTATGTTCTCTTGAAGAACTCAGACATGTTTAAAACCATTGTACTGGAAGGTGTCTATCGTATTTCAACAATAGTAGATTGTGGCCTCACTCCTGAACAGAAAATAATGAGTATACTATGGATGAAGTACAGCAATTGTCATACATGACTTATGTCAGTAAAATGTGTATTATCAATGTTTGTTCTCACCACAGAATATCTTTCAAAACTCCACAAGTTAAATTTTGATTGGTTCTAGAAATGATTACATTGGTGAGAATGTAATTGAATTCCCCCCTCCCCCTAAACAGAGTATCGTTGCCGCAGTCCAATACAGACCAGATCCAGCACCCCTCAAGGTAAATTTTGAAGGAGTTTAGCAGTGATCCTAATTGTGGCCGTGTAAGTTATTAGTTTAATTTTCTTTTCTTCCCCCACTACAGTGAACAGTGTGCGCACTCCGGTCCGGGACAGGGCCAGAAATCAACCAGGTACTTTTTATTTTGAGTACAACAGTGATCACAATGGTCAAAGTAAGATGATTAATGTTCTTGTCTTATACCCTCACAGTGCATCTTGGCACTGAAGTGCAGAGAAAGGCCAAGTTACATTTTTATACTGCATTGTAGAAATTTTAATAATTTCACGCTGTGAGATAAGTGATGGCATTGTTTTATGAAACAGATCACAGCCACGCTCGGCTATCCGATGTAGCCAGGAACATAATGAGGAGACACAGATCAAAAGGTATGTGGAGGTGGCAAAGATATTAGGAGATGTCAATGAAAAGATTAGAGTAAGACGTGTACTTTAGTTGTCTCCCACACCCTAACAGTGAAACAGGGGTTTCAGGCAGGAGCACTCTACAGCCAGTACTCCAGAAGGCAGGTTTTGGATCAACTAAAGCTGTGACCACTGCGGTTATGATGTAATTTAAGATGTGTAATTTCCTTTGTTGTATACTGATCCGTGTATCACAGGCGTAATTAAGGCAATAGTAGAGCCATTACTTCTCAAAGTCAAAAAATTTTTTCTTCTTCTTTGATCTAAATGTTGACTTAGTAATTAAGACATGTAATTTATCTCCCCCTACCAAACAGTGACCCGTAGCCTTACTCAGACCAGGACTACACAAGGTAAGTAATTGAGTCGAGCATTGATCATAATTGTGACAATGTAAATGAAATGTCTGATCTATTTACTGTACCCCCCAGTCAATCAAAGCTGTTCTTCTGGGCGAAACAGAGATAGAACCCCACAAGGTACATTTCAATTGACTATAATAATGCTCAATGGTGCATGTATGTGTACATTACATTGTGTATATTAATGTGCACATTACATTGTGTATATTAATGTGCACATTACATTGTGTATATTAATGTGTACATTGTCTTTCACCAACAGGAAATCGAAACAGCACTCCAAGGCAAAACAGTGGCAGGATTCCAAAAGGTACATTTCGATGTTTGGTAGAGAGATTGAGAGAAAAACTTTGTTGAACTTGTTAAATAGAGTAATGTTATTTTGATCTGCACAACGCATTCCATAGTAGAGCCTCAACCAACCTTAATTACATGCAGACTGTCACATGTTTTTTCTGGAGATGGTGATGTCAAACAAGGCTCACTAAGAGTTTTTTTTTTTATATTGGTATGTTAATAGTTATGACTTGCTCCACCATAATCAGTCACTTTGACCTTAAAACACATTTTTCTGTGTGTGGATAGACATACAAAAAAAAGAGCTGATTTAAAAACACATCCACCCTAAATTAAGAAGCTTAAAAACTATGCTTATTTGAATTTCTTGTTAATGCTGATACTATATTAAAGCTGAGACTTTATTTAATCATAAAAATGTAAAAACAGCCCAAAATTCAATTATGTAAAGACGAGAAAGGGGCGGAGCGACATCCGACTGATTATGATAGAGCACTCACACTTATATAACCTCTGTGCCTCCAAAAATAGGGAAATCTAGAATTAAACAAGGATGCAAAATTTAAATCTTTCTACAAAAGTTGTTTGTCATTCTCTTTCAACAGCCGACAAGAAACATTTCTCATTTCCTTTGTCGGAGAAAAGTAAGACTGGAAATATTATATTAAGGGATAAAACAAATTGAAGATAACATATAAATATATGTCATAAATTAAATCATTGTGTGAAATAACTTTTTGTGAACAGAATTTCAGAAGGTGGTTGTTGAGACCTTGATGGATATTAGGGACGAATTGAAGAGGTTGAACACCGTAGAGGAGATGGAGTCGGTTCCTGAGGTCCAAATCAACAACGAGGAGCAGTTCCGGAAGGTGTCAAAAGACCTGCAGGACCCTCGCTTTCGACGATCAATGGTAACTCAGAACAATAAAATGCTTTAAATCTTAATACCAAATATTTACACAGTGGTGGACAAAGTCATTAACCACTGTACTTGACTAAAAGTACAGATATTCCCGGTCAAATATCACTCCAATACAAGTGAAAAATGCTCAGTCAAATTTGTACTGTAGGACTTGCTTTTAAAAATACTTTAGTACTCCCAAGTTAAATTAACAAAACTTTCAGTAATCATGAAAATAGCCGATCTACAAGCTCACAGCAGATCTGAATTTTTCACTACATTTGAATAAATAGTGAAGTAAAAATTATGATATTTGTCTTAAATGGAGTGCAGTGAAAGTCATAAGTATCCAAAAACACAAATAATGTGTGTTACTGTACACCACAGTATTTACATCTGTTTATCATTTGTAATGTCATACAGACTTCACAGCTGTCTCGCGTTGGTGGGAAGGATGCAACAACCTGCACACGCAAGATCCTCGACAGGTATGAGTACAAATTTAAGTGTAATATCATTTAGGACTGTGTGGGGAGGTCACTGTGGCATTGTATTATTTCATTTGATATATATCAACAGCATTAGCTTCATGGCAGGTTGACAGACTATGCAGTTGAAAATGTATCTTTGTTTTTTGTTTTATTTCAGACTCTTCACCAATGGGCTCATGTCAATTTTCAACCTCCACGGAGGTGGACAACACAGGAAGAAGGCTTTCAAAAGCACTGCTTTTTATTCTGTCATCAATGGTAAAAAAGAACCATTTACATGGCTAGTTAATTGATGATTGCTTATTCACATTCTACATGTGTACAACATGTACAGTAATTAATTAGTCTTGACTATACAGTGAGCTATGAAATGGCTCCTCTGTCTTGGAGTTAATATTTGTCATTGTTTAAATTTCAGATGCCGTTCAGAAGAGATATAGAGACGCTACACAAGAGGTTGTGAACAGCGCCATATCACAGCACTTTAAGCAAGCGCCTGGTCGAAGTGGTGGAGGGGGATATAAGACGAAATAGGTTGTGGTGTTTGTTGTGCTAGTATTTTTCATCAGCACTTTATCCATTCAATGTTGTTTACATTTTACACTTTTGTTCATTGAGTTTTCATGTGTATTTAAGAAGTTCCAAAATTAAAGATTATTGTATAAAGCTTTGGTATGTTTGTATTGGTTGAAATATGACAGAAAAGTGTGTTGTGATTGAAATTACATTTTGCACTGACAGTATTAGGATATGTACAATATTTAATGTAACAAATAGTTATTACTATCCAGTGGAACAACTGAAAAGCATGACATTAACTTTATGCTGAAACCTGTTAAAAAGATCCAGAAAAGTGACAACCAAAGTAAATTGAGAACATTGTGAAAGGCCTACATTACCAGGATCAAGGTAAGGATTATTTTAGGAACAATGTTACCTTAATTTAGTTTTTCATTATGAAATTTAAATTCTAAAAATGGGTGATATTTGATATAAAAATTAAAGTTTGGTAGACTTTAAAACCATAGACGTCGAATAGACGTTGAAAAGACGTCTAGGTGACGTTTAGACGGCAAAAAAACTTTCACTTTTCAACCAAATTTAAACCGGTTTTAGCCCGAACAGCTCGTCACCATTTAGACGTCTTTTAAACGTCTAATAGACTAAAACATGCTAACAGCTTAGACATCTATTAGACGTCATTTCAACGTCTAGATTTAAACATCTAGACGTTGAATAGACGTTGAAAAGACGTCTAGGTGACGTTTAGACGTCAAAAAAACTTTCACTTTTCAACCAAATTTAGACCGGTTTTAGCCTAGACGTCTAGTCACTATTTAGACGTCTTTTAAACGTCTAATAGACGTCAAAATGCTCAGTGGGTAAATGATAAGCTAACCCTATTGCGCTCTAATGCATCCGCGTACTACAGTGAAAGCTAACCCTCTGTTACGCACTGCGATAACTTGTATATTTTGAATCGGATATGATGTATGAGCACTTATTTGAAAGATAACAGTCTTGGCTATTGGCTCAAAAATTCACAGACAGGTTTAAGACCCAATGGGAGAAAAACGAGACTGAATCTGGAGGCTGCCCCCAACCAGTCATTCCCACTTCGGATAGGCCTACTGTGCTATCAATCAAGACAATGCACCCAATTGACGACGGTCTGACAAAAAACTCTGCAGTCAAGTCCCAAACAGGTTTGTTGAAAACAAACTAAGCTAAGGGGTTGGTACTCACTCAACTGGCCGAGTTTCACAATGCTGAACGGGACACAGCCGAACTACTCGCGACGAAGAGCAGAAAATCACAAGTCCATTTAGTAACTTGAAGAAAGCATGCACAGCTGTGTAGAACGTTTTCAAGTGTTTTTTCTTAAAGCTTTAATGCATAACGATTTTTCAAAGCAAAGTTTTGTGAAATATAATCAAGCAGAATAGTTTACCAACGCATTGTTTATGGAGTGGCAGCAAGCTGCAATAAATGTTTAGTAATTAGGTCTGAGTTTACAATGTTATTTACGAAGTTTTAACTCGACGTTTTGGCCTTAAAAACCACTTTCCTAGAAAGAATGGATGAATCTTAAGGATATTTAATCAACATATTGAGGTTAGCAGTTTATTCTCTATTATTAAATTAATGAAATATAAACTTTAATAACTCCCGTAACGCCCGCATTACCGCTAGGGGGCGTTTGGTATTAAGAGGTTAAAATGAATATAAAATGAAAACGTAAAAAGAACAGCGACCAGTGGGCTTGACGCAAGTTGCATCGTTTGGCGTCTTGAATATACTCTAGGTTCTTATGATCAGTCCAAACAGTGAAGGGATGCTCAGCTCCCTCGAGCCAATGTCACCACTCTTCAAGCGCCAATTTCACCGCCAAGAGCTCCCGGTCCCCTACATCATAATTTATAGGCACACGGATTCACTCCTGTGGTGAATGCTGGGACAATATAGCCCCCTACCCCCAACTCAGAGGCATCAACCTCTACCACAAAGGGGAGTGAAGGGTTGGGAGTCACCAGGATGGGCTCGGAGCTAAACCTTTTCTTTAAATCTGTGAATGCTGCCTCAGCTTTCAGATTCCATTGAAACCGCAAAGGTGCCATTTTTTTAGTCAGAGCTGTGATGGGAGCGACCACTGCGCTAAAATTGCTAATAAAACGGAGGTAAAAGTTGCACCTGTTTCACCGATTCCGGGGTAGGTCATTTAGTGACTGCTGAAACCTTCTCAGGGTCCATTTGTATCCTTCCTTCCGCCATAATAAACCACAGGAAGGAAACAGAGCCAAAATGAAAGGCACATTTCTCAGCCTTGACGTACAACTGAGCTTTGAGCAGCGCCTTTAATACTTGCCTGACCTGGTCAATGTGTTCAGAGAGATTAGCGGAAAAAATTAAAATGTCATCCACATAGACAAATGCAAATTTCTCCAACATCTCCCTGAGCACATCATTCATTAGTGCCTGGAAGACAGAGGGGGCGCTAGTGAGCCCGAATGGTATAGCCAGGTACTTAGTGTCCACTATGAGTATTAAAGGCTGTATTCCACTCATCTCCCTTGCGCATACGCACTAAATTATAAGCGTTACGGAGGTCGAGTTTGGAAAACACAGATGCTCCCTGGAGATGTTCAAATGCGGAATTCATGAGAGGCTATGGGTAATGGTTTCTTTACCGTGATATTATTATTTTTTAAAATTTATTTCTGATTTTTTCCCATTTTCTCCCAATTTAGTAGTCAGTTGAACCCCTATTCTAATTCAATACCTCCCATGTAGCAACCGCTAGAGAACCACCGCTATACAGCCCTGTCAGCCGGTGGTAGGACGGAGGGCGCCACGTCCTCTACAGGGCGCGACTCCTCAAACTCCTGACCATGATTCCAACTCGCCCAGGGCCTTTCTGTGCGCAGCGATTCTCTCCGAACCCCTCCCCCCACCCAGAGGCAGCCGCCAATTGCCGCTCCCAAGTGGCACCGGCCATGCTCAGATCTGGCAGGACCAGGACACGAACCCCGATCCTCGGAGTACAACTGCACCGACTGAAAGTCGGCACTCTTACCATTCTACCACCGCGGTGGCCCGCCCCCTGTGATATTATTTAACCATTTATAATCAATACTGGGTCTCAACCCTCCGTCTTTTTTTTCTACAAAAAAGAAACCCACACCAGCCGGCGAGGTAGAGGGCCTGATGAAGCCATTAGCCAGAGCCTCTTCAATGTACTTCTTCATAGCGGCGCTTTTGTGAGCCAACAAGGAGTACAAAGAACCCCTAGGAGGTACTGTGCCAGGATGTAGGTTGATAGCACAGTCATACGGTCGATGGGGTGGCAAGGTTGTGGCTCACTGTTTGCTAAAGACCTCCACAAGATCCACATAGTCAGTGGGTATGTTAGTTGGCAAGGGGAAATCGAGCGCCTCTACCGCTCTAGTATCAAAACTAGAGGGAGAACGAGGTGGGGACTCAACCCCCGACTTCAGAATCAAAAACCCATCCACAGAGAATTCCCAAAGATAATCCCCATCAGCCAGTGAGTCCCAGGCCAAACTCTCCTCCCTAACCTCTGAGGATGGAGAAGACCTAACTAGATCGGCTGGACAATCCATTTCCTCATTATCGGTGACCGAACTAGTGTCAGACTCGAACCCACAATGGCCAGGGGTGGGTGATGACGTCAGCAGACAATGTGGTGCACATTGGGGGCCCCATTGAAGAATGGTGTTTTTACTCTCGCCCCAATTGACATGCAGATTGTGCTGGACCAACCAGGAGTGCCCTAAGATGAGAGAATAGGCCGGGGAGTCAACCAGGAAGAACTTTATGCGTTCTGAATGACCTCCATAAAAAACACTCATCCAGATAAGACCTGTGTTCTCTGACTATCCCAGCACCCAACAGGCGACCGCCGAGAGCAGAAACATAATGGGGCTGTGACAGAGGGTGAATGGGTATTTTTAGTTCCCTAGCCCACTGGGCATCCACAAAGCACTCTGCCACACCAGAATCAATAAAAGCGTTAAGGTTAACAGAGCGCTGATTCTAGTGCAATTGTACAGGCAAGAGGGTGCGAAAGGCGGTATTATTATGTCTTGCTGGTGTCTTTCGCCCCACTAGCGAGACCCCCCTGTTTCCCACCAACTTCGGGCACTCAGCCTTAGTGTGTCTGCTGCGTCTGCAATAAAGACACCATTCTCCGTGTGTTTTGACTTCCTTCGTATCGCGTAGTGACGAGCTATCTACTTGCATAGGCTCGTCCCTACTCAGGGAGCCCCGGATGGAGGGGGAAGTTAAAGCGGTACTGTACGATGGGGAGTGCTAAGCCTCTCAAAGCCCATCCCTACGTCCCCTTCGTGAGAGGTGGAAGCAGGTAAAGCTGACTAACAGGGCTCTGGTGAAACTCATAGGCTAATCACCTGTGAAGTGGATAAAAATGATTACAGAAACATTGATGAAAAGAAAGAAACCCCATAACCTAGGAGATGAAGACTCTTCAAGCATACATGCTAAAGAGACTATGAAGGCGCATACTGAAAACCATACGGAGAGGGTGCGGCGGAATCTTCTATCTTCCAGGCAACCTACCAACATCGCAACCTGGAACATCAGGACCATGTACACAGCAGGGAAGACGTCAGTCATCGCAAAAGAGATGAGGAGATACAAGATCTCTGTCCTCGGCTTGTGTGAAACCAGGTGGATCCAGACTGGAGAAGTCAAACTGGCCAGTGGCGAGTCCATACTATACTCGGGACACCCAGATGAAAACGCACCACACACGGAGGGAGTGGCATTCATGCTCTCCAAAGAAGCACAGAGGGCCCTCATCAGTTGGGAGCCCATCAACTCCAGGATCATTACTGCACGATTCCAAACCACACAGAGAAGAATTAAGCTTCAAATCATACAATGTTATGCACCCACCAACAACACTGACGAGGAATCAAAGGACAACTTCTACAACCAGTTACAACAGATACTCCAGGCCAGGAAAGGAAAAGACATCATTGTACTCATGGGCGACATGAATGCAAAGGTTGGAACGAATAACAGTGGATACAAACTGGTAATGGGAAAGCAAGGAATTGGCAGTATGAACGAGAACGGGGAGATATTTGCAGATGTCTGTGCTGATTACAACCTGGTCATAGGAGGGACACTCTTCCCCCATAAACCCATCCACAAAGCTGCTTGGATATCACCTGACCACACTACTGAAAACCAGATCGACCACATATGTATAAACAGGAAGTTCAGACGCTCTCTCCTAGATGTTCGAGTGAAGAGGGGAGCAGACGCTGGGTCAGACCATCACCTACTGGCAGCAAAAATACAACTTAAGCTGAAGCGTTGTAACAACCCCAGAGACAACAGAGTAAAATTCAACATCCAGCTTTTCCAGGACATAGGAACAACTGAACTGTACCAAACCACCTTGCAGAACAGGTTCCAAGCCCTGCAAGAAGAGGACCATAGATCAGTGGAAGAACACTGGAAATGCCTGAAAAACATATGGAAGGAGACATGTTTAGAAGTGGTATGGAAGAAAAAAATGAACCACAAACCGTGGTTGTCAACAGAAACACTGAAAAGAATAGAAGAGAGGAGGGCAAAGAAGGACACACTAAACAAATGCAAAACACGAGCACAAAAGGCAGCAGCCCATAGAGATTATGAAGCTGCAAACAAGGAGGTGAAGAAAAGCGCTAAACGTGACAAAATAAATTACATCGAGGACCTGGCACAGCTGGAAAGAACAACCTGAAGGATCTCTACCTAACTACAAAGAAACTAGCAGGCAAATTTAGGCGGACAAACACACAGATCCGTGACAAACAGGGACGACTCCTGACCACCAAGGAAGAACAAGGGCAAAGGTGGACAGAGCACTTTAGGGAACTGCTCAACAGACAACCCCCTGCCCAGACGGTAGAGATCCCACCAGCCGCACACATGCTGGAGATCAGCTGTGACCCCCCCAATAAGATCGGAAGTGAAGAAGGCCATCAAGGGATTGCGACGTGGCAAGGCAGAAGGGCCAGATAAGATCCCTGCAGAGGCCTTGCAGGCTGCTGTTGAAACCTCAACCACCATGCTACACCAGCTGATCAAAAATATATAGGAGGAAGAAGGAAACATACCAGCAGACTGGAAGGACGGGCAAATTGCTATTTTACCCAAGAAAGGAGACCTCAGGGATTGTAACAACTACTGAGGGATCATGCTATCAACACCAGGCAAAGTGTTCAATCGCATTATCTTGGAGAGACTGCGGAAAGGGGTTGATGAAAAGCTGAGAGAAAACCAGGCTGGTTTCAGGAATGGAAGATCATGCAGTGACCAAACTGCTACCCACAGGATCATCATTGAGCAAACCATAGAATGGCACACACCTGTCTTTGTCAATTTCATTGACTTTGAAAAGGCATTTGACAGCGTAGACCGCGAGCTGCTATGGAAGCTCATGGCACACTATGGAATCCCCCCAATATATGTAAACATCATCAAGAACACGTAACAGGATATGCAATGTCAAGTGCTCCACCAGGGATGCGCACAAGAAAAGATCAAGGTGCTCACCGGGGTGAGACAGGGCTGCCTGCTTTCTCCGTTCCCCTTCCTCTTATGTATCAACTGGATCATGAAACAAACAACGAACAATAAAAAGACAGGCATCCAGTGGAGTTTGACAGAACATCTTGAAGACCTAGACTTTGCTGATGACATCGCACTACTCTCACATACCCACCAGCAGATGCAGGACAAGTCCCAACTGCTAGAAACAACTGCAGCTGAGCTTGGACTCAAAATAAATGGGCCAAAAACCAAAACCATGCGGATCAACAACAAAAGCATGAATCCCATAACAGTTGGTGCCCATTCACTGGAAGAGGTCCACAAATTTACATACTTGGGAAGTATAATAGCTGTGGATGGTGGGACAGAGGAAGACGTTAAGTCAAAAATTGGAAAAGCTAGAACGGCATTCAACATCATAAATAAGATCTGGAAAGCCAAAAACACATCACTCAAGACCAAGCTCAAAATCTTCAACTCCAACGTCAAAACCGTACTGCTGTATGGATCCGAAACATGGAACACCACTAACATCATAAACAAGCTGCAGACATTCATGAATCACTGCCTAAGACGCATCCTCTGGATCTACTGGCCAAACACAATCAACAACATCAACCTGTGGGAACGCACCAAACAAGAACCAATAGAAGTACAGCTGAAAATTAGAAAGTGGAGCTGGATTGGCCACACACTGAGATGAAGCAAAACAGCAATAACCAAACAGGCACTGACATGGAACCCACAAGGCAAACGGGGGAGAGGAAGACCCAAAAACACCTGGAGAAGGAGCACAGAGCAGGAGTTCAAGAAGAAGGGACTGACGTGGCAACAGCTAGAGAGGATAGCCCAAGACAGACGAGGGTGGAAACGATTCATCAATAGCCTATGTTCTGAAAGGAATACAAAGGCCTAAGTAAGTAAGTATACATGCTAAGAAAATCATGTTCACGTACAGAAACAATAATATTTTTTTTAAACGTTGTTCAAATGAGCATTCGCCGTTTTCCCTTGCTTACTGTACTATACAGTACCTGATGCACTTTCGGTTTAGAAGACACCTCAATTTTTTCTCCAAAATCTCTCGTATAGATATGTTTAAGAAACCAAGTACAGTACACATTTCAACAGCGACCACGCGTCGCAATTAGGGCTGAAATACGTTGCAGTTCCCATATATACACACGCGCTTTCGTACGTTCTTTTTTAAATGTATTTCCAGGTGGAAATTGCCTCTGAAGGGCCAAAGTAAATAGAGTTAAAGAAAATTAAACACTGTGACAAAAACCCTCTACACTTCCCCAATTCCCCGTCGTAGTGAAGGGGGAGTTGGAGTTTGGGCTCCCTAACTGTGAGAGGAGTCGGCAGTGACCGGAGATTCTCAGGGAACAGTGCTTGGGTGACTGTAGACCGGGCTGTGCCAGCCAGTAGGTGAAGGCTGTCCGCCAAATCGCGCAGACAGTCCTCCTGGTAGCTCAGCTGATCAAACATTTGTCCCTGTAGATTCTGCATGACCAGCTGCTGTGCCTGGAGTGTATGAATATCCTCCTCATGAGCGGCCACGGCAGCAAACCCCGACAGGGTCGCTGGTACCTCCATAAGGCTTTTGTGTACTGTGAGGGAGGGGAAGGGGTCAGAGAACCAGACACGACCGGAAGGGGACAGGAAAAATAAACAAAAGGGGAAATAACCCGCGGCGTATAAGCCAACAAAAAACAACCCAGAAAAGAGGGCGAAGCAGAATAGGTAGAACTAGAAAGAAAAAACCTCCAGCTCAATAAAATACAAATGAGCTAAAATGAGGAGGTAGGAGAAAAAGGTAACCAAGGTTACAGCCTCCATGAGGACTGAAAAGAAACCCGAGGACAGAACTAGAAAAGAGAAAGAGAAAATTTGATTCCAAATTTGATGCCTGCAACACATTCCAAAAAAGTTGGGACTGGGGCAAAAAAAAAAACTGGGAAGTTCAAAAAGCACCTGTGATGCTTAGATTGGGGAGTAGATTAAGCTGTAAATTACGTGGGAATAGTATGGAACCCATGGTTGGCTAAATGGCTGTAAGTCATCAAGAGTCTGCGGTAGCAAACAAGCCTACCATGGGTTACATACTATTCCCATGTAATTTACAGCTTAATCTAGTCCCACCCCCCAATTCCCATAGAGATCCATTCAAAAAGAGGCCGTAGTGCGCTCAACTTGAGGCTGTAGTGCGCTCAACTTAAAAGTTTGATTAGTGACCGACGGGTCCGTCACTCTGTGGAGTGATTCAAACTGTGGAGGCTGTATGCTGCTCCCACCCATGGGCTAATATTTTTACAAAGGTCCTGCAGCGTAGCTGGCAGGCACCTGCAGCGGACCTGGCAGGTATAATATCACCCAGAGAGAGAGGCTGTACGGTGCGTAGCAGATTGCAGGTAGCAGGCTGTTTGTGGTAGGAGTGTTTGTTGGGGTATTTGTTTTGTGGGCCCAACCAGTATTGCGTTTTATTATAACTGTTTTAACTTCTTATTAACATTGTTCAATTCTAATTTACTTTTTATATAATGTCTTTCTATGTCTTATGTAAAGCACTTTGAGTTGCCTTGTGTATGAAATGTGCTATACAAATAAACTTGACTTGACTTAACTTCAAATGCAGAGAGGTTATAGTATCGCTTGTAAGAGTACCTGAAAATAAAATATCAAGAGTATTTTCATATCCTTTTATACCCAGCCATGATAGCATCAACTGTTTACCTGTGGAATGTTCAAAACAGATGTTTTTTGAACTTCCTAGTCTTTTTTTTGCCCCTGTCCCAACTTTTTTGGAACGTGTTGCAGGCAACAATTTCAGAATTAGCGTATATTTACAAAAATGAATGAAGTTGATAAGGTAAAACATTAAATATCTTTTCTTTGTACTGTTTCCAATTAAATATAAGTAAAATAGAATTTTCAAATCACTGCTTTCTGCTTTTATGTGCATTTTACAACTGGAATTGGAGTATGTAGTCTTTGAATCAAACAAGTAATACAACATTTATTATAAAAAACAGTGAATAGGCGCCGAGTTTATTTATTTATTTTTACCAGCGGGTGCCCTAAAAAAATTCACATTTAAAAATAACCTTCTATAAAAAAGGTTATATCAACCTACTATTTTGCATCATTTACCGTATTTCATGTCTGAGACAAAGCGTCCAATAAAACAGTAGCCTAGTTACATCCCATTTTCTGTGCAAAAACAAACTCTGAGACAACAATAGCCTATACAGTAGGCCTACAGAACAATCCGTTAGAAGCACACTGACAGGTGATACAACCATTATCATATCTCATCCCCCAACTCTTCCTCGCATCCTCCGTTGGATGGAGCTAAGCAGCAAGGAAAGGATGCAAGGAGTGAAAGTAAGCGATTGGAATGAACCCGAGGGGCTCTACATTGACGCATCTAAAATGCTAGGCGCTGTGTTATATGGGAGTGGTTTACATGTAACACCACATATACGTAGGTGGCGTCCGACATAAAGACGACAGCCGACATGGAGGATGCAAGTTCAAGGTAGCCATCTTGCAGGAGTGGAGTTCAATAAAACTCTTGTATAAGTAAAAAGCTCAGGTCTGATTTCTTAGTGTCATGAAAGATACAACATGGTACCAGGAGTCCTTGAACTAATTTTTCTAGCAACTTGGCCACCTGAGTAAAACTTAGAAATATTTGAACTGTGCCACGACTAATTAGTGTCTGGGCTGGGAGAATACTTTGTTGGCTATATGTTAACCTCATGGACTGAGCGAGTAGCGCAAAGACGAACACTGGATGAAATGGATCAGCTAAAAGCTCTTATGGAGTTAAAACTTACTGGCAACGTGGAAGATCAATGGAGGTGTTTCAAGAAGCGTTTTTCCCGCTATCTTCAAGCGATAGGAGCAGATTCAGAGGGCGATGAAAGAAAGGTTGCCCTGTTTCTGACAGTTGCTGGCTCGGACGCCATTGATTTGTTTAACAGCTTTCAGTAGACGGTGGTGGAGGAAAAGAACTTCTAACTGGTAATTGAAAAAAATTACACTTTTTGTACTCCAAAAATAAATGAAATATTTGAGAGATATGTTTTTAATAGTAGAGTTCAGACAGAAACCGTTGAGGAACCATTTATTATGGACGTAAAGCTAAAGAGCCAGTCGTGAAACTTCGGGGCTCTATCTGATTTGCTGATACGTGATCAGATCGTCATGGGGGTGAAAGACAAACGGCTGCGCAAAAAGTTACTGGAGGACACGGACTTAAGGCTGGAGAAAGCGATCCAGGTTTGCCAGGCCAGAGAAGTAACGCAGACTCATATAAAGTGTATGGACTGTAGTCAGAGCAATGCTGGCCATGCAGTGAATGATGTTGACAGAGTGGCGAAGGTCAGGGAAAAACTACAAACTACAGTGCAGGGTTGAGAAGCAGGCCCACACACGCAAGAGCAGTGCAGAGAGTCCCGCATATGGAAAAGAATGTCATTTTTGCAGCATGAAGAACCACTTTGCAAGGCTTTGCAAACAGCAAAAAAATTCAAAGATCCAATCCAATGCGTAGAGGAGGAAGATAGATCCAGCGATGCATCCGGAGAATTATTTGTGGGCTCAGTGTTGCTTATTATTTGTGATACAAATGGACTGCTACATAGTCAACCAACAGCACAGACATTGCTTTCAAGCTGGACATCGGAGCGCAGGTCAATATAGTACCAGAGACTGACCTGTCGATTGGCTGTAAAACCTGCCATAAATGAACAGAAAAAAGTGAATCTGTGTGCATACAGTGGAGAAACAATTCCTACTCTAGGTACATGTACTCTAGTACTTGATATTGAAGGTAAACCAAATGAGGTACCATTTCATATTGTGAAAGGGAACACATCACCCATCATTAGGTTGAAAACCTGCAACTCCTTGGGGTTAGTGAACTGGGTACTCATAGTAAAAGGGGATACAGAAGCAAGTGCAAAGGTAGAGGATGCTGATGTGTTCCAAGGTATAGGGAAACTGAAAGCCCGGTACAGGATAGATTTAGAGAAACCAAACAAATCAATTAGAAAAACCAAACAAACCAGGAACCAGCTAGGTTCCTGAATGCAGAACTTAAAAAACTCAAATCTCTTGATATCATTGAAAAGGTTGAGGAGCCTACCGAATGGGTGCATTCATTGGTAATAGTGGAGAAAAGATCTCTCTCAGGTTATGCATAGACCCAGAAGTACTAAACAAATATGTGAAAAGGGAACATTTTCAGTTGCCTACAAGAGGAGAAATTCTAGCAGACGTAGCAGAAGCAAAATATTTCTCCAAACTGGATGCATCCGCAGGATTTTGGCAAATAGAATTAGACAAAAAAAGCACAAGGCTTTGTACTTTCAACACCCCTTTTGGAAGGTATTTATTCAAGAGGTTACCATTTGGTTTGAGTTCCAGTCCAGAGGTGTTTCACAGAACAGTGCAGCAAATCTTTGAGAATCTACCAGGTGCTAAAGTTTACATAGATGATGTGTTAATATGGGGCAACACACTTGAAGAGCACAACAAAGGACTGACAATGGCACTAGACACAGCAAGAGCAATTGGATTAAAACTAAATGCAAACAAATGCCAGTACAGGCAGACGGAAATCACATTTCTGGGGGAGAAACTAACACAGGAGGGAGTCCAGATTGACAGAAGCAAGGTGACAGCCATAAATAACATGCCCCCTCCTACTGATAAGGAAGGTGTACAAAGATTCTTAGGCATGGTTAATTATGTTGGTAAAATTTGTACCCAAATATGTCACACATACTAGCCGCGGAATAGTCATGGGACAGTAATCATCAAAAAGAGTTTGATGAATTTTTTTAAAAGTCTTACTGTAACAGTATGGTACATGTTGGCGGCCTGTAGCATATGCCTCTAGGGCACTGACTGTCCCTGAATGTAATTAAGCTCAGATCGAAAAAGAGGCGTTAGCCCTGGCTTATGCATGCAAGAAATGTCACGTGTACATTTATGGCAAGAGGGTTTTGGCTGAAACTGATCACAAACCGCTGGTGACCATTGCAAAGAAAGGATTAGCCAACACACCTCCCAGAGCGCAGAGGTTGTTCTTGAAACTCCAAAAGTATGACCTACAGCTAGAGTACAGACCAGGCAAAGAAGTACTAGAGCTGACACATTGTCACAGGCCTTTGATAACTCAGAAACAAATGAGGGTTGTGAGCTAGAGGAAATGATTCATGTCAATCTCATCAGAAAGAACTGCCCAGTTTCAGATGAGATGTGGACCGTGATAGCACTCACTACCGCAGAGGATGCTACCCTGAAAAAAGTTAAGCAAGCTATCGCACAGGGGTGGTCGGTGCATTCAGTGCCTACACCTTACTCACAGTACAGAGATGAATTGTCAGTATTAGATGGCATTCTTTTTTTCAAGGGTTCAAAGATTGTGGTGCCACAGGTGTTACGCAGCAATATGTTAATTAAGATACAGGTGAAGTCGGAAGTTTACATACACTTAGGTTGAAGTCATTAAAACTAATTTTTAACCACTCCACAGATTTCATGTTAGCAAACTATAGTGTTGGCAAGTCGGTTAGGACATCTACATCTACACCCCCCAATTCCCATAAAGATCCATTCAAATGCAGAGAGGTTATAGTATAGCTTCAAACAGTACCTGAAAATAAGATATTGAGAGTCTTTTGATATTGATGGGTCACAGACCCATCATCATGCAAAGGATATGTGACCAAATATTAAATATGATACTTTAAAAATATCAAGAAATTCTAGAGGCTAATGTTCAAAGGTCAGTCCAGACATTGAAGTTGAAGAGAGGTTGGGTATTCCAGCAAGACAATGATCTGAAACATACCTTGAAATCAACCATGAAGTACCTCCAGGAAAGACGGATGAATGTTTTGGAATAGCCACTACAGTTCCCAGACTTGTATATTATTAAATATTATTAAAATGTCTGGGTAGGTGGAAAACAGGACCCAATAGCAGGCAGGAAGTACAAAAAACAAAGTTTAATAAAAGGGCAAGGCAGCAATCCGTAGTTCAACAGGCAGGGTCGAAAACTGGGGAGACATGGCAACGGTACAAAAACAGAGTCCAAAGAGAAGTCACAGGACAGGCAGGGGTCGGAACCGGGAAAGCACAGCAGATGCACAAAAACAGAATCCAAAATCAGGGTCGCGAGAACACAGGCGTAAGGAGGAACAAAAAGAAAACAAAACGAAGAACAGACAACGAAAATAAAATAACAACAGGGGAAGGACGAGGGATAACAAAAACTCGGAAATGGATACTCAGGAAACAAAGACAACTCAGAAAGTACTCTGAAAACCTCTTATAACACAAACCAACGGTGAGGAACTCGCGAAGACAGACTGAGATAACAGGGTATATATGCACAGAGGAAGACAGACAAAATGGGGAACAGGTGTGCAGAGGCGGGGAAGGGAAATTGCTCACAGGTGAGCACAATGAAACGATAAGGGAAGCTGATAATACAATAACAAGGGAGAACGTAAGACACGGACTGGACCAGAACCAAATACATAGAGATAACATGACATGGACTCCAATAAGACAAGTGCATACAAGGAATAGGAAAGCGGAAACGAGAGTCAGCTGTAGTTAATAGAGGAGCCAAAGAAAGATAATTAGTGATAGAACAGGCAGAAAGAGAGACAGTTGCAGCGAGGAAAGAAAATGAAGTTAGTAAATTAGTAGATTAGTAGAAAACCCTGATTCTATGGCGTTAGTAGACTAATAAATTAGTATTATATACAAGTTAGTCATTAGTAGATTAGTAGACCCTAATTCTAAGATGTTAGTTGTTGTTAGTTAATTAGTATTATTTACAATTAAGTAATTAGTAATGAAGGAAGCGCATGACAGAGGAAATACAGAGAAAAAACGAAATCACCAAAGACTACCGAATAGTGAGACGAAGACAGGGGAGTGATGACAAAGCAAACACGGAACAGTGCGACCAACAATAAATACATAATCAGGAAATAAATAAAAACCATAAGAACATAATACAACTAACAACCACAATTCAGAGTCCTGACAGAAAATCTGTGAAGAGATCTCAAACATGCCGTGCATGCAAGGAGGCCGAAGAATATTTATGAGCTAGAGGTGTTCTGCCAGGAAGAATGGGAAAAAATTCCAAAAGCAAGAATTGAAAGACTCTTAGCTGGCTACAGGAAGCGTTTACAAGCTGTTATAGTTGCCTGAGGAGGAGTTACAAAGTACTAACTGACAGGGTTCCCAAACTTTTGCACAGGGCTGTTTTCCTTTTTTTATTACTTTGTAAATGTAAAAAATTTAAATAAAGTAGCTAATCTTGCTTTAAAATTTTAAGAAATGTGTCATGTTTAACTTTGTACCATTTAGAGGTTAGCTTCTGTTCACTTAGATATTAATTGTAAAAGGCATTTTGACCAGGGGTGCCCACATTTTTGCACCCCACTGTAGTATCTTTTGATAGCAACTGTTTGTTATGCAGAGATATTTTTAGTAACTGTGTTTTTTTCATACAGATCTATAGAGAGACCATGTACTTTGAGTTTGTGATATCTAACTGGCTATTTTTATATTGAAAACATTTTGTTGAGATGCAAATATAGTTCATAATAAATAGTAAATAATAAAAATATTCATAATTAATAGAAATATTCACTTGTCTGTGTTTGTATGTATTTGTGCCGAGTGAAATTTGCGGGCCCTGAATAAAATTATATTATTATTAATAACAAAAAACTACGTTTTAAGTGTTAAGTTTGGCTTGGTAAAAAGGCACAAAAGACAGGAAATTCAAATGAGCACCACCAAACCAAACTTCAGCTCTCTACACTATCAGGGAATTCCAGTACTCTGTTTTTTATATCTGACTGCTATACAGTTCTGTAGCTATGTTGGTCTACTGCATTTCAAACAACATGTACTCATCACTGGGAAGATTGGTTCAAACCTTCTCTCAAAGTGCCTAATTTACACTCTTCAAAATAGTAACGGCCTACGACTGCTGAATTAAGCTATAAAGTAGGACATTGGCTATAGATCTATAATGCACAGCACAATAGTATATGTATTTTATATATATATATATATATATATATATATATATATATATACACCCCCCCAATGATATTCTGTGTAATATGCAATGTTCAAATTAAACATTTTCATATTTTTAATGTGACACTAATTGCCAGTCAATTAATAAAATTACTTATATTTTATCTGCTGTCCATGGCATTTGTCAAATAACTTTTCAGTTCTTGGCATTATCCTTTTTTTTTTTACATTGATATGCCAAATAAATATAATAATGAAATGCATCAGAATTGTGTCTGAATAGAACAGTAACAATTTATTTGCTTTGCTTCATGTGATTTATATTGCTTTGTTGTTGTACAGTAGTATTACAGGTATAGTACCAACAGATTCTTAGAAAGGTGCTGTTAAAAGTGATTTTTCATTATAACTATGAGAATATTATAATAATGCCATAGAAATACTATGAAAAGTCTTATAATAATATTAATAAACTGCTATAAGAACACTATAGGATTACTATTCATATATTCTGAAATGAGTAATATTATAGATATAAACTTCTATAATATGTTTAACAATTTATTATAAGAATATTATAGTATTACTATAGTATCCTATCTATAAATATAGCTGCAAGCAGCGATTCCCGGGGACTGAGCGGCATGAGCAGCATTTGTCAAACACAGACACTGCAAAATGGTAGACAGCTCTAGATGGGGTTGACCCAAAAAGCAAATGTTTGTTTTTAATCAGGGCTTTTGCCATTGTTGATGGTATATTAATCCGATCCTGTCATGGTTTTGACCCTGTTTCCCCATGCGGTCGTTTTCTTCGGTGGCCACGCGAGGGCGCTGCCCTTTTGGTAGATGCTTGCTCCGCCCTGCTGAGTTGGCGGAGCTTCTGGTTAAGCGTTTACACCTGTCGTTGTCACCTTAGAGATGTATATAAGCCTACCGTTTCCTTCATTCGGGGCTTCTACATTGTTTGTTTATTGTTTTGTATTGTGGTGTATTGTTGGCTGTGAGTGCTCGTACCATTTTGGCTACTCGCCCATTTTTAGCGTCTCTTTGTAGAGGCAGGGCTTATTTCTAGCTGGCTTAGGTGGTTAAATATTCTCGTAGGAGTTTGGGACCGTAAATCTCTGCTCTATTTCGCTTTGTTGTGCTTAATCTCCGTGTATGGAGATTTGTGCGATTCTGTTGGGAACTTTAGTTCTGTTCGCTCTTCGGCACATGTCTTCCCTTAGGGGATTCGGGCGTTTTCGCTTCTACTTTGTTTATGAGCTCGTAGAAGTATAGAGTAGCAGTTTCTCTGGTCCATTTGTTCGCCTTTTGATTGGTTTTCTTATTGAGAGACCTGGCGTTTTAGCTCCACTCATTTCCGGGTTACGGTAAGCCAGTTAGTAGCTTGGTACGTTTTTTCCCTGTTTGGTCTCCTTCTCGTGGACTGCGTTCCCCTTTGTTGTGAGTCAGGGTTTTTATTTGTTTTTAGAGGCTGTCGTGCTATTATGTTTGCGTATGTCTTTTGTTGCAGCTGTCCTGTTCGCCTTTTTTGCCTGCGAGATGATTTTGTTGTGAACTGTTGTTCTGTTTCGTTCTCCGGGTGTGTTGTCTCCTTGTGTGGAGCTTGGGCGATGTTGTGGACGTGTTTGTGTTTGACTGCGTGTTTATAATAATAGCCTCGGAACGTTAGCTCTGTTCCATTTCGCCTTTTCATTCATTTGTTTACTGAGAGGCTAGGGCGGCTGTTCCTATTTAAGCTTGCGTTAGTCTGTGGATAGTAAAGTTATGGGACGACGGTGCTTCGTCGGCTCACCTGTAAAATGTTTCTCTCTCCTGGGAGATCGGGTGTTTACCCTCTTGGTTTTATTCATTGGACTGCGAGCCTTTTTATATCGCCATGGAACGTTAAATCTCTGTTCCTGTTCGCCTCGTTACATTTCTCCTTATTGAGAGGCAGGGCTTGTGTTTGTGCTTGTGTCAGTCAGATAGCCTATAGTTTCGTTACAGCTGTCCTTTCGTCTTTTGTGCTTGCTCTCCGGGTATGGAGATTTGGGCTATTCTGTTCAGAACTTAGTTCTGTTTGCCCTTCGGTGCAATTCGTCTCTTAGTGAGACCGGGCGATTTTGTGGACATGTTTGCGTGTGACTGCGAGCCGTTTAGCCTTGGAACATTTATTATCTGTTCTTTCTCCTCTCATTAAATCATATTCTTTATTTGTTGACTGTTTATTTGTTTGTGCCTTTACGCTACTCGCCCGTTTCTGATTTGTCTCGTATCCGAGACAGGGCGTGTATTATGTCTGGCTGTTCTGATCCCTGTCCTTACGCTTTATTTGGCGTTTGACAGTTAGCCGGTTAGTAGCGTCTGTAATGGTGTTCGTTTGTTCGTTGTCTTGTCTCTTCCCTTATCTGCGGGGTATCCCGCCTTAGTGGCCTAAGGGCTTAATGATTCCCCTTGCTGCGTTTGGCTCCTCCCACCTCACACATCACGCCCCATTACAGATCCCATAAGGGATTGTGTATTATCGTAAACTCTTCATTTTCCTAGTAGCCTACTTAATTTTTATGGTGACATTGGGCTCTATCTTGGCGATCTTAGCGCTTCGTCTACGCGCATGGCATTAAGTGCATTTAGGGCGTGTCCAAGTCCACTTTTGCAATTTTAACGGCGTGTTTTTTGGGCGCTAAGAACGTGCAAATGGGCTGAACTTAGTCTCTACATTAATTATAGGTGTGTCTTGGGCGTGAGATGCAATAAACCAATCAAAATGTCATATCCCATTCCCTTTAAAAGCCTGCTTTTCCATCTTGGCAGATTGCTTATATGATGGCGAAACAGACATGCTCGTGCGTGTTTAGTGCGATCAAGGAATAGGCTATATGGATCAATAGTAGCCTATGATCAATATTATTCAGACTAACCATTATGAGTTCCCAGTAATTCCCGACAGTGCTGTTATTTTACAATAAATTAAATTTCGTTAAAAGCACCTGCAACAGCTGAGAATAAGCTACCAATGGCTTCTGTCTCACTTTAGAAAACGCCAAATTAGCCTGCTTGTTTAACAAATTTCGTTTGATTATGCAATGAAGCAATGATCTCATGTTCAGCTTCATCCGAAGTTCATTGGATTCTAATTTTGATTAATAACATAAATAACGTTATTTTGCCTTAAGGATGACACTAAATACAATAAAGCTGTCAGGTTGGCAACCCATATGTTCATGCATATTTTCCCTTGGTTTATAATGTCCTGCTTATGGAAATGTGACCAACCTGTTATACTGGTATAGCGTAATGCTTTAAAACAATCCACTTTCCCAGGAAGACCATGAAAAGTGCAATTTACAGCAGGGGTAATAGACCTGCTCCTGTAAAGTGCACATGCAGATAATGGAATTAAAATTAATTGTGAATTAATTGTGTAACGTGCTGCAAATTTGTTTTCGTTTCAAATTAGACGCTTAGTTCTCTTTAAAATATTTTCTTCAGTTATGGAATAACAGGTGAAATCAGCGGGGTTTTAATAAGCTGAAAGTATGGAAACCTTGTCATTGTAATTTAAAAAATATGAAGGACGAAGAATAGCTAAGGTTGCAATTCAGTTAACATGGTGACATTTATCTCCGTTTTTTAACCATAGGCTATCGAAAAACCCTTATGCACAGCGAATCCGCTGTAGCCTAGACTATTTGAAACAACAATAAATAAATGTTTCAGTCACAACCATTCTATTTACTTTACAGGCTGTATTCCTAGATAAACAGAGCTGTATTGACATCTGAAGCGTATTTTACTCAAACTTCCATCTATTGCAGTGCGCGCGTTTTCCATTGAATGACAATTCACGCATTAGGTGTAAATAACAATTTGCGCATTAGGCTTGATATAGGTGTTATCAGCTCCTTTTTAATTGACAGCCATTGTCCTGTACCACCGCACATCGCCTGGATGTTGATGGAGTGGGTTGAAAGCAATTCCCTTCGCTGAGGGACAGGTAGGCTATGTGGTCTTTGACCTATGGACCCTTTTATTATTATGCATTTTTTGATATAGACTACACAATAATAATATTTCACATTGTAATCTTGATATTTTAGTTATGCTTGTGCACGCCCCTGTGTGTAACAGACAGGAGGGTGTACGCGCGTTGTGCACACACCTATGTAGACGCACTTATATGCGCCGTTAAAATAACATGTAAACAACTGCGACATGACTTTAGACCAGGTTTGTGGTGGTTCTAGCGCAAGCGCTTTCTGCTGGCTCAAGATAGCAATACGCCAAAAATAATCCTGGCCACTCCTCATCTTAAGACCAACACGCCCAGTTCACTTGCAACGGGCGCAAGAATACATGGTATTTAAACGACGTGAGCGCTAGGCGTTATAATGAGCCCAGCGCTGGGTGTAAGATAGCAAAGACACTTGCGTTTGGGTTAGCGCCGCTTAGCGCTGGGTGTAAGATAGGGTCCCTTGTGTGATGTGTGACAACCTGAACAGAGCTGAAGTGCACATCCTCTTTGTCGCAAATTAATCAAGAAGTCTTGTCCTCTAAACCGCAACAGGACAACATAGGTAGGCCTACACATTGACGGATGTTTTTGTCGGCTTTTGTGGGAGATTGAGACTAGTGACGATTTGAAAAGAAATATTAGTTCAAAACATGTAGCCAATGGCACAGTTATGAATTGATTTTTTACATCACTGCAACAACGCGCTCTGTACAAGATCATATTTTGTGTGAAAACTTTATTTTCTGTGTCTGACCAATGGATACTTGTTCCCATAGCCAACTGCGTAAACGTGACCTGCGGTAAATCTTTTGTTGTTCGGTAGTATCGTAAGCTACTGGACCATGTCGGTGGCCATTAACGTCTTTTAAGTACAAGTGAAAAAGTGAACAGTTAATACTGTTCAATTTATTAACCTTTGCAATAAAAAGGTCTTCTTGTGAAAATAACATTAAAAGAAGTGTAGCATTTGTACAATCATTTTGCCAAACATTAAAGTAACCATTAGTACCAAGCGGGAATCGAACCACTGACCTCACGCATTGGTAAGCCAAGACTGTAACCTCTAGGCCAAAGCAGGTTAGCGGAACTGTGGAGGCTAAATAAGACTTTTGTGTTGGTACGATATATTTTTATTCATACGAGGTCAATCAAGCATCATACAGATCATGTAGTAATCAATTGAGGTAGTATGGAAAGGAAAACCCCAAAATAAGCCGCAGCAGCTGCTTTTGAGAGGGGAACTGGCTTACTCAGATTGTGTTGGCTTACTGACTTCATAATGCAAACAGTTAACAGTTAATATTGTGAAATTTCTTAGCCTTTGCAATAAAAATAACTTCTTTTATGTTAAAAGAACATTCTTAGCATGACATTAACATTGTGTGCCTCAAAAAAAATTTTGGAACAGGTGGGGATCGAACCACCAACCTACTACATGGTAGTACAATGCCTTAACCACTAAGCTACAGGAACTGTCACAGTTGGCAAGGTAGGTAGACACCCTGTTAAGCATATATAGTGTACTTGGCGAATGGAATACCTGCCATCCCAACATATGTATTTCTATAGCGCCACCACGTGGATTGACAGGGTTAAAACTGCAGGGCTCAAGTCTTGATCTAACTCTCAATCAACCCATCAAGTTTCTGTCACATGGTTTTAGAATTACTAGCATTTTTGTGATAAGCCACGGCCAATGCAAAATTCATTAGCTTCTCATAAATTTTTTGACATAGGCCTTAGAAAAGTAATGCATATATGAAGGGATATGGGCTCTCGAGTCCCTCGAACAGGTTTCGTGCAAATTGGTCAAATCCTGTAGGAGGAGTTGGATTTTAAGTGTTTTACAAAAAAATGCTAATTAGTGGAAAATTGAAGATGGCAGACTTCATGGTTCCTTGAGGCTAATTTGTTGGGCATGAGCAGTGCGACTTGTACACCAAATTTTGTGACTCTAGATCAAACGGGGCGCCGGCAGTTGGCGTGTCAATGATTTTTTAGTGAATTTTTAAATATTTTCTTATATTTAGATCTCTATAGCGCTACCACGTTGCACGATTGGGGTGAAACTGCAGAGATCACGTTCTGATGTGTCTGTTAAGAGACTAACAAGTTTCATAACTTTCTGTCAAATGGTTTTGGAATTATTAGCATTTTTGCCATAAGCCACGCCCACTGAAAATTCATTGGCTCGTCATTTAGTCATTTCTTGACCTAAGACTTAGAAAAGTAAGGCATTAAGGGAGGCTCGAGACCTGAGTGCACACACCAAGTTACGTGCAAATTGGTAGGAGGAGTAGCATTTTAAGTGGTTTACAAAAAGTGCTAATTAGTGAAATATCCAATATGGCGGACTTTATGGTTCCATGAGGCAAATTTGTTCATCATGAGCAAAGGGACCTGTATACCAACTTTTGTGACTCTAGGTCAAACGGGGCATCGGCAGTGGGCGTGTCAATGTCAAAATTTTGTCACGTGCACTACAGCGCCACCAGGTGTTCAATCTGTGTCATAATGTAGAGTATCCAAGAGTTTGGCAATCCCAACAAGCCTGCCAAGTTTGGTGATTCTAGGCCAAACCAACTCACGGGAATTTTAGGTGAAATGGGAGGAAAAAAAGAAAGAATCCAAACAAAAACAATAGGGTACCTAGGGGTGGGAATCGAGAACCGGTTCCCGTTAGGAACCGGTTCCAAGTTGTCCGATTCCTCAGAATCATACGCCTTCGAGCTTATCGATTCTCTTATCGATTCCAGCATGTATTCCTGACAGCTACGCATAGCAAAACAACGTCACATCAAGCGCGCCGTCGTTTTTCATTCAGTCAGTGCATGATGGTAGACAGAGTTTGGTGCCCCGTCTAAAATTATAAAATGTAAACGTCATTTTTTAACTAATACTACTGCTACTATCATTTAAAAATCAATAGAAAATGTGTTAGCGTAAGCTCCATTTTGTGATCCGTCTTCGGAAATGATCAACTATTCAGAACTATAACAGATTTTTTGGAGTGTGTGGACTTCCCTTGGGAGTCTATAACCAACTACAAGTGTAAAACTACAGTGTTTTGATTGGCGGTAGACTAATCTGACAACGATTGCCTGCTTGGCGACGCACAGATGAGTAGTCTAGATTTGGCAAGCGAATAACTAACCTAAATTAGCTAAATGATAATCTTCAATCTTCGTCATCTTCAGCTAATAAGAGAAGCCAGCTTGCCTCAGGTAACGTTAAAGATCTCATCTTTCTTCCATGTAAATGTATAGGCTAAATGAGATAGGGGAGAATTGTGACAGTTGAAACTGTTCTGATAATACAGAAACCAATGCAAACGTTACGGTGCAGCTTTATGAAACACGCCTAGGAGCGTAACTAACGCATAAGTAAAGTTTGCGATCTTCGTTAGAGAATGAAACTACTAAATATCCCAATCACAGAGCACCGGGTTAAACAACATTATTTTAGCCATCTTTTTTGACATAACGTTAAACTGATAATTTATCCTCTCTTCTCACATCCTTTTTCATTATTTTCCGGTGTCTCTTATTTTCTTTGATGTCTGATATATTTAAGAACTCGTATTGATCAAGCCAAATTATATTTATAATGCCATTTCAATTTACAGAATTATACAATTCTGACTGTTTTATTGGATGCTCTGCCACTTGTGCAGGCATAAATATAACAGATAAATATTTTCCATGATATGTCTTAGAAATATGAATGAAATACGAATGCTTTATACTTTATAAATATTGTGTCATTGAATCCATTTTAGATGACCACCCAATAGTAATAGTTGGTCTTTTAACAGCCTGGGAGCAAATAATATTTAAGGAATCGATAAAGAATCGGATCGATAAGCGGAATCGATAATGGCATCGGTATCAATAAAATCTAACGATTCCCATCCCTAAGGGTACCAGCAGCTACGCTGCTCTGTCCCCTAATAATACTATAGTAATCCTATATTATTATCATAGGAATATTTTCATAAGGGCACTGATGTCGGTAAAAACATGGAAACGATGTGTTTATCACCCCGATCTCCGACCTCCTTCCATTAACGAAAGCAAGGTTAGCTACTATAGCTTACTGCATGGCAATCATATTTAAAAAACCATTTGTTTTATGCCAAGAAACCCATTGCTAACAACAGCCAACGCACTAGCCCAGAAAAAATGCATTTGCTTCTGTAATCGAATGCTCAAAGCAAAACCGTTCAATTATGGTCCGCTAGCTAATTTTAGTCTACTTAATGGTCATGGATCATAATGTAATGTTAGTTGACATGGTTCCTTACCGGGTGATTCAATAAGGCAGAGGAAGATGTAGGCTACAGGGAATCAGGTAATTCCGGAGGAGCTCCACTCTGTAACTGACAGCACTCGAGTCCTGTTATGTTTAGTTTGCCAAAACATCTTTACGAAATAATGTAACCTATCAAAGTAATTTTCTGACATTATAATAAAATAGCAATGATAGCTAGCTTGATCTACGATGTGTCCCTACCCTATTCAGAACAGTGAGATGCAGGCAGCATTTCTTCCCTCGCTGGCTCCTATGTAATTTACACACCAACTTGAAAACACTAGTCTTTCAGAGACCAGGAAGTGGTAGAGGTATACGTCATTTTGACATAATACCTCTACCGAATTTTCAACTTTATATTCAAATAACTCAGTACAGATTTTTTTTTTGGCCAGAAAGAAAGACCTAATTAGTTGCGCCTTGATCTGCTCAATACGGTTAATGTTGTTTTTGGGTGGAATTACCCTTTAAATAGCTACATGCACTTTTACACGAGTAGATGCAGGACTATTACTGGGGTAATATTCCATTAACCCACTCTTGACTAAAGCATAAAAAATAGTATAAGAAAAATGACCACAGAGGTAGGTCTAATTCTGATTGGTGTATAAAGATCACATTTTGTACGAGTATCCTAAAGTCATGCAAGTACTTGTATCAAATATAATTTTTGCAAAAGTCACTAAATTGATTTTATCATTCATATGGAAGAGACTCATATGCTTCAACGATACCGATCAAGTGATATAACTCATTGTAGTTTTGCAGGTACAGCCATTACTGTATCATACTATTTTCAGTTGTTAGTCACAATGGACTATTGTTTCTTGTGAAAATACCCATGGATTCATAGGTTCTGGTGACAGCAGGTTAATTTCCTTTGGTATACTGAGTCCAGATAGCCACAAGTAAGAAACACATCTGACCTAAACTTTTGGTAGAAATTATGATAATAGTAGCTTCAGACCCATAATCCGTTGTCAGTCTTTTTGGATTCCTGACTATGATTCCATGGCTCTCCATCTGAATTTATGATCAGTATAACTTTAGTTCCAACTTTTTAATACTCTTGTGAGAAACACACACAGAATGGGTCCAGATTCTTCCCCTGTAAGACACATTCTCTCTCTCGCTCACACACACACACACACACACACACACACACACACACACACACAAAGGAGAGACGTGTGGGAGAAAATACAGAGCATAACCAGACACGTTTACAAACAAACATTTCAGAATGCAGGTGTAGGTGTTAGGTGTCGGTGGGGGAAGGACCCAAACGCAGGCAGGAGTAAGAAAAAAAACGAAGTTTAATAAAGGGCAACGGTACAAAACACAGTCCAAAGAATAGTCAAGGAACAGGAAGGGAACAGGCAGGGGTCCTAACCGGGAAGGCACAGCAAAGGTACAAAAGCAGAATCCAAATCAGGGTCGCGAGAACACAGGCAGGGGTCAAATATATGGGTAAGGAACTCGCAAAGAAACACGGAAATGACAAGGTATATATACACACAGAGGGAGACAGACATAATGGGAATCAGGTGTGTAGAAGCAGGGAGGGGAGATTGCTCACAGGTGAGAACAGTGAGGGTTAACAAGGACCAATAATACAATAACAGGGGAAACGTAAGACACGGACTGGAATGCACATAGACACAATGATAACAAACGGCCTGGGGTTAGCAGGTAAACAAGTGCACAGCTCAGAGGGGAGGAACACGAAAGTGGACACGTGCAGAGAATGCGAAATCACAGATAGATACAGGGATAGGATAACGAGGAGGGAAATGACAGCTGCAGGTAGAAACTCAAGATGAATTAGCAATTAGTAATGTTAGTAGTGAACTCTAAAACCCTAATGTTAGTAGGTTAGCTGGTTAGTATTATATACATGTTAGTTTGTTAGCAGGTTAGTATTAAATCTAATCTAACAGTTAGTATGATTAGTACATTAGTATTATATACAAATATAAGTAAAGTCAGAAGGAAGAAAACGAGATACGAAATACAGAGGAAACCTGAATGTTCCCAAAATCACCCAAATAGTGAAATGGCAAAGACAGGGAGTGGAATCTCAGAAAACATGGAACGCGGACTGACAATCGGGAGGGAAAGAAAACAGGAAAATTAATAAAGAATAAACAGACAGATTACAGGATCCTAACAGTAGGTGTGTGTAAGGCCATTGGAGAGAAGAGACTCCATTCAGTGATAAGGGGTTTTCATCAAATGATGAACTGTTCAGCATTACTTAATTGTGTTTCTGTACTTTTTGTTGTTGTGACGTACAATTTCACAATTCAAAGGTTTTCAGGTTAAATGGTCTTTTTAACTTCAATTCAAGTACAGCTTTTCCAACTACGACCTTTCAACTACAATTTAAATGCAGTGTAGTTTAGAACCATATCAATTCAGATTCACTTCTTTTGTGCTTGATTTTTCATTTGTACAAAAATGAATTTGAATATACACTGCTTGGCCAAAAAAAAAGTTGCAGTTGCACCAGTCATGCATAGTGCCCACTGTACAAGCCTCTGGAGGCAGTGTTATGATCTGGGGTTGCTTCAATTGGTCAGGTCTAGGCTCAGCAACGTTATGCAGCAATAAAATGAAATCAGCTGAGTACCTGAATGTACTGAATGACCAGGTTATCCCATCAATGGGCATAATCCAGGATGACAATGCCAAGATTCAACTGGCTCAAATTGTGAAAGAGTGGTTCAGGGAGCATGAGGAATCATTTTCACACATGAATTGGCCACCAGAGTCCTGACCTTAACCCCATTGAAAGTCTTTGGGATGTGCTGGAGAAGACTTCACGGAGTGGTTTGACTTTCCCATCGTCAATACAAGATCTCGGCCAAAAATTAATGCAAGTCTGGATGGAAATAAAGGTTGTCGAAACAATGCCACGACGAATGCGCGCCATAATCAAAGCTAAAGGCGGTCCAACAAAATATTAGTGTGCGACTTTTTTTTTGGCTGGGCAGTGTATATTCGCACGAGTGTGCATGTGTGTATATGTGTGAGAGGGCAAGAGATTTTCAGTGAAAAAGAATAGAATTAATAAAGAAATTACTAATGTCAAAAAACCCATAGGAATTCTAAATGGATTGGATGTATGTGTGTAGCTACCTGTATACTTAAGCAATAAGGTACGAGACGCAGTACTAGTTAAAGGGTTTAACTGTGACTATATTGACGATATTGTACAGCGTCGAGTTACCTATTGCTTTTATAAAACGGTTGCCAGCTATATTGTAAATAATATATAAGGATAAGGCACACTTTTTAAACAATATTTAATTAACGTTATGAATTTAATTTCAGCAGCAGAGTAAATAGTCCCCAGTGTAGCTGTTGCCATGCAACACAAACAAAGCTAGGAATGGAATGCTAGTTAGCAAACGGACTAATAGATATCGTTATGTGCTAATAACATAATAATAATAATATAATGTAATAGTTATAACGTTAGCTAAAACAGTTATCTATATATAGCCTATACAGATCTGAAGTAACGTTAGCTAACTTGCTTTCACACAACCAGTCGGGAGACTGTTTCTCACGTTAACTTACAGCTAAATAGCTAATTACTAAGCCTAGCTAGCTAAATTCCTACTAAATTCGTATTTCCAAACTGAATAAATACTGCACCTCCAACCACAAAAATGGTTTGCTAGATTAAAGTTGCTGTAACGTGCCGTATACAAACTTTTTTTTATCTGCAGCGGTTTCATGAATCTGCTGTAGCTAAGCTTGAACTGTTGCTATCGTTACTAGCATAAAAGAGACAAATCTATGGCTCTCCAGTGAGAATGTCACTCCACCGTTAATTTCCTTTCCAGTGGATTTGGTTTCCAGTAGCTTTCGATTTTATGTCCACTTACGGACATTATTTCTATAGCCTCCAGCCCAGCATCAGAAAGTTTTTGCTGCAGACGTGCGGAGTGATATTAATTTAAACGTCCAGGTAAACAGGTGCATTATTGCATCATAGGGGTACTATATCGCGAATATAGACACAGCTTTGAATGCCTCTCAACCAATCATAATGCGTGTTCAGAATTACCCGTTTTATAATTTCCCTTAGTGTACAATGAAAAAGTAATGCATATCTTTTTTCACCTTAACAGCAAGAGCCTGGAATCTTGTATGGCAGTGTATGAAAACTGATAAAGATATGACATTCCTAATAGGGGTGTATCTGGAAAGCACGAATAATGCGTTGGAACAGATATTTTTTTCTACCCGAAGTTGCTCGTTAATATTCGGAAAAAAAAAAAAAACGAGAGAGCGAGAGAAGAGAGAGAAACAAATTTGGCACAGCTAGCTATCTGCCAGAGATTTAATTAATTGAGATAGCCACTACAGGAGTGATTAACACAAATGCCCTATCAAAATCAGCATTATAAAACCAAACTGTGACTTAATGTTTATAAAGATATTTTGCTAACGTATTACTAAGGTCTCCTGTATGCTATTGATAAACTAGCGTATGTTACATTAACGTTACAAGTCCACAGTGTGAATTCATTGCGAGTTTAATGTTAAACAATCTGGGTAGAAACCGTAGAAACAAGCATTCACAGAATCCGTGATATGGGCTAAATTAATTAAGTTACCACAGTGCAATTGTGGTGAATATGTACCTACATGCGAATCCACTTTTGATGTTGTTTTCTCTCCACCCATTAACAACACAGCAGCCAAAAGCTGGCTCAAGCTGGAGCAAGCTAACACAGTAGCTAAGCTGAAAGTTTAATGAATGAAACGGATAGTGGGTTGAAAACGGATATTTCTCTCGACTCCACCAGGCAGTCTATCATTCATTTTCTCGTATGGAGGGCGAAAGCAAGTGGCTGGCTAGCTATGCTGATTGCTTGCTCTGCTGCAAGTGCAAATGTTACGCCATTAACGCCAAACCTCAGTGCTCAACGCAAAGGCTAACGTTAATGCCAGTGGGCTCAGTCCACAACAAGCACTGTCACTGTGGTTACACAAATGACACATGCATACACACACCCTTGCCTCCCGCTTCGTGCAACCTACAATCTGTAATATGTTTAACTATCGTGAATTTGGCATTGCATTTCACATAATAACCATTTCACAAGCGCAAAAACAAAACGAGAGGGCAGGCTGAGCGAGCTAGGAGCAATACAGGGGCAAAGCATTGAGGTGTGGGGGTGGGGGGTTTCTATGTTCATATAGTAAAAAAAATAAACTAACAAAAAAAAATCATACAATATGAAATCACAACAGGCAGAAAGGTTTGTTATGTGACCCTGCAGCTGGATCTTATAGAAATTATCACGTAACATAACGTGACATTATCCGTAGGCCTAATGCTTCATCTGATACATATTACATTACATTACATTACATTATAGTCATTTGGCAGACGCTCTTACCAAGAGCGACGTACATCAGTGCATTTTCGAACTAGGAACAAGTGCGTTAAAACGACCCTAAAAGGTAAATACGAGTTCAAGTACCAGGCGTAGTCAGTATGATTTTTATTTTTTTAAATATTTTCAATAAGTAACCTTACAAGTATTAAACTAGAAGCTTGAACCACTTAAACAAGGATTCATAAAACACAATCAAGGGAGGTCACAAGGAGGTAGGGAGGGGTGGGGAGAGGTGCAGCTTGAAGAGGTGAGTCAGGGACAGCCTGTTGTCCATCACCACTCCGAGGTTCCTGGCACAGGGCGTTGGGGTCAGTGGAGTGTCCCCTAGGGAAATGGAGAGATTGAGAGGGGGAGAGGTTAGAGCAGGAATGTAGATGAGCTCAGTCTTGCCTGGATTGAGCTTGAGTTGGTAGTTGTCCATCCAGCTCTGGATGTCTCTCAGGCAAGCGGAGATGCGGGCTGACATCTGAGTGTCAGAGGGTGAGAAGGAGAGAAAGAGTTGAGTAGCGTCAGCATAGCAGTGGTAAGAAAGACCATGAGCAGTGATAACAGGGCCAAGGGATTTGGTGTAGGTGGAGAAAAGGAGGGGACCAAGGACTGAGCCCTGGGGGACTCCTGTGGTAAGGGGACGGGGTGCCGATACTTTACCAGCCCAGGCAACCTGGGAGGAGCGCTCCGAGAGGTAAGACTCAATCCAGGCCAGGGCCGAGCCGCTGATCCCCGCTGCAGACAGGGACGACAGGAGGATGGAGTGATCTACGGTGTCAAAGGCAGCAGAGAGGTCTAGGAGTATTAGCACAGAGGAGAGGGAGGCTGCCCGAGCTGCGTGAAGCATCTCGCTGACGGAGAGGAGTGCAGTCTCTGTTGAGTGGCCAGGTCTGAAGCCGGACTGATGGGGGTCTAGTAGGTTGTTCTGGGTAAGGAAAGAAGACAGTTGGTTAGAAACAGCAATGACTTTACTGTGTCATTATTTGTTATAATTTATAGTTTGAATTATTAAATAAGAACAAAAAGAGAATCCTTAGCTTGTTCAGTAGCCTAGTTGTAGGCATAGTAGTCCACCCCTATGCTGACAGAAATGTTTTAACCCAAGTACTGAGCAGCCAATAGGAAATTATGGCACTCACACGTAAAAAATGGATTGGCCGAAAAAACATGTGAAATTGACGTCTGGAATTACACGTAGACAACGCGTGATTCCAGACGTAATTTAAATATTCATTTTACAAATTAATTAATCATTCACAATTTCTTTCGTTTTGCCATCCATATTTACACATATGGTGCTCAAGTCAACTGCTTTTTAAGAGACGATTAAACTTGATAAAGCAAAGAGTAAAGAAATTCAAGACCACCATTCCTGACTTATGTCAAAACAGAACTAACACAGCACTCCTCAGTTTCTTTATTATCAAAACTTTCTTTTTTGAGTGCACATCACATGTGAGGTTGAAGCCTTTTTTCATGGTTTACAATTAGTTAGACACACAAGCTTGCAGTAGAAATTCAGGACCTGGTTGCCCATTCACTCATTCTCCTGCTGTACAGCAGCATTCTGGGAGTTTTAAGATTAAAAGCAGCAGTCTAAAAAAAGTAAAAGGAAACTGGTTAAATAAACAGTTTAGGCAACACCCTTTAGGCAACATTGCAATATCACATATTGAAGGCTTGGGATCAACTCCATTTCAATTCAGGAAATGAACTGAATATCAATCAATTAATTGAATTTCAGAATTCAGAATATGGACTTTTTTTTATTGTGTTGACAGAGGGTCCTTGGAATGAAATTGCTTCAGGATGATTTACAGAAATAATGAACACATTCACTCTTATTTACTCTTCCAGTTGTCCTTTATGTCAAGAAAGGGGAATAAAATGGCGAAGTGGCCAATTTAGAGCCCTTATCTGTACACATTCTTATTCAATCATCACCTAGCCAGTGACCACACCTGACACCATGCCACAGTCTGAAACACCTGTCTTAGGCATTCTGTAAAAAAAGCTTTTTGTCGTAGTGTACAGTTTTTATGGTTTGACATATCTGTTGCATGTTGAATTTACACTTCTGTTTGATGTACTAATTTGGGGCTGATGCTGGAGGAAAGTACTTTTGGGATTTGAACCAGATTAAATTCTATAAAAAGTAAAAACTAGGAGGAACTGGTCTGATAACCTCATGGTACACTAGGCAAGTGTGCTATATATTAGTTAACACAACACCCAAGTTGTGCATCTTTATTCATCTCTTACCAGAGGAACTGGTCAGAGAATCTCATGGCACACAAGGCAAATTTGCTATATTAGTTATAATTAATTATAACAAACAAGTTTTTTTTCTTACCATAGGGTTACTCTGCACAGGCACAAAAGGAGAGTGGCTCACTGGTTGGGTGGAGGTCGGTCTGGGTGGTCTTTCATCCTCTCTCACTTTGGCTAAGTGTTGGAGAATTACGGTGGTCCTGCACTGAGGATGCTTGTGAAGGGACCAGTCTCAGCATTCTGAGGGGTCAACAGAAACACACACAAGGGGGGAGGGGCTCAAATCTAAAACCTAGTTGGGAGTTAGGAGATGCCACCAACAGAGTATCCTGTTTGTGAAAATAAAATCCAGGGACTAGACAGTCAGCAATCAGCATGGTAAGGGGCCATTGTCCTGGTGAATGTTTGGAACACACAACTACTTTACCGCAAGTTTAATTTTCAAATACTTCAACAGCTGTCCCATGGCCACAGTTCTCTCAACATGGATGTTTGTGAAGGGCTTGTATTGCAGTACGGAGGCACAACCAAAATATCAGGTGCACCTGGAGATGCTTATGGTCTGGTTCAATCAACACAATCTCTGTCTTCAGGTCTTTGTGTACCACTCCCCTGTCATAGATCACCTGCACAGCCCCCAAAAGTACCTCACGACCACCTACAAATTGCACCAGTGAGAAAAGGGAAAAGGATGGAGCAGCTGGAGATGTGGGCACAGGCTCTGGGTACATTCTACTAATCTGAGATCAGCTCACCCACCTTTAACAATGTTTTCAAGCATTTAGTGTAAAACAGATTCCTACACCATGCCACACAATTCCTACACCAAACACAGATTTACACCATGCCACAGTCTGTCTGTAAAATAAGCCTTTTGTCATAGTGAACAGTTTTTATGGTTGGACATAACTGTAGCATGTTGAACTTACATTTTGGGAGCTGGCTTTCTGTTTGATGGACTAATTTGGGGGCTGATGCTGGAGGAAAGTACGTTGGGGGTTTGAACCAGATTCAATTCTATAAAACATAAAAACAAGGAGGAACTGGTCAGAAAACCTCATGGCACACAAGGCAAGTTTGCTATATTATGTATTAGCTAACACAACACCCAAGTTGTGCATCTTTATCCATCTCTTACCATAGGGTTACTCTGCTCAGGCACAAAAGGGGAGTGGTGCTGCACTGGTTGGAGGGGGTTGGAATGAGGGGCACATTTTCTTTTTCTATAAATCTGTGCCCCTCAGCTGTGCAGTGAGATATTCTCACCACCATAGAAGGTGCTGGCACTCTGAGGGGTCAACAGACACACACACAAGGGGGTGGGGGTTGTGGGGCAATACTCAAATTGAGTGAGGAGATACAGTATCCTGTGTGTGAAAATAAAAACCAGGGAACGTGTTTAGACAGCGAGTCATCAACCTGGTGAGAGCCATTGTCCTGGCGATTGTTTGGAACACCCAACTACTTTACCCCAAAGTTCATTTTCAAATACTTTGTATTCACCAGCTGTGAAGTTCCCTTTAGAGTCAGGTGGTATTGTATTCACCAGCTGTGACGTTCCCTTTAGTCAGGTGGTAATGTTTGTCAGGGTACCTCATGCTGCCTCATCCCTGCTTACAGAGAGACCCTTCTGCAGCATCAGTGGTTTCTGAATGATCTCATTGGCATTGCTGAAAGGCCTCCTCAAGTGCAGTATCTCATCCATTATCGTTCTCAGCTGCCACACAGTGGAGGAGACACCATGCAGCTTGTTTTCTGTGAACCACTCCGGAGCCGTGTAGAGGGTGGTACCTTTGGCACAGAGAAAGAACAGACTGAACGTCACAGTGGGGGTCGATTAGTATTCTACACTGGGGATCTGTTTCATTTTATTTGTATGTAGAATAATGGAATAGAGTTCTGTTTTTCAGGGGATAACAAACACTGTATACGGTTAATTCAATAATCAAAGAAAAAGCAATTATAAACACTAATAGCCATCAAAGAAAAGGTTTATATTGCCTTCCTTCTTTGGTTCCCTTTGCATCTAATGGCACATAAATGTTTACTAAAGAGCACTGGCATCAGGTGTGGGCGTGACCACAGTTCTCTCACCACGGAACTTTGTGAAGGGCCTGTCTCTCAGTAGGTCAGCACAGCCAAAATCTATCAGGTGTGCCTGCAGATGGCTGGAGTCTGATTCAATTAACACGTTCTCTGTCTTCAGGTCTCTGTGCACCACGCCCCTGTCATAAATCACCTGCACAGCCTCCAAAAGCTGCCTCATGATCACCTACAAAGGGCACCAGTGAGGAACAGGATCAGGGCAGAGCAGATGGAGATGTGGGCACAGGCTCTGGGTAGATTCTGCAAATCTGAAATCAGCTCACCCTCCTTGAACACTGGGCACACAGTGATATGTGATGGTCCTGATATGTGAGGTCTGGAACTTTGAACAAACAGCAGCCTGTCAGGTTGCTCCTCTCCTCTCTTCTAGATATAAATATTCCAGAAAATATGTATGCTGTAGTCTACCAGGAGTCCAGCACCTGGATCAGAAGTAACATTTAAAACTAAATTGGCCTCCAGCTGTCTTTTCTGTTTACCTTTGTTTCTTCCTCCTCCAGGTGAACTCCTCTATTTGAGACGTAATCAAAGAGGTCCTTGCATGGCACGGGCCGCTCAAGGACCAACAGCAACTCGCCTGGCACCTTGAACGAATCAAGGAGGCGCACAATACCCTTGGGGGCTGGGTTTCCGCTCCCCACAATATGCAGAAGGGCCACCTCTAGGGGGATCTCCTGCTGCCTCCCTTCCAGAATCTACAAGGGGAAACAAACACAGCTACTGTCAGGAGCATCAAAGACATACAGTCAGGGCAGTCAATCACAGGTAATGCCAAAGTAATAATTAATAATATGCCCAGATGAAGATGCATACCTACACAATTTCAAATGGTCAGGATGTACAATGAATTTGTAATAAATCAGTTACAATTAAATAGTGGGTTTTGTTTCTTAATTCAGTTTCATGGTATGGCATGTATTTGACATATTAAAGCATTATCTGAAACTTACCAAAGTAGTCCACTTCACACTACTGAGAGGGATATGTTTTATTGCCACCTGAAACACAAATACAGCACACAATTAATGTACCAAAAATGAAATGCTATTTTTTATTTTTAGTAAAGAGACCAATATGCTGAATATTATGAACATCTACATTCAGCCCTGAATTTGATGGTAAGTTACCAGCAGTAAGTCCCCCTTTCTGTATCCAGCCCACACGCTGCCAAATCCACCAGTTCCTATGCAGCTCTCTTCACAGTATTTCTCCTCAAACACTTTTGGGAATGATAGGAAATAAGTGCCTGAGTATACAAGTGATGTAATATAATTATTAGTCTAATTTAACTAATAATTATTAAGAAACTTAAAAGACCAGAAGCATGTTGCTGGTGGAATCATAGTGGAATGTAACCAGAACATTTCTGATGAAAGAATACATTGCACCTGCAGGTGCTTTGTCCAAATAAGGGGTTCCTGTCTAATCTAACCTCTGTACTGGCAGGAAACTAGGTGATCACTGCCGGCAGCCTGACAGCAAGTCCTGGAGGAGGGAAGAGCTGGAGGTACGGGCAGAGCTGGAGGAGGCACCGGAGATGTCCTCAAGTACAAGGGAGAAGCCACTCTTGGAGGAGGAGCTCAGCCCAGTGAGATCCACAATAGATGGGGTTTTGGACTTTTTCAAGCATTTCTTCTTCCTGTCTGAGCTGGATGAGCTGTAACTGGGAAGGTCTGCATACTGTGGAGGGCAAATTAACTTTGCCGATTGCTTTCTCTTCCTCTCTGAACTAGAGGAGCCAAGACTACAGGGTTCCACATAATTTGCAGGGCAAGCTGACTTTGCAGAGTGCTTCCTCTTTCTGCTTGTGTTGGAGGAGCCAACGCTAGTGGAATTTACACAAGGAGAGGACTCCTTAACAAAGCCATGCTGTTGTTGATTGGCACAACTTGGCTCTCCATTCACCTCTTTCTGGGTCCTCTTCCTCTTTATTCGCCGATGATCACCGCTGGAACCTGCTTTCGGAAAACAGCAGAAAAGGGAACAACAAATCAGCAACAACTCTTGTCTAACTCATTCACTGCCAGAATATTCTGGAACACTAAGTGTCAGAAGTGCCTAGCCAATATGGCTGCTGACATTCTACATTTTTAGATTGATCCTGTCAATGTGGAAACTTCTCATAAAACACATTATTTTATCCATTGAACAGAATTATTTGTTCATGAGGATAAATGGCACTAGATGGCACACCTGCTGGTTCAGTACACTATTAGAGCAACATCAAATGATATTGATAGGCGAGAATCACTATCAGTCTGGCCATGTCAAAAGTTTTTGCTTTAGTGGTGGCTTTCACTTCAGCAGTGGTGGTGAGCAAGTGAGTAGCCCGGATGTTGTAGTCGTTTTAGTTGTTTTTTGAAAAACGCGCTTGTTGTTTATTTGTTGGACATCATTTCAAATGACCAATTTTATAAATAATTAAAAAATGTGACAACCCCTCTCTTGGGTGTTTTGGATGTATAGCTGCCAGAATATAGAAAAAATAAATAACTAAAAAGTTTCAGTCCATTGAAAAGTGGCACCAGCCATTCGTCACCAAAGTGGGCGGGACTACGGAGGTCTATTGCTTCAACCTATATGCTTCAACCGTTTGCATGCTTGTGCCAGACGTTGAAAAATCAAACAAATCAACCAAATGACTGGCATGACTATTAGAAACGACTTGCTTGTTCTGCATTATGGTGGTCTCATAGTTGTATAATGGACATGTTGCTTATATTTAAAGCTGCAGTATGTACCATTTATTTTTAAAAATATTGGGGAACGGTCATGCTTAGTTAATCATAGAAAGAACTGTTCTGAAAGAAATCCAGCACCATAGACTATGTTTCTGCATTCTAAAACAAGCAATTTGCTCCGAATTTTGTTTTTGAAACAAGTTTTCTAAACAGTGGCTTAACCATGACCACATCGCGGACCAATCAACTGTGAGATTGACCTTGCCAGTAGCTAGCAAGTTCACCAGCTAGATATTTCACAGCGACCCGTTACACTGGCGCTATTTCACGAGAAAGAAAAAAAAAAAAAGGGAATTGGGTAAAGCTAGCTCGAAAACTGGAGTAATCATACGTGCTAATTTCAGAAGGTGGTGAGATCTTCGGGAACAAATTGGTTTAAAGACAGACTGGACAGGTAGGTCAAAAGTTTCAACATGAATGGACTTTCCGCTTGCCAGACAACTGTACTTAGGCCATGTAAAAAAAATAAGTTGTTGATCGTCCTTTTAAAAAAAAAAAAGTCGTAGGGAGGTATTTTATTTATTTTTTATTTTTTAATTTCAGCACCAGGTACAGCGGACCGTAGAGAGAAATAAAGAGGACAGAATATAGAACATTGCGTCTCTCAACCAAATTGCTTCTGTTTAATTGTAGCCTGTCAACATCAGTTTTGCTCATATTGATTGAAATGTTTCATGTATTTTTGGTCAATAAATGTTCCTTGATTGATTGTAGCCTATGTTATTGGTTTTATGCTTGTACTACACCATAGACCAGATCTGGCTACAAAACCTTTTTTACAACAATAAAATACTGTATAGACCAAAGTTCAAGCAATCATAAAACATTTAATAGGTCAATATAATTATAAGCATGCCCTGTCATGGATAGGCTTTGTTTTGAAATTCATGCTGCACATGCGCTCTAACAATTTTGCGTGGTGGTCGATAGAGGGCTAGGCCTAGTGGATCGGATAGGATCTCCTAGTGCGGTGTGAGTACGATTTTCTATCCAAATGGCTTAGAAATAGAATTTCCCAGTGTTTTCTGCAACTTCTGGCCATCGTCACGAAAAAATAAAAAATAAAAGTCGTCGGGGCCTTTTTCGGATGTCGGGCGGGGACGATCAACAACTTTTTTTTTTTACATGGCCTTACCTATAATGAATAGTATAGGTAATTGATATTTTTGATAACGTTACTTTATTCGGCGGCTAAATTATTGGAAGAAGGGCATGCTTACTAACGTTAGGCTATATGTCGTATAGATCGCGTTAGCTCGAACTGGCTACACGGCTATAAGTTACCAAAGCATCTGGTTCAGACTAACGCTACACTAACTCAGTGTTAAACAAACTCTGCAACAACAGAAAAGATTTAGTTGTTTTACCTGGAATTTTAGATTACATTTTTACTGCAAAATACCAATCTGTAATCCTGAAATTGTGTCTAGCAGACTTTCACGTTCACAACGAGGTCTGTAGGGTGGGGGTGCGGCCAAGGATGTTGTGACAACAAATGTGGAGAAAAAGTGCATACTCCAGCTTTAAGGACCTTGTAAATACCTATGGAAAATAACAGGGGCTGCATCCGAATCAGAGTCCTATCTACTGCGGCCTGTTTGTGTACTAGCATACTGTATACTGCTTGCTGCATAGTTTAGTGACATGGGCCGTGTCCAAATCAGCACTCTTCCGCACTGTTGAGTAGCCTTGGTGAGTAGATAGGGTACAGGAAGATTTTTCAAATTACAGTATACTTCAAACACCCAGATGACACACTTACTTCCGGGGTTTCACTGAGTACATTCAGGAGCACACTTTTCAAAAAGTACACAAACATTTTGGTCACATGAATATGACGTGAAGCTTCGTTTTAAAAAAATGAGGTGCAGCTTCGCTGACGTTTCTCTTCAAATACAACAAAAACAACATGTGACATGGCAGCGCAAAAGTGGGGCACAGGGTTGCCAGATCTTGTAAGACTTTCCAGCCAAATGATGATCAAAACTAGCCAAAATTATAGGCTTTTTTTAACCGAAACCAACAAATTTTAAATGGAAATTATGTTTTTACTTTTTTTTTTTTTTACCCGTGACTGCACTTTGAAGTTTCCCAATTTAGCTTTAAAACCGCGGACACTGGTGGGACATCTTATGACCTGCTTACGACACTTCCACAGTGCGGTTGGAAATATTTTTTGCGGACTGCTAAACAGTGCGCATTAAACAGCACACTTCTGCCAGTGCACTGTACGCAGGAGACAGGGTGCAGTAGATAGGGCTCAGATTCGGACACAGCCATGCAGTATGGAAAAAAAATCCCCCAGGCTGTGTCCGAATCAGAGCTCTATCTACTGCGCCCTGTCTCCTGCGAAGAGTGCACTGGCAGAAGTGTGCTGTTTAATGTGCACTGTTTAGCAGGACGCGAAAAATATCCGCTATACTATTTCCAAAGACGTCCCACCACTGTTGCCATGTCCGCGATTTTACAGCTAAATTGGAATACTTTAAAAGTGCAGTCACGGGTAAAAATGAAAAGTCACAAAGCACGCACTTATTTAAAAAATTAAAAACATGATGATTTCTATTTAAAATACGTCGGTTTCGGTTAAAAATAGCCTATAATTTGGGCTAGTTTTGAGTCGCCATTTGGCAGGGAAGTCTTACAAAATCTGGCAACCCCGCGCCCCACTCTTGCGCTGCCATGTCACGTGTTGTTTTTGTTGTATTTGAAGGAAAACGTCAGCGAAACTGCAGCTCATTTTTTTTAAACGAAGCTTCACGTCATATTCACGTGACCAAAATGTTCGTGTACTTCCTGAAAAGTGTGCTCCCGAATGTACTCAGCGAAACCCCAAGTGTGCGAAACCCCAAGTGTGTCATCCGGGTGTTTGAAGTAGTATACTGCAATTAAAAATTTTTTTGCGCACTCTACGACTTTCTCGCCCTATCTACTTACCAAGGCTACTCAACAGTGTGGAAGAGTGCTGATTCAGACACAGCCCCAGACTTTTATCAGCGAATACCCGGAAATACGTATATCATCCAGGGATATTAAGAGCAAGTGCGCTGATTCGGACACGGCCAGGGACAATTACACTTCATGGTACCAGAAGGCACGCCCACTTACCATAAGTAAACATAGACTGTGTCCTAAACCGCATACCTTCCATGCTCCGCACTACCATGCTCCTGAGTGCGCACTCCAGTCGAGGCTTGGGAGTGTGCACGCTGGAGAATGGAAGTACAGTAGCAGGGAAAGTTTTGTTCAGTCGTGGAACGCACTTCGTGGCGACATCTGATCTGACCCATAACCTTTAACCTTTCCCGTAACTATCGGGGAAATTCTGACGAGTAAGCAGGCTAAACCTGAATAAAAAATAAAAAAGTAGGCTAAACCTGAGAGGAATAACGTTGTTCGCTGGCAGGCTGTTACTGAAATATTCTCATATAACCAACCGCAACAGTTGAATTCTCATTTTTGCTAGCTTTATTCCAAGAAAGTCAGTGGAAGGCAACGATGGCTAGGATAATAGCCACTGCATCATTGGATACCTTTAAGTAAACAATCAACCGCATAATAAAATTGTCTTTGTATTGTAAACAATCGTGTCTGTGTTTTGATTATTTTTGTGCTGTTTACCAGAGCGTGAACAACTCGGTACGCAGTTAGTATAAATGGAGCCGATAACGTTTGTGGTGATGCTGTTGCTTCTGGGGTGGTTTTCCACTGAAATGGAGAAAAGACGGGTTGCTGCAAGAGTAAAGACGGTGGATCATTATTTAAAACGGCATCCGACGAAGGCAGGCCATCCAGAGAGCTGGGGTGAAGAGGAGGGCTTCTCTTCGTAGGCAGCACCGACGTAGGTAGTCTTAAACCCTATTCGGACGGGATAAGTTTTACAGGGGGAGGTGGGGTAATGTAATAATTACTGGAGGAGCTCCGCTATTTTAGTCCCGTCTGAATCCGCCATGTCCGTAACTTTTACGGACTGCGCGCTCCCGCGCCAGTAAAGATTCCGGAGTCTTTTACCTACTGTTAAATGTCCGGTAAAAATTACCCCAGGTTAAAGCAATCCCGTGCGAATTGACATGTCCGGTAAAATTCTGTCATTTCCTGTGAGAAATTAGTTTTCCCCAGTCTTTTCTCTTGTTTTTTCACGTAAGCACTCGAGGACGCCTTTGGTTGTGCTCTCTTCGGTCCAAGTTCAAGCCACAACTATTGGCCGACCTCTAAATGAATGTAACGTTACATTAAATAAGAAGACAGAGCAAAAAAAAAAAAAAAAAAAAACGGCTCAAAAGTAGGCTACAGTGGGGCAACGCTTGTGACAGCTTTAGGTAAGCTATTGTAGCCTAGCTATAGCCTTACATACATGTCATGGCCTAACACTGTTTTTCTCAAGCTAACGTTAATAAAGAGGTGTAATGCAGGATTCCTCACGCTTTTTGTGGACATGTTTGCCATGCCAACATTGTCTCCATGTAGTTTTTTTTTTGGCGCCTGCATCTTTTCAATTGCTCCCTGACAGCGATTTTCTACCAGAACCAATCAGTATGCAGTGAAGATAGGATGTGTTACGTTGTATGACTCGTGGGGAACGTTTTCGGTGTGACGACAACATGGAGTAGACACTCCCATCTTTGTAATTCTAGACGCTGATTACGGAGATACTTTATCCCGTCTGAATCGGCCATTAACATTACAGACATCCTGTGGTAATAATTACTTTACAGACATTGTCCTGAAAACTTATCCCGTCCGAATAGGGCTTTATACACTGGTTAACATTACGACATTAAAGTAAAAAAAATATATATCGGGGAAATTCCGATGACATTAGTAAGTTTGAGAGGAATAACGTTAGGTCGTTATCTCGCATTGTAGCTACTGTGGAAACAGTAGGCTAAATGTCACTGAGATATTAGTAACGTTATCAGCAACATTCAGGCTGCAACATTTTAACGTTAACCAGTTCATATGAATTCTCCTTTATGCTAACGTCCGTATATGCCAGAAGAATGGTCAGTGGAAGGCAACAATATGCAGATATTAATTTCAGCATTGGATAACTTGAACTATCAATCCCAAAATAAAGTTGTCATTACATTGTAAACAATCGTGTCTATTTTCATTATGTTCGCGCTGTTTACCAGCTGTAGGTCTATGCAGTTATTCTGGCTACAACTTAGTAGAAATGGAGCCGGTAATTAATCATTAAAAACTTGAGTTACTACCCCCATAACCGAAATCATTTTGAAAATGTAAATTTAGGCTATATGACTAAATACATGGATTTGTCTGCATTAGCCTGCGTTAGTCTTGCTCTTGTTTGGATGCTTAAAGTATAACATTACACAGCAAGGGTCACAGTGCAACTAAGATAGTCAATGTGGCTACAGTAGGCTACTGGCGTAACATGACACTAATGTTAATAAACAATACGATATTCATATGTGCCGGAGTAGCTACTGTATAAATTGACGTTATTGTAGGCTACCAAGAGTACAGTCTCAGCCTCATCCGCTTTGACGCACTTGGCACGCAGCGTCTGATGCATAGGCTTGCATAAGCTGGACAGGACTGTGAGAAAACTCACAGTTGGCACTCATTGGCTAGTAGCACTGTCAATCACAGGAGTGTGTGCGTATCTCCGGTACGACGCAGTGCATTGGGGTTTATCAGTCCGCCGGGAAACTAGTTAAGTTCTAAGTTCTTCTAACTAATCGGTAGCTAGTGAATGCTGTGAATCCATCAAGAACAATGAGTGTTTCGGACCGAGAGCTTAACGCTGGATTGAATAAAGTTTTGGAAGTTCACGAGATTCCATCTCTGAAAGATATTCAAGAGTTTGTTTTGAGGCAGATCATTAATAAACAAGATATACTCGCATGTTTGCCGACAGGATACGTGAAAAGCCTTATATTTCAAGCATGGCCGACCTTCTGCAAACACATACCAGGCTTCCCAACCTATTTTGTTAGTCGTCTGCCCCCTTACATCGATAATGGAAGATCAGGTTAAGTATCTGACAGGCAAAGGGTTGTCTGTGGCGTAATCGGAAGAGTGAAGCCACCGATGTATAAATCGCAGCAGGGCGATTCAACATAGTGTTTGGATCACCCAAATTACTTGTGGGCACCAAGAAATGGAGAGATGTGCTACAAACAGAAGTTTATCTGGAACCCCTCATCGGAATGGCAGTTGATGAAGTGCCACCGTAGTGCAATGGTAAGATATAATTGTCTTATTTCAACTACAATGGAAACAGTCTAGAATATGTTACAATGTTTTAGTCAGCTAGCCAGCTAACGTTACTCGTTCGCCTAAATTGTTACAGGGAAAACGGATAAAACGACCGGTTCTGTGCTCGGCATGTAGGCTTGCTAGTGTGAACATTTGGATGTCTAAAAAGGTCCGGTCAGGTCAGGTTCTGTATCTTTCTTCGGTGTGATAGACTGTTTTAATGGAGATCGCCGTGCCATTTTAGTACATCACATTTGTTTCATGCGGGTCTGGTTTTCTTGTAGCGCTGTTTCTGAATCGACCGCCCTCTGTAGCGCCTCAATACGTCACGGAACATAGACGGTCTGTGGTTGGTTATCTTGCATGTTAATCAAATACGCCATCTTGTCAAAGTGGGCGGCTCTTTACCACGTTAAGCAAGTCTATGGACCAGACTTTGTGTTTATCACGAAGTCTGGCCTTCGCAAGACTCGGCTGTGTCCGAAATCACTCACTCCTTCACTCATTCCCTATTCCCTACATCGTAAACACTCAATAGGACACTCTATAGGGAGTAGTAAATTGAGAATTCGGACACTTCATGAACCATAATTTTACGTCACCATTGACAGGTGTGGCTTAGCATAAATGTTTTTTACGGCACGCCTGTCCTCACATCTATCTAGCCTAAATAAAGTTGTTAATGTGTTGTCATTTTTATCTTTCTCTGTATCTGCTTGAACGTCTGCGCGAGGAAAAGTTGCGTTTGAACTGTTAACCGTTACAATTTTAATTCAGTTAAATGTAACTGTTATATTGGTTAGCAAGCTACTGAAATTACTGAACTAAAATGCTCTACATAAAGTTGGCTATACTAATACTGACAGATAATCCACTTGCGAATGAGGAGACGTCGTCGATCTGCACAGTTGACGGAAAAGATTCTGGCACTGACTCTTCTGGCCACAAGACGTCATCGTAATCTCCAGGTGCGGACCGGCTCATTTCCCCTCTAAAATAAATTTTCCTTTTATTACTCTTAGCGAATGCTGCACTAGTTTTAGTGGAGGGTAGCCTACACACGTTTACGAAATACCACCTTTTCCTCTGGTAATTAACAGTGTACTCATCTACCACTCTAATATCCATTGAAATATACAGCTAGGACACCCACTTCCTCAGTAATACCCACTTCAGTCACTCCAATCCTGTAATGGTGGTATCTGAAATATTTTTCTCGCCTCATATGATGAATTCTATTTTACTAGTATGTTTACATCCACACTAGTATTGGTTCATTCCACAAACATCAATGTTTAGACTGCTTATGGGGAGCTCATTATTGCATTAATTCTTCATCCCTGCCTCAGCTACCCTAACATTACTGACAAACACTTTTAGATACACTTTAGCTAGATACCGCTGTATTGAGAATACGTTATATACAAACGTTAGGTCATAAAAAATCATATTTACAGTGTGGGGTCCCCCAGGGAAGTTGTTTAGGCCCGTTGCTCTACTCTATTTTTACAAATGATATGCCACTTGTCCTGAGTAAAGCTAGTGTAGCTATGTTTGCCGATGATTCCACTGTGTATATGTCATCAAACAATATGGATGAGTTAAATGTGCTATTGAAAAATGACCTGAACTTAATTCTGGAATGGGTAACCAAAAACAAATTGATTCTGAATGTAGCAAAGACTAAATGCATTGTTTTTGGCTCAAACAATGTATTAAAACGTCAGAAACAATTAAGAATATCCATCAAGGGCAGCTGTATAGAACAGGTTACTGAGGCTAAACTTCTAGGAGTCCTTCTTGATGAACATCTATCGTGGCAGAATCACATAGACAAGATAACTGGTAAAATGGGGAAAGGAATATCTATGATAAGAAGATACTCCTCTCTATTAACACCACTTACCCACTTACAGGTTATTCAAACCTTGGTATTATCACACCTTGACTACTGCCCAGCAATCTGGTCAAATGCAGCAAAAAAAGACCTAAACAAACTTCAGATAGTGCAGAATAGAGCAGCTCGCCTTGCACTCGGGTGTTCTATGAGAAAAGGTGTAGACCAAATGCATTGTGATCTTGCCTGGTTGAAAGTAGAAGACAGATTAACACGCAGCCTACTAACATTATTCAGGAATATAACTGTGTCTAAACAACCAAACTGCCTGTACTCAAGAATAACCTTTTCCCAGGACAGACATGAGCATAGGACAAGACAAGTTACCAGGGGCCATGTTTCGATTCCTCTACCGAGATCAAATGCAATGAAAAGAACTGCTATGTATAGGGCCATCTCACACTGGAATAGGTTGCCATATGTCATTACTCAAGCAACAAGCAAAGAAAGTTTTAAAAAGCAACTAAAATGGTTCCTTTTGGGTACAGGCATACACAATGTTTAATACCTTATATATAACATTTTGTAATATTTTGTTTTATGAAATATGCAGCTCAAAGTGATTGGAGTCTGTGATAAATGCCACTGTAAGTGTGTGTAATATTGCTAATGTAATGAGGTGGGTGGGGTTGGGTAGGATGGGGTGGGGGTAAATTGAGTGATGTAATTGTATTTATTTATGTATTCATATATGTAAAGTGTAATGTATTATGTGTTGTATTTATGTAATTGCATGTAATTGAATGTAACTTTTTAATCTTCAAGGACCCCAGGAAGATTAGCTGGCGTTCTGCGTCCGCTAATGGGGATCCAAAATAAAATAAAAATAAAAAAAATATCAGAGGAAGGTAGAACATTCTGAAGCTTAGCCTATCTATCCAACTGTCAGTCAATGTTTTTTCAACCCTTACCAAACGAACCAACCTTAATTTTCTTTGGTCAATATTTATTTATTAATTGCAATTAGAATGTTTTTTTTATTCCAAAAGGATTACAGGCTAATGCAGGCCTCTTCACTGGTTAGTAACCTGGAGGAGAGATTATTAATATTAATATACTTCATTCAGTTTAATGTGTAATCCATTTTTCTTTTCAGTTGCAAAATTACTGTACAACCAATCACCATGTACCTGTAATGAAGATCTATTTTGATGGGGAGAGTGAGCTGCGCACAGACTACAGACTGTCAAGGCAGACCCTGGATCACTTTATCCAGTCACTGCATAACCACTCCGACCATGGCTGGGGGCATGTTGTGGATGTGTTAGTGTTTGTTTTCTGGCTTGCAAGTGCAACCTCATACAGAGTTGTGTCACGGGCATTTGACATCCCTCGCTCCACAGTGTACAACATAATCCACAGAGTGGCAGAAGAGATCTTGGCAATCCAGAGGCAGGTTATACTTTTACCAGGGAACGAGTTGGAGGAAATTGGTGCTGGTTTTGCACATCTTGCACACTCTGCTGCCTTCAGCACTGCAGTTGGGGCCATCGATGGCTGCCAGGTCCGGGTGAAGCCTCCCCAAACTGACAGCCAGTGCTACCTAAATAGGAAGCTGTTTTTTTTCAATACAGCTTCAGGCTGTGTGTGACCATACAGGCAAGTTCTTGGACATCTTTGTCGGCTATACAGGATCTGTCCATGACTCGCGTGTCCTGAGAAATAGCCCCCTCTATGTGGAGCAGCTGTACCCACCTGAAGGCTACTGCATCTTGGGGGATGGAGGCTACCCCTGCTTGGAGCTGCCGATATGCATTCTTAAAAGCCCTGGAGGTCAAACCAACCTTTGCCCCCAAAGTTATTGCCTGCTGTGCCATTCTCCACAGCATCTGCCTCACCAACGGGGACATTATGGAACCAGCACAGGCTGCCTTGAGGTCAGAGAATCACGAGGCATCACTCTTGGCGGAGCCTGATCAGCAGTGCGGAGAACGACGCAGAGAACGCCTTGCAGCCGCTGTCTCTGCACCTATTGCTCTTGTGCCAGTCCTATGGGATCATGATTACATTTAGATTCCATTGAGTTAAAAAAGTAATGTACAATAGTTATATTGTAAATATGTCAAGTTAGTGTTTATGAATTGGCCAGATATTATTTTCAGTTTTTCATAAAACATGCTTCATATTAAACCAGAACTTTGTTTTTATTGAATTTATTTGATTTTAATGAAACAACATTTTAAACAATATTACTTTGTTTAATAAACATGCTAAAGATACTACACTAATAACTATGAATAATACTACATAAATACTAATAAACAACATTACATAAATTTACATTTTATTTCAACTATGTTCTCCAATAACTTAAGTAGCCTCTCCTCCCTTTCCTCATCCCTACGCTCTCTCTCCCTCCTTAACTCTGCCTCCCTCTCCAAAAATTCAAGGACAGGGTCCACCCTCTGTCTCTTAGGAGCTGGCCCAGGTCTCTCCTCTGGCTGGCTGGCAGTAGGTTGGGTCTCCAAGGGGCTGACCCAGGCTGAGGCAACCAGTACGGGTGGCCGATTGGACGGCTTCTGTCCAATTGCCTCATCCATGGCTGCAAACAACCTCCAAGTTGCAGCAGTACTCTCTCCTGCTTCAGTCCCTACCCCTGTAGGTGGTTTCAGAAGCTCCTACAAACAAGGACTTATGGTAAAACTCACGCACTCCTGTCTCGCTCTCCTTGTGCTGCTCCACAACTGAATCACTGAGCCAGTCTGCTCCATTTGACACTATCTCTAAAACCACTGGACACACGCCACTCCACAAACTCCTACTGTCTAGGGCACCACTAGATACATTAATACCATAAATGTAGTGGATCATTTAGCAAATTGATACATGAATTACCTTGAAGGTTTTCTTTAAGTTTTCCCATTTTTTGGCAGCCCTTGCAGGGCTCACCAAATCCTGCAGGCCCATCTCCTTCAACACTACCCTGCAAAAACACATATACATTGAGTTAAGAGCAGTCTTTGGCCAAGTTGAGTTGTTATTATTCAATAACATAATTATACACATGTACCATAAGGAAGGAAAGAAAAGGTCATCACAAGATATCATCAGAAGCTTAGGGGCCATTCCATTGCATTTGACAAGACATGGCACCCAACATCTCAGATTGTTCTGAAATGATTCCTGTAGTTATAAACATTTAAGTGTTAATCTCATTTTAGTTTGAAGAAATATAATTTCATATCAGTTAAATCAAGCTAACTGATTGCATCTAAACCAGGCATTTGAGCTTGGTATGGTTTAGAAAATATTCATTAAATATAGTACTCTAAATCCAATATGGACCAAAATTCTTTCAGAACAATCTCAGATGGTAGGTGTCGAAATCCACATGGAATTACCCTTATGTCTAATTTAACTTACTCCCATCCCTGCTGGGCTGCATTTCTCCGTCCGGAGAAGAGAGCCTCATTCTCCTGATGGAGGCGAATGAGACGGGCCACATCCTCGTCAGTCCCTAGCAGGTAAATTCAGAGAATAGGAATAAATCTTCTCATTATGATCAAAATATTTGATGGTTTATAAAAACCATGTTTCTATAAACATTAATGGGACTCTAAAATATATATATAAATATGGTTTATCACACACACTACAACATCTGCATCAATTAAACAATTATTAGTGATTGAATATATGATGTATGGTAATATATTACTGAGTGAATAAATGTTTAATACATTAATGAATGGAAAAATATTAGCAGGACAGCTTTTTATTTCATTCACTAACGTTAGCTAGATCACCGTCTGGGAACTGTCCGACTTGACAGCATTCACACCACACTTGGTCACGGTTAAGTCCTGGGTCCTCCGTTCACACAAGACTCGGGTCGGCAAGTTTACTTCTTTAAGTTACACCTTCCTATTTTTTCCTGCTAATACAGCTAGTTCGGTAGCCAGCTGGCTAACAGATACAATGTAACATAGTTTGCCATTACGCCGGCTTGCTTAACCCAGTAACGTTATGTTAACTCCTGAATCGATAGCCCAAGTGATGTACTCCAAATCTTGCAAATGCTTTTAACGTTATGTAAAAACCGTCACAAAACATTTGGAGTAACGTTAACGTATGATTTGTTATTGAATAGGCTATTCACTGTAACATATTTACTTGTAACAACCCCTTATTGCGTGAATCTAGCTTTGTATGGTTGCTTCGGTGTGAAAAGGGTATTAGTAACTTAACGTCAACTGTTAGGCTAGGTAACTTGTAAGGTTAAAGTTTTCAGCCATCACTACCTAGCACACGCCGATTATTAATGATACACGACAAATTCGACCTTGAGTATTTTGTTAAGTTATCATATACATCCTCTATCCACAAACAACATACTGTTAACTTACAGTTTACATACTCACATTTGTACATGAATGTCCCTCCGTCCATCTTCGGTCCTCTCGTTATGTCGTGTGTTCTGTGAATCTGTGTTGTTCGCCTCGTTCAAATCGCGGGAATGTACGAGCAGAGGCGAAGCATTGCATTGTGGTATTTTTTTGCATTAATAGTGTACATGCTTTGTACCCTACATTTTGTGGTGCATTGTGGGGGATATTGAGTGCACTATATAGGGTGCCACATTTGACATTTTGAATTCGGACACTATACAAAATGGCCGATACCCTAAATAGTGCACTATATAGTGAATAGGGAGCGATTTCGGACACAGCCACGGTTCCATGTGGGGCTTGTAATGCTACCTAGTTGATAGCTAACACGGTGTGGCGCTTGTAGCTTCATTAGCTAACGTTACAGATAATATTGTGGACATGTCTCAAAGGAGTAACGTTAGTAGCTAAATTAACATACATTTGTTTTAATCTCGTTAGCGAAGTTAGATAGTAGCTGTATTATTTCTAGCTTTGTCACTCGGTAACGGTAGCTAGTCTGGCTAAGTTAACATAACACTACTTGTTGCTCGACTTCGGTCAGAGTTATGTGGAACTGCTGTGATCACTGACCTGGCAAACGGAATCCACCTTGCGCTCTGCAGTTGATTTGCCCACACGTCTTGTTATTCAGAAAAATGTTAAACCATCCGGAAAATTCAAAACTCGCTTTGGACTTTTAGTTTAAAAATAGGTAATAGTTAACGTTAGAAGCCTACGGCTGGTTCATAAGAAGTCTCGCATTGCACGAGACTGTGTGGTAACGGTAGTTCGAACTTTCAATTAGCCTTCGGTTGCTAGAAGATTTATGCCCCAATGTTAAGTCAGTGGACAATTAATTTGCGGTATCGTAGAATTATAAAGGTTTATTTAAAAACTACAATAAACAGAAATATCACCCGTCAAAAGCATTGGTCCATGTCACGCCCGACATATCGCTATGTCAACTTTAACGATTAGAGTTGTAGAATTTGAGCTAGGTCGTTGGGGAAAAAAGTATTGCGAAAAAAAGGCTTGGTAGGCTAATTGGTGCTAAAACGGCTGAGATATTGACGGGCGAAATTTCGATTTTAACATGTAAGTTGCAACCAAAACCAAACTTAATATTATTCCCGGGCCCAGGACAATAATATTTACCACATGTTCACATCCTCCCTCCCAATGTACTCGGTTGGCCCCTCCTGACGGCGGCCCTGTGTGTGTGTGTGTGTGTGTGTATGTATGCATGTGTGTGTGTGTGTGTGTGTGTGTGTGTGTGTGTCAAATGGAGCTGACTCTGGCAGAGTCGGGCCCCAGCGGCTCAGTGATGTGTTGTGACAGTGGGAGCGCGGGCTGGCGGGCGGTGACCACGCAGCACCATATTGCCAGGCTCCCCGGGGAAGGGGGATCAGCATGCCAGCATTGCCAGGAAGTGCTAATAGGCGCAACACGTCTTGCTTTCGCACATTAGGGCAGGCGGAGGGTGACAGATCAGAGCTGTGATACTGCCGAGTGGGGGAAAAAAGTCTCCACCACCCGTTTGCCACGCCGCACCGGCTAATGATGAGAACTGCTCAGCTGGGCACCAAGCCCACCAATCACAGACCAGCATGCCCTGGCAGGCACTTCCTTGCCTCAACAACCACACAAGTCTGATAGGTACAACTGTGCCATCCATTACATCACATTAATATAGCAGACATAGGAAGATTGTCCAGAGTGTCTTCTTAGAATGCTACATCTTTACAACACACCGATTAACACAGCTGGACCAATGCTCAGGGATGCAACAGCAATTCACACCAATAACTTTCAGGTACAGAGTTCCGTGCTTATCCACTACGTGATACTGCTGTCCATCACTTGGAACAGTGTGGAAAGCTAGCCTGTTTTCTTTTCTCTAGGCATGAATAATATCTGACAAGTTTTGAAAGTGCATCATAGGTAGTTCTTTGAAAGTGCATTACATTACAGGCATTTAGCAGACGCTCTTATCCAGAGCGACTTACACAACTTCTTATTATATTTATCCACTTATACAGCTGGATATATACTGAAGCAATTCAGGTTAAGTACCTTGCCCAAGGGTACAACGGCAGTGTCCTACCTGGGAATTGAACCTGCAACCAGTTCCTTAACCATTATACTACACTGCCGCCCAGTAAGTGCATGTAAGCGAGGACGGAGAGAGCTGTTGTATCTTTGGAGTGATTTTAGCATTACTCTGCGACAATTCCTTAAAACAACCATATCTTATTGGTGATCTTGACAATTTTTGTTAAATCTATGCTCTTTCCAAGCGCACAAAAGTATCTTCAGGGAAACCAGTCATTGATATTATTCATTTCCAAGACTGTATGCAAACATTTTAGAAAGTTTTGTTTGTTTTGATCCAATATTATTTGAATTTTTGTCTCCAATTTGTTTCTTTGGGATATTACATAAAAAGAGAGTTGAGGGATAGTTGTCTGGCTTGAGAATAAGACCCAGCACAAAGGACAAGAGTCACTAGGGCTTTGCATTGTCAGTTCATCATGACTAAAGTTTTAAAGCACATTTTAAAGCTTATCGTGAGTTTAGTCAAAACAAGTTTAGGAATGTGCCATGCACAACTCAGTCTAACTCTGTGTATGTCTACTGTAGGGGTGCACAACTCCGGTCCTGGAGGGTACGTCTGCATGCTGGTTTTTGTTGCAACCGTTTACCTCAGTTTTTCGTTTTCTGATATACACTGGTTCACTCCTGTAGTTAAGCACAGCGAAATCTTTAGGATACACTTAGATCAAGATCAAGCTATGATTGAGCTAATTTAATAATTAAAAGCAGAGAGCATGAAAGGAAGTGCACATATTCCATTAAAATACGCTTTTCAGAATTAGCTTGTTGAACATGAAGATACCATCAGTGATTCATAGAGAGAGTGTCTCACCTCTCTGTCTGCTTTTCTTGCATGCAAAGAGGGTTATGTGGTTCTGTGGTTGTAGGATGATTCAGAGTGGTTTAAGCAGGTTAATCTTCAACAGCCAAGAGCGCTGCTACAACACTGCTGATACTTGATACCTTATACTTGATTTTTGACACACCATGATGTTCATAGGTAGGGACTATGACATAAGTAAGGTGGTTATGATGCTGCCTCTTTTCTTTGTTTTTTGTTCATGTGAAATCACTTCAATCCCAGTTGGAACCAGTTTATTTTCCTGACGAACACCAATTAAAGGTCATGCCACTGAATAAACTTGCCTCCATGTGCATTGAAGGTTTGTAGGCTTCTACTTTTGATGATATCAATTTAATTTAATGATATTCTTGGCACTGTGGTTTTCCTTGATTTGTTATTTATTTAGTTCCATTGACAGTAACAAATAGTGCACGTGGTTCATATTATTCAAATGCAAATACATCTGAAAGATGTCAGGCCAGTGTTCCGTTCAAGATGGGGAAATCATACACCGAGGTGTGTCTGTGCACTGATGCGTTGACAAAGCAGCAAGAATGCCGTGTGGGAGGGCTGTGTAGTTGTGTGTGTATGTGTATGGGCTGTATGTATGTATTTGTGTGGTTACAGAATCGTATGAGTGAGGAGGGGAGGGGGGGGGCTGAGTCAGACTGTCTATGACAGCAGTGCTGTGACACAGACTGGAAAGAAACTGAATAATATCCAAAAAAGAAACTTCAGAAAAGATTTTTTTTAGACATTCTCTTTCCTATAAAGAGGGCTTTTACTTTAAATCAGCTCTTGGTAATCTCCATTCCCATTTGTCAATGTTATGTTTTAGCATTTGTTCAGAAATATACTAAATCGATGCATTCAACAATTATGCATCTTATTTGAGGAACTTGGTGACCATTTTTAAAGGTGAATGTACACCTTTCGGTTCAATGTTGGAGCCACTATCAAACCAGAAACAATACAAAAAATATGGTTTTTGCTCTGTGAATTCATATAGCTGACTGAAAAACTGTGGCTGGCATTGGCTCAAGCATGGGCATTATCCAGCGTGTGATCATGAAACTGACCCCGGAGGCGCATTCTGTGTTCTCTTTTTTCCAGTAATTATTCCAGCGGAAAAACCGAACAAATAAACCCAGCTCCATTTGCAGATTTGCACTCCTGCCAGTGTTTTACTCATGCTTCCCATGATGCTCTATACTCTCCCCCACCACCCTGCATGCCCCCCCATCCCGTCGTCGTGCCAGCACCCCCGGGCCATGCTGTGCTTGCTGAAGCGCTCCACTCAGTGTGTGGCAGTGTGCATCCCCGCCATCAATAGGGGTGAGTTACACAGGTCGCTGGTTCAAATACGGGTCAAAGCTCCATGCTGATGATCATCTGCCAAATGACAGCTCAACGTGTTATCCGGGGTCATTTGTTTACTGCCGGTCCTCAACTTCACCCTGGCCTGTCTCTCCTGACATTGGTCAATCACAGATGTTCAAGACTGTGTTCATCGTAAACGTGGAAATTTTCATCGTAAAAACACTATCACCACCCATCTACATTCATCACGGTGCAATAATACTGTGATAATTTCCTACCAATCAGGCAGCAAATTGCAAGTTCAAAGTGGATAAACAGTTCTGCCTGCTCATCATTGCAGAATTTCCTCACTGTCTCAACGAAAACTTATTTTAACTTAATTTCAAATATTGAAAGTACAAATAATGTTGGAAAGAATACAAGCCACTCTTACAGACAAGTTTGGTATGATATGGAAAAATGTTGTTGCCCTCTTTCCTAGCATGCTAGCAGTAGCAGTCGCATTAGTGCCTTTGCCCTGATTAACCTTGAGGAGGCAGGCTAAATCCCCCTTACCACAGTCGATTGTGGCAGCAGGTCTGGTGGTGGACCAGTTTCCATGGAAGAAACGGACAGGGACAGTATTTGACACAAACAGAGCCATTGAATTAGCTCACATCTGGGAAAAACATCCATGGTTAAACAAAATAATAAACATGTTTAAAAAAGAATGTGCCGCATTTTGAATGTTCAAATAGCTCTTTAAATTCTTACTTAATATGTAATTACTAGTCATGTTTTGTTTTCACATTTATATTATTATTATCAGCAGAGGGTTCAGTATTTCTGGTGCACTTGACTGGCCTTGATGTTGCTGTGCCCAGAGAGAAGTTTCATTGGCCTGGCTGGCCACCTAGTGGACAGCTTTGGCTATGCAAGAACACCCCAATGAGAGGACTGGTGGGAAGGCAGATAACTAGGAGCAAAATCAGACATGTATATTCTGTATTCAGTGCTGAGCACTACTTTTCAAAGCAAAAATTGAAGCATAATGTAAGCAGACCAACAAAAAAAAAGCCAAATCACATGCTTGGTGTGACATTCTGATGTTCAACTAGTTTAAAAGAAAACAAGGTTGTGTGGAATGGATTGGAGGGGGAGCTCTCAAGGTTGGTCGCTGGGTGAATTGATGCAGGACAGGGGAGACAAGTAGTGGCTGGGCAGGTAATCTGCAGTGAAATGAGACCACCCCAGGAAATGCAGCCATTGTCACGGGACATTACTGAGGATGTAGGCCACTCTTCCTGACCTGGGGTGGTGTGCGGGATAACATTGACAGAGTGCATTACCTGTCCCATCAACTAAAGCGCTATTCAGTGATTAATGTCTCCATTTGATAAGTGATTTATCAAATGGAGGCAAGATACTCAGCTTTATAACTAAAATAACGTGATTTAATGTTTATTAACCCTTTAAGACAGCCTTTTTTTGCAGTGTAACATAATTTACATCTGAGGTGGATCACACTGCAGCCATGCCAAGGCAACCCAACTACCTGGATGTTTAGCTTGAGGATGTAAGAAAAATCTATTTCAACATAAATGCGTAAAGATTTCATATTGGAACATCACAAAATATATTCTCCCCTTTAGTTTTTAGAATGAGTGTCAGTTACAAAAATAGACAAATATCTTTATGACTTTGATTTCTTGGGTCGCAATTAATTAACGGTTATGCCTGAATAACTTTGAACATATTGGCAGAGGTGAAATCTTGTGAAGGAACGTGTCAAAGTAGACTGCCTCTCTCTCTCACTGTTTCTGTTGCAACTTGCAGAGAAGTCTGCCACTGAATTTTTTTACTTGAACAAGAACAACTAGATCATTAAAAGTTCAGAGAAGGCAAAGAACTGCCTGGTAATCATCACTTTGCAGACAGTTTTTTTTACTTACAGTAACCTCTGAAATGAACACAATTACCAATTACCCTGGAAATGCTTGTGCTGGCTTACCTCAGACCACTGGTGAAGGAAGGACTGGGCCCCCTGCAGTTTGCCTACCAGGCCAGCATTGGAGTTTAAGATGGCATCATATACGTACCTGCTACACAGAGCCCACTCCCACCTGGATAGGGCGGGCTGCACTGTGAGGATCATGCTTTTTTATTTCTCCAGTGCGTTTAACACCATACAGCTCCTACTTCTTGGAGACAAGCTACAGACAATGCAGGTGGATGTCCCCCTGGTGACCTGGATTATAGACTACCTGACTGGTTTGCCACAGTTTGTGAGGCTGCAGGGCAGTGTGTCAGATCAGGTGGTCAGTAACACGGGGGCCCCCCAGGGGACTGTCCTGGCTCCCTTCCTGTTCACTCTCTATACATCTGACTTCAGATACAACTCTTGAGTTATGCCACCTGCAGAAGTTCTCCAACGACTCTGCAATTGTTAGATGTGTAAAGTTGATGACTTTGTGGAGTGGTGTGACCGGAATCACCTGCAGCTCTGTGTAGGGAAGACTAAGGAGATGGTAGTGGACTTCAGGAGGACCGAGGCTCCACCATTACTTTTTGGTGTAATTTTTTGGTAATTTTGGGAATTTATACTGTTTTAGATTTTTTATCTATTGGGCATATTTGAGGGATCACTGCAAATACTTTTCACACATTCTTAGGTAGAAAACCATGGGGCTTTCAAAATCAAACAATCATGATGTTGGTGTACCACAATGTGAACACATTTATTTGTATGATTTTAGTTTTAAAAAAGCATATTAAATAAGGAAACATAAATGCAAAAATATATTTTAGTAATTTCCTTCTATTTAAGGCAGCTAATTAGATGGGCCTTATTTAACCTTATTTTAGTCAAAAGATTATTATTATTCCTAATACATATTAAACAAAAATTTTAAGTTGATTTGCTTGACCTAGGCTAATTATTTCACTCAAGCACAGCTAGCTTCATTTTAAGAAAGACTCTGGAGAATCTGGACAATTGTCCTCAGATTTGTCTGGTGCCATATTTGATGGGCTCAAAGAGTTTCAAGATTGACTGAGTAGCCACCAGCTTCTCAACTCTTTAATTTGTCAACCTGTTGAACACTATGCTGTATGTTCCACCAAACAGGGGCCAGTTCCGCTCTGATGCACCTGATGTTGGAGGGATCTGGAGAATAATTGGAAGCAACAGGGGACATGCCTTTACACTTAGAATAAAGGCCGGAAGGCGGCACAGGAGAGACAGTTTTGGAGGCCGGCGGCAGCGCCGCAGGCAGGACGGCTCAGGAGGACGGCGCCGCAGGCAGGACGGCTCAGGAGGACGGCGCCGCAGGCAGGACCGCTCAGGAGGACGGCGCCGCAGGCAGGACCGCTCAGGAGGACGGTGCCGCAGGCAGGACCGCTCAGGAGGACGGCGCCGCAGGCAGGACCGCTCAGGAGGACGGCGCCGCAGGCAGGACCGCGCAGGAGGGTGGTGGCGATGGCTGCATCGCCCTGGAGGCCGGCGGCGACAGCTGCATCGCCCTGGAGGCCGGCGGCGACGGCTGCATTGCCCTGGAGGCCGGCGGCGACGGCTGCATCGCCCTGGAGGCCGGCGGCGACGGCTGCATCGCCCTGGAGGCCGGTGGCGATGGCTGCATCGCCCTGGAGCGGGACAGGAGGGCTGGAACGTGGCGGGACAGGAGGGCTGGAGCATGGCGGGACAGGAGGGCTGGAGCATGGCGGGACAGGAGGGCTGGAGCGGGCCAGGACAGGAGGTCTGGAGCGGGCCGGGACAGGAGGGCTGGAACGTGGCGGGACAGGGGCAAACACGGACGGGTGGAAAATGGATCCTCTGTCGACGGGTAGCTGAGTCCGTCGACAGAGCCGGGAACCAGGACCCCCTCGTCTTCGCCTGGGCCCATAGTTTCCCGGACACAGGACCAGGCGGGTCCCTTCAAAGGGTGACGGTTGGGGTTGGGTGGTTGAAGGGGTTGTGGGCTCAGGGCTGGCCGGCTGGAGGGTCAGGACTCCGAGTCCAACGGAATGGGAGGTGGGCTGATAAAGAGTCCGGGGTGATGGGTGGTGGTCGGCATGCCGACGGGCGAACTCAGGGTTCTGCCCCCAGATACCCATGAGGTATTCCTCATAGGAGGTGTTGTAAAAGGGGTCAAAAAAATATCCTGAGTCGCCATGAGCCCGCTGGGTCCTAACTGGCGAGTTCCTTCTGTATGGTGTTGCTGGGGGAAGGAGCCAAACGCAGGCAGGAGTACGAAAAACTGAAGTTTAATAAAGGGCAAGGCAGCAATCCGTGGTGAAACAGGCTGGGTCAAAAACCGGGGAGACAGGGTAACGGTACAAAGCACAGTCCAAAGAGTGGTCAAGGAACAGGCAGGGGTCAAAACCGGGAAGGCACAGCAAAGGTACAAAAACAGGATCCAAAAACAGGGTCGCGAGAACACAGGCAGGGGTCAAAACCGGGGAGGCAGAGGAGGAACAAAAAGACAAAACGAAGATAAGACAACAAAACTAAAATAACAGGGGAAGGAAGAGGGATAAAAATAAACTAGGAAACAGATACTATGGAATAAACAAAACAACTCGGGCAGATTCTCACGAAAAACAAGGCAACACAGAAGCAAAAATATGGGTAAGGAACTCGCGAAGACAGACTGAAATAACAGGGTTTAAATGCACAAGGAGAAGATTACACAAAAGGAATCAGGTGTGAAGGGGAGGGGAAATGGGAGAGTACACAGGTGAGAACAATGAGGGTTAACAAGGACCAATCAAACAATGACGGGGGAAACGTAAGACACGGACTGGAATACACATAGACACAATGATAACAGACGGCCTGGGGTTAGCAGGTAAACAAGTGCACAGCTCAGAGGGGAGGAACACGAAAGTGGACACATGCAGAGAATGTGAAATCAGATAGATACAGGGATAGGATAACGAGGAGGGAAATGACAGCTGCAGGTAGAAGCTCAAGATGAATTAGTAGTTAGTAATGTTAGTAGTGAACTCAAAAACCCTAATGTTAGTAGGTTAGCTGGTTAGTATTATATTACACGTTAGTTTGTTAGCAGGTTAGTATTAAATCTAATCTAACAGTTAGTATGATTAGTACATTAGTATTATATACTGTGGCAGGGTGGGCGTGGTTAGCTTCTGCTTGCAGAGAGAGAGTGAGCGGAGCGGCTCTCGGACCCTGAGCCACAGCTGTCATGAGTTAGTCAGGACAACACGATGATTAACAATTGAATGATTGTTTGATTGTTGCCTGATTGCTTTGACAGTGAGCCTGGGCTTTAAAGGAGGGAAGCGGGAGATCAAAGGGGGCTGGCCGATGACGGGAGAGGACCGGAGAGAAGGGTCCGAGAGAACCGTAGCCAGCGAAACCAAAAAGACAAATAAAGTGTCTGTTAAAAACCACAGCTCCCGTGTACTGCCTGTTCTTCCGCGAGGGTGGCACTCGATCTTGCCACATATACAAATATAAATAAGGCCAGAAGGAAGAAAACGAGATACGAAATACAGAGGAATGTTCCCAAAATCACCCGAATAGTGCAATGACAAAGACAGAGGGTGGAATCTCAGAAAACATGGAACGCGGACTGACAATCGCGAGGGAAATGCAGGAAAAAAAGGAAGAAATCAGGAAACATAACAAATAAAACAGACAGAATTACAGGATCCTAACAATTTTCTTGGTTTCTTTTCACCTCTCTTTTTACTAAACCCTCGTTTGAGAAGGAGAGGCATTTCCTTTGTCTGCACTCGTATCTACGAGCTTATTTTTTCCAGTACCGCGGAGATACTATTTTCATTTCTGTTTTTCTCCCTTCGTTTAGTTTCTTTTCTACTGAGACTCGAAGGCACTTTCTGTTTATCGATATTCTGCTCAAAGTGTTGAGCCTCGCCCTGTTTTTAGGGTTGTTTTTCGTTTGGCTCTGCGCCAAGTCTTTTGCTCCATTCTTTGTTATCCTTTTCTCTCTGTTCGCAAATACGTTTCGCTCTAGTGGTGTTTCCGATTATCGGAAATACTTTTTGACTTCTCTCTGTTGCATCTGGCCCTCCGAACCCAACTCCCCCCATTATAGTTTGGGGAACAACATTAATTCACCCTGAGATTAAAAATCCCACTGCTCAGAATTGTGCCCTGGATTCTGTTACTGCTAGTTTTGAATCGATGTAGCCACCTTTCTAATTATGGCGAACTCTCTACCTCCCTGATGTAACCCCTCACACACGCACGCACACACCTCTGCTTTCAGCACAGTTTTACAGTTTCCCTGAAAGGACATATGACCTAACTTCTGAATCAATTCTACTCTACTATTACAGATAAGGACAGCCAGTTATTATGAGAGTTATTATGATATTGAAGGGACCACAGTACCAAGTCTACAGTGGAAAAGTGCTCTGAGGTGACCAAGGGTGATTACTCAAACAGAGAAGGCAAGAGAATCCCTCTGTTTAGCAACATAGTTCATCTTAACTTGAAGAGCCATTTGAAGAACAATAAACTTTAGCTTAAGGTTGTTTTCTTTTTAGCTACGGTGTTCAGTAGCTTATAAGGTGTTGTTGTGGTGGGGGAAACACAGCTTGAAAACTGACAGCCCACAACACTAAGAGGAAATACAATAGTCATCTCTGGTGCTGAGCTCTTTCAAATTCTCATTTATTCTTTGCTTTAAGGAAACTATGCATGTCAAAGCACTATGCTTTTTTAACAAAACTGTATTTCTAGCATGCACCATGGAAAATTATGGATCGGCTTACTGATTTCAGGGGATCCCACATGCTGTCATGCCAGCTTTTGTTTTCAGTGCTTCAGGTAGACTTTAACACCTGAAGTAGATATTCTGACACTTTCATGCAGCAGGGAAATTCTGCTGATGCAATGCTGTGAATGATGAATAATTTTCAGGTTTGCTGTGATTTTCACTGGCACAGATTCAGCTATACATCAGTGTGGTCATAGATTGTGTTGCATTTCCTGTGTCTGTTGGTTCACTTTCTGAAATGATGCTAATGTGGAAAGCAGACCGTGTGGAATTAAGCATTTGTATACCTCTGTGTGGAATGGGGAATTAGTATTTACAGCTGGGTATTGTCTTCAATAACAGTGCAGCAAAGAAAATTCTTCATTTTGTGTTATTCCATTATTTTGAACAAAAATAACAATGTATAAAGGGAAAGGGAATGAAAAATAATATTTTCTGCTTTTCCCCCATTTCCCCTTTCTAAATTTGGAATACCGAACCATATACAGCTATACTCATGCTGCATTCTCCAAGCCAATGTGGCAGACTGTAGAGAAGTACACATTCTCCTTTAAAGCAAGTGATGTTACTTGTTTTCACACGGTAGCCCACAAGCCAAGCTTGCACACACATCCGTCAGAGGAAGACAATTCATATGCAGCTTTAGCAAGCATGCCGCCTGGCACTCGATTACCAGCATGGTGAACTAGAAAGTGATGAAATGTGGATCCAGGCCGATTGAACCCTCTATCCCTGGGAAACTCCAGCACCAATTATGCTTTGCCCTGTGGGGCTGTTGGCCACATTTGGGATTTTATCCCAGACCATGGACCATGGAATAGTAACTATTTTTAGTAATTGCATGAAAACTGAACTGGGTTTGTGCTGGCGTAGTCTGTAAGACCACCGTCAATATGCTCATTGTGAGCTGCAATGTTGGCGGTTTGAATCCGACCTTTGTCACATGTTTCTCCCGCCTGCTTCTTCTTGTGCTGTCCAATAAAGCTGAAAAGCCATTAAAATATGACATTAAAAATTTGGTTTTCTTGCAAGTATTCAATGAAAACAACACATTTTATAATGCATTATCAACGTACACTAAGGGCCTGATTTACTAAGACCTTTTGCGGGTGCAAAAACCTTTAGCACACACAAAACTAATAAAACAACCAATGATTGGTACAAAAACAAATACCATGACCAATCATTTGTCATGTTATTGTTTTTTGCATGTGCTAAAAGGTTTTGCACCTGCTAAAGGTCTCAGCAAATCAGGCCCTTGGTCAGTGAGAATGTAGTATAAAATAAAAGAAGCATCACAAATTTCCAAGTCCAAGACTAAACAGCAGTAGGCAAAAGGACAGTGTACAAATTCACTGCAAAAAATGAACTGCAACAGGAACAGCCTTTATGCACTATACATTACTGAGCAGAGCCATGTGGAAGCCATTAGAGGGGCAGGTGCTTGGAGTGAAAATTGCACACCACACTGGAAGAAACATCACAAAACTTTTTTTTGTCAACCAGTCACTGTAGCATCAATTGCAGGAATAAAGAATTTACAAAATAATAAGAAATCTAAACATTTTATTTACATATTGTTAAATATACAAAACTTGTACAATAACATAGTGGAATTAGTATTACATTCTAGAAATTGACATTGGGTACGTTTACATGCACAGCAATATCCGTTTACTGGAAACGATCAGCTTACACCAGTATTTAACTTATTGCGTTCACATGGACATAAGAAATGTGATTACTCCAAAAGCCGCGTTTACATGATTCTCTCCATAATCGGCTCTGTGGAAAACGTAGCTACTAACTGCTTCCCGTTGTAAGGACAAAATGATCCGCCCGTCAAAAGTTTACGTTAGTAGGCTATTATTATTATTATAGCTAGCTAGTAATTATTATAGCTACGTATTTATAGCTAATTGCTAGTAGTGGTTGATTTATATTATTGTACTAGCTAGCTTTACCGATCTCTAAATATGGCCACTTTCCCGAAAATTTCAGTTATTTAATGTGTTAGACACAAACTAGCTAGTACAAACACAAGCACGTAACACTGAACAATATATTTTCACCGGTGAAATGCAAATTTAATAATAAAATTCTGGAAGTGAGATGCTGAAGGAACCCCAGGCATAGCAAATGTTGAAGGGTGGAATCATTTTGACGTTACACCGCCTCTTCTGCCTGACATGCGTAGTTTTGAAAAGCCGAAAGAAACCAGAGAAAGGTGTTCACATGCTCCAAAAAATCGAAAGTTTGGCCAAAAAACCAGGGGTGTTAATCGGGTTTCGAAAACACGGATTATGACCGTACATTATCGGATAAAGGTGTTTACATGACCATTTCAGTAACCAGAGTATTGCCATAACCGGGTTCAGATCGGAGTATTAGTGTGCATGTAAACGTACCCATTGATAGACAGGCATTTTGTTTGTTAACCAACCTCAACTATTTTAATAGTAAACATAACCCCACTGTTTCTCTGACCATTACATTGGAAAAAAATGTGTTAACCCACCCATCACCACCCAAGTCAGATTATGTCAACCATGACATTTGCTGTGATTTAAGTACTCATAATATCATTTCCTTGATGTCATTCTCCTTTATTCTTCATTCCTTTCCTTTTTTTCTCTCATTTTATGTGAAGCACATTGAGTTGCAACTGTTGTATGAAATGTGCTATATAAATAAAATTTGATTGATTGATTGATTTATTCTGCCCATGCTCATTCTCCTTTTTCTGCCCAATCACTACACTCTGATGAAGGCATACTGCCGAAAACATGTTGGTAATTTAAAATAAATATTTATAATAATAATATTAACCTATGGGTTATGCAATTCTCATAATTTTTTTTATCATGCTCAGAATTTAACAAAGCATATCAAAAAGGTGGTCTGGAAAGAATTGCATTGTTTAATCTCTATTGACCAGTACTGACGAAAAGGAATGCACCTTAACAATGTGCTAGTTAGTTAACTAATAGACACAGGTGAAATTAAACTGAGGAGTGGATACCATCAGTTTGAGGCATGAAACATGGAATGAGGTGAGGACCTGCATGGACCGCAGCAGGAGGAGCCTGTAGGTGACAGGATTGATCCACCAGTAAATCCTGAAGGGACCGATGAACCGAGGGACCAGCTTCCAGGCCTCCATCTGGAGAGGAAGATCATGGGTGGACAGCCATACCTATTGCCCCAGGGGAACTGGATTACGTTGGCAGTTGGCCTGGCACTGGTGTCTGTCCAAGACCCATTGAAGAGCCGCTCGAACCTGCCTCCATGTCTGGTGGCAGCAGAGGACCAAGAAGTGGGCAGAAGGCAACCCCACCTCATCCTCCAGCTCAGGATATAGGGGAGGCTGGAACCCAAACTGGCACTCAAAAGGCGGCAGCAACCGGGACAAGCTCTGGAGGGTGTTGTGGGTATACTCGGCTGAGGTGAGTAGCTGACTCCAGGATGAGGGGTTGGCTGACACGTGGCACCTCAGGATGGTCTGCAGGTCCTGGTTGATGCACTCCGTCTGACCGCTGGATTGAGGAAGGAACCCAGAGGACAGGCTAGTGGATCTATGAGCTACATTTACATTTACATTTTAGTCATTTGGCAGACGCTCTTATCCAGAGCGACGTACATTAGTGCATTTTCCAACTTGAAACAAATGCGTTAAAACAACCCTAAAAGGTAAATACGATTTCAAACACCAGGCGCAGTCAGTATGAATTTTATTTTATTTTATTTTATTTTTTTTTGGGGGGGGGGACCACACGATATCAATCATTGGCATGCACAACAGTAAGCCAATAAGTAACCAAAAGTATTAAACTAGCAGCTTGAACCACTTAAACAAGGATTCAGAAAAACACAATCAAGGGAGGTCACAAGGAGGTAGGGAGGGGTGGAGAGAGGTGCAGCTTGAAGAGGTGAGTCTAATAGCCGATGCTGGCAGGCCAGCCAGGAGAGAGTTGCAGTAGTCCAGGCGGGACAGCACCATCACTTGGACCAGGAGCTGGGTTGAGTGGGTGGTGAGGAAGGGCCAGATTCTCCTGATGTTGTACAGGAAGAACCTGCATATGGGTAGGTATGGAGAGGGGTAACAGTGAGATCAGAGCAGGGGCTGTTCCTCTGGAAGACCAGGTCTAGGAGGTTGCCAGCCTTGTGGGTTGGGGGGGGGGGGGGGGGGGGTTGGAGGGTGAGGTCAAAGGAGCGGAGAAGTGGTAGGAAGGCTGCAGACTGGGAGGCATCTAGATGGATGTTGAAGTCTCCCAGGAGGATCAGCGGGGTGCCGTCCTCTGGGAAGGAGCTGAGTAGGGTGTCGAGCTCATCGAGGAAGCACCCCAGGGGACCTGGAGGGCGATAAACAACTATAATGTACAGGTTAGTAGGGTGGTTGATTAACACAGAGTGGTATTCAAAACTAGTAATAGATATATCAGAGAGGGGGAGAACAGAGAATCACCATGAGGGGGAGAGTAGCAAACCAGTACCACCTCCGCGACCAGATGGCCGGGGGGTGTGAGAGAAGGAGAAGGAGGAGGAGAGGGCAGCGGGAGTTGTCGTGTTGTCCGGTGTGATCCAGGTTTCGGTGAGGGCGAGAAACTGGAGGGACAGGAAGGAGGCATAGCCGGAGATGAAGTCTGCTTTCCGTGTGGCAGACTGGCAGTTCCAGAGCCCCCCCGCGACGGTGAAGTTCTTGTCGCAGGGAGTCAGTGAGGGGTAGCGGAGGTTGGACGGGTTGCGTCGCCGTGGAGGGCCCCGTCGTCGGAAGCGGGTTCAAAAAGGAAGAGAGCAGACAGGGATAGGGAGAACACACATAAACTGGGACGGAGCGACACTAGTGTCTAGACACTAGTGTCGCTCTTCCAGATGTCTTTTGAAATGCACACAGCTGATTGCAAGTGGTTAACAGCTGTGTGAGACACTTTGCAAGCACGGATAAACAAGTACTTCCAATTAAAAAGCACAATAACGCGAAACTAACAGCCTAGTCAATCTAACAATCTAACAAACAGCCAATCGCGGAACAAACACAAACTAGCAATGCAAATAGTATGATCAGCGTTCAATCTAACAATCTAACAGCCAATCGCGGAACAAACACAAACTAGCAATGCAAATAATGTGATCAGCGTTCAACGAGGTCTAATTAAAATCACGCAAACTGCGGCCAGTATGCTTAAAAACGACACTACCTTACGCGGGACGGTTAAAACAACTCTTGATACGGAGGAAACATGCAGCACAGAGCTAGCAGAAAGCTCTTCAGAACCTGGAGGCAAACTGAGGGCCATCGTCAGATACAATGCCCATGTGAAGACCATGAGCCCTGAACATATGCATAATGTAAAACTTTTTAATCAAAAGCTGCACTGAAAAGATATGTTTTTGGTTTTTTCATAAAACCGTCTAATGTTTCAGTATTTTTTAGGTCAACTCTACAGGAGTGTAGAAACTGAAAGCTGCTTGCCTTACAGTTTTGGTTCTAACTCTTGAAATAATTAAAACACCCGTGCCAGATTATCTAAGGGATCTAATGAATTCATAATCCAAGAGAATATCACGTTTGTACTGTGGTGCTAGGCCATTAAGAGATTTGTAAACCAATAAAGGAATTTTTAAATAAATTCTGGAGCTAACAGGTAGCCAGTGTAGCGGCTTTAGGACATGTTTAATATTTCATTCTTTCTTGTCTTAGTTAAAACTTGTGCTGCTGCACTTTATATTAGCTGCAGAAGACCAATCATTTTCTTTGAAAATACCAGAGAAAATGGCATTACAATAATCTAGTCTGCTTGACATAAATGCACATACAAGTTTTGCTGCATAGGCCTGTGAAACGAAGCTCCACACTTTAGCAAAGTTAGCTATCTTAGTCACATTTCTAGCATGAGCCTCGAAGTTAAGGTCAGAGTCTAGGATTACTCCGAAGTTTCTTACTTCACTTGCACCTTGGTATTAAGGGACAAAGAGTCGAGATAGCTGCAGAGTTTTTCTCTCCGAGCCTTTGCACTGAGGACTAAGACGTCAGTTTTATCTCTATTTAGTTTTAAAAAGCTGCGGGACATCCATAAACTTATATCTTCAAGACAATGGATTAAAGAACTCAGAGGTCCCAAGTCATCAGGTGATAAAGAAATATCCAGTTGGGTATCATTAGCGTTAATGTCATGCTTCCTAATAACATCCCCTAGAGGAAGCATATACAAATAAATCGATAAGCCCCCACGTACACACAGCACTGGATGACCAGTCAATTTAGGGTTTGTGAAGGGTAAGCTATGAATGCCTGAGAACTACGGGAAGTTCTCAAGAGTACACAGGACCTGGATAGTCTCTTTATGAGAGTCACAAACCCTGAGCTAAATAGGAGACGTGAGTTCCTGGACTTCCACTGATCCTAGGGTCAGCCTTCGAGGGCGACTACAGACATGGGGTCTCCTCATAGAGGTCTGCGCGGGACTGATTATTTAATCCCACTCCCGCAAGATTTCATCCCACTCCCGCCTGCTCCCGCACAAAACTGGACTTGTTTGTCCTGCTCCCTCCCGCAACATAAAGGTTTTGTCCCACTCCCGCCCGCAGAGTATCGCAGAGGCTATTGATGTCCAAAATATGCCATAAATTTGACAGCATTTGAGCGGAAAAACTGGAATAATAATAATAATAATGCAAGAGAGCTGAAACAACCACACTAATAAACCAATTGGTAGTGGTAGAGGCGAGTTTCCCCCTCATCATTGTAAAGCACTTTGAGTATCTAGAAAGGCGCTATATAAATGCCATGCATTATTATTATTATTATTATCTAGACAATTAGAATTTAACAGCAGGTTAAAATTGAAGATACGTTGATTTCTCATTTTTGCGAGTTAGCCTGAATCAATAGGCTATGCAACACTGGGCATCCCCACGTTATTTCTCGAAATAGTGGGAGGTGGTCATGCAAATAGATTACTTATTGGTAATACAATGGGTGTAACAGGACGTCTAATTTCTTGAGAAATATTTGGTTGGCTACATTGAAAACAACAAATGGTGATGCACCTAATGATGATGGTTGTTCAAATGAAAACTAGATTTTGATAACAATATAGCAGCACTTAACACATGTATAGGCATGCCTAATGATGATGGCTGTTCACACAGGTATGCAAAACTATTTAGATAACAATAGCTGCACTGTGAACACCTATAACCACATCTAACGATAATGGTGTAAAGGGGGTCGGGACGGAGGACCAGACGCCACTGAAAGGGGGGAAGGAGAAAGAAGAAAAGACGGGAAAGAAACTCCCGTCTGAAACCCAAAAAAAATAAAAACGACCCGAATAAAATAGGGCGAGACTCTCAGACTAGTCGAGAAAATAAACAGAGAGGGACATAATCCCGGCGTGAGCCAAAAATAATAACAACCCACCTAATTTGGGCGAAGCTCGCAGTTTCGAGCAGAGAAAAGAAACAGAACAGAATAGCCTCTAACTCCAAAAGGATCAGAGCTAAAATAAAGGCAAATGGAAACAGGGCAAAAAGCGAGCTTGCTGTCTAGTATCAAGACAGAGAAACAAAAACCAAGGCAGGAAAAATAAAGATTAAAGAGAACAAAACCCTAAGAACTAAATACTACAGGCCAGCCCCGCGTATAATTTTGAAGCTCAAATGCACAAGTGATCGCCTGAAATTCCTATACCTGTCATGGGTATTTGCAGCCCCTGCTGATTCTGCGGTCATCTTTCTTTTTGGCATCGTCGGGGCGCTCTATTGGATTTTTTCCGCCTCCGTTCCGGTATTTGAGTCTTGCCCGTCAATTATTCTCTGCACCTGTTTTGCGTTTCCTGTCGGCTATAAATACCTCAGGACTTCCGCATTTCCGCACTTCGATATTGTCTTTGCTATGTTGACAACGAAGTCGGTAAGGTTTAAGATTCGGTCGCTGCATTTCTCTCTAGATACGCTTTTAGAAATCCTTGTTAGTCGCGTTTGGTTCTCCGAACCCTACACTCCCCCTTACAGAATATCTTAGTCATAATGGAAGAACCAGCGACTTCTACCGATTCATACAAAAAGCTGCCTAGCCAGGGCGCTACAAATTTTACCTCTGAGGAGGCTATTTCTTTCTGCAAATTCAACAAAGCCAGTTGATGGAACAACTGCAGAACCAGGGAGACTGCCTGAAAAAACAGAGAGCCTCCATAGACTTTCTGTGGCAGTTAATGCTCCCCCAGTTGCACAGCACAAACTCCTCCCGTACCCATGCCACGTACCATTAAGGAGCCCAAACTTCAGTTACCACCACGGTATGGTGGCGAGCCGGGTAAATGCCTCCCCTTTCTGACACAATGCCTTATTTCCTTTCAAGCACAACCCTCCCGTTTTACCACATCAGAATCCCGCGTAGCTTTTATTTTGTCCCTCCTGAACGATCAAGCTCTCGCTTGGGCTGACCCTTTAATTCGGGCCAACGCTCCCTGTATTTGCGATTCTATTTGGCTGATGAAGGAGATGCAACTGGTCTTTGATCATGAGGTTTCAGGCGAGGAAGCAGCCAGGTGATTGACCAGCTTACGCCAGGGAACTGACACCGTAGCGGCTTTTTCAATGATCGCATTTCGAGCTTTAGCCGGGGAGACAGGTTGGCCGGACGGCCAGCTGAGATCTTTATTTTTAAAAGCGTTATCGGAACGTATAAAGAACGCTTTGACTATGATCGAACCACCTACCACGTTCAGTGATCTTGTTACTGCGGCTATACGCATGGACAACCGTATTAGGGAATGTGAACGTGAGGGCAGAAAATGCCTGGTTCGGCATAAGCTTTCAGTAGCAGTAGGTACTCCCACATGTTCTCCATCATTCTCCTCCGTTGATCAGGAGGAGCCCATGCAGGTGGATGGGTCATCTCTCCACAAGTCTAGGGGGGCGAAACCGCTGAAGTACTGGTGTCATTATTGTAGACACAAGGGTCATACAAAGGGCCAGTGTCCCAAGTTGATGGGAGGGGTCTCACTAGGGAGACGAGGTTCCCAGTGAGACAAAATAGTACTCCTTCTCATATCCTTGTACTGTTCCAACTGCTTTGGAATGGGCGTTCGGTCAGCGTTAACGCATTTATTGATTGCGGAGCAGCCGATTCTTTTATCGAAGCTCAATGGGCTAAGGAATTAAAGATTCCCACACACCGACTCACTAGTTCATGCCAGGTTACTGCTCTCGATGATTGCCCTTTGGGTTCTGGAATCATTAAAGAGAGAACTGGTCCTATTTTCATGCGCTTTTCTCTCCAGGGTCACTCGGAGAGAATAAAATGGTTTTTGGTTGATTCTCCGTCTTGCCCACTCATTCTGGGTCATTCATGGCTGACTTTGCATGACCCTCAAGTTGGTTGGGGCAGAGACAGGGACCCTATTCGCCAGTGAGGTTCCCAGTGTCAATCCCACTGTCAAACTGTTGTTTACCCTTCTTCGGGCTACGTTTCTGACGGTTCTGATCTCAGCTCTGCGAGTGATTCGGAGGAGGCGGAGTTTTGCTGTGACCAGGATTCTTCCTCTGCTCTCGCAGAGAGTAAATAGGAGAGTCTGGCCTGGGACCCCATTAATGGGGGAGGTTCCAGGGAGGAGGATAACCATTCGGTTTCCGATCTTGAGTGGGAGACGTCATCTGACAGGGACCCCAGAGTTGGTGGGGGCGCTCGAGTTTCACCTGCCCACTAGCGTACCAGTTCCTCAAATTGTGGCCCCAGTTTGGGGGGCTATTGAGACAGCGGTGCAGAAGGCTATACGTTCTGAGCCCGGTCCAGATGGGGGTCCGCCCCATTGCCTGTTTGTACCTTCTCGGTTGAGGCCGCGAGTTCTCCAGTGGGATCACGTCTCTCAATTGGTGGCTCATCCGGGCATTCACCGGACGAAAGATTTTATTTCTCGCCGGTTTTGGTGGCCCAAACTTGAGAGCGATGTGCGGGATTTTGTCGCCGCGTGTTCTACTTGCGCCCATAACAAGGGTTCGCGGCTTTCCCCACTAGGCCCCTTACGTCCACTTCCCGTTTCCAGTTGTGTTCATCCCACCTTCCACGTCTCTCTATAAATACCTCAGGACTTCTGCATTTCCGCACTATGTTGACAACGAAGTCGGTAAGGTTTAAGATTTGGCCGCTGCATTTCTGGTTTGTACGAATAGGAAACGCAGCAAGTCCGGTTTAGAGTTAGGAGCAAGATTTATTTTAGTCTTTTCCTTTCCTTTCTCGCTTTATCCTTTGTATTCTTCTGCCAGTTACCTTTTTGTTCTGCTCGTTTTTACCTAGAGCTGTAAGTAACAGGTTCTAGTTTTATTTTCATTCTATCGCCCGTTTATACAGGGTGTTTCTTTTGTTTTGTTTCACTACCTCTTGTTACGCCTAATTATTTAGTGTGTGAGGTTCTTTTGTTAGTTATTCTCGCTGTTTATCGAGATTGCCTCAGTTTTTGGAGGTTGCTTTGTTTTGCCTTGTTCTAGGGAAGTTTTACTCCCGATCCTGTGTTATCCCAGTCCTGGTGCGGCTTCTTCCGTGTTTTGTGGCGTATCTCTCTAGATACGCTTTTAGAAATCCTTGTCGGTCGCGTTTGCTTCTCCGAACCCTACATGCCCCCTTACAATACCGAGTTACCTGGCTAGAGTAGCAAGAATGACATGTTGTACCCCTGAATAGGGGGACGAAATAATAATGTGACTCAACACAGTGCTTCTCCACTGATGGCTTTATCACAAATCAATAAGTAATAAGCAATACATTTTTCCAGTGTTCAATCTCTTACAAACATAGGAACACAATATTATTCCATACAATATTAGGACAGATTCCATTTCTAATTCAAATAACATTTGTTTACATTTTGTTCCAGTATAAAATAAAATAATTGTATAATTAATAATTTTACTCTTATTTTACAGATTATTCTTTTACACTTGCAAAATACATTCCTTTATAAATGCCAATCTAAATTCAACATTAGCTTATAAACTGAAAAAGTTATGGCGTGTGCTATTGCTATTCACAATGACTATTATACACTGCAGTTTTCATAACCAATGTTTTCAAAGTCTCTTACGATCTAATTTTCCAAGTTTTGTGGATCTAACATGGTATATATGTGGTTAGGCGACATCATTTAAACTTTCCTGGTCATGGAAATACACAAACCTTACAAAATATTTATAACTGACAATGTTCAGAGTAATGCAGATATAAATGCTAGAAACAATACCAATACAAACATAGTTAACTAGCAACATATGCAGAAAAACCGTGAACTAATGTCCATCATTGTTATCTTACATAAAATTGTATGTTCGGGCAGTTCAAAACTACTAGCCATAGATATAGCACACTGGTGGCTTTAGCTATCCTAGCTAGGTATATACCGTACTTTATATCAGACCCATTTCTCTGAAATAACCTAGATAAGGATCTTACTTCATATTCTCCAACACACAATTAAATACAAGGTATTAAACCGATTCATCGGCCTGATATCCAGCATTGTGCAAGCTAGCGAGACGCGTGCCTCACGTGTGCTTAACTTCAGTATTAGCAAGACGCTAACATAAACCACATGCTATTTTCCCTTCAATTACAGGATAAAACTCGACAGAAACGCCATAAAAACGCTCAACAGTTACATTCCTGAGATGACAACATATACACAAAGAGCTTGCAACTGTTTTCTAACCATATTAAAGGTAACAATTACCTGAATAGGGGGACGAAATAATAATGTGACTCAACACAGTGCTTCTCCACTGATGGCTTTATCACGAATGGAGAAAATTGCACGAGTTCTCCCCCTACTGCACAAAGGCAGGCATGAGTAATCAATATCAGGTTAGCAGAATAAGATAATTTTGCAGATCACTTATAATACGATTATATCTTAACTTTTAACACTACAGTATGAAATAAACAATGGATGAATGAAGACTATTAATTAAGCATTTTAACCCTTTAACAGAATGTGAGCTTTTACTATTTTTAAACCATCTTTAACACATCTTATAAAAATGTTTCTTATGACTGTATGATCTTTTAACCTTATCACATTACAGACCATGAATTCAGTCTTTTTAAACTTCAGGCAGATTATTAGTGTATTACTGCTTTTCACTTGTCACAGACACAAACGCTAGAAGAAGGAAACAGCGTGCTTATAAAGCCAGCAGGAAACTCAGAACAGGTGCGCCAGGTAATCATCTGGCAGCGGAAAAACACAGCGCGGTCGGCGGAAAAGTAAACCCGGAGCGCACTCTCGCGCCCAGAGGAGCCAGGTCCGCAGAGATGAAAGGAAGGCTGCCAAACCATGACAGATGGCTGTTCAAATAGGTAGGCTATACAAAACTAGCCCGGATAACTTTCAAATTAATCCGTAACAACACCAGGATCTGTTTAATCATTGCAGTTATGCATAGAAACGTCCTCGTTTTCAGTAAAGTATCGCATACAAATTTTGGCAATTATTTTTGTACAGGTAACAACACAGCTTGCTTATCACATTATACGTAGTAAAATGATTGTAGATAGCAATAGTTAGGTGAACATCAATGATCTATAGGCTACACTGTTGTGATTGTATGATGCAAAATATAAGTGTCTACAGTGCATTTAAACAGTGTATATATTTTTTAATCATGAAGCAAATCGTGTTACAAAATACAAGAGCAACTCATATTTGAATCAAACAATATGCTACAGTGTCTATTATAAAATGGTGAAGAACAAGCAAATAAAAAATGTATAAAAAATAAAACCCATGATCAAATGGAAATGTGATTTTATGGGACACTTATGGTATGAGTAGGCTTTAACGTCTCTGCATTTGAATGGACCTCTATGGGAATTGGGGGGGGGGGGGGGACTAGATTTAGCTGTAAATTATGCTGGGAACAGTATGGAATACATGGTTGGTAAAATGGATGTAAGTCATCAAGGGTCTGTGGTATCAAACGAGCCTGAAACCATCACTCTGCTGCCAGATATGCAGTAGATATGGATGGATCACTTTAAGGGTTGTTTCTCCTGACAAATTTTCCTATTGAACTCTATGGAAAAATAAGTCAGGAGAAGAAACCCTTCAATTTATCCATCCATATCTACTGTATTTCTGGCAGCAGAGTGATGGTTTAAGGCTTGTTTAATACGTCAGACCCTTGATGACTTAGAGCCATGTAGCCAACCATGTGTTCCATACTGTTCCAGTGTAATTTACAGCTAAATCTAGTCCCACCCCCCAATTCCCATAGAGATCCATTCAAATGCAGAGATGTTATAGTATCGCTTGTAAGAGTACCAGAAAATAAGATATCAAGAGTCTTTTGATGTTGTTGGGTCAAAGACATCAGAAAGTCATGGCATGCAAAGGATATGCGACAAAATATAGAAAATTATTACTTTATTCTATATATAAATGCAGGGGTGCCAATAATTGTGGCACACGTGGTTTTGTTAAAAATAATTATTTCTTGATGAGGGATTTCTTTTTCTCATAATACATATACTTCAATTAAAGGTCGGATTTTTCTCATTTTTTCAGTGTGAGATTAAGCTAATTCACCAAACGGTGAATTTATTATAACCCTTTTTACTCATGTTTACCAGGGGTGCCAATAATAGTGGAGGGCACTGTATATGCTGTACTTTACTATATAGTCTGTAAGCCTTGTTACCTCTTTGGCAGTACATTTATATGATGCTATTGGTTTCATTCATCATGTGTGAAATGCATTCCTACAGCGTAGAATGATGATGACAAGTCTGGTGAGTGGGAAAGGCTGTAGAATTGCCTTAAGAGTTGGAGTCTAAGAAGGGTCAAATGTACTCTACCAGAGTTTATTTAAATATTATTGTGTGAAAAAATGTAGGCACTGCATAACACCAGGCCTTTCAGATCAGTCTTTACTAACCAAAGTTTGGTGATTTATTGAAGTTTATTATTCACTGGTGGGATAAGCCCCTTGAGATTTCACATTTTGTTTTCGAGTGGGTCCTAAAATTTGTCTTGCTAATTCAAATTAATGATGGACATTGTATCCTTGTTGAAAAAAGGCATTTCTGTAAGATGGACACTGGAAAACATAATAAGTGCTCTGTATGACTTCTAGGGCATGTGTACTTGTGAATTTGTGTAAGTGTGTTTGTGTATGCATTGGTTTGTGGTGGAGTGGTGGGGGGTGGGGGGGTGCTCTAAGTTTCTGTTACTTAGAGAACAATGGCACTGTGTTCTTTTCTATTAATAGGCATACGTGCTTGGCCACTCCCTGGATTGTGGTACTGGAGAGAATGAGGGAGGTGGAGATGAGGCCAGTTCTTGAGAACATCAAGCCTTTCAAAAGCAGTACAGCTGAAATGTGACCCTGTGCTTTTGAAGACAGGATGGGTGGTTTCTTTGAGCACTTTAATTTCTTTGTAAGGTTCAGCTCCAGGTTAGCAACAGAAGGTAGGGGGTAGGGGGTTGATGATAAAACATGAAAAAGTAATTCATTTGTATTTCCTATGCACATGTTAAAAGATTGCAATTGTGATTATGCATATTCCATAGTCAGCTATTTCCCTCTCATCTATTTTAGTTTGTTTGGTTTATAACAGACAGTTGGTTGTATTGCATTTGCCTTTATTAACAACAATATTATTATGATCTCCCTCTTTATTTCCTAGGTGCAATTCATTTTCAGTATTGTACAAGAAAGCAGGAGAGGCTAAATATATTTACAAAGATGCCTGCAATGCCAATCTCAGACTTTAAAATACCTTATTGTGCTAGGGCCTTCTACAGAAGCCCTGAAAGGCAAGATTACATTTTTTTTTGTTTATACGAGATATTGGGCCTCATTCATGAAATGTGCGCAGATTTGCACCTGCTCAGGACCACGCGTACTGCACATGCAAATTCAAAACATGCTAAATGTAGCTTCTGCGTGTCAATTATTTAGAATGTGAATTTATTTTTATTTCCTTTTAAATTCACAAGACTAACTGTAACCCTTGAAGTGCACAATAAAAGCCTCATAATTACGAATGTAAAAAGCACTTTAGATTAATAAATTGTTTGCTAGGAACTTATTTAACCCCATCGTGCAGTGACCCAAGTGGTGTAGACCCAGGGGTCTACATCACAAACATCCTATTGTACCACATCAGAAAGTGAGGTCCCATGGAAAACTATATTGTCTTCATCAGATTTCAATTTAACTGTCAGAATAATTATTTATTTTGCTTTTTCTGAGCCATTTTGACTTCATATGCACCTGTAAATGGAATTGGCTACTTCCATATATGCCAATTTATGGGTATGGATTTATGTTAATCGTAAAATAAGGTGCATGCTCCTGATGAATCGGAATGTATGAACATACGCACAGAATACGAACAAATCTGCCTTTCCTGCACGGTTTGATGAATCCGGTGTAAGTTTTTCATACTAACTTCATTTGGTACGTAAATGTACGTACATATTTAGGAACGGTTCATGAATGAGGTCCATTATCTCCTTTATACAAGTTAGCAAGTCATATCATTATTATGAGATATTATCTCATTTATATGACTTAGTAAGTTTTTTGTACGAGATATTATCTCGTTTTTATGACTTAGTCATTTGTATGAGATATTATCTTGTTTATACAAGTTATTAAGTCGTTTGTAATGATATTGGGCCTCATTCCTGAAACATTCCTAAATATGTGCATACATTTATGTACAAACGTGTTTTACTAAAGAAATTCTCCAAACTCGACCTTTGCAATGCCTACAATCTTGTGCGCATGCGTGAGGGCAATGAGTGGAAGATGGCATTTAACACACACCACGGACACTACGAGTACTTTCGGCCTCACTAGCGCCCCCTCTGTCTTCCAGGCGCTAGTGACTGACGTTCTCAGAGAGATGCTGGAGAAGTTTGTGTTTGTCTACCTCGGCAATATTTAAATTTTCTCCCCTAATCTCTCCTCTCACGTCGGCCATGTTAGGCAGGTGTTGGAAGTGCTCCTTAAGGCGCGGCTATTCGTTAAAGCCGAGAAGTGCTCGTTCCACACTGACTCTGTTTCTTTCTTGGGTTTCATTGTGGCAGACGGAAAAGTCCTTATGGACCCAGAGAAAGTTTCGGCGGTGAAGAACTGGCCAACTCCAGCGTCAGTGAAACAGGTGCAGCACTTTCTGGGCTTTGCAAATGTTCATCCGCAATTTTAGCACGGTAGTCGCACCTATCACAGCTCTTACAAAAAAATCATCATCCTCGCGGTTCCAGTGGAACTCTAGGGCTGAGGCAGCGTTCACAGAGCTAAAAAACAGGTTTAGCTCTGAACCCATTTTAATAACTCCCAATCCCTCCCTCCCCTTTGTGGTAGAGGTGGATGCTTCAGAGCTGGATGTGGGAGCCATTCTGAGAGCTGTAAAGTCACGCGTCTGATGTAACAAATGGCTCAGAAGCTATTTTTATGTAAAAACAGAAGTCTTCCTTCTGTAGTTACTTTTTGTGCCATATTGGTGTTTTCTTTTACTTTTAATTTGTGTCTAGCTATATATCTGTGAAACCAGAAAGTTAAAGTGCATAATATAGATAAATAACTCTAAATCTATATAAATTGCCTGGGCATGTCATGTAGGAAATGTTGGAATTCACCAATATACCTACGTGGCTGCTAACTAAGTTAACTGAGGTATAATTTTTAAATCTCATGGGTGTATTTTTGTGTAAATTTCCCCTAGCACAAAAACCTGTGCTAGAATGTCTGTCTGACATCAATAAGCCAGTCAATGCCATAAAATGAACTAAAAGCCATCAGAGCTTTCACTCTAGTTAGGGCCAGCATCTTCTGTTCCTGCAAGGAAGTGTTTATGACTACTAAGGAGATGTCTTTCTAGTCAGGGCTCCTAAATGGTTTAACAGTTTGGGAGAATAGTTCTTCCTCAATTAAATAACTAACTAACTAAATAAATACATAAATAAATAAATAGAAGAAGAAGCAATTTCTTCTTTAAGTTTATTCCATATTTGCCCTTTTCATTTAAAAGCTGAAGTAGGGTCATTTTCTAGCAAAGACTGGCTTATTGGTCTCTACATCTGTGTGTCTCTTTATCTGTCTTGTTGAACATCTTTGTTCCATAAAAAGCAGTAAACCTACATTCTTCAGAGAGTATATGATGTTGTCAATAATCAATAATCTAACCTGGCAATAATCATTTAACTGTCACAGAACCGGAACTATGCAGACAATAACCCTGCATAGGTTTCTCTCCTTTTTCAGAGCCAGAACTAAGAGCTTTAACACCTAAAGCACTGGTAATCAGACTGGTGACTGCAGGTGTATAAAATGAGTGTAACAGCACCATTCTTTTGTCTGGCGACCACAGTAGGCCGAAGGCTTTCGTTTGGACCAGGCGGAAGGAGGGAACCTACTGCGTGGGGCGATGCGAGGCTAGTTTGGAGGCTTTCACTAGCCCTCAGAACTGTATCTGGACGCTGCATCACTGACCACCTGCGGTTACCGCAAGCCCACGCAGTGCCCTAAAATCTACCCCCTCCCTCCTGGCGGCCTTATTAAAGGAAATGTTAATAAAACTCTGTTGCATGACATGAATCTTGTAGTGTCACATGTGAATTAGAACATTTCAAACATCCTGTCAGCGTATGTAACACACTGTGATATAAATGATGAAACGTATGCATGGCTACAGGCACGGCTCGATGATTTAGTCTCTGATTACAAAGGCAGACTCGCCGTTCAAATTCCACCCGTACGTTCAAAACGGGACCTGTTTGATGATGTTACAGGTCTTTTTGGCACAGGTAATTCCATTTCTAACACTTATCAAATAACCAAACAATCTCAGTATTCTGCATGGTTGGCAAATCAGGGGGCCACTGGTTTCCAACACCTCACTAATAGTAATAAAAACATCATTAAGGCAATTAGGTCTGAAGCGCAGGCGCTTCTAACCATCAGCCACTCATTATTCAATCAGACCCGTACCATCGAGTGTAACTTAGCCTGCAGGACTTATACACAGGATTTGTTTACTGCTGCCAGACAGGAAATCTTGGACCTTCATCTGCGTAAAACCCCGAGGCATGTACTAAATGACCTCATTGAGACCTTAGACCTGCATAGGTGGATTGCTTCAGAGAAGATGAAAGACATACATTATTCTGAATTGTTGACAACATTAATGATGTTTACTGGAACGGAGTGTGCGGGATGTATTGGGTTCTTTGTTTCCTTTCCTTTAATCCACCCAGACCAAGTGTATCCAAATTCCACTACCATACGCTCCATTGGCGTAGTAGTGAAGAATCAGGTCCTCAAATTAGATCATCTAACAGGGTACATTACCATGTGGGGCACTGAAACCATATTCACCACCTGTACGTGTTGTCATGAGACCTCAAGTTATATAATTTGTACTTGTAAAACTTGTAATCTTTTTCCCACAATGACACCAAGCTCATTCGTGTTCAGTCCTTACACTGTCACGCGGATGCAATCCAGGTCTCCCACACGCAATGGTGCGTCATCAGTGAGATGAGCTCCTTCATATATGGAGGTCTGACCTGCGCAGCCAACCACACTTTCTGTCTGGAAGTGACAGAAGACTTTGCAATGGGTCAGATCAACATCCTGGGGAGAATTCCACTGGAGGTGGACGTCTCACCGTGGTGGGAGGACACCTTTTATGAGCAGGGAACGTGGGCCCTGACTGACCTAATGGACTTGGTGCAAAAGGTCATCCGGGAAACAAGCTACCACATCGACCAAGCGCAGGTGGAGGTGAACCTGGCCAAAAGAACAGCCGAAATCCTGGCCAGCTCCTCCACCCGCTCCGCCCAAGACGCCTACACCTGGTGGGACTGGGTGTTCCGAGGGTGCGTCATCGCCAGCGCCCTCATCTTCACCTTCACCTTGGTCCAGTGTTGCTATTTCCGGCACCTTATCCGCAACCTACACACCTCCACCCACGCTGCACTGGTTCTCAGCCCTCTCCAGCTGCCCCAAGGCCGGCCATGAGACCACAGGCACCAGCAGGGGATCGCCCAGCCGGGGTTTTCCATGACCCCTTGGGACTGTGTTCTTCTTGTCCCACGGGGCCAGAGGGGGGAACTGTAAGACAGGATTTGGCACCCCAGGGCACCTAAAGAGAACACGGTACCGGGAAGTGACAATCTTTGTAATCTTTGAGAGCTGTAAAGTCACGCGTCTGATGCCGGGACATTTGCTGGGACCATCTGGCCTCAGGTTTACGGTGTCCGAGAATGTCCTAGGATTTTATGATCCTGGGAGAGACTCTGATCTGTTTGAAACTCCCGCGCACGGACAATGCAAGACACTGAGGCAGGCCACATCCCTTTCATTCAAATAATGTCCACACAGTATGGTATAACAGTACAGACTGCGTTGGTCTTCCTAAAGCTTAAAAACCTTAAAATGTGATGAATATTTATGCTACATTGTACAGTATATACTGGAAATAGTCCTGACACTGGAACATACATTGTACACTCTTTTTCCAGAGGAATAAGTATATATTGTTCAGTTTCTAAGTGTTACATGAGTATATACACACATTTAATGTACCTGACTGAACAGGGGAAACTAGGGTATAATGTAATGTTCTCAACAGGAATCCTGGACTGTTTGTGGCATTAATATTAATCACATTTGAAAACTATGCAGAGATGGGATTCTCATGACAATGCGAACGTAGACCTATTCATGTTTGATATTGTTTTGATGGTCTTGGTGTGTGTGGTGCAATGGCCTATATTTCCTACATGGTCAACATGGAGGAAATATATATTTCATAACTCAGGAGTAAACTGCCGCTGTGGAATTATACCACAGGAAACTCTGTCTGCAAACCCCCCTTGGAGGGGTACGAAATATGCAATATTAGCCTTTTGGCCAGTTTATGGTTTTACGATCACCCACAGCCAGATCAAACACAGAATTTGGGCATATAATCAAAGGAAGCAAAGAACTAGGGGAAGCTGTAGCCAGACTCTCCCGCACATCTCACTTTGTGTATTGTGTGTAGCGATTGCCAGGTATGACTTAGTATTTTTCTATACTCTATTTTTAATATGTTGTGTTGTAATTTGTAACTATGATTTGATTATTTTAAAGTAAAGAACCTACCTGGTAAACTGTTAAACTTGATTTCTGTGGTTTCTTTGAAAAAGACATTCTATCTCTGTTAACACGGTAATGAGTTGATTAATTTCCTCAGTCCGGGTTACCCCCTCTGCTGATCTAGGGAGATTGACTAGTTAAGCTTAATGTATCACGGAGTATTGCACCCGTAGAACTCTGTCTTAAGTTAGATCATCTCCGCATGACTTTTATACATGTTGAGAACGGGTGTTGCCAATATTATCTTCTCGGGTCCCTGAGCCTTTTGGATAGGCTATACCTTATGAAGTGGCCTCTTCCGCAACCTCTGAGATAAATGCAGACATCTAGTCAGCCGTGAGTGGTGTACATAAACGGCCGTATGTAGCCCCCGGTGGAACCGGCGCATCCAGTTCAGAGAACAGGCTCAAGAGTATGAGAGTACTTTAACAAATCAACTATAAATTCTACATTGCAATTATATATTAATAATTAAATTGGAGTCAGATACATACGAGTATAGAATCAGCGTTGGTGGCTGACAGTTAATATAATATACACAGGCTGCCATTTTGGATAAGCTGGGGTCAGCCTGCAGACCAGACTTAGAGCGGGAGGCAAAGTGGTACTATTGTCTCTGACACGTGGTCAATTACTAGCTGATCCCGCGAATTTAAAGAAGCAGTCTCATCCGGTTGTAAGAACAGTAACATTTCAAAACTCTTACCTTTTCCCACAGCAACAGCGGAACATATCACGCTTAAACCTTCGCTCCGGGCTATTCCCTCATTGGTCTAGCTGCGCGGGATTTACACTCTCGCCCTGGTCGACAAACCGCCACCTGCTCCCCGGTTCATGGAGGGGGGTCCGGTATATACCGTTCGGCGTATTTTGGCCGAGAGGCGTGTGGGCAGAGGATTCCAGTTTTTAGTAGACTGGGAGGGTTATGGCCCTGAGGAGCGTTGCTGGGTCTCCTCCAAAAACATCTTGGACCCTACACTACATTAGGGATTTCTGCAGAAACAGGGCTGACGAATCGCCTTGGGTCGTCTCTTAGAATGGGGGTCTTGTCATGGTTTCTGGTAGCCTGCTGTTGTTTCTGTGGTCGTTCTTTCTTTTGACGACATCGGGACAATCTATCGGATTTTTCCACCTCCGTTTCGGTGTTTGTATCTCACCCGGCAATTATTCCTTTCACCTGTTTTGGATTTCCTGCCGGTTATAAATAGCCCAGGACTTCCACATTTCCGACGCTTCGAGATTGTCTTTACTATTTGACGATCGGAGTCGGTAAGGTAAAGGATAGTGGTCTCTACATTTCTGGTTGTTACACTTCAGAAATGTAGGTAGTCCGGTTAAGAGTTAGGGTAAAGATTTATTTAGTCTTTTTGTTTCCTTTTCTCTCTTTATCCTTTTATATTCCTCTACCTGTTACCTTTTGTTCAGCTCCTTCACACCTAGAGCTGTAGGTAACAGGTTCTTTTTCTATTACGTTTCTTTCGCCCTTGTTACTCGGGCTTTCTTTTGTTTTTCTCTGACCTCCAGTTATACGCCTCTTGTGTGAGAGCGTGAGGTTCCTTTGTTGTTTTATTACTCGCGATCACCGAGTTTGCCCTCTTTTGGGGTTGTTTTGTGTTGGCTTACGCCGGGAGGTTTTGATTTGCATTGTTTTTGTTTCATTTCTCCCTTTACGGCGGAGCTGTCCGCTCAGTGGTGTATTTCTCACGAAATACACTTTCAGATCCCTTGGTTGGTCTCCGAACCTTACACTCCCCCTTACACTGATACAGCATTTATTTTCTTACAAGTATGGCAATTAACAATATAAAATATTTTATTTATGTTTTCATGTGTTTTATTATGTATGAATACACTAATAAATATCATTATTAATTAATTTGCCTGTTGGTCTTAATGTTTGAGTAACTGATGATTTTTTGGTTGATTGTGAACATTTTTCTTATACGCCTACTTTTTACAACCTACTTATCACTGGTATGTACAACATATATGTCTAAACATAGTTTTCTTATGTTCCTACATTTTGTAACTCATACGTCTCAAAACTGTGTAGCTCCTATAAGTCTGACCATACTTGAATTTTATAAGTATTGTATATGTGTGTTGGTTGGATAACATACACTGCCTGGCCAAAAAAAAAGTTGCACTCTATTATTTCGTTGGACTGCCTTTAGCTTTGATTATGGCACGCATTCGTCCTGGCATTGTTTCGACAACCTTATGCAACATCACAACATTTATTTCCGTCCAGAGTTGCATTCATTTTTGGCCGAGATCTTGTATTGATGACTGGAGAGTCAAACCACTCCGTAGAGTCTTCTCCAGCACATCCCAAAGACTTTCAATGGGGTTGAGGTCAGGACTCTGGTGGCCAATTCATGTGTGGAAATGATTCCTCATGCTCCCTGAACCACTCTTTCACAATTTGAGCACGATGAATCTTGGCATTGTCGTCCTGGAATATGCCCATTGATGGGATAACCTGGTCATTCAGTACATTCTGGTACTCAGCTGACTTCATTTTATTGCTGCATAACGTTGCTGAGCCTAGACCTGACCAATTGAAGCAACCCCAGATCATAACACTGCCTCCAGGGGCTTGTACAGTGGGCACTATGCATGACGGGTGCAACAGCGACTTTTTTTTTGGCCAGGCAGTGTATATTTAACCTACACGATTCAGACACAACAAATAAGAATCATATGTGATTTTACAAAAAAATTTCCATATGGGGAGAGTCCCTCTGTTCACCTGATTCATGATTGGAAATTGCAGACACCTGTGCTGGAGCTTCCAAGAGCATATATATTGGTGGTGTTCTCTCACTTGAGGTGGCTGATTTTCCCTTTGGTTAACTGCATGTACATTGCCAGCTTTTGCTGCTGTGCTGAAGCACATTTTAATGTAGCATTTTAGTGTTTGTTTCAGCTTGTAGCCTATGTGGCGCTTACTATATTTTGTAGTTTGTCGTAGTTGCCGTGCTGTTAGGGGTGCGCATCTTGCTGGTTGTATTTCTGCGTGATTCCTATTTTGAAGGCTGGTTTTGACTTTGCTTAGTGCGAGCATGACCACTTTGTTATGCAAATGTATGATAGACTACTCGTTTCCAAGGGGGAACATTTCGATAGTAAGCTGCTTGTGGAGTTGTGGCTACTTTAATGTGTTGTAGATTTGTTGTATGATACCTTTGTCTCATGTGCTTGTGTGGTCTTGTGATAACTGGAAGTATTGTGTAAACAGAGACTTGCAGGACAATTGATGAGGTCCAGAGTGGGGACAGTGGAGGCACATTTAACCAGGGTTTTGTTTTGGAGAATTTTGTGTCGTACTCATGTGGAGAACTTTTTGCATTCTCATTTTGGGGAGGTTGGATACAGGGTTCCAACGCTTCACATTTTGAAACCGCCGGCGGTCTTGTGTCTCACCGCCTAGCTTGTTCAATTCCCAATCTTGTGTTTTTCTTGTTTCTTGTTTGCCATACTTCTACCAGAACCTTTTCCCCTGGTTTCATGTCTGTTTATTGTGATATTTTAATAAAACAATTTTGTAACCGTTCCCTTTGTGTTTCAAATCCTTTATGTTGCGGCCCTTTGAGCCAGCGTCTGTACTTTGGCAATTTCTAAGTGATAAAAAGCAGATTTGGTTATATTCCTGATGTGGGGATCAGAATTGAGACTAGAGTCCAGGATGACACCTAGGTTTTTTGCCTGGTGCCTAGAACTAATTCCCAATGACAGGAGTTTATTGGCCAGCTTCTCTCTGAGTCTCCACTCCAATTACTAGAACTTCAGATTTGTCACGGTTGAGCTGGAGAAAATTGAGCCATCTATGCAAGAATATCTTGGATGCAGTTATGGAGAGTATCAATGGGGCTTGTGCAATTACAACTCACGGCCATGACTAGCTGTCCCACCAGGCCACGAGGAACACACAATTCATATCACATACACTACCGGTCAAAAGTTTTAGTAGATCCATAATTTTCAAGCAATCAGAGATAATAAACACCTTTTATTTTACAAAACAATCTTACTTAAAAATCTTAGATGCATTAAAATGGCCACTTTCTGCAGTAATAACTGCTGAGCATATTCTTGCAATTTTTTCTACAAGGGCAGTCATATGGTACTGAAAGTTAACAGCAACACTGCTGTAGAAGTTCCCACAGACGTGGGTTGCTTCTTCTTAACCTTTCTGTCAAATTTGTCCCAAATTGGCTTGATTTTACTTCTCTTGCTGGAAAATGGAAATAATTTGTTCACCTGTTTATTTTGCCAAATATTGCTTTTTTTATTAACTAAAAGATTTGGTCAGAATCCTGTGAAATAAAAGATTCTTTTAAACTTCTGACTATTCATTTCTTACCTTGTGCCATTTGAGGTTATTTACAAACGTTAAACTGCTTAAATTACACTAAAAACAGAGTAGGAAAATACAACTAAAGTGTCCTAAAACTTTTGACCGGTAGTGTAGCTGCACATCATCGGATGGAGCTTTGATGCACGTGTTCCCGTGAGCAAAAGCCAGAATCTAGACATACCAAGGGGTAGTCGTAATTTAGCTCAGGTTTTACGCGGATATAGTCTGGCTACATTCTAACCAGTTAAAAAACTAACTTTTCAACCAAATTTTGCCGGGGTTTCACCTGAATGCCAGATGGTGATTCACCAACTTTTCAACACAAAAATGTTCACTGGGGTGTGTAGTCTATGGCACTGATTGGCAATGTCATAAAAAGACCGCTTTACCTCAACTTAGCTTTGCATCTTGTAGGGGAACTGGATGTACAGTTGAAGTCGAAAGTTTAGATACACCTTAGCCAAATCTATTTGAACTCCATTTAAACGTTTTGAGTAGCGTTCCACAAGCTTCTCACAATAAGTTGCTGGAATTTTGGCCCATTCGTCCTGACAGAGTTGGTGTAACTGAGTCAGGATTGTAGGCCTCCTTGCTCACACATGCTTTTTCAGTTCTGCCCACAAATTTGACTTTGTGATGGCCACTCCAATACCTTGACTTTGTTGTCCTTAAGCCATTTTGCCACAACTTTGGAAGTATGCTTTGGGTCATTGTCCATTTGGAAGAGCCATTTGCAACCAAGCTTTAACTTCCTGGCTGATGTCTTGAGATGTTGCTTCAATATATCCACATAATTTTCCTTCCTCATGATGCCATCTATTTTATGAAGTGCACTAGTCCCTCCTGCAGCAAAGCACCCCCACAATATGATGCTGCCACCCCCATGCTTCACGTTTGGGATGGTGTTCTTCGGCTTGCAAGCCTCACTCTTTTTCCTCCAAACATAACGATGGTCATTATGGACAAACAGTCCAATTTTTGTCAGACCAGAGGACATTTCTCCAAAAAGTAAGATCTCTGTCCCCATGTGCAGTTGCAAACTGTAGTCTGGCTTTTTTATGGCAGTTTTGGAGTAGTGGCTTCTTCCTTGCTGAGCAGCCTTTCAGGTTATGTCGATATAGAACTAGTTTTACTGTGGATATAGATACTTTTGTACCTTTTCCCTCCAGCATCTTCACAAGGTCCTTTGCTGTTGTTTTGGGATTGATTTGCACTTTTCGCACCAATGCACGTTCATCTCTAGGAGACAGAACGTGTCTCCTTCCTGAGCGGTATGACAGCTGCGTGGTCCCATGGTGCTTATACTTGCATACTAGTTTGTACAGACGAACGTGGTATTTTAATCATTTTCTTTCTGAGGTCTTGGCTGATTTCTGTTGATTTTCCCATCATGTCAAGCAAAGAGGCACTGAGTTTGAAAGTAGGCCTTAAAGTGATACTGCAGTCAAAAACCGACTTTTCCCATTGAAAACCGATGTTTTTGTCAGAAAATCTCATGTTTAGTCAAAATGGGTGTTTTCTGAGTTTCTGTGTAGGCTTACCAATACACTGGTTTCCGGGGGTTAACATAAAAATGGGTGGAGTTGAGGTGATCCTAGGGTGGTCTCGGCTGGGCACGTGGTATAAAAGCAGAGACCAACATTTTTTTTTTTGCTCTTTGAGACTGAGACCCTTGTACCGCTAACTAGCTAGTTCAAGTTCAAATGGAAATTGCTTTGTATTACTGTTAACCTTAATATTACGACTTATATCGTCACACCCTTTCACTCCTTGACCGTATGAATATTCATAATATGACTACGTGGCATCATCGTCATATGACCACACCGACTCACGAGTTCCATTTCAAATTGAAGCAGTAAAAAAGGCCTTAGAAAAGGCTCTGCATTATCTTTTAAAAATACATCCACAAGTACACCTCCAATTGACTCAAATAATGTCAATTAGCCTATCAGAAATTTCTAAAGCCATGACATAATTTTCTGGAATTTTCCAAGCTGTTTAAATAGAATAGAATAACTTTTGTTTTCCCTTTCGGGAACTTCAGTTTTCGCCAGCAGCAACAACAAAAAGACATAGACAGTGGGGCAGACAAACACACCACACCAATTAAAGACATACAATATCAAATTAAGTGAATTAAATTGGAATACAGCCATGACTAAAAATAGCCCCCGCTGTCCCGAGATGTCCAGTGTCATTTAGCAGTCCAACACACAAACTCCGCCTCTTCCTCCATACACGCAGTGTTGCGGTCTCTGTACTGTTGAAAGAGAACACCGAACTGCATCAGCCTTCCCACTCGTTGCCTCACTCCTCCCCCGCACCATATTCTCCTTCCCTTCCATGGTTGCCCTTTGAAGACCGCCTGCACTCTCTGATCACTCCCGAAATCTTCAACTAAGATGCTAAAGTTTACTTCTGCACATCCAACGGACATTCCCGAGCATATGTTGCGAATGCGTCTCCATGGTGACGACCACAAACAAAATTATCCCGGTGAGACAATTCGCCAATATCATCAAAAGAAGCGGCAGGAGTGCCCTGAAAAATCTCCAGCCCGCCTAACCGCACCACAACAAACACACAGCGCATGAAAAAACAAAAGTCAAAAGCCCGACACAACAAAATACATTGAAATTAACAAACATGAACGCGAGAGACAGCTGAACTACATGTCGCCATTTCAGCGCCATGTGACGTTAAGGCTCAGTCCACTTAGTGTAAACTTCTGTAATGTAATGTAAACTTCTGACCCACTGGAATTGTGATGTAGTGAATTAAAAGTGAAATAATCTGTCTGTAAACAATTGTTGGAAAAATTACTTGTGTTATGCACAAAGTAGATGTCCTAACTCACTTGCCAAAATTATAGTTTGCTAACATGAGATCTGTAGAGTGGAAATGAGTTTTAATGACTTGTATGTAAACTTCCGACTTCAACTGTACCTATCTATAACAACCTACTAAGTTGTATAAATTAGATAATATCTCATACAAATGACTTACTAAGTCGTATAAACTAGATAATATCTTGCACAAACAATTTAAATAACTAAATAAATGTAATAAAAAGATAACATCTTGTACAAATGACTTACTATCTTGTATAAACGGTAGTGCTCCAAAAAAAAGTTTTTTTCACCTTGCCTTTCAGGGCTTCTGTACCCTTCGCAGTGTGGCATTACAAAATAAAGGGAAATATTATGTTTTCTTAGAATAAGTTGGATTAAGAGACATTGTAACTAACTGATCCACAACATTGTCACCTGAAGATGATGTCATTAAGAGGGAAAAAACTGTTGGTAAAAGGTTTCTTTTGATTAAATCTGTAATGTTTTACTGTTCTATCCAAAGTTTTTTCGTGCCTCTTAGGTTATGTACAGTAGGCCATCACTTTAAAAATGGAAAAGTGTATTCACACTAACACACAAACATGCACACAATTTTTTGCTATCAATTTTGTATTGATTTGTATAAGAAAAAAAGTAAACTGAAAATAAAGGGGTAGACAGTCATAACCACAGTGTCGGAGGCTATTGGTAAGGTATAATCAGACGTTCTTGTATGGAAGTCATGTGATTTCAGAAAATCACCCCTTTTCACTAAAACACCCACTGTTTCAGCAAACTAAGCTGTGACTGTACATACTGATAAGATCATTTAAGATATCAAGCAATCACTCATAAATTCACAAATTAAGGTTAAAATATTAATTTGTTGTACTTTATTCTTCAGATGTAAATACCCATAGCTCTTGTTCTTCCTGAGCTAGTTTCAAGTGTTACTTCAATGAGCTGATTCTTTTACCAATAAGCCAGCAGTGAAATCTACATACACTGATATACTGTCATCACTCCGGTTAATTAGCTGGTAAAGCATCATGATACTCTTGCCATTAATACATTCAAATAAAGCAGATCTCCACGCGGTCAAGATATTGTCTTTGTCTCTTACTCTTTAGTTAATAACGGAATTTTGTTTGACCAAACACTGAACTATTTTCATATGCTTCAGTTGCAGGCAAGCAGGCATATTGACACATGCTCACATAAAGGTCTGATAATGTTGCACGCTTTAAGCATATGCGTGTTTAAGGTCAGGGGCCCTATCTTGGCGATCTTGGTGCTTAGTCTAAGCGCATGGCGCTAAGTCCATTTAGGGCGTGTCCAAGTCCACTTTTGCTATTTTAACGGCGTGTTTTTTTTGGTGCTAAGCACGGCGCATGGCGCAACTGGGCTGAACCTAGTCGCTTCATTAATTATAGGTGTGTCTTGGGCGTGACATTCAATAAACCAATCAAAATGTCATATCCCATTCCCTTTAAAAGCCTGCTTTTCCACCTTGGCGGATTGCTTATGATGGCGAAACAGACATGCTCGTGCGTGTTTAGTGTGATCAAGGAATAGGCTAAATGGAGTATGATCAATATTATTCGGACTAACCATTAGCCTATGAGTTCCCGGTAATTCCAGACAGGGCTGTTATTTTACAAAATATGTGCGGTTAAATTTCGTTAAAAGAACCTGCAACAGCTGAGAATAAGCTATCAATGGCTTCAGTCTCACCTTAGAAAACGCCAAATTAGCCTGCTTGTTCAGCGAATTTCGTTTGATTATGCAATGAAAGTGTCAAACATCAATTCCAAGAGGCTGTTCTCATGGAGTTCTCGAAGTTCAAGCTTCATCCAAAGTTCATTAGGCTACCAGCATAGTAGGCTAATATTGATTAATAACATACATCACTGATTCTTGAGAGTTGGGACAAAACATGTCCTACATAGAAAAGTCTAATTTATATTAAAAATCAAGAAATTCATCATGATTTACATACTTACAAAGTTAAATCTAAAGGAACTGTGTATACCTATGTTATTTTTTAGCACATATTTTTATCTTTTTTGGGGAAATTTGTTTAAATGTATGGTCTGTGGTTAGAAGGTCCATGTTATTGTACTTGTCCTCAGCAAGAGGTCACAATATTGACCAGCCCAAAAAAACTTTAAAAAACTCTACAATTGTGAATACATATATATCAAATAAAAAAGAAGGGTTATAAATATATAAAACAATGCATGAAGTGAACGTCAAACAATATTTTCCGTAAAAATCTGCCTATCAAAGTTGTGTCCTCAGTTTCTGTCAACTCCGTCAGATTTTTTCATAAACCTCATTAAATCAGGAAATAGCATGGTCAGCTATATCCCTGAGGACCCCTTTTCATCTCCCTGCCTGTGCTGAATGCAACACTACCACACATGCTCTGGTAAGTTTTACATTTTTTGATATTTTAGACAAACAATGTCAATATTCCTATGGTCACAGCTGGACCATGTCAACACCATCTCTCCGTTATGATACGTTTTTTTTAAACCATAGTGGATTGAATTTAAGCATTTTAGTGAGGTTATTGAGACAGCTAGCAACTGAGGAAAAACTAGCTAGCTGCAGTGTACAATACATGTTTTGGAGGGAAAATTCATGCCCTTACGTCAACTCCGTCAGACGTCAACTCCGTCAGGTTCTACGTCTGATGGAGTTGACGTGTAAGCTGACAGAGTTGACAAATCCACCTATAACCTCTTAATGTGCTAATATAATATTATTTATGAACATAGTAAAGGATTAAAATGTTATTTCAGGGTTTTATTTACACATAAATGTACATATATAGCATGCATTACATTATTTAACCATACTGTATAACCTACACTTCTGACTTGTAGAGCATGGGCAGGCTGTGGTCTGCTTATTATTGTGTAACTTTCCCAGCACTTATATATTAAATAAAAAAGCCAGTGTGTAGATTTTCGCAACATCTGGTTGTGAAACTGAATATTACATTGAATGGCGGCCTCTGTAGAGGGACCCACTTCTATGTATTGTATGATGTGTATGTATTGTAGGAGAAGGGCCCCTGCTCTCCATTATTGTTTTTTTGATAGTTGGAAACGGTATAATTTATAATAGTTGGAAACGGTGTATGTACAGTATGTTTATTATAATTGAATTTACAGTATGTTCAATATAAGACGAGGAGTAGTTAGTTCTTCATCTATTGTCACCTCCATCTGTTTAAAAACACATTTGTTCATTAATCAGCAATGCAGACACATTTTTTGTCAACACCGTCAGTTTTTCGTCAACACCGTCAGTTCTTCGTCAACACCGTCAGATGTATGTTTTTGTTTTTGTTCATTTAAAAAAAAAAAAAAAATTATTTCTTCAGTTTATGTTGTTTATGTAATAAAGGACCATCTGATCTACATCCTCTTATGTCTTATTTATTTAAGGAAATTGTTTTTATAATATTAAAATTAAAAACAAAGTTTGAAAATGCAGATATTTAGAAATCTGGGTTTTCAGAATAGTGTGAAATCACAACTTAAGTTTACATATTGTATTTTATTACATATCAGAGTAACTAAACACTATTACAACATACTTCAGAACTTTAGATTCTTGTTGGACTGGAAGAATTAAAATTGTATACTTTTTAGTGTGTCTGACGGAGTTGACACAAATCAAGTTCTAAAGGGAAACATGTTTATTTGTTAAAAATATGTTTTTATTTAGAACCTGTTCCTTTACATGGTTAAATAGCTAAGACCTTTCTCTACAGAAATATATAACTCTAATGAATATAGTGTGCATTTTAAAAAAAAGATAATTAAAACGTGTTTTGTCCCAACTCTCGAGAACTAGTGACATACCGTTATTTTGCCTTAATGATGACACTAAATACCCATACAATAAAGCTGTCAGGTTCGCAACCCATAAGTTCACGCATATTTCCCCTTGTTTAATAATGTCCTGTTTATGGAAATGTGACCAACCTGTTTTACTCGTAGCGTAATCCTTTAAAACAATCCACTTTCCCAGGAAGACCGTTAAACGTGCGACTTACAGCAGGGGAAACAGAACATGCAGCTCACGTGCAGAGAATGGCATTAAAATTAATTGTGAATTAATTGTGTAACGTGCTGCAAATTTGTTTTAGTTTCTAATTAGACGCTTAGTTCTCTTTAAAATCGTTTTGTTCAGTTAAGGAATAACGGGTGAAATCAGCTGGGTTTTAAACGGTGAGAGTATGGAAACCTGGTCACTGTAATTTAAAAAAATATGAAGGATGAAGAATAGCTAAGGTTACAATTTAGTTAACATGGTGACATCTCCGTTTTTTAACCGTAGCCTATCGAAAAAAAACTTATGCACAGCGAATCCGCTGTAGCCTAGGCTATTTGAAAAACAATAAATGCAATATTCACTGGACAAGGTTTTGAACTTTTTTCAGTCACAAACCATTCTATTTACTTACAGGCTGTATTCATAGATAAACAGAGCTGTATTGTAATGACATCTGAAGTGCATTTTCAGAACTTAAATGTCCGTCTATTGCCGTGCGCGAGTTTTCCATTGAATGACAATTCACGCATTAGGTGCAAAGACAATTCGCGCATTAGGCTTGATAGCTATAGGTGTTATCAGCTCCTTTTTAATGGATAGCCATTGTCCCGTACCATCGCACATCGCCTGGATGTTGATGGAGTGGGCTGAGAGCAATGTAATGTGGCATTGTTTCCCTTCGCTGAGGGAAAGGTATGTGGACCTATGGAACCTTTTATTATTATGCATTTTTGATATAGCCTACACAATAATAATATTTCACATTGTGATCTAGATATTTTAGTCATGCCTGTGCACGCCCCTGTGTGCAACAGACAGGAGGGTATGCGCGTTGTGCACACGCCTATGTAGACGCACTTATATGCGCTGTTAAAATAGCATGTAAACAACTGCGACATGACTTTAGACCAGGTTTGTGGTGGTTCTAGCGCAAGCGCTTTCTGCTGGCTCAAGATAGCAATGCGCCAAAAAGAATCCTGGCCACTCCTCATCTTAAGACCAACACGCCCAGTTCACTAATGATGGCGCAAGACTAGTTAATGGCACAATGCTAGTTAAACGGCGTAAGCGTTAGGCGTTATTATGGACCTAGCGCCGGGTGTAAGATAGCAAAGACACTTGCGTTTGCGTTAGCGCCGCTTTGCGCCGGGTGTAAGATAGGGCCCCAGATCTTAAAAAAAATAAATGCTCTAATTTGCAGCTGCCGTCATCAGGGTTTGTGCTACATTATTATCCGCAAAGTGAATCATGTTTAGAATTAGCCATGTGCTGTTCTAACCCCACGATAACTTCCCAAAAGCACTTGCCAAAGAATAGACTTTCTGTTTTAGATTGATTTTTGTCTAGCAGATACAGCACAATTTTAGAGTCAATAAACTTGTAGTTTTATGAAATGTACTGTAATATACTTGTTATAATAATGGAGGGGGAGATGCATGATTTTTAAGATTTAAATGTGTTTAGGGAAAGCCTTAAAGCTGGAGCTGCTCTGACTATGCTCTGCTGAGAGTATTTTGTCAGAATATTTTCACTGTGCTGCTGGGTGTGGTAGAAAATGCTTGTGAGACTTGATATATTCAGGTGTCAGATGTAATTAACCGTGAAGATCATTCTAAAAGTAAGGAAAGTCATATATTTGACTAAAAGCTTTACAGAAGGTTTGAAACAACCTTTATACGACCCTGGACAACAGTAGTTGTGGTGACAGCAAAACAAAGATTTCTGCACCCATAACTCATTGTGTTGCAGAAACAACACAAAAAGCGCAACATATTACTGGTCTAGTGAAAACAATGTCCGAAAGTTCAAATCAAGCACACTCATCTCCTCCTATGTGGTGTTCAGCATTTTGGCTGTGCAGGCAGAGTGGATGGTGGCGTAGAATGGTGGAACAGGACTCCCCTGCTAATTAAACCCAACTAATTATCCTGACGAGGTGATTTGTATTAACACCCCTCATCTGTGAGACGCTCTAAAAACTGTCAGCTCTGTCGCACTTTATTTCACTAGCGAGTTTCACACCTGCCAGAGCTGGGGACGTTACAGAAAACAAAGAGGGAGGGGAGTGGAAAGAACAGATAAAGGCAGAAACAGCTCTGTATCCCCGGCGGACAACATCCATTGAACTTTCAGACTTTTGTACTGGTAGACATTGCATCATTCGGCAATTGATCGGTTGGGTCTTCAAGTGTGACAATGAGAGTTCATATAATTTTAACTGATAGGACTGTTCGCTATAGGAAATAAATAAACCTGATGTCCAGACAGGTAAGTAGCTGTCAAAAATGCACGCGTGAACCATTTTTGCTGTGGAGTAATTGTTTTTACAATATTTTTTTCTTTTTTAGGATTGTCATTTAAAAAGGTTAACTTTATAAAGTCATATTATTTAACCCTCATATTATGTTCCGGGTCAATTTGATCCGATTCAATGTTTGACGTCTCTTAAAAACCAGTTAACCTTATTTTTTCATCTTGACACTGTATGATTTTTCCTACTTTGTTGGAATTAAATAGTAAACACACAATAAACATAATGCTATATTTTTAAAAGTCGTATACCAACTTTGTATGAAAGGTGTTGTGTGGCGGCATTTGTGGGGTAACTGTATAAAATGTAAGAAAATATACAACCTTTATTCGTTTTTAACTCTGATTTTTTGTGGGTAATTCTGGTACCACTTTCCCATATAGGTTTTAAACTTAACAAACGTTCATTACCTCAGGCTCTAAAATTTGATGTTTCATCACAGATTTTTAATACTTAGGGATAAAAGGCTAGTCAATTGGGAGACATACAAAATGTGATGCAGAAAGTGTCAAAACGTATCTATTACAATAGTTTTGAGTCAGTTTAAACTTTTGGGGTCAATTTGACCCCAAACATAAATGGCATCATAAAATGTAAACATAATACAAGGATTAAAAACAAATAAATATAGGCTGTAAGGGATAGTTCGGAATTTTGGACATAATGGGCCCTATCTTGGCGATCTTGGCGCTTGGTCTAAGCGCATGACGTAAAGTCCATTTAGGGCGTGTCCAAGTCCACTTTTGCTATTTTAACGGCGTCTTTTTTGGGCGCTAAGCACGGCGCAGCGTGCAAGTGGGCTGATCCTAGTCTCTTCATTAATTATAGGTGTGTCTTGGGCGTGACATGCAATAAACCAATCAAAATGTCATATCACATTCCCTTTAAAAACCTGCATTTCCACCTTGGCGGATTGCTTATATGATGGCGAAACAGACATGCTCGTGCATGTTTAGTGCGATCAAGGAATAGGCTATATGGATCAATAGTAGCCTATGATAAATATTATTCGGACAAACCATTATGAGTTCCCGGTAATTCCCGACAGTGCTGTTATTCTACAAAATATATGCGGTTAAATTTAGTTAAAGGCACCTGCAACAGCTGAGAATAAGCTACCAATGGCTTCCGTCTCACCTTAGAAAACGCCAAATTAGCCTGCTTGTTTAACGAATTTCGTTTGATTATGCAATGAAGCAATGAACTCATGTTCAAGCTTCATCCGAAGTTCATTACCTACATTCTAATTTTGATTAATAAAATAAATAACGTTATTTTACCTTAATGATGACAACAAATCTGTCAAAGCTGTCAGGTTGGCAACCCATAGGTTCACGCATATTTTCCCTTCTTTTATAATGTCCTGCTTATGGAAATGTGACCAACCAGTTTTACTGGTAGCGTAATGCTTTAAAACAATCCACTTTCCCAGGAAGACCGTTAAAAGTGTGATTTACAGCAGGGGAAACAGACCTGCTCCTCTAAAGCGCACATGCAGATAATGGTATTTAAATTAATTGTGAATTAATTGTAACGTGCTGCAAATTTGTTTTCGTTTCTAATTAGACGCTTAGTTCTCTTTAAAATATTTTGTTCAGTTATGGAATAACAGGCAGGTGAAATCAACGGGGTTTTAATAAGCTGAGGGTATGGAAACATTGTCACTGTAATTTAAAAAATATGAAGGACGAAGAATAACTAAGGTTACAATTCAGTTAACATGGTGACAGACCTAAATCATCAGTGACATTGGCTCAACTGAATGATGTCTTTTTGTCATTTGTCTAAACAGGCTAATCTTGCTCAAGTCAAAAACGTGAGTCAGAAAATAAAACGGAAAGCTGACGTTACGTTAGGAAATGTTTGCTGTTTAGTTCTCTACTCCATTCATTTTCGACAGGACTGATCAACAACAACCTTCAAATTTATACATAACGTTATGTTAAAAAACTAGCTAGTTAGTACTTGCTATTGATAAGACTAATAGTTGAGTATAACATTTATAAAGCTAGCAAGACAGACAGCAGAGCTAACGTTTCAAATTAGAAAAACAAAAACGCAGAAAAGAAAATGGCTGTTTGCGCGGCGAGACGATGACTGCTCACTGTTAGACTAACGTTATTTGTTTTAGCTTTAGTTAGCTATTATTTAGTTATCAAAGTCTACACTAAGATACGGAAAATATTCACATCTAACGTTATCACTTCACTTATTCATTGTATGACAGACTTTTTCACAATTTAATCTCGAAACAAGCTGGGGGAACAACAACACAGTGGCATCATTTGAAGCTAGAGCCGAACGTTAGCTACCTTAGCGATTTTCAAGTTAAAATATGAGAAAGTCTGCGGTACAAAAACAGGATTTTATTCAAAATAAAATCGTTTCTGAAGTAATATCTATGGTTAATTATTATCTTAAATATTTCTTACCTCACGGGGTTTACTGGCTTTCCCTCAGTCGCAGTAAAGTCTTCAGACGATAGTCTTCTGTCCAAGGTGGTCCGCTCCGCCCGCAGTGAAGCAAATGGAGATTTACGAGGTTGACGTGCGGTTTTATTTAGCGGTCTACAAATAAATCCCCGCCCACTAAGCTCATGAACCAATTATATGCAATTGTAGCTTATTTTGTCATCTGTAACTAGCAGTTTTCAAAAAGAAAATCAGTGATTGGACGGCAGAGCTATTATACGTCAAACCATCAGAACAATTGTAATGAAATTAGAACGGTCCGGCTTTAAAGGGTTAAGACCAACACGCCCAGTTCACTTGTAATGGGCGCAAGAATACATGGTAGTTAAAGGACGTGAACGCAAGGCGTTATTATGAACCATGCGCCGGGTGTAAGATAGCAAAGATACTTGCGTTTGGGTTAGTGCCGCTTTGCGCCGGGTGTAAGATAGGGCCCAATGTCTCAATTACGACTTACCCATGATGTAGTTGATTGATGGAAACCATTTTCAGCTAAATCTATGCTGTCCCTTCTTTTGGACATACACACGTTGCTAATGCCAGCGCAACTCTAAGGTAACCGGTAGCATCCACTACCAAACGCACTTAAACACTCCACAGTGCACCCAAAGCAAATAAAATACAACGACAGTCTATCTGGGTTATTTTGAGTGTTTATACCATCATTTTTGAAGTCAAACTATCGTTGAATCCTTTACTTTGTGCTGACCTATATTCTCTGTGGAAGTACGGCGGCGGAGCGATACTTTACGTTACCTACGAATATAGTGCCGGCACTGGTCGACTACAACAACAAAGAAGAGCAACAAGTTGCAATGGCCACGTTCGCTCTGTTGATTAGTAGCCTATTATATTATATATTTCTATACAATTCTTATACAATCTCTCAATGTTTTTTTATAAGGAGTACCATGTATTAGGGAACTATTTAATTTTAGCATGAAATGTATATGCTAGCTCTCTACCACATATTTATTTTATTTAAGTTTTGTATATGGCATATGTGTTTTTTATAAGATTTTTACAGACCTTTTGCATATGGGATTTGCATATAGCATTTAGGAATCCTGTTATTTGCAGACTGGCAGACTTTTTTTGTTGGTTTTATGAATGAAGTTCAACCAACAAGATTTTAAAAAAAGAATTGGAGGCAGCTTCCGCTTACCGGTTCCATGGATTCCTATGGGAGCTGCTCATTGGGGCACAAAGCCGATTCAGTGGTCAACCCGTCACGTCTATGGGCAATACACACAGACAGCGCACAGAATCATGGGAATCGCAGTTCATTACAGAAGTTAACGGGGAGACGCGGTTGTTTCCATTACAGATATGCTCGGTTTTCTCATGTTATACGTCTCAAAAGAACCGAAAACGACACGCTCTGATGGCTAGCTCACAAGCTAAATCCATTAATAATCATATTGCAGCCTATGCAGTATGCACTGATCTGAACAGACCTAGCTAACTTCAGCTAGTATAACGCAAGTAATAGCCTACAAGACTAGCCTATAAATAGCAACCCACACAGATAAAGCAGAGACGAAGAAGCTCGAGAATTATACATCATATTGCATTAAAATACAATTACGAAATAAGAAAGGTATTCTATGAATGTACTATAACGATAAGTATAAACTATAAGTACAATACCGGCAGCTTACCCATTTGCTTTATTTGACCGTGAAATAAAAATGGTGGATCTCCGTTTTGTCTCGTAATTCATCGGAGAAAATCGTAAAGTCACGAGGTGTTTAATCTCTGATTCGTAAAATGAGTACGAATTTTCGGGGACTGGAATTTCGTAGAATAGATACGAATGGGCTGTGAGACCAGGTTGTGTTTAAGCTGGACGGAAAGACTTACCTCATCGTGGTGGACTATTATGCTAGAAATCTAGAGATAGCCAACTTACCAACAATCACCAGTCACAAGGTATCTCAAAAGTATATTTGTGTGCTGGGGCATTCCAAAGAAACTGGTGATGGACAATGGACGACAATTTGTGTCACCAGAATTTAAGCAGTTGAGCTGGGACTATGACTTAATTCACACAACCTCCAGCCCTCACTACCCACAGGTGAATGGAGCCAAAGGGCTGTACAGACAGCTGAGAGAATTCTTAGGCAGCCAGACCCTCACATGGCACTGATGTGCTATCGGGCGATACTGATTGCCGCCACAGGAGTAAGCCCTGCCCAAGTAATGACGGGACGGCAAATCAGAACCAACATGCCCGGGCTGGAGGACAAGCTCAAATCAAAGTGTATCAGTCAAAAGGTGGTTGAGGCCAAAGAAAAGGAGGCAAAGGGGGCCTACGAGTAATTATTTGATAGGAGACATGCTTGCTATTGGTTAATAAAAAGCAGCTTAATTATAACCCGCTTTGTCTCATCAATTATCATGACACTTTGACCTTGCAAAATCTTTAGATATATGAGGAAAAACTACCTAACCAGTTACATTCTACATCTAGCTCTGGCACGATCAATTGAAAAGTTTACTGCCACTGATTCACCTGTTCGATCCAATGTTTTACTTGTAACTAGGAAAACAGAATACCTCCAAACGTAAACTGTACTCCCACTAAAAATAAAAACATCTTTCTTACTGGCTGCCTGAAAATATCAGAGAGGTAGCAAATATTAAACCAGCAAAACAATTTTAAATCCACAGTTTTGGAAATGCTTGTAGCCTACAATGCTTTTTAACAGTGACTTCCTTGAAAGATTAACCTATGACTTTGAGTTCATGAATTTGTCATAAAGAATTTCTACTGATAACGTAACGTGTGCTAAATCAAATGTGTGAAGCTAAATTAAACTGAATCAGAGGTGAATTGAATTGCATCATAGCTGTCGGGTAAGTGAGGATTTAGGTAAAATGTGTATTTTCTGAATCCAGCGGTTCCAACAGTCAATGCCCTTGTTAAAACGTTCGGCACTCTGAATAATGAACACAAGCGATATTGCGAGCTAGAACCCCTCACTTAACCTACACTCAAAATATGTTTTACATTATTTAATTTAATAATTGTTATTAAAAATGACAATCATCAATTAAATCACCAAATTATTTTATAGGTAAGTCTAACAGTAACCTGGTGGATCAACCAACAAGCCAAAACAAGGTCTAAATCAGGTCTTAAGATTTAATTATTTTATTAAATGAAAAACAGTCAATTAGAATAATGACTTAAGATGCATTCACTAATGAATGTAGGCTGACTACTGTAGGCTGATTACAAAAAGGAAGACATTAAACCAGACATTAATTTGAATATACCAGTAAAGAGAGAGAGCCCGATAAGCCAGAAAGTTCCAATATTATTTACCCTCCTCCAGCTGAACAGGAACAAAAGGAAACACACAAGGAACCACCAGCACAAAAATAAAAGAGGGCAAACTTATTCACCAACTCCAACTGACCAAGGCTTCTTTCCTTCAGCGCCCATAAATACCTTATTCTCCACAGGAAGGGCATCCCTGCCATGATTGGGTTAATGTGTGAGAAAAGGTGTGGGGGGGAGGGGTGATTTATGACAAAGACTGGCTTATCTTTGATGTTTGTGGGGGTGAGTGAGTGAGAGAGAGACAGAGGGAGGGGAGGGGGGGAGGGGGGGAGGGGGGGAGGCCTATAACTATATAAAAGATAATGATAATGATAATGATAATGATAATGAAAACTACACTACATGGCCAAACATACAGTTGCACTCAAAATTATTCAACACCCTTCACTTTTTTGCACACTTTATTGTGTTGTAGATTTAGTTTTAAATGGATAAAATTGCCAATTTTGCCCATCAATCTACACTCAATAACCCATAATACCAAAGTGAAAACATATTTTTAGAAATTTTTGTAAATGTATTAAAAATCAAAAACTGAAATCTCTCATGTGCATAAGCATTCAAACCCTTTACTTACCTGTATTTTCAAAGTATCATATTTCATATTTGGTCGCATATCCTTTGCATGCTGTTACTTCCTGAAGTCTGTGACCCATCAACATCAAAAGATTAACAGGACGATACTTGTAAACTCGAGTAGAGAGATTAACTGAGAGGGATAATAATCCCGTAGAGTACCGAAAACAGAAAACAGAAAACAACTCCAATAGCTCTGGACGCAACTTGTATAACGAGCAGATGCGAAAACAAAGGGAGATAGTCCCGGTGTAAGCTAAAATAATAACAACCCACTAAATGGGCGAACTCGCAGAAATAAGCAGAGCGAGAAAATAAGCAGGTAGCAAGCCTCTAGCTCTGACACAAGTCAGAGAAGAAACAAAGAGGCAAAATAACTAGAGAGCGAAAAAAAAGAAACAGAAACTAGAGTAAGAAAGGAATCTAACCTATATTCTATGAAGTTCCTGAGTGATTGTCAAAGATAATAATTCAGTCTCCCGGCTATACCTTTACCTGGCTTGGTGAACGTGGGAACAAAGACACACAAGCACCGGAAGGCGGAAACAGCGTGCTTAAAAAGCCCACGGGAAACAAGGAACAGGTGCGCCAGGTAATCACCGGGAGGTGGAAAAACACGGGGAGGACGGCGGAAAAGTGAAGCCGGAACGCCTGCTCACGGCTCCAAAGAATAACGTCTACAGAGATGGAACAAAGGACTGACAAACCGTGACAGGTCTTCATTACCACCATATCTGATGTGATCTTACCAACAGTCAACTTTAGGTAACATTAAGTTATTTATATGTAGCTGTTAACATTAGCTACGTTAGCTACATTAGCTGACCAGACGTCCTCTTTCCTGAACATTTCTTCTTTTGGGAGTGGAAATTTCTAAATTCCTAAAAATGTCCGGTTAGTTTTGCTCGTTCTTTAAATCATATATAAACAAACAGATAGCCTTTTTTTACGTTCAATGCCGTCTAGTGGCTAATCGGGAAGAATCGGTGGGCCGCTGGTTTTTGGGCTGGTGGCGAGGATCGGTAAACACAATAATTGTTTTTTGATCATATATTTGCTGCAGTGTGAGCCACGAGAGTTCTCACTCGGCCCCCTCTCTCTCCTCCTCACACACACGAAAAGCAAACACGGCCCACACCAGAAACTTGGATGCTGATAGGGGGGATGAGAGTGGCCCCTCCCAAATTCCATAATTGGTTGAACCCAAGTTTGTTTTAGATTATGATTGATCACCTGATGTAATTAGCTTAGTTTACGAGTTGTGCCAGACGAAGATGCTAAAATGGAGAATAAAATAAGAAAAGGAGGAGCAGATTAAAAAAAAGAAAGGTAATGGAAGAAGAAGCGGCCAAATGTGCCAAACCGTCATATTTTGAACGCAAACACAAACGCAGCTGATGATGAGAAAGGTAGCATATAGTGTTACGATGTCATAGGCGTGTAAAGCACAATATCCTTGCATGTCAACCATAATTAAAGTTTATTGTCAAGGAATTTTAAAGCACGACTGGCGTATTTACGAATAACTGCTTTGATAAATGCAAAATGGTTATGGGATCATCTAATTGTGAAAGGCAATTTCCTATAGCCTATAGTCTATGAGGAGCCAGGATTTTTTATTTTTTAGCGAGGGGGGAGTTAATTGTGTTGGAAATTATTATTCTTGTTTATTATTATTATTATTTTTAGGCCATGAAAGGTATTATAATAATAATAAGTAAATTATTAAGTAACACTGCTTTAGATGTAGCAAATTTAGCTAACGTTAGCTAACGTAGCCTAGCCTACTTGATGTATCTTGCTGTCGCTTCTTGTTGGTTTTGTTAACGTTTTGTTAACGGCTAACGTTATTAACTTTTTATTTATTTGATGTCTAATGTCACCCTTCAACCGTGTGGTAACGTTGGCAATCTAGCAAAAGTTAACAGCCAAATGAAGTTAGTTTAACTTGGTAACTTACTGGAGATTTAAATGTTACATTAAGAGAGCTAACGTTAGTTAATCGTCATGAATGGATGTTTTATATCTTTCTGGCCATTGTCACGAACGTGAACATCTGCCAAGTTAAGAGTGTTATTTACTAAATTAGAAAAAGATGACTAAAACAGCAATTAAAGGCCTTATGATAACCGTCACTTCTTAATGTTCAAAAACAATAGTTGCAGCAGTTTTTATTAATAGTCAGTGTTAACATTATTCCACTGAGTCATATATATTGTACGTGATTCAATAACAATTTCATATTGAGAACACCTGAAAAATATGGCTTTATTACTTTCCCAGACATTAAATGCCTAATGTTAGGAAAATATGCTTTATTTGCACAGCATTAGCCTATTAATTGAAGTTGTACATTAGTATTAGGCGATGAAAGGTATTATTCTTAATTATTATTATTATTATGTTTTAAGTGACAGAGCAGAGTCTGCTGTTAGGCCAAGTCATTGATGAGGCAGTGCCAGGACTAAGCCATGAGCCCAGAAGGATCCCTGCTGTGGATAGCACAGGTAGAGCTGTACCACAGTGTGTGCAAAATCTAAAAAATGCAGACAATTAGTTCTAATATCATCACTATACATACCTATTTTACTAGTTATCTCTTGTATATACGTATCTTATAATTGTTCTGTATTTTAGAAAATGTATCATAAAAAGGTCATCAAAAGAGCTAAAATTATCTATTTTTCATTGTGGAACACCCCCCCCCCCCCCGGTCCAAAGTGGGCTGCTCTGAGACATGAAACTCCCGGGCTGAAAATGAGTCCCACTCCGGCCCTGCCGTCTAACATTACCCCTGCCCCCTTTTTTTAAATATGGTTCAAAATATGGTCACCCTAATGTTACCTAGCTAGGTATTCAGTAGCTCATCCTGGCATCTTAACATGACAGTTTCAGGTCACTGGCTTTGGGGGGTTTATACTCATAATGTATATGATAACTAGGTTAGTGTGACACTCTCCGTTCCCGTCCCAATTGTGCTCTTTGTTTTACCCTTTTCCCTCACGTTTCTTGTTATTACATTACATTACCTTATTCATTTAGCAGACGCTTTTATCCAAAGCGAACTGGCTTGTCATGTTTCCTGTTTGTCTTCCTCGTGCTGCAGGCTGGGTGTGGTTTTCCCACTTTGTCTCATTCCTTTTCCCCGCTTACATTCCTCACGCTCTCTGCTCAGTTAATCACTCTCGCATACATTCTCACGCTGCACGCAATCATTAGCTCATTAACTCTCTTATATATTCTCCTGGTGTTCGTTGTCTTGTGCCAGTTCGTTAAGTCTTGTTGTTGAAATAACTCTTGTCTTGTCTTGCTTAGTGTTCAGAATTCAAGCCTTGTCTTGCCTTGCTTTTCTGCTTCTAGTCTTGCCTAGCCCAGTGTATTACGCGGCCTGTTTTGTGCTGCCTTGCTGTAATTAATGCCTTGTTCTGCTTTGCATGTCCGCCAGCCTGCAGCTATCCTAGCCCACTCCACGCAGCCCCTGTCTCCCGCATTCCGCTCCTCCTCTGCTACACCAGCCCAGGATTCCATCAACATCCAGCCCCTTGCCTATGTAGAGACAATGGACTACATTTCCAATCACTCCACAGGAAACCCATAAGACATTTAACCTCTTGCTGCCAAACGCCCCCTAGCGGTAACATGGGCGTTACGGAAATTATTAAATTATACATTTCATTAATTTAATAATATATAATAAACGGCTCACCTCAATATTTTGATTAAATATCCTTAAGATATATCCATTCCTTCTGGGAAAGTGGTTTTTAAGCCTAAAACGTCGAGTTAAAACTTCGTAAATTACGTTGGAAACAACGACCTAATTCCCAAACATGTATTGCAGCTTGATGTCACACCATAAACAATGTGCTGGTAAACTGTTCTGCTTAATTGTATTTCACAAAACTTTGGTTTGAAAAATCGTTATACCTTTAGACTTCAAGAAAAAATACTTTAAAACTTTCATACGGCTGTACATGATTTTTTTCACATTTTAAACCGACTTGTGCTTTTCAGCACTTCATTATGAGTTGTTTGGCTGTGTTCAGTTTGGCGTTGTGAAACTCAGCCAGTTTCTGAAGTACCAATCCCGTGGTTTAGTATATTTTAGCCAAGGGGGTTTTGTACTTTTTTGCACAGTTATATGCAAAACCGTCGTCAATTAGGTGTATTTCTTTGACTGATAGCACCATAGGCCTATCTGATGTGGGAAAAACGCGCATCTACCCGCCTCCACTGTGAGTGTGATTTGCTTTCCATTGGGTTTTTAAACTGTCTGTCAAATATTCCAGCCAATAGCGAAGACTCTTATCTTTCAGATAAGCCCTCATTCAACACAATGGGTTAGGTTGTCACAGAAATACAATTGCGCGGAAGAGGAGGAGGCGTACAAGCGTAATGTTCCTACCAAGATGGCGCAGAGTGTTTTTCGCTTGTAGCAGCTAGCTACATCCCGTTTAGCAAAGTATGATTCATTAGGTAACGGCGGCTGTTCATCTTTTTACTTTACAGTCTTTTTCATACAGTTTTTGGTTAGTTATGTCTAGGTTATTCAGGCCTTTCTCTGTGCAGCAGGTCCTAGCCCGAAGATGTTTTTGCGATGTTGTCTCAGTGACGCTGAGTGGTAAGCAAACATATTTTTTTGCCGGTATACCAGTGCGAATTCACTGTTATGTATAAAACGAATCCCTCTGAATTAAATGAATATAGCTAACATTACCATATTGTAACAATGGCAAGCTAGCCAGCAAAATTACACATAGCAGCTAGCTATCTATTTGTGTCTGAGACAAGTAAATGCAGCCCTGCGTAAGAGGAGAAGGCAACCAAGTGTAATTATCAAACCAAGATGGTGCAGTGTTTTTACATTGTAGCGTAGCTCGCTACATTCTGTTTAGCAAAGCACAATTCATAAGGTAAATGCGCTGTTTATCTTTTTACTTTACAGTCTCTTTCATACAGTTTTTGGTTAGTTATGTCTAGGTTATTCAGGAGTTTCTCCGTGCAGCAGGTCCTAGCCCACGTATGGTTTTGCGGTCTCAGTGACGTAGTGATGTAAGGTAACAGATTATTTTGCCGGTATACCAGTGCGAATTCACTGTTATGTATAAAGAAACTCGGAACAGATGGTTTGAGATATTGACACCATGTTTTTAGCAGAGATAGGCAGCATATTGAGGAATCACAAAAATGAGTTATTTCCTCCATAGCTCTTGTAGCTCATCAGGTAAAAAATCAGAAATGTGAATGTAGGTACCCGTTTTTTAGTTTTTTCACTATTTCTGTACATAAATTGTTGTAGTTAAGTAGCAAGATGTGTATGTATATGAATTATGACTACTTAGTCATAGTAGTGCAGTTCTCTGTTTTAATAAAAGCTATGAAACATATTTGTAGCCTTTACAGTTTCTGAGATAAACAGCTTCGTTGGTCACTAGTGAAAACAGGTGAAAATTGGTATATTTTGCCCTCGGTAGGAAGAGGTTAAAACACGGCCACAGCCAATGATGCCTCTTGGAAATACGAGACACTAAGGGTCATAAAACTAAAACAGATAAGGCTGAACGCATTCCAGTCTTCCTCCTATTCACTTATTTCACTTCGCTTCCTCGATCGTGCTGCACACAGCTGCACAAGAGGCAGCACTCCAATTGTTTGCCACGGACAAATACGACGTCGGACAAAGACGCAAACCAGGAGAAAGACGCCCTGACCATCCCTCACGTACAAGCCAGCTGTAATCGACTCACTGCGGACTTCAGTAAGACTGATCAAACATCCCAGGCATAGCTTAGGATTTTAGTCTGAACTGTTTATCGGTAATTTGATTGCATCCCAATTTTGTACGATAATAGCTGTATAAACGTGTTGCGCTGGTTAGCAAGCTAGCCGGCTTGCCTACCTTTTATTGCTAATGTGATACAACTAACCCGAGCAGGCCCTCACTGGTTTGTCCCCCTTTCCTAACACGTTTTAACATTCGCGTGATATAATCTCATTTTAACTTACAATAGATAAATACGTTATTTTGTGATCCTGACCATTGTGGACTGGTTCTCCAAGGCGGCCCACTTCATTCCCCTGCCAAAGCTTCCCTCTGCCCTGGAGACAGCGGAACTCCTGGTGCTGCATGTGGTGAGGCTGCATGGGATCCCCAGTGACATCGTGTCGGACCGTGGGCCACAGTTCTCCTCCGAGCTGTGGAGGGCCTTCTGCGCTGCCATGGGCGCCTCCGCCAGCCTGTCCTCGGGATACCACCCCCAAACTAACGGCCAGACGGTGCGGACTAATCAGGACGTGGGAGCTGCCCTGCGGTGCGTGTCAGCTCGCAACCCCTCCTCCTGGAGTAAGTTCCTGCCTTGGGTGGAGTACGCGCACAACTCCCTGAGGAGCACCGCCACTGGGATGTCCCCCTTCGAGTGTTCCTTGGGGTACCAGCCTCCCCTATTCCCGGCCCAGGAGGAGAAGGTTGCTGTCCCGTCCCTCCGGTCCCACCTCCTCAGATGTCAGAGAGTCTGGAAGCTGACCTGCACCGCACTCCTCCGCACTACCTCCGGCACCCAACGCCTGGCGGACCTTCACATTACCGCAGCCCCACAGTACACCCGCTGGTCAGCAGGTCTGGCTCTCCACCTCCGATTCATCGGTCCCTACCCCATCCTTACCATCCTCAACCCCATCACCGTCAAGCTCCAGCTCCCCGCCTCACTTAAAATCAATCCCACCTTCCACGTCAGTCAGGTCAAGCCTGTCGTCTCCAGTCCCCTCAGTGCTCCCGTTGATGCCCCCCCCCACCCCCCCAGATTATTGATGACGCCCCAGCCTACACGGTAAGACGGGTGTTGGATATCGGCCGCAGAGGCCGCGGATACCAGTATCTGGTGGACTGGGAGGGCTACGGCCCAGAAGAGCGGGTCCTGGCTTTCCAAGAGGCTCATCCTAGACCTCTCCCTCATCCGAGAGTTTCACAGACGCCACCCTCTTAAGATCCGACCAAGGGGAACGCCAGGAGGCGTTCCTTAGGGGGGGGTACTGTGACGCTCTCCATTCAAGTCCCCGTTTTTGCTCCTTGTTTTCCCTTTTTCCCTCACGTGTCTTATGTTTTCATGTTTCCTGTTTGTTTCCCTCGTGCTGCAGGCTGGGCGTAGGTTTCCCTCTTTGTGTCACTCATTTCCCTTGCATTTTCTCCGCCTATCTCATTCCTTTTCCCCGCTTGCATTCTTCACGCTCTCTGCTTAGTTAATCACTCTCGCATACATTCTCACGCTGCACGCAATCATTAGCTCATTAACTTGTTGTTGAAATAACTCCTGTCTTGTCTTGCTTAGTGTTTAGAATTCAAGCCTTGTCTTGGCTTGCTTTTGCTGCTTATAGTCTTGCCTAGCCCAGCGTATTACGCTGCCTGTTTTGTTCTGCCTTGCTGTAATTAATGCTTTGTTCTGCTTTGCATGTCCGCCAGCCTGCAGCTATCCTAGCCCACTCCACGCAGCCCATGTCTCCCGCATTCCGCTCCTCCTCTGCTACACCAGCCCAAGATTCCGCCACCATCCAGCCCCTTGCCTACTCCCACTCCCGTTCAACCCCCTGCTAACCCCATTCCAGGATCCAGTCCCCGCCTTTATCTCTCCCTATACTTCTGAGTTTTGGACGAAGTAATAAATTATTTGAATTATTAAAATTCCTGTCTGTGAGTCGTGCATTTGAGTCCAGTCCCTTCTCAGATCCATAACAGATACCTGTAGTTGGTGGTATAGTGAATTGAAAACACACTCTAAACTGCACTGTGCCTGCTGTTACGTCATGTCATCTACAGAACTTGAGTTTAGCTGCTGAAAGGAGAAATAATACACAAAACAGGAAAATAGGACTTGGGATGTGTTTTATGTGTTTCGACCTGGAATTTTCATATCTTGGCTATTTTATGGCTATTGTAATTATTGTAATGGTATGAAATAATAGTCATTCTGTAATAATATTATTTCATGCTGTTATATCTTTCAAGATAAAGATCTGTATCCAAGTAGTGAACCTAAGCTTCACATACAGTAGCAGCACACATTATTAAGACAGAGAGACACATGCTCAGGTCTCTGTAGGCATGTTACTTGAATGAATGATCAACACAGGTTACAGGGATGAACCAATCCTCTCAGTGCAAGTTTCAGTTTATTTTTCACAATATTTACAAAAAAGACAACAGAAGAAATTACAGCTTTGTACAATTCATTTTTTTTCTTTTTTCTTTTGAAGTTCTGAAACTGACCAGTGCTATTACAAAATACTTATAGTGTTATTCCCCCACAGTATAACTTCAGCTCTTTGAAAGCTTTGGCAAGCATCACATATTTCCTGTGGGGGGTCCGAGGTGTCCAAGAAAGGAGCCATATTCACAAAGCTTTGTCCCCTGAGTTATTTAAGAAGATGATATTTTTTATCATAAAGTACTCATGTAGCTACTGCAAACTGACAGAAACAGCAGGCAATGCCAAAGTGGCTTTGACAATGTCATCAGTTGATTGGCTTTTATAAAGTGGGTTAGGAAGAATTGAAACATAAGCAACAGATCTTTAAATAACTCCTGAGTGAACTCTTTGTGAATTATGGCTGGGGTGTTATACGGATTGTGCAATGTGGTGTTGGTGGTTGCCGGTGATGCATTAACAACATGTTACAATGTATATACAGTGCCCTCCAGAATTGTTGGCACCCTTGGTAGAGATGAGAAAAAAAGGATATGAAAAATGTCATTGTTGTTTATCAACTTGATCTTGCACTCAAAATATTAGAGAAACCTAACATTTGATTGAGGTAAAATTATTAGAAAAAACTTCAAAGAAATTATTCAAGAAAAAATTGTCACAATTATTGGTCCCCCTAGAATGTCTTATGAAAAAAAATATAATAGAATATTTTGGAACTCTTAAGTGGTCAATCAATGAATTCCTGTTTCACTGGGGTATAAATATGAGCTGACACACATTCCAAACTCCCTTAGTGATTAATCAACATGGGGAAGATCAGAGAACATTTTGAAATGAGACAAAAGGTTCTTGACCTTCATAAATCAGGCAATAACTAAACACATGAGAATACCCATCTCCACTATTAGGGAAATACTATGTTTAAAACAACTGAAGCTGTGATGATCCTGCCTGGAAGAGGATGTAAGTGTCACACAGTGAGGAGGATAGTTTGAGAGGCACAAAATTTTCCAAGGATCAAAGTATTGCAAATGTTGGTTGCATCTTGGGGTCACCCAGTCTCCAAACTTACAATTAGATGCTGCCTCCTCGCCAACAAGCTATTTGGCTTGCCAAAAGAAAGCCTCTACTGTCATCAAACCGCAAACGTAAGCGCCTGGAGTTTGCTGAACATCATTGTAACTTTAATTAACTTTAATTAATTCATGGATTCTGCATGGAGGAATGGTATGTGTTCTCCCTAACATTATCGAAGAAGACTCAGTGCTACTATCATAGCAAAGAGAGGGTGTACAATGTACTAAATGCACGGGTGTTAATAATTGTGATATGTCTTTTTCAGATTCAGAATTGTTTTCTCGGAGCACAGTAAGTTTATATAATTTTCTCATTGCTGAGCACAGAAAACATTTGATAAACAATAAAGTGAATTTGGTAACACTTTACATTAAGTTGCACCTATACCTGTGTAGTTACATTGTAACTAATTTGATAACAAGAGGTTATTACTGAGTAACTCCAATGTAGGTAACATGGAACAGTCATTCATGGTATTCTTAATTACACATGTGAAACAAGGCCAGCCCTGTTACATCTCTCCTGCTGAAATGAAATCATTCCATGTCATAAAGACATGTTGTGAAATTAACAGGCAAGGTTTATTTGTTGTGTATCATGAGTATGTGGCCTATGAATGTAATTGAAATATTTTAAAATATTCACGTGTAATTAAGAATACAGCTTACTGTTGTTCCATGTTAACTTTGCTGGAGTTACTCAGTAATAACCGCTTGTTACCAAATTAGTTACAATTTGACTACACAGGTATAGGCGCAACTTAATGGAAAGTGTTACTGTGATTTTTATCCAGCATTTTGTGTTCATATTAATTAAGGGTGCCAATTATTGGTATAGAAACAAATACTGTGTGTGTGTGTGTGTGTGTGTGTGTGTGTGTGTGTGTGTGTGTGTGTGTGTGTGTGTGTGTGTGTGTGTATGTGTGTGCTATATGTGGCTATATAGATGAATGTTGCCTATTTACCTGCTGGTCAACTGATTTTGGCCATTTACAAGTATCTTAAAGAATACCTCAAGCTTTCACCTTAATCCTTTACCTTGCTGTAACATGAATACTTAATTGGTGCTCAGCCCAGAAAGGCAGCATGCAGAAAACCACCAATAATCAAATCCAGGGCTTTCTTCGGTTGGCCACAAAGCTTTGTCAAATCAGGCAATTATATTAGTGAATTATAGTTAATTGCCATGGAACCCTACCCCTTCTCTCTCAGTAAAAGATGTCTGAAATAGCTACTGAGTTTTTTTTTGTTGTCTTTTTTGAGTTTTATACAAATAGGGTTTGTTGGTGTTGAAGTGTAGGTCATGCTCTACTGCATAGTGGTTTTTAACAATTTAGTGTCTATCTTTGAACTATATAGCCATTGCATTTGCTAATACACTGCCTGGCCAAAAAAAAAGTCACTGTTGCACCCGTCATGCATAGTGCCCACTGTACAAGCCTCTGGAGGCAGTGTTATAATTTGGGCTTGCTTCAATTGGTTAGGTCTAGGCTCAGCAACGTTATGCAGCAATAAAATTAAGTCACCTGAGTACCCGAATGTACTGAATGACCAGGTTATCCCATCAATGGGCATATTCCAGGACAACAATACCAAGATTCATCGGGTTCAAATTGTGAAAGACTGGTTCAGGGAGCATGAGGAATCATTTCCACACATGAATTGGCCACCAGAGTCCTGACCTTAACCCCATTGAAAGTCTTTGGGATGTGCTGGAGAAGACATTACGGAGTGATTTAACTCACCTGACGTCAATACAAGAACTCGGCCAAAAACGAATGCAACTCTTGATGGAAATAAATGTTGTGATGCTGCTGTAATGGTGGCGTGACGTGTGAGGCAGGAGGGGCCAAACGCAGCAAGGGGATTCTTTAAGCACTAGGCCACTAGGCCGGGAAACCCCGTAATTAAGGGAAGGAGACAAGACAAGGAACACACATACCAAGGCTACTAACCGGCTCACTGTCACACACCAATGAGTAGAAGCGGAAACGCCAGGTTTCAGTAAGAAAACCAAACAAGGCTAATGGAACAAAGCACAAGACTCCCATACTTCTACGAACAAAGTGACTGAAGAAAGAGCTAGAAATAATAAACGCCCTGTCTCGGCAACGAGACTCATAAGAACAGGCGAGTAGCATAATGGCACAAATAACACACACCAAATGTACCGAAGCTACGAACACGCAAATGAGTAGAAGCACAAATGCCAGGATTCAGTAAGAAAACCAAACAAGGCGAAAGGGAACAAAGAACTGCTACCCTATACTTCTACGAGCTAAGTAACTAAAAGGCCAGCAATAATAAACGCCCTGCCTCAGTAATGAGGCGTTAGAATAGGCAAGTAGCATAAATGGTACACATAAAACACACAGCCAACAAACACTGAAAACTAATACGAATTAGTATACGGGGAGGCGAAAAGGAACGGCGATCTAACATTCCAAGGCTACTCTCAGAAACTCACAGTCAAACACAAACATGTCCACAACATTGCCCAAACTTCATATAAGGAGAGACATACCCGGAGAACGAACAGAACTAAAGTTCCGAACAAAATTTTACTGTGTGTAATTTTAAACTGTAAAGCACTTTGAGTACCTAGAAAAGCGCTATAGAAATTGAATGCATTATTATTATTATTATAAAATCGTCCCACAGATAAAAAGGATGAACAGGACAGTTGCACCGGACATCCACCGGCCAGAAGACCAACACGAGTTTGATAGAGAATAAAAGCCGTGCCTCTTGGTAAAGAGGAATGTAACGAGGAGGCGAAGGAACAGAGCTAACGTGCCATGGCTACTTCCATAAGCTCACAGTCACACGCAGAAAACATAAAGGGGTAAACGCCCGATCTCCCAGGAGAGAGAAACATTTTACAGGCGAGCCGACGGAGCACCGCCGTCCCATAACTTTAATACCAAAATGACTAACACAAGCTTAGTAGAAAATAAACGCCCTAGCCTCTCAGTAAAGGGAAATGCAACGAGGCGAAGGAATAGAGCAAACGTTCCCAGGCTACTTTCAGAAACGCGCAATCAAACGCAAACATGTCCACAACATCGCCCAAGCTCCATATAAGGAGAGACATACCCGGAGAACAAACAGAACAACAGTTCCGAACAAAATCGTCCTGCAGGTAAAAAGGACAAACAGGACAGCTGCACCGGACAAAATGACTAACGCAAACTTAATAGAAAAAACCCTGACTCACAACAAAGGGGAACGTAGTCCACGAGAAGGAGACAAAACAGGGAACAAACGTACCGAAGCTACTAACCGGCTCACTGTAACACGGAAATGAGTAGAAGCCCAAACGCCAGGTTTCTCAGTAAGAAAACCAAACAAAGGCAAAATGGAACAAAGAACTGCTACCCTATACTTCTACGAGCTAAGTAACTAAGTAGAAGCGTGAACGCCCGATCTCCAAGGAGAGAGAAACATTTTACAGGCGAAATAGAGCAGAGATCTGCGGTCCCATACTTCTACGAGATAAGTAACCAAAGAGCCAGCATGAACAAGCCCTGCCTCAGCAATGAGACGTTAAAATAGGCGAGTAGCACAAATGGTACAAATAACTCAGACAATGCAAATTACACAAATACAAAACAAACAAACAATCAATATCGAAGCCCCGAACGAAGTAAACGGGAGGCTTATATAGCTCTCAGGTGACCCGCACAGGTGTGGATGCTGACAGAAGCTCCGCAATCAAAGCAGGGCGGAGCAAGCATCCACCAAAAGGGCAGCGCCCTCGCGTGGCCACCAAGGAAAACGACCGCACGGGGAAAAAGGGTAGAAACCCATGACAGCTGCATCAGGTTGTCGAAACAATGCCACGACGAATGCATGCCATAATCAAAGCTAAAGGCGGTCCATTGAAATATTAGAGTGTGCGACTTTTTTTTTGTCCAGGCAGTGTAGTTCACCATACAAAATAATTCATCATGCTAGCCCTACATCTATATATGTACAATGAATCAGGAGCTTCTGGTGGCCAACCAAAGACTAAATCTAATGCATATCAATGCCTAAAATGGTGTCCCATCATTTACTTTGGCCCTTTTCACTACAAAAAAAGTCTCTCTTTATTTCTCTGTCTTTAAAGGTAGAAAATATTAGCTTGTTTTAAGTTACTTTTTGCTTGATAAGTGAAATTTTCTTAACCCACTGGCACATCTTGCAGTGAGTAAAATGGTCTCATCTCATTGCCAATCCTTTTGTCTTACTTAGCAAAACTAGAAATAAGATTTTAAGTCTGAATATAAGACTAAAATACTTGTTAAGATTGACTTATATTTCAGTTTTTGCAGTGTGGCAGTTGTGGCTATGCATAGTCTCCAATACCTAGAGGCTCGGTCCTGTGGGTTTTAGAGGTGGGATAGCTGGTTCTCTTCCAAATAGTGACTCCAATGAAGTAACCTTTTTTTAAAAAAACAACAGAAACTGTTGTGGATCACTATACCCCACCAATGACCCATGCAGAACCCGCACTTCACATTACAAGCTGGGTGTGGGCCACCCCTCTATACATGACTGCTCAGCAGGGACCGAGCATCAAAGTGGTGAGCACTGAAGCTGCTTGTGTTTCTTCACCAGCCTTAAAGCAGTGACTGGAGCAAGAAAACACTCACAGAGTGCACACGCACGCACGCACGCACGCTCGCACGCACGCACGCACGCACGCACGCACGCACGCACGCACGCACGCACGCACACATACACAAACACACGCATACACACACAAAAACGTACATGCACAGCATTTAATTAATAATGGTCTGAGCCCCTAGAAAAGACATTTCCTTCTCAAAAAAGATGCAAGAATGACTAAATATCAATACTTGCCATCAGGTAGTGCTGCCTGTGCAACCGCTGTAGGAATTGTTAAATAAAAGCTCTATTCATGTCATAAAATCATCCGGAAGACTTACTAGCAGAAAAGCAGCCTCTTTTGAAATCACACAGACTATATGTGTTTTCTAATATGCACAATAAACATACCTTCACAGTTCCATTTTCCACTAATGCAGGGTGGGCAACTTTGAGATTGCCAACCGAGGGGGTTGGTGGGAGGTGGGGGATGGGGTTGTGGGGTTGAAATTTCCACTGGGGGGTGGGTAGGGGTGTTGGTGCCGTCAAATATAGGTAGCCAATCAACAGTCTGTCTGTAATGTGTATGAACCAATCTGAGGCAGAGCCTGTCTCGTGCCAAAAGCTTGATGGTTGGCAACCCTGCCTAACATAACCCCGAATTGGACATGAGTTCCTTAAACTGATCATAACTTAAGAAAGGAGAGATATCATCCCACGAGAAGACAGAAAGAGAAATAATTGAACAGCTCAAATTTGTAAAATTAATTTGAATCAGTGATCATTTGAATCAGTGAATTGGTGCTACGCTATGCTCTTAGGTGCTGAACTGCCAAGAATGGTCAGACATCCAGTATGAAGCATATGGAATGGCAGATCATATTCTCCCACATGCTACAATGGACCCATTTTGACAGGGCATCTATATTCACAGAGCTAGCTACTCAGTGAACGAGAATGCTACCCAGTGCTCTCTAATATAGAGTGGATATAGAGGGACATGGGCACGTGCACATCACAGGGCACATGTGTGCCATAACAAGAGGCAGGATGCAAACGGGGCTGTTGAAAAGTATGACTGGAATCAGTTTTAGATAGTTGCTGTGACTACTGTGCCATGAACAAATGCTCGACCGAACAATAAGCTAATCTAATTAGTCTGGTAGCAAAACAATTCCTTAAAATGCACTCACCCATAATAATGGCCAAACTAGGAAGTCATCCGGTTTTTTCATACAACCAAGTTCATTGTAAGTTAATGTCAACTGAACAGTTGGCTACCTTATCTAGCAAGCTGATTGGCTAAAATTGAATCATAAAGCAAGCTAGCTAGCATTTCACTACTTATATGTAGCAATCTAGCTAGCAGGCCGAAATGATCTGCAATATGCTACTTCATGATTTTTGGAGGGATCATTACATTTTATTATGAATTATAATAGTGCCAAGGATTACATAAAATGTAACAAATAATACATACATTGTAGTGGAAAGAGTCAATCAACCTGCGATACGTGATATTTTGCATCAGACACAACCTTATTTACATGGAGATCAGTGGCTTTACCCAACAATTTACTGTGGAGCTTGTCAGGCTCGAAGAAGAGGTGTTGTGTATAGAATTAAACTTCTGCTGCACTAAATGGTGAGTGACATCACCAGTTCCGTGGGGAAAAGAACAATTGTGGGTATGTGTACTCTTCTATCAATCTAGTCCCTCCCCAAAGAAATGATGGTGATCCCGTGCGATTCAGCAGCAGGATGCTCCCCAGGTGCTGACAGTTATGACAACAGAGGTGCACGCCATACTGTCACCACATAACACACAAGAGTGTACACAATATCTGTTCCAGTAGAAAGAGTACAAGTCAACCCTGAAAGTTCCCAGATGGAAACAACCCTGAACATTCACAGAGTGAAACAAAACTGTGACAGAGACTGACCGAAGGTCCGTGCGTGTCACGTGTCAATGAAGCGAAACTCGTCGCGATTTCCACAATTGTCCTCCGTCACGACCATTAAGAAGAGTTTTTTTTCTCCCGCAATGCCGTTCTGATGTGACCATTCTTGTTGGCACGATGCTATAAATAAGGTTCAATAAGGCTGGAGCGACGGTGAGCCAGTGTGGCTCCTGCCGCAATTGTCAGATCTTGCTGTTCTCCAGGTGTGTGTCGATGTGTTTGATCAGGGCGTCGTCGGGGTAACCGATGGGGAAGATGAGCTGACATAGCGGGCAGCTCCTGATGTCATTTTCCTCTGTTTCCATCCACAGCTGAAACCAAATAAAAGCCGCAGTTACCATTAGATTTTTTTTTTCTGTTTATTTTTCCTTGCAGAGAATGCAGTCCCTGAGAGAGGGCACACTGAATTTGAGCATTATTGCATTAAACAATAAGAGCCATATTTATTAAGGATTGAGGCTTTTCCGACACAAATGCAGTTGCTACAAGGTCGCGATATCTCTGGAACTTTCCTTTCAATACATAGTTCAATGCATTCATGCATATCTATACCTAGGGTGAACACGCTAAAACAGGGTAAAGATTGTGTAAATTAGGCTAATTAAGTATCGCTTCTAATTTACTAAAGCAAGCAACATGCGACTCTCCTCTTTGCGTGAGAATTTTTCAAACTCCTGAAATCAGGCACTAATTTGTCTGTTGATATAGCCTATAGCTAACACTCTTGGTCAGCCCTGCAGCAGCAGGATTCCTAACACAGCTGGATGCCAGTGGCCAGCCCTCGGATGTTTCGCCTCACTGCAAGCATGGATGTGGTTACTTTCTTCACCTCATCAGGGATGTGGGACAGGTTTTGCAGAGCAATGGTTTGCTGCTACAGCTCTTTGAGCAGCAACCTATCCACTTCCTCGCAGGATGCCGGAGATGGGTGTGTCTGATTGCTCCATATCCATGTCTTAGTGCACTGTAATCTGGACCTGTAAGCATGCCATATTGTTTCTGACCCTGTTTATGGTTTTATCATATCACAAAATTGCAAATGAGGGCTTTTAATTAATTTGAGAGTGTAATTAGAACCAGTCTTGGTTGTTAACATGTTGGTATCTGCGGCCGCAACACAGCTGTAATATACCACAAGTTCTTGTGCTGTAACTATTTCCCTAGTAAATCTGGCCCTAAGTCCTCAAAAGGTGTGCATTGAATTGCAGTAACCACGCAGTCCTCAAAAGGTGTGCAAGATAAATTGTATCATTTCATATATGATCAAAACAAGCTATGATAGATAATGTTTTAATTATTTAATACTTGGACAAGGCAAATGTGAACAGACACCCCTTGCAAGTGAATGTGAATTTTGCCATGTGTGTAGTCATACACCTATCATTCAACAACAAAAACCCTGAAATAAAGAATTGCTCCATTACTCATACCTGCCGGGTACAGACCCTCTAGTGAAGTAGCTTGGCTGTACTCACGTTGATGGACGGCCAGGACTGAGCATGGTCAGCGTGCAGGTAGCCAGGCGGGTGGCAGCTGAGGGTGCTCGGCCCGACGGGGATGGGGAAGGCGGAGCAAGAGGCGGGACCCCGCAAGAGGGAGGCGGTGGTGGCCGCGGACGCCCCCAGCGTGCGTGGCGGGCTGGTCGGGTGGGGGCATGCCCACTCCTCCTCGTCCTCAGAGGACTGCGGGGGCTGCGGGAGCGCCGGGGGGACGGGCGGGGGCTCGAAGCGCAGGTGGGGCACCTCCGAGAGGGGGAAGGGCAGCTCACGGGCATGCCGGGGACTCCCAGCCAGGCTGCCCCCCCCGCCCCCCTGTGCCCTCGGCGGGGACTCCCCACGTTGCTGCTTCAGGTAGCCCTCCCCGTACGAGCGGGGCTTGGGCAGGGTGGAGACGGGGTCCAGCGCAAAGCGGGGAGGCCGCTGGTAGGCAGAGGGGTCGGACACCTCGGAGTAACTCCGTCGGCCCTGGAAGCTGGCCCGCAGGTGGTGGCTGGCCGGGCGGCAGGAGTAGGAGGCTGGCCCGTCGCTCAATTCCGGCAGGGGCGAGCGGCGGTGCATGTCCGGGGAGAGGCGCTGGAGCACCGGTGAGCGACGCTGGGGGACGGGAGAGTGCCTCTGGGGGATGGGCGAATGTCGCTGCGGGACGGGCGAGTGGCGCTGGTGGGAGTGGTGCTGGACTGTGGAGATAGCGATGGTGTGTCAGCATATGCTCTTACACGAGAAGGTCTCCTCTCTAGCATGCTCCAAATAAGAATTACCTCACCTCGGCTGATTTCAGGTTGCGTGATTTTTGATTGTGAGCATGTAAACACTGGGTCCGTTAAGTAACTGAGTAGCTCACGGTGAGAATGCTCAGTGTGAGCACTGAGCGGAATTTTGAATCACTTAACGTTCTGCTCTACGTGAACGCTGAGCAACTGTCAACAACCGTCTGAGTTTGGAAAAATGATGACGAGAAATTCAGTGTTGTGCGCTTTCTTGAATGTCTTGGGGGAGGAAGCAGTGGCCTAAGACGATAGTTTAATCAGTTTAGATTTTAGTTAGATAGCTAATGTTAGCTGTTCGAAATAACCGTTAGCATTAGCTAGCGTAACGTTACTTGGGTCCATAGCTAACCACGTACTTCCTTGTTGCTCCTCTCTGATCCACATCCAAAAGTGCTCAGCAATGCTCTGAGCGGCTCAGAGTGAGCGAAGCTGAGCCGCTCAGTTACTTAACGCGCCCAATGTGTTGAAAACTGAACATTTGGGACAGTGCCCTACTGGGGAAACTTGTTTTTTTGGAGAGAACCAAACAGGTAAATTGAATCTGGTGCAACACCTACCTCAATATTTCAAGATTGATAGGATGTTGAAAAATAATACTACGTAACATTAACCTATTAATTAGTCTAGTTGGCAAGCTAGTCAGATAGGAGAAAAGTGGCTTGCAGTTTTCTGGATAGCGTGCATATAAACCAAGGTGGAAACAGTGGAGATGGAAAGCAAATTTTAAGATTTGGATATGTGGATACAGTAGGTACATCATGAGTAAGCAAGCTAAGGTTGCTACAATATTTTTGATATAGCTTCTCACTATGAATGCAATGAAATATAGGTGAGAGGTGATTCACTTATCAACCTTTGCCAAATCAGCTGACCAATTCGGACCAGTGAGATAAAACAGCATGAAGCTAAATGTAATCCATTTAGTTTCTATGCCTTGGAACTCAATGCACTTTATATTGGGAAAAATAAACAAAATTACTTTACATATAATAATCACATTAAAAGTTTAATTCAATCTGGTTATAATAAGAAATGTAACAATGGTGAACAGAGTATCAAAATTCCATCTGGGATGCTTTATTTTGCTTTAAAAGTTGCGTTGGGTCGATTGCAGTGGTCCTTCTTTTTCTAGAACGCAGCATCGTATTAAGATGGCTGTCCAAATTACCGCACTAATGTTGATTTAGCTGCATGTCAAGTTTAAGGAAACCTAGTCACAGTGTACAGTCGGAGTTGTGTATCAGCAAACGTGCAGCAAATCTCCCACTAGTCCTGAAAGGTCTGCTTCTGTTTTACGCACCACAGTTGCTCTGTTGCGCGCATGCACCACTAGCGATTCAAAAAGCTCGCCATAGCAAAACGCAAAAGATATAAATATAAAATGACTCAAAGAAAAGAAGTTGTGTACAAGTGTACTACAAACAGTTTTTTTGTTATTGATACCCCTGGTACTGTATGTGATCTCACTGTGCAATGTGTCCTGTTCACTGAGGGACAGGAAGTGCCTCTCAGGTGCCTCCCTCCCTGGACGATTGACGTAACACTGACATTTGTTTACGTGGTGAACTTTCCTATTGCTTGGTTTCGGAAGAAACTGACGTGTGCAAAGTTGCTTCTTATGGTTTTTCACGTAAATACATAGGAAGGGTCAAAATGCCCTTAAACTTAAACAGTAATTGGTGTCCTTTAATTTTCCTTAACTACGGAATTTTGTGACTGAAAATTCATATTTATTTTTATATTTTTAAAACAATACTTCAACTACATTTTAATATGCCTTTTTGCAATTATTTTGCTATTCATTTGCCTTAAATTGCATGAAAAGTCTAAATTTTAACTTTTTCAAACCTGAGCTTCATTTCTGCCTCTAAACCACGAATAAGCATTAATATAAAGATGAATATGAAACATTCAGGTTGGTAGTCCTGACCTGGAGATTGAAACCTCATAAATGTAAAAAGTAGTCTTAGAATGAGTACAATTATTGCACGATGCATTTGAAGTGCACAGCAGCGGCGTTTCCTGTCAGCTGAAAAAGGTGTGTGCTCTGCTGAGCCTTAAAACACTGACGCCCATTAAAGATGACCTTACAGTCATGCACTTAATGGGAACCGTATATACAGTGCAACTGTTTTTTTTTTTCTTTGCAAACGCAAGTGCAGCACAAATTCCTTTAAATGGATGGCTAAAGAACTGCTTGGTGAAATGTTCTTTTCTCCTCCATCGATAAGTGGCTTCACACGAAACACAAAGGCATTTGCTGAATTTCATTACAAGCCGTTCTGCTTCTTTACTGTCCCACCTAAAACTGGCAAGCTCTCTTTCTAAGAAATGAGAAAATAAAAACACACTTTAAAGGCCTTTCTCACATGCCTCAGGGACAACAATCATATAGATATACCAAACAGTATATTCTGCTTCCTGCAATCAGAAGATAGAGATCAGTAATTTAGTGAAAAAGGACCTCTGCATCGACGAATCAGCAGCTTTTTTCTGGTTCTGCATTTTGCTGTTTCCAATATCAAAGGGGAAACATTGGTTGTGGTTGTGTGGTTGAGTGCGTAAGTGTTAAGAGATAGGGGGTGTGTTGTTTATGCTCACTGGCTTCAAACAGAATCTATGCACACAGCCTAATATTGTACCTTGGTGCATCCTGCAAAACAGATCACATGAACATGCAAAGCACAAACTCAAGTCACAATGTGGTGATATATTTAAACAGAAGTGTCTTTCGTATTCAAAATTAGTGCTCATTTGTCTTTCCCTCTAATTTTGGAAATTGCGGGTTCCTTTTTGTGTTTGCCTATCACTTCAAATGAGGAACGGCTGCAGTAACCAAACTTTCAAAAAATGTCAGTCCGGTGGTAGAGCACCTAATTGTGATCAGTGGCAATTCCCCATGGTTTTTGTCTGTACATGAGAAGTATAAAGTATCATCGTCAATTAATTTTTCTCCTCATCAACATGTTCTAGTATTCTAGTTTAACTGCGTACTTACATAAAGATAAATAAACCATGAATACTGATTAAAAACAATCGGAGCAATGTAATGTAATGCTAATCACCTGAATAATGTACTAATCAGCTGAAAATGTAATGCAATGCTGATCCGCTGAATAATGTAACGTAACAGCAGAGGGTTTGGATGTGTTTAGAGGCTAACCTGGGCTAGCCTGCTCCTGGGACACCTTCCTCAGGATCTCTGTCTGCTTTGCACTCAGGGCCTGCAGTCGACACAGCTCCTCAGTCAGCTCCGTGTAGGCCAACGCCAAGTTCACCCTGAGGGAAGGTCACACACAGTAACAGCACTTTGTATTACCGTAATCCACTGGTGAAGGGAACATGAAATCTCCTTAACGCTCGCAGTGAACAATGAAAGGAACCGTCAAAACCACTGAATGGAGACGTCTTTGGTTGGACGCATCAGGCCTGTACAAGGCACTCAAGCTTCTTTAAAAACAACAGGAGGTAATGTCCTTGAAATATTAATGTCTCCAATAGAATATGTCTACATTATTGGCAAGCCTAAAATATAATGAAATATGTGAAAGGTGAAAAGATTTAATTCTTGTATCACTCGGTCTTGAACTGGCAGAATGGGTCAGGTATGGGTCATAATTTGGTTACACAGTAAGACAAAACAATAGTCATTGCATTTATTTCAGCTCCAAACAAACTACAAAACAAACTTAGTTACAGTATGTATCATGCTAAAATTCACGATAGGCTAATTGGTTCAAAGTGAAACAAATTCCTCCTTGGTACCTCCTTTATAAGAGTGAAAGGCTATTAAAGATGTATAAATATAGACAATTCATAATTGCATTTACAGTTAAATCAATCACATTACAGATGTTGTACTTGCAAATTAGCATGCGTAAGTTAGTTGGAAATGCAGTGCATGGATGTAGGAATAACCTATTCTTTTACCCTCTTGCTTTTGTAAAGCACATTGTGGTGCTATGACTATGAAATGTGTTATACAAATAGAATTTTAGCACTAAACGTATAGGCACTCAGTTTCTAATATGGAATAGTTAAGCTGCAAAATTATATTATGTTTGGTGCACGAGAAATCTTTCCTAAAAAACATGTACGGAAGTGTTTCACTATATAGACACTAAAGATATTGCATTTAGTGTCAAAAACAAGCTGGTATTATTTTTACAAAACATGCCTGTAATTTATATTCCATTACGCAAATTTACTCATTCCATTTGTGCAAATACATTCCATTCATCTTCTTCTAATAATATAACACTTATTCAGGACAGATGCTTGTACAGTACAGATAAAAAATACAACCTGTATCGGAACATTTTCATAGATTTTCCAGGGTATAATACTTTTCAGTTCATTGTCACTGGGGCACAAGCTGTGAACACCACTGACACCCACTGGAAATTCTACTCCCACACATATGCCTGGATTCAATCTGTCATTAACGGTGACTTTAAATTCAAGTGTTTCATTTTTTTGACGGAGACACTGATTGGCGAGTTTTGGTCATTTGTCTTTAAAACTTCATGTGCTCTTCATTGTAAATCAAAGTTAAGGATACATTTTGATTGAATCTAGGCCATAGTCATGAACGGGGTTAAAATTCTATTTTTGGTGCAATTTGAATGCAGCTATAAATCAGTGCTATAGGTACTGTATAGGAACTGTTAAATGTAAAATTCCATGGAAATCTCAGGTAAATACAAAACCTCTGATGCACAAAAGTACACCAACTTGCTGGTAAGTACAGTATAAGAAGCAATGTAAACAGTGTTCTTAATGGTAAATGCAAAGAAACTGCTGTTAAATGTACAATATTCAGTAACTGAAAAAGCCAGTTAAAAATTAAACTGGTTGTCCATGAAACAACTGTGTAAATTCCTTTTTCTAGGTTTGAATGAAACTAACTAAGTTTGTATCTTGTTGGCTTATTGTTATCAGATGGATTGGTTATGTATACTGTATGTCAGTGTTTGATAATTACTTGAATAGCAGTCAATTTGGGTCAGATGAGACTGACAGGCAGTTTCTATACCTCACTAGTTAACAGTAAGTTTTATACAATACCAGTTTCAGTGCGCTTGCCATTATTTTGATATGTGTTAATTTCAATGTCATGTCTGAACATCTGTTGGGCTACTTTTTAATGGGGGGAAGGTCACAGAAAATGTTTTGGTTCATTAAGCGGGTTCATGGGCTCAGAAAGTTTGGGAACACAGGGAGATGTGGTCATTTTTGGCTTGCCCGGTGTTTTCTTAGAGAGAGAGAGCGACTTCTTAAGCAAATAAACAAACAGAAACAGAAATATTCACCTATCACCCTCATGGGATCCTGTCAAAAATTTTAAAAAATGAAATAAGGGAAAATAAACTAAAACACTGGGACAGCTTTTCAGCTTTCAGTTTTTTTATTTCTGTCTCTCGCTCTCAGACACCTACTGTGAAAAGCACAATTTTGAAGCTTGGGTTGATTAGCTAACACAAGCCTGGTGCACGTGTCCACTTAAACAGAAGCCATGGTCCCACATTGCCCTGATTTCCATTCCTAGACCAAGCCCTGGCACACACTGCTTTATCATGATGCCCCATTCCTCCACATTTACATTCTGTTGCTTTCTAATGTACTACACTGAGACATTTACAGATGAGAGGGTTGTCTTGTACGCCATAATAACACAATACTGTAATATAACACAAATAAATAATAATGTAAAAATATAAATCAAACCTTGCACTACCATACTATCACACTTGTAGTCCCCAGCCCAACCAGCTAATCTGGTCCTCAATAGTAGAGCCATCCATTTCATTACCTGGTTACTCAAAGAGAGAATAAACTGACTCCCCATAGAGAAAGCTTCAAGACGGAATGAAAACATTTACGTGGCGTGCAAATGCAAGTGCAGCAATTATCACTGCTTGTGTGACTGTCGCCAGGGAATAGTCAGGCGTGAAAGTCTCAAATCAGAGCAAGGACTACTTGACATTTGACACAAAAAGCTTTTGACACTTAAAGCTTATTTGACACAAAAGCTTGATTTGAAACTGAATCAGGCCACTTTAAACTAACGATGTTTAAGGCCAGTTGAAACGAGAACACAAGTACGGCTGCTATACCACGGTGGCCATGTGGTTCTTTTCAACAAGCCTCACTGAGGTTAGGATGCCATCAGAATCCAGAGTGGAGTTACAGGGAGCTGCACCCCTGCTCTGTCCCTTTATCTCTCACTCAACTACATTATCTCAACATTAATAATTATCTCTATATCAACTACAAAATGGCTTCTGAGCACTGGCACCTTGCGAGCCATGCTTATTGACTGATGCCTATGGCTTTTTATGATGTGCCCCCAAAGCACAAAACCAAAAACATTTGCAGGTTAGCTCTGATTAAAAGAGCAATGAGAAAACTTGCTGGTTCAATATACTGTGTGCATGATATCCCCCGGCTTTCAATGTACAGGCCGCACTCTTTAAAACATTTGATCAATTGAAAAGGTGACAACTAAGCATAATTGCATTCTACAGTTTATGTATCATGGGCTTCATTTATCAATCTTTGTACATTTGTGTATTTGCTCATCTGAAATGCCCACCAGTATATCAGCAGCTACAAACCACGTCAGAAAAGTTATGACAAGTACCAACAGGGGCATCCAGACTGTTCCACAGTCCACAGTAAAGGTGAAACCAAACAATTTTAAATAAGTACCCTCCACCTGAGGGAAGATCACTTCCACTTGATCATCCAGCACACCCTCCTAGGTTTTCTGGGTGTAATGCAATGTCCTTAGATGAACTCCTAATACTTTTATCCCTTCACATGAAGTCAGACTTTCTGTCAGCATGGGAAGAAACCTATTTTGTCATAGCCCAAAGCATAATGTCTCGCTGCAATCTCAATGACCCTTTCCAAAGAGGCCCTCTAAAGGACTGTATACATTCTCTTAAAATATGCAGGTCCTCCTGGTCTTTAACGACCACAGTGACATCACTAACATACAGTAGATGGTTGGTGGTTTGTCTCTTCAGCCTGCTTTGCATTACACAAAATAAGGGTTTAGCGACTAAGGTGTACAACAGAGATTGAGAGATAGGGAGATAGAGATAGGGAGACAGAGAGAAATGGAAAAATAGACAAAACCTGATAACCCGCAGTCTGAAACCTTATCTGATTTATTACACCAATTTCACAAAATACACTTCTGTTTATCATAACCTGACTCAAATCAGTTGTGACTGTAAGGTTAGCAAAGCACTGCATCACACTAATAAGACATCATTATTTATACCACATGGCCACTGGTATTTCTAAGTAAATGCTTAGTCTTGGGGAAATATAGGCACATTGATGATAATGTGTTATGAATAATCAAAGTGATAATGTCTGTACACTGAATAATTAGGCACGACAGTGTTGCATGACAGCGTTGCCTTTCAGTTTAGAAGATCAAAAAACATCTACATAGCAAAGTATAGGAATAACAAATGGTTGGCACTTTAAAGAAGATGCTAACCCTGGTAGACACACAGGCATCTGACTACTGGCTTGTTGAAAAGTGCTAATCAGTAGTGGGGAAAAAAAATTTTTTTAAGCAGTTTACTACCTACTTTGAATGGAAATGCATGCCATTTAAAGTAATGGTGCTTTATAGTAAAGACAACCACATAATGTCTCAAAAATACCCATTACTCCACACAGCATGGGTCCTGTCATGTAATGTAATAGACTGCAATACTAGATGAGACAACACAAAACTTCACTGCCAATTAAAATCACATACAATGGAACATGTCCTTCAGCTCAGTCTCACAATATGCTACATCAAACCTATGGATACAGATTTGTAAAAGCATAAATAGCATGTCAAGTGACCAATAACCGAGTGGCAACACAAAATATATAGGGCCCTATCTTACACCCAGCGCTAACCCAAACACAAGTGTCTTTGCTATCTCACACCTGGTGCAGGGGTCATTATAGCGGCCAGCGCTCACGTTGTTTAAATAACAAGTGATCTTGCGCCCATAGCAAGTGAACTGGGTGGGTTGATCTTAAAGGGTAACCAAGCCCCGAGTTTTAGCTAGACCACGCCTCTTTCATTATTTCAAAAAATTCATCCAGCGACAGAAAAAAAAGGGCTGGACTATGGCTGGCTACCACGCCCCTTACCATACACTGCCCTCACTCTGTCACGAAAAAGAGTATCCCCCTCCCTTCCCAAGGCATTTTTGGATGATGATGCGAGGCCGGCAAGCAGGCGAAGTGACCAGAAGAGATGCGGAACGTTGCGTGATAACCACTCAGATTAAATATTTAACGTATAAATTGTCCTCCTTTTCTAATTTTATTTCCCCATTCCTAGTTCTGTCATGGAGGACTTCATTATTGCTGTGTTGGGATTTCCCAAATAATACGATTGGTATAATTGAACAGTGTTTAAAAAAAAAAATAGCACATACTTACACCTATAATGTCTCTTTGTTTGTCTATGCACAACAATTTCCTTTTAAAAAATATAATTTTAAAGGAGCTATATGTAACAAATTTACTGTACTAAATCATAAAATGACCATGATATGTCATCAGAGATTAAGGAAACATGCTAAGTCGAAATACTGGCTTCTCCGACAACAATGCTACAGCCAGTATGTTCTCCTTTGAAATTTCCATTCCGGTCGGAACGTCTGTATATGTTTTGGCCTGTGTGAATTCTCCGAGTTGACTCCGAGTCCACTGCCCATTACGAACAACCAGATGTACTCCGGCACTCCGACAGCCGATTTACGAATGCCTAAGATAAGTTCAACATCGTTTCCATTTAGTTAGCTAGCTAAAGACTTAAATATATACGCATATATATATGTGTGTATATAGTTTGGCGGCACGGTGGTACAGTAGTTAGCACTGTCGCCTCACAGCAAGAAGGTACTGTGTAAGACTCGTCGTCGCTTGTCATTGTGAAAATAGAATAAGCTTGTCTCAAAATATAATGTTGCGCTCGGCTCGTCTTGCGCTCGTGTTCGTTCAGTGTCTCGACTCCAATATTGTGAATTTGGATTGCAGTACCCATTTTAAATGCTCGGTGTCAATGCTATATATAGCTCCTTTAAGACCCCCGTAGGCCTACGATAATTTAATATTTCCCATCTGGCGTCACTGAAGCGGGACAACAAATTGAACGAGACAGAGTAGCCGGCTAAACTGAACGAGATCGAATGAGCTCCTCTTCAGAACTCAAACATCTGCTAGCCTACTGCGGGCAAAAAGAACGACAAATCGCCGCAGTCAGTCTGTAAGTTCGCACATTGAGCTTACATCGCCTAGCCTACAAGTTGAATGCAGGATTAATGTCTTAAAACAAGTAACTGATATTTATTAATGTAAACTTATACGTTGTTATTGGTAAATACAAGTTTAGTGGGGCCGCACTAGCAGCACTGTTGAACGTGCATGTAACTACTATGAATACTGAGTAGGCTATCACAAATCAAACTGACGCCATTTAAAAAAAAATAATTATCAAAATTCGAAAAGTTTTAAAGGTTCAATAGAATTAGATGTCTCAGAACGCGATCACTTGGACTGTGCAAAGATCCGAACCGCCCGTCTTGAATTTGATCTCTCCTTTTATACAGTTGAAGTCGGAAGTTTACATACACTTAGGTTGAAGTCATTAAAACTCATTTTTAACCACTCCACAGATTTCATGTTAGCAAACTATAGTGTTGACAAGTCAGTTAGGACATCTACTTTGTGCATGACACAAGTAAGTTTTTCAACAATTGCTTACAAACAGATTATTTCACTTTTAATTCACTATATCAGATCAATTCCAGTAGGTCAGAACTTTACATACACTAAGTTGACTGTGCCTTTAAATTTTTAATATTTGGTTCCATATCCTTTGGATTTGCATGCCATGACTTCCTGGTGTCTGTGACCCAACAACATCAAAAGACTCTTGATATCATATTTTCCGGTACTCTTACAAGCGATACTATAACGTCTCTGCATTTGAATGGATCTCTATGGGAATTGGGGGGCGGAACTAGATTTAACTGTAAATTACACTGGGACAGTATGGAACACATGGTTGGCTAAATGGCTCTGAGTCATCAAGGGTCTGACATATCAAACAAGCCTTAAATCATCACTCTGTTGCCAGAACTACAGTAGATATGGATGGATATTTTGAAGGGTTTCTTCTCCTGACTTATTTTTCCTTAGAGTTCAATAGGAAAATTTGTCAGGAGAAACCATCCTTAAAGTGATCCATCCATATCTACTGCATATCAGGCAGCAGAGTGATGGTTTGAGGCTTGTTTGATACCTCAGACCCTTGATGACTTACAGCCATTTTACCAATCATGTATTCTGTTCCAGCATAATTTACAGCTAAATCTAGTCCCACCCCCCAATTCCCATAGAGATCCATTCAAATGCAGAGACGTTATAGTATCGCTTGTAAGAGTACCAAGAAATAAGATATCAAGAGTCTTTTGATGTTGTTGGGTCACAGACATCAGGAAGTCATGGCATGCAAAGCCAAAGTATATGCGACCAAATATAAAAAATCACACCCAGGTGGTGAAGTAAGCGGTGCAGGTTTATGAGCAATCATGTTAAAATATGCAATAGAAAATGTGTGTGTTGTTTACATGTACAAAAACAATGACCTCTGGTTTGGTGATATTGGAGATAAAAGGACAGCCATTGGTATTTCAGAAGAAACAGTAAATATGACAGTTAGTAGCCTACTCTGATAACAAACAGGAAAGATTACAGTTATTACTTGAACAATAACAATGGAATTCCAAACTCAACAAGAGGGTGCATGGATTGTTGGGCCGTTCCATAACTGACTGGGTACAGCAGAACACTGGTGGTGGATTTTGTATTGATTTTGCTTTGGGGGGTTGCTACGGCGACTCACCTTGCTAACAGGTGGAATGTTCAAAACTCCACTCTAGCGGCAGTTCGTAATTTCAATTTCAAACCCATTTTCTAACTTGTGATGGCGACTACAGTTTTTAAGCTACACAAGACATATTATATACAGATGTGCATCTGGTTCCCAGGATTCCTCCGGTGTGAATATCTAAGCTGTGACATGTATATTTTTTGAGATAGAGCTGTCTGAAGCTGGGCATCCTTTTCTCAAGCTACTATTGTATTGCCGGGCATGTGACGCATAGGCGACTCCTGATTGGTTTAAATCTCATGCTACGAACGGACGGATGGACGGATGGAAGGACGGACGGACGGACACACATGTCATGTATAGAAGCGGCTGCACCGCTTAAAAATGTAAAGGTACAGTGAACTTAGTGTATGTAAACTTCTGACCCACTGGAATTGTGATATAGTGAATTAAAAGTGAAATAATCTGTCTGTAAACAATTGTTAGAAAAATTACTTGCGTCATGCACAAAGTAGAGGTGCTAACATTACATTACATTTACAAGCATTTAGCACATGCTCTTATCCTGTGTCACAACTTTTTATCATGTGTCACATATTATCCATTTATACAGCTGGATATATACTGAAGCAATTCAGGTTAGGTACCTTGCTCAAGGGTACACTGGCAGTGTCCTACTTGGGAATCGAACCTGCAACCTTTTGATTACAAGGCCAGTTCCTTAACCATTATACTACACTGCCGCTAACTCACTTGCCAACACTATAGTTTGCTAACATGAAATCTGTGGAGTGGTTAAAAATTAGTTTTAATGACTTTAACTTAAGTGTATGTAAACTTCCGACTTCAACTGTATGTCCTGATAAAAGGGCGTTACCAAATGATGACGAAACAAAGTACCAGAGAGGCGTGGCTCCCATTGACATATTTTTCTTATATCGTTCAACCCATAGAGGGCAGGATTCCGGTAATTTTCATTGCAAAATGAGAAACATCAACCTTTGTATTGAACATTTGAGATTGGGACTACAGTCAATCACCAGCATTTTGGTTTGGCCCAATACATAACTTATCAACTAAAAAAAGTTGTTTCAGTGCTTGGTTACCCTTTAAGATGTGGCCAGGATCATTTCTGGCGTATTGCTATCTTGAGTCAGCCGAAAGCGCTTGCGCTAAAACCATCACAAACCTGTGGCTCGTTTCACGAAAAATTGCGAACTGCGATCTGTGAGATGCAATCGATTTCTCCTGCACTTTTTGGAGTGTTTCACGTAGAAATCGCAATTGCAAGCCACAAACGTATGTCGCAAAGTGCGTTCATGTAGGCAATCCGTAAATCTGCAATTGTTCTCATCCCCCTGCCTCGTTTTCTGTATCAAACTGTCTATCTTAAAACTATGTTAATGCCCTTCAGGAAAAAATGGAATCAGCATCATCTGCTGAATGCTGACCATTAAGGATACATAGCAAGATTGTATCGCCCTTCGTTCTGTGTGGGCTGGCCACGGGTGTAGTAGCCAAGGTTGCAAGTGGTATCTGGGGGAGGACGGCGGTGTGGGTTGAAAAATTCACCTTGCGGTCAGATTAAATTGGAATTACGCGTTGTAGGCTAATATAAAATGTAATTTGAAATATAAATTTTATTTTAACTATTAGGTCTCCGCAGTAGGCCTAATATAGCCTACACTTTATAGTAACGTTATGCGTATTGCTATTTGTTATATTCAAATTAAACCTACCCATTGTCACCTAGAAGCCATCCATCAGTAATACAAATTGCTCACACAGCTGCTCCAAATGTAGCTGCCGTGTGTGCTCCCATTTAGACCCAAGGCATCTTGTAGGCCATGTTTATCGAGTGTTAGGCTACTTTTCTACACACAAAAGTGTGTGTGTTCGTTCTCAGTCGATGCCCTGTGGGAATTTGCGACCCATCAATTGCACCAAGGAGTTTTGGGAGACCACTCAGTGCGTAAACGTCTCCTTTCACTTGACGTCTGTGTTGCGGGCTGAGTGAAATCAGTAGGCTATTTAAAAAGCGTAGTGCTGTCGTCACTTTACGGACGAATTTGACTTTTCGTTGGTTATTCCATAACATTGTCCGATGTCCGACAACACAGAGAAAGCTGCCGGGTGCCAGGAAGCGCAGAGCTGTCACTATGTGAAGAGAGACAGGTAGGGCCATACTCTGTTACATGTATGGCCTAAGAAGGTCACATTAGCATAATATTCCATCCCTTACAAAAAAGAAGTTTATAAAAGAAGGCCTATCTTTACACTTTTTCTGAACTAAATTCCAGACAATGTAGGCTACTTACAGTGCACTTTCATTTTACTTTACAGAAGTAAATTCAGATCACAGTTTCAAGTAGCCTACAAGTTTAGAAGTAGTTTATAAGTAGTTAATAAATGGTAGTAGCCTATACTTAACGTTTATTTCCAGTAAATACATAAATACTGGAAATACTTTAAATACATAGGCCTATTTAGTTTTATAAAGTTGTCTACGTAAAATATAGTCTACTTTAAAATGTACTTAAGTATACTTTTAAAAATGAACTTTTATGTAGGCTACCACGTTTTTGTAAGTCAAAGACCACATACCTGTCCCTCAGCGAAGGGGAATGCCACATTAAATTGCTTTCAGCCCACTCCATCAACATCCAGGAGATGTGCGATGGTACGCGTAAGGTTATACATGTAGACTATTCGCAATTATCCTAGATCAAGCTATGACTTAGCCTATATTTGCCAATAGGTCCTGTAATCTTCCGGGGGACAAGCTTCTGTTACGGGCTATCCATTAAAAACTTTGCTGATAACACCTATATCAAGCCTAATGCACGAATTGCCATTTACACCAAATGAGTGAATTGTCATTCAATGGAAACTCGCACACTGCAATAGACGGACATTTGAGTTCTGAAAATGCACTTCAGATGTCATTACAATGCAGCTCTCTTCATCTAGGCCTACAGTCTGTAAGTAAATAGAATGGGTTTGACTGAAAAAAGTTCAAAACCTTGTCCAGTGAATATTGCATTTTTTGTTTTTCAAATAGCCTAGGCTAGAGTCCCCAGGATTCGCTGTGCATAAGGTTTTTTCAATAGCCTACGATTAAAAAACTGAGATTAATTTAAATTTCAAGATTTTAACTGAATTTTAACCTTATTCTTCGTCCTTCATATTTTTTAATTACAGTGAACAGGTTTCCATACTCTCAGCTTATTAAAACACCACTGATTTCAGCTGTTATTCCATAACTAAACAAAATGATTTTAAAGAGAACTAAGAGTCTAATTAGAAATGAAAACAAATTTGCAGCACATTACACAATTAATTCACAATTAATTTTAATGCCATTCTCTGCATGTACGCTTTAACTTCATGCAGGAGCAGGTCTGTTTCCCCTGCTGAAAATCACTCTTTTCACAGTCTTCCCAGAAAAGTTGACTTAAGCAACCAGTAAAACAGGTTGGTCACATTTCCATAAGCAGGAGATTGTTAAACAACGGAAAATATGCGTAAACCTATGGGTTCCCAGCCTGACAGCTTTAGTGTATTTAGTGTCATCGTTAAGGCAAAATAACAGTATTTATGTTATTAATCAATATTAGAATGCACGTAATGAATTTGGGATGAAGCTTGAACTTCGAGAACTCGATGAGAACAGCCTCATGGAACTGATGTTTGACATGATTCATTGTATAATCAAACAAAATTTGTTAAATAAGCAGGATAATTTGGCGTTTTCTAAGGTGAGACAGAAGCCATATTCTGGGAGCTTATTCTTAGCAGTTGCAGGTGCTTTCAACAAAATGTAACCTCATATATTTTCTAAAATAATAGCACTGTCACAAATTACCGGGAACCCTATGTAAGCTGGTCGAGAACGGAAGACCAAACGCGACAGAAGGTTTCTAAAAGCAAGCCCCCCAAGGAGGTCACCACAAGAGCGGAAATACTCTGCGAGGAAAGGGGGGAAATACCTCGGAAATAAAAATAGACACGGGTCTAGAAAGAGGTATAAAAGAAATGAAACAAAAGAAATCAACCCAGTTATTGTAGGGCAAAATAAAACTCTTGACTATAGTGTAAAAATGAAAATAATATCTCTGTCTCTCGACAGAGGAGAGACAATATTTTAAGTAATAGTAGAACTTAAAGCAACCCGAAAATCTGGGCGAATAAACTAGTACAAATAACAAAAGACTAATAGGAAAATAAATCCTCCAGTTAGAAAGCGCAGAACGCAGAACTGAAGAGGAAATCAAAACAAAGAAACAACAGGAGGTAACAAAAAAGGACTAAGAAAAGAGTAACTAAGGGAGCAGACAAGATACGAAGATCTAACCCTGACTCTAGTGCTTAACCGGACTACCTGCTTTGCTTATTTGGAATACAAGCAACGCAGAGACCAAATCTTATACCTTACCGGCTTATGTGCAATCGCAAGATAACAACAAGCGCCGGAAAGCGGAAGTGCGCGGTTTAAATACCTGCAGGTAACGAGAGCAGGTGCAACTACTAAGTACCTGGAGCAAAAGAAACTCCAGAAAGGAAGACAGAGAATCCGATAGATTGCCCTGTGGTTGCTAAAAGAACGAACATCCGCAGAAAAAAAGGAAAAGCGGGCGCAGCCCATGACACCCTAATGTTAAAGATTATTATTGTGTATATGAAAACGCGTCATAATGGTTAGTCCGAATAATATTGGTCATACTATTGATCCATATAGCCTATTCCTCGCTCGCACTACATAAGCACGAGCATGTCTGTTTCTTCATCATATAAGCAATCCGCCAAGGTGGAAAAGCAGGCTTTTAAAGGGAATGGGATATGACATTTTGATTGGTTTATTGCACAGGGAGGGGAGAGCCAGTTGCTCTGAGGTCACAGAATGAGATAAATCAGGAGTTACATCTGGCAAAGGTGTAGGGTTTCAAGATTTATTGGCGCTATTGTAGAGCTCATTAACTGTGCTGTAGTCTAGTACCAAGGTTTTAAATTTGACACAAGCTTTTCCAGGTAGCCAGTGAAGTAAGTTTGGCAGTTATTTTACAGGACTGATTGAAAAAGTGTGCCCAGTTTAATGTGAAGACAGTCTCAACAGGCGCTCTGTGTACACATGCTTGTACGCACTTTCTTCCGCGTGAGTTCACCTCGGTTATAATCGTGGCAGTGTACATTCCACCTCAAGCGACAACAGCGTCCGCTCTCTCAGTGCGCAGCTACCAATCTAGCGACCCAAACGCTGCGCTAATTGTAGCTGGCGACTTTAACCAGGCGAACCTCAAGAAAGTGCTGCCGAATTTCCACCAACACATCGACTGTGCCACGCGAGGACCAAACATCTTGGATCACTGCTATACCCCGTTCAAAGGGGCGTACAGAGCCGAATCTGTGGCACCGGTAGGAAGCAGCGACCATTCCGGCATTTTTCTCTGGCCTGCGCATGTAAACAAACAACGCAGATTACTTCCGGTTACGAGAGAGGTGCGTCGATGGACGGACCAATCAGAGAACAGCATGCGCGTCACACTGCATGACGAGCTATGGTGTAGGTTCACCAACACAACTGTTGAACAACTGCAAAAAGACAACACGGACATAAACGCACTGACAGAGGAAGTAATTGGAATAATTGGGAAGGCTACAGAGGAGAATGTAGCCATACAGACTATCAAAACCTACCCAAATCAGAAACCCTGGATCAACAATAAGACACGCGATGCCCTAAAAAAGCGCACCGCTGCCTACAAACTAGGACTAGAGTCTGGCAACATGGAAGACTACAAGGCAGCAGCATACAATGCAAGGAGAACAGTGAAGGAAGCCAAGAAGGAATACGGGGAGAAGATGGAACAAAAATTCAAACAAGGTGACCTCAGAAGTGTGTGGCAGGGACTAAACACCATGACGGACTACAAGGGATCTCCATCCTCCTCAGGGGGTGTAAACGCTGCTCTCGTGAACAGCCTCAATAACTTCTACGCCCGCTTCGAGACCAACGACAGCCGGACGGCCGTCGCACCTGAGACGGGGGAGAACGGAAGGGAGGAGAGAGCTCTTACTCTCTCTGAACATGACGTCAGGAGGGTGCTTAAACAGGTGAACATCAGGAAAGCCGCGGGACCAGACGGTATCGCAGGGCGGGTCCTAAAGGCGTGCGCCGACCAACTGGCTCCTGTGTTCACAGTGTTATTCAACCTGTCCCTGGCCCAGTCCATTGTCCCCACATGCTTCAAGAAGTCCTCCATCATCCCCGTACCGAAAAAGCCAAGACCAGCGTGCCTCAACGACTACCGCCCGGTAGCCCTCACTTCTGTGGTGATGAAGTGTTTTGAGAAGCTGGTCAAGGAACACATCTGCTCCTCACTGCCCAGCACATTGGACCCCCTACAGTTTGCATACAGACCCAACAGATCCACAGAGGATGCAATAGCTCACATCCTCCACACCACCCTATCCCACCTAGACAAGACCAAGGGGAACGTGTCAGGTTATGTGAGACTGCTGTTCATTGACTACAGCTCAGCTTTCAACACTATAACCCCACCTATACTTGACACCAAGCTCAGGGCCCTGGGGCAAAATGATGCCCTCTGCAAGTGGATCCTGGACTTCCTGTCAGACAGACCCCAGGTGGTGAAGGTGGGCAACCACACCTCATCGTCCCTCACCCTCAACACGGGAGCCCCCCAGGGCTGTGTCCTGTCCCCACTGCTGTACTCCCTGTACACACACGACTGTACAGCCACCTTTGACTCCAACACCATCGTCAAGTTTGCCGACGACACAGCAGTGATAGGCCTGATCACTAACAACGACGAGAGGGCCTACCTGGAGGAGGTGAGGCTCCTGACCCAGTGGTGTCAGGAAAACAACCTCCATCTGAACGTCAGCAAGACAAAGGAGATGCTGGTGGACTTCGGGAGGAAGCAAGTGAGGAACTACACCCCCCTAACCATCAACGGGACCCTCGTAGAGAGAGTGGACAGCTTCAAGTACCTTGGCGTCCAGATCACCAAGGACCTGACATGGTCATCACACATAGACACTGTGGTGAGGAAAGCACGCCAGAGACTGTACCACCTCAGACAACTGAGGAAATTCAGAGCGTCCCACCAGATTCGGCGGAGCTTCTACTCATGCACGATCGAGAGCATCCTGACTGGGAACATCACCACCTGGTATGGGAACAGCAGCTCTCAGGATCGCAAGGCCCTACAGAGAGTGGTACGATCAGCTGAACGTACCCTGGGGAGACCACTCCCCAACCTCGAGGACATCTACAACCGAAGATGCAAGACCAAGGCCAACAGGATCCTGAGAGACCCCAGCCACCCAGGATATGGACTGTTCTCTCTGCTACGGTCAGGAAGGAGATACCGCACCCACATGGCGAGCACAGAGAGGCTCAGGAAGAGCTTCTTCCCGCAAGCCATCCGGCACCTGAATGACTACAACTAGAACATCTGGTGCACATAGAACTCTGAATACAACCATGAACATTGTCAATATCCCCCCCCCCCCCGCTTCCCCCCTCCGGGATTATTTATCACTTATTATTATTTATCACTTATTATTTATTAGCCATTACATGTACAAATACACCCATGCCTTTTAATGCCCTTTAATGGGTAATATGTAAATTGTAATTTAAATTTGTAAACGTTGTAACTTTTAAACTTTAAATTTCAATTTGTAAATTAGAACTCTGTAAATTTAGATTTTAAATTTTAAATTTGTATAGTGTGGTATATATATTTTTTTTTGAGTATCTGTATTGGGCATAATCTTGGAGACGGCAGTAACATTTCACTATAACTGTACATGTACGTTATATGTGACAAATAAAGAAATCTTGAATCTTGAATCTTGTATGGGTAAAGCAGCTTCTTACTGATTTATATAGTTAAATCTGTCATATTCTCTCACTGTTTTTTTATCCTGAAGCAGAGTACATGTGTAATGACTGCAGGAAGATATCAATGAATACATTTAGTATTAAATTAATATATTAATACACAACTAAATGTCTTCCTGTTGGAAGGGAGGAAAACTTCACATTTTGTTTTCGGCATTTGTTTTGTTTGAGGTATTAATTTTGTTTACACAACACTGTATCAACTCACCAGGGGGGCCAGACACCAGAGGTGCAAAGCACCCCTACTGTTATTTTTCAGATTTATTTTTTTCCTTTTCTGTTTCTGTGTTTTACACAGCTGTACAATCTACTGAGATTCACAAATATTCATTCATTCGCAGGTTGGTAACAGGCAATGAGCCGAATCAGACTGTGCTCAATAATACATAGTCCTAAAATCCAACATGGTGTAAAAACTGTGTTCATTAAAAATCTTAAATAAATCATCCTTACTCTGCAGAGACCTGAAACTTTGCATAAATACGTTCATTGGCATAGTGCACATTTATTTCCAATTTATGTAGACTGGTTCAATATATATTTTTAAAATAGCCATGAAGGGTACCAAGATAAAGGCCTGTAAATAATTAAGTAAAAGTTTATTTCTACAGCGCCTTTCAAGAACAAATTAACAAAGTGCTTCACAGAGACATTAAAAAAATAATTAAATAATTAAAAACAGAGCCAAAAAACAAAGACCAAGCAGAGATTTTAACCCTGTCTAACCGTGGCCCACAAAGGGCACTTTCACCTAGTGCCTACTCGTCTTATTTAAGTGTTAATATCTAAAGAAAATATTTAATGCACATCCATGGTTTAAAGTTTGAATTGAAGAATAAGCTTTATCATTCAGAAATTTATTTCAGAATAGTCACATACAGTAAATACATAATACGCATAAAATAAGTAGTCTAATGTATTTAAATACATAAAAAAGAGTATAAAAACACGTGTGTTTTTACATAACCACAGCAACGTATTTCAGCCCTAAGTGCAATAGGTGATCACTGTGGAAGTGTCAACTGTACTGGACTTTGGCGAAATGTAATAAGATAAACTCTTCAGGGTTAACCAGAAAACCGTTGAAACATAATACCAGGTAGGATTTTTTTTCATAAAACATTTTTGAAGATTTTGAAGAATAAAATTAGGTCTCTACTAAACTGAAAGTACAGCGGGTACTAAGCAATGGAAAAACACAGAATTCTTATTTGTACAACTTTTTAAAAATATATTATTGTTCCTATATCAGAAGACGATCTGCAACTTGAGAGAGGTAGGTGTTTTCGCAAGTCGTGACCGTTCTGAGCAACCCTGCATCGGAATTTTTCGGTTTTCTTAAAGCTGTAGTTTATCATTGTAGTTTATTATGATGTGTGGTGAGCATACTGGCGCAAAATAGCTGCCGTTGCATCACCCAGGTGGGTGCTACACATTGGTGGTGGTAGAGGTGAGTTTCCCCCTCATCATTGTAAAGCGCTTTGAGTATCTAGAAAGGCGCTATATAAATGCCATGCATTATTATTATTATTATTATCATTTCAGAGAAACATGACTACTGTAATTTGGTCGGACCCAACTACCACTAGGGGCAAAGTTACATACATAATTCCAGTCTGTATCTATAAGGCGAGTCTTTTCCTGTATTGTTCACATTTTTATATGATATTGATAATGCCAAGACAAATTAAGAAAAATATAAAGCTAAGGAAACCTCACTAACTTTATTAGTAACTAACTTTTACATTAATTAATTTGTATTTATTCACAAGAAATCCTTACCCCACTTCAATGTTCAAGATTGTTTGCCTTTCCTACTGTCTATTTTTTTATAGCTCTACATTACTGAGCAAACAGGCAATCAAAAAAAAAAAAAGATTCTCTGTTGTCAAAGATAAATATTCAAAGAGCAAATGACAGCTCTAACCTCTCTAAAGTAGCCAACAAACTCCGGTATACCTTCAGCACTATAATAATGTTTCACAACATTATGAAACAAGAAGAAAATATATAATGGCAGCACAACATGAGTCACCGTAGTGTTATGAACCTCCTTATGATGGTCTTGGTTTGGTAAAAGTACTTATTGTATCTGCTTAAAAAAGAAGCATAGCAAACATAATTTGATACATAATTTGCGGTGAAACATGAATGGGTGTTGTGAAAAAGGCTTCCACATACAGCACTCATGTTCAGAATCATGTAACTAATTCCTCCGAGTTTATTTCGATGAAAGATGGAATAAAATGCTTTTCAATGCAGTGTTTGATTATGTGGTTGGATTCCCAGAAACAGGAAACCAGTATATTGTATATAATATGGCTTTTTCTATTGAGCCCATAGTGATCCTTTTGCATCAATGTTATTGAATGAAATGCAGGCTAGAAGCAATTATAATTAAAATCCACATTATTGATTGAGCTATTTTTTTGAAAAAATAATAAAAGAAATTGAGTTGATGCTAAATTAATTTGTTGCAAAATTTGAAACAAACAATATCAATACAATTTGATTCATGTAAATTGAAAGACATGACATCAATATCTTGGTGAAAGAAGTGTCTTCTCATCCATTGTCCATCCCACTGCTTGCAACTTGGTTCACATAATCTATGGACTAGGCATATTAGCAAGGCACAATTCTGTCAGTCACATGCAGACTGCATACAGATTACATACAGAAGTTGCATCATCCAAGAAAAGTACAGCTGTGTGTATGAGCTTGAAAAACAATATATACAGTATATATATACAGTCGCGGCCACTATTATTGGCACCCCCTGTAAAGATGAGCAAAAAGGGTTATAAAAAATTCACCGTTTGGTGAAATAGCTTAATCTCACACTGAAAAAACAAGAAGAATCCAACCTTTAATTGACGTTAATTTATTATGAGAAAAAAAAATCCCACATCAAGAAATAATTATTTTTAACAAAACCACATTGGCCACAATTATTGGCACCCCTGCATTTATATATAGAATAAAGTAATAATTTTTAATATTTGGTCACATATCCTTTGCATGCCATGACTTCCTGATGTCTGTGACCCAACAACATCAAAAGACTCTTGATATCTTATTTTCTGGTACTCTTACAAGCGATATTATAACATCTCTGCATTTGAATGGATCTCTATGGGAATTGGGGGGTGGGACTAGATTTAGCTGTAGATTATGCTGGAACAGTATGGAATACATGGTTGGTAAAATGGCTGTAAGTCAACAAGGGTCTGAGGTATCAAACAAGCCTTAAACAATCACTCTGCTGCCAGATATGCAGTAGATATGGATGGATCACTTTAAGGGTTGTTTCTCCTGACAAATTTTCCTATTGAACTCTATGGAAAAATAAGTCAGGAGAAGAAACCCTTCAAGTTATTCATCCATATCTACTGCATATCTGGCAACAGAGTGATGGATTAAAGCTTGTTTGATACGTCAGACCCTTGATGACTTACAGCCATTTAGCCAACCATGTGTTCCATACTGTTCCAGTGTAATTTACAGCTAAATCTAGACCCACCCCCCAATTCCCATAGAGATCCATTCAAATGCAGAGATGTTATAGTATCGCTTGTAAGAGTACCAGAAAATAAGATATCAAGGGCTCTATTTTAATAAACCAAACGCAATGGTGAACGCAAGAGTAATCGCTTGGCGGTATCGCTCTGAGGGCGTGTCGGCGAGAAATTTGGTAATTTAATGACGGCAATCTTGGCGCACCTTATGGCGGTATTGCTAAAAGGCTGGATTTAAATGTCCAAGGTGTGTCTCTATGGTAGCCAATCAAATTGTTGTTCTCATGCTTTAAAAAAATCCAGTTGGAACGCAATCGCTCCATGCAATTTCATAATGAGCAACCCAAACGCACTGGACCGTCAACGACAAGAGCGATTTTCCGCACAGGAATCAGACATACTTGCAACAGAAGTACAGGCTAGGACTGTAGTAATTTATGGATCACAATCCACACCACCTCGTCTCCCAGAAGTTCGGAAGGCACGGGAGGAGGTGGCGAATGCATTAATTAGCCTACATTAGGTGATGTAGGCATAATTATGATTCAAATGGTAGGCTTATGATTCAACTGTGTCAATGTGTAATTTATATATTATAGGCTATTGGCCTACATGATCGCAAGTTTCTTGTAAGCTGTCCTGTTTTATTCTAGTAGTTTAAATTAAAATTAATTAATAATAATTATAGGCTATTTGTTCATTAAATGGAAGTGTAATGTTGGCATCACCTATAGACACTACATAGAACTACATGACTAATAAGTTACCAAATTCTCAGAGTCTATTGCGTTTCCGCTAAGAGGTGGTTCCAGCTGATCATAACGCAATGGGTTTTCGTTGGTTCAAATTGTCACTGAGCCGAAAGTATTTTAGAACACGCCCCAGACAGCGCCACCCATCCCACTGCAGCGCAAGCGAAAGGATGTTATGTTGAGAATTTGTTGATCCTAGCGGTATTGCTGAGAAACGCCAGAGCGCCAGTTTTAAGACGTTGATGCTGTCAACAAGCTTGCGTTTGACTATACCGTCCCCTTGCGCTGGTTTGAAAATAGAGCCCCAAGAGTCTTTTGATGTTGTTGGGTCACAGACATCAGGAAGTCATGGCATGCAAAGGATATGTGACCAAATATTAAAAATTATTACTTTATTCTATATATAAATGCAGAGGTGCCAATAATTGTGGCCAATGTGGTTTTGTTAATAATAATAATTTCTTGATGTGGGATTTTTTTTTCTCATAATAAATTAACGTCAATTAAAGGTTGGATTCTTCTTGTTTTTTCAGTGTGAGATTAAGCTAATTCACCAAACGGTGAATTTTTTATAACCCTTTTTGCTCATCTTTACAGGGGGTGCCAATAATAGTGGCCGCGACTGTATATATATATATATATATATATATATATATATACGTATATACAGATCCTTTCCATAAAATTAGAATATCATGGAAAAGTTTTTTTTTTCCATAATTCCATTCAAAAAGTGAAACTTTCATAGATTATAGATTCATTACACACAAAGTGAAATATTTCTAGCCTTTGTTTGTTTAATTTTTCATAATTTTGGCTTACAGCTCCAGAAAACCCCCAAAACAGTATTTCAAGAAATTAGAATAGTGTGTCAAAAATCAGCATTTACTTCAGTTATTTCAGAGAATGAATGTTTTAGACTGAGTGTCACACTCTAATCATCTAATTTACTCAAAACACCAGCAAAGTTTTTCTACAGGAGTGTCGTTAAATTGGACAGGTATCTCAGTTTGGTTCAGTATGGGGAAGACTGCAGACTTGACAATTGGCCAGAAGACCATCATTGACACCCTCCAGAAGATGGGTAAGCCACAAAAGGTCATCGCTAAGGAGGCTGGCTGTTCACAGAGTGCAGTGTCCAAGCATATCAATAGAAAGTTTAGTGGAAGGGAAAAATGTGGCAGGAGAAGATGCACAAGCAAAATAGATGACCGTAGGCTTCAGCGGATTGTCAAGCAAAGACGATTCCAAAATTTGGCGGAGATGCAGAGGGAGTGGACTGAGGCTGGAGTCAGTGCTTCAAAAACCACCACGTACAGAGTGTGACACTCAGTCTAAAACATTCATTCTCTGAAATAACTGAAGTAAATGCTGATTTTCGACACACTATTCTAATTTCTTGAAATACTGTTTTGGGGGTTTTCTGGAGCTGTAAGCCAAAATTATGAAAAATGAAACAAATAAAGGTGAGAAATATTTCACTTTGTGTGTAATGAATCTATAATCTATGAAAGTTTCACTTTTAGAATGGAATTATGGAAAAAAAAAAACTTTTCCATGATATTCTAATTTTTTGGAAAGGATCTGTATATATAATTTTCTTACATGGAGTGATACTTTTCTGCTACCCCAATGATAAGGCCTGTTCTGTTACGTATCTGTGTACGGGACGAACCCAAGTGCAACGACCAGGAGACAGAATTTCACAAAAGATGGTGTTTAATAAATTAAGTGTTGGGGTAGTCCCAACACTGTACAGGAAAGGCAACACACACACAGAATTAGGAGATCTTGCGCCTGGAAGCCCGGGGCGGGCTGCTCCAAGCCGGAGCTGGACTGGAGGTTCTGGAACGGGCTGTTCCAAACCGGAACTGGACTGGACTGGAACTGGACCGGGTGGTCCACACGGGAAACAGGTACTGGAACGGAATTGTCCCAAACCGGAACTGGACTGGACTGAACTGGACCGGGAGGTCCACACGGGTACAGGTACTGGAACGGAATGTTCCAAACCGAAACTGGACTGGACTGGACTGGACCGGGAGGTCCACACGGGTACAGGTACTGGAACGGAATGTTCCAAACCGGAACTGGACTTGAGCGAGTGCCTGTAACACTCACGCCGGGACTGGACTGGAACTGGCAGGGGAGCGACTCACTACGGCAGGGCAGGACTGGACCGGGCTGACTGCACCGGTATAGAAAAACAAAAACAGAGGAGGGTTAGTGCAAGGGAAGGCACGGGAAAGACCGGGAGGTTCTCACGGAGGTGAAGGGTTTGGAAGTCGGGAGGTTTTGCGGAAGCACGGCAGGGCAGAGTGGTGTGGCGTAGCTGCGGTAGGTCCGGAGGTAGCTGACCGTCTCCAGAGCTCCAGGAGCCGGCGCCGAAGAACTGGGTGGTTTCCTCGGTCGGACAGGAACAACTGGAGGGTAGCCAGGTAGCGAATCACCCCGGAGCCTACACGCGCTGGAGGTGGAGGTACCGCAACACACACAAACAAACACGGGGAAAACAAACACTGCCACGGGAGATAGGGAGCAGGGTTGGATGGAGGAGAAGGGAAACAAGTTAGCAAACACAATAATGACAGGAATTGTGCGGGAGGTAAACTACCAGACTGTAGTTTGCAAGGGACTATACGCTGTACGGGAAACACATTCCACAAACACGCGAATAGTTTACACGGGGAGACCAGTTAACGAGTCAAGCACTACACCAAGTGATGATAGTTAACGAACTGGCGCCGACTGGCAGCCAGCCGAAAGACTATATAGGGCTAACTAATGTGACAAAATACGAAACAGGTGTGAACATAAACTGGGAGTGATTACAAGACACCAGGTGAGAAAATGCATGCAACGAGGGGGAGGGAGTGAAAGGCGGAAGTAAACCAAAACAACCAGACGAACAAGACAGGGAAGGACATGCCTAGTCCGCGGCAGAGGGGAAAACACGGACAAAGGGATCCAACATGACACGGAGGGAAAACAGGAAAACACGGAAAACGGACAGGAAGGGAGCGGAACATTACAGTACCCCCCCCCTCAACGTACGCCACCTGGCGTACCTGGCGACCTGGTCTTGAATGGGAAGCGACTGTGGAAATCCTGGATTAAAGTTTGATCCAGGATGAGGCCCTTGTGGAGCCATGACCGCTCCTCAGGGCCATACCCCTCCCAGTCCACGAGGTATTGGAAGCCCCGACCCTTACGGCGGATGTCAATGATGCGGTCCACCGTATAGGCCGGGGCGTTGTTGATGACCCGGACAGGAGGAGGAGGGAGGGTAGGGGCACTGAGGGGGCTGGAGGCGACAGGCTTGACTTGGGAGACATGAAAAACGGGGTAAACTTTGAGGGAGGCAGGGAGGGAGAGCTTGACAGAAACAGGGTTAACAAGACGTACAACAGGGAAGGGACCAATGAACCGGGGCCGAAGTTTTTTAGAGGAGGAGGGAAGGGAAATGTTAGACGTGGACAACCAGACCTGCTGACCGGCCCTGTATTTGGGGGCTGCGGTCCTGTGCAGGTCCGCCAGACGCTGGGACCGGGAATTGGAACGTAGGAGTGCGGTGCGTGTAAGCCTCCAAATGCGCTTGCATTTGAGGATGTGGGCCCTGACAGAGGGGACTGCTACCTCGGCCTCCTGGACCGACAGGAGAGGGGGTTGGTACCCTAACGAACACTCGAAAGGGGATAACCCGGTGGAGGTACTCTTAAGGGAGTTGTGAGAGTACTCCACCCAGGGAAGGAAACGGCTCCAGGAGGCGGGGTTGCGAGCCGTGACGCACCGCAGGGCGGCCCCCAGGTCCTGGTTCGCCCTCTCTGCCTGGCCGTTCGACTGGGGATGGAAGCCAGACGAAAGACTGGCCGAGGCCCCCAGGGCTACACAGAACGCCTTCCAGACCTGGGAGGAGAATTGGGGCCCACGATCCGACACGATATCGGAAGGGATCCCGTGCAGCCTGACCACATGTACCACCAGGAGCTCCGCCGTTTCGAGGGCGGACGGGAGCTTGGGGAGGGGAATAAAGTGAGCCGCCTTGGAGAACCGATCCACAATTGTCAAAATGACAGAGTTGCCATCTGACAACGGCAGACCGGTTACGAAGTCCACCCCAATGTGGCTCCAAGGACGGCCCGGGACAGGGAGGGGAAGGAGATGACCAGAGGGAGGCTGGTGGGAAGCCTTGCTCCTGGCGCATACAGAGCAGGCCAGAACAAAGGCACGGGTATCCTCCTTGAGGGTGGGCCACCAAAAGCTCCTCCTGACGAGGGCGGTCGTCCTGGCAACACCTGGGTGACACGCCAGGCAGGAGGCGTGAACCCACTCAAGGACCTGGGAGCGGACGGAGTCGGGAACAAACAGGGCAGGGTTAGGGTTATTACGGGGGTCAGGGTGGGAGGTCTGGGCGGACCTCACGATTTCCTCAATCCTCCAGGAGACCGCAGCCACCATACAGGACGCTGGGAGAATGGTTTCGGGGTCAGCAGGACTGGAGGGAAGGGAAAACACACGGGATAAGGCATCTGCCTTAATATTGCGGGAACCGGGGCGATAGGACAAAGAAAAATTAAACCGGGCAAAGAAAAGTGACCACCTAGCCTGTCTGGCATTCAGCCTCTTGGCAGATCTTAAATAAATTAAATTTTGGTGGTCAGTCAAAACAACAAAGGGGGTACCTGCCCCCTCCAGCCAGTGGCGCCACTCCTCAAGAGCCAGCTTAATGGCAAGAAGTTCCCGATCCCCGACATCATAATTCTGCTCAGCGGAGGACAGCCTCCGGGAGAAAAAGGCACAGGGATGGAGCTTGTTGTCTAAGGCGGCACGTTGGGACAGAATGGCCCCCACGCCGGTGTCGGAGGCGTCCACCTCGATCGTAAACTGACGGGAGGGATCAGGGTGGCAAAGGATAGGGGCTGAGGAAAACCGCGTTTTGAGTTGCTCAAAAGCACGCTGAGCTTCGGGATTCCAACAGAAAGAAAAAGTGGTGGAGGTAAGTTTTGTAAGGGGGGCAGCAATGACACTGTAATTTCGGATAAAACGACGATAAAAATTAGCAAAACCAAGGAACTGTTGTAGCAGCTTACGAGAGGTGGGTTGGGGCCATTCCGTCACCGCCTTGACTTTGACCGGATCCGCCCGGATACTGCCCTCCTCGATAATAAAGCCGAGGAACGGGACTGAAGAGACGTGGAATGAGCATTTCTCCGCCTTCACGAAGAGCTGGTTCTCGAGGAGCCGCTGGAGAACCTCCCGGACATGGAGAATGTGCTCCTGAGGGGACTTGGAAAAAATTAAAATGTCGTCAATGTAAACGAAAACAGTCTTACCCAACAGGTCTCGCAGGACATCATTAACCATGCCCTGGAAGACTGCCGGGGCGTTAGTAAGGCCGAAAGGGACCACCAGGTACTCATAGTGGCCCAACGGGGTATTGAAGGCAGTCTTCCACTCATCCCCCTCCCGTATGCGCACCAGGTGGTACGCATTACGGAGGTCGAGTTTAGTAAAAATGACGGCCTGCGAGAGGGGTTCAAAAGCAGTGTTAATGAGGGGGAGAGGATACTTGTTGCGGATAGTGATGGAATTGAGTCCCCGGTAGTCGATGCAGGGCCGTAGTGAGCCGTCCTTTTTCCCCACGAAAAAGAACCCAGCACCAACCGGAGAAGAGGAGGGACGGATGATGCCCGAGGCGAGGGACTCATGGATATATTCCTCCATGGCGAGTTTCTCTGGTCCCGACAGACTGTAGAGACGGCCGGACGGAAGTTTGGCTCCCGCCAGCAGATCGATACAACAGTCGTACGGGCGATGAGGAGGTAGGGACAGAGCACGTGCTTTCGAGAAGGTGCGACTGAGGTCGTGATACTGTTTGGGAACGGTGGACATATCGGGTTCGGGTAGGTTGGTGCTGGGATTCTTGGACCCCGGAGGGGGAAGCGCGGAGCGGAGACAGCTAGCCAGGCAGTGGCCACTCCACGCCAGGATGCGTCCGCCCTGCCAGTCAATGTGTGGGTTATGGAGACGGAGCCAGGTTTGACCTAAAACTATGGTTGACTGTGTGGAGTTGATGAGGAGGAGTTGAATGCTCTCCCGGTGATTGCCAGAGAGGACAAGCTGTAAGGACACGGTGGAGTGGGTCACTAATCCCAAGCTCCGACCGTCTAAGGCGAAGGCAGTAATGGGTGATGGAAGAAGCTCCGTGGGTATGCCGGCCCTCTGGGCGAAGGTGGTGTCCATAAAGTTGGCGTCGGCTCCAGAGTCGATGAGAGCCGACGAAACTAAGGACTTGTCGCTCCACAGGAGAGTGGCCTTGAAGACTAGGCGATTCTGGGCTGCATGGCAGGGTATGATAGGGCTCGTCAGTACGCCTAGTTTACCTGGCGAGCCTATTCTTTTGGGCGGATTGGACACGAGGCGATCTGATGGCCAGGTTTGCCACAGTAGAAGCAAGACCTGGATCGCTGACGGCGTTGGCGCTCCGCAGAGTTGACCGCAACTCTGCCCAGTTGCATGGGCTCCTCTTCGGAGACCCCAGACGCCGCCCTGAATCCAGAAGCAGATGGGTGAGAGCGTATCTGAGGAAGGTGACCGGGATTCCCCCCACGCTCACGGGCCCGGATACGAAGACGGTTGTCGACTGCTATGGCCAGGCTAATAAGGCTATTGAGGGAGGTGGATTCCTCACGGGTGGCTAGTTGGTCTTTGAGCTCCTCGCTGAGTGCCTGGCGGAAAGCCCCCTGAAGGGCGGTGTCGTTCCATCCAGACTCCGCGGCGAGGGTACGGAATTGGATGGCCATCTCTGCGACGCTGCGACCCCCCTGACGGACTTGAAGTAGGCGCTGAGTTGCATCTCGCCCACAGGTAGGGTGGTCAAACACGCGCCGCATCTCGGCGGTGAAGGCAGCGAAGTTGTTGCAGAGCGCGGCTTGGCTATCCCAGATGGATGTAGCCCACTCCAGGGCACCTCCTCCCAGGCTGCTCATGATGAACGCGATCTTACATGGGTCGGAGGCGAAGGAGGAGGGCTGCATCCGGAAGACAATGTCGCATTTCATCAGAAATTCGCGACATTTCCCCAATTCCCCGCGGAATAGCTCAGGATGTTGAACGCGAGGCTCCCGAAATGAAGCGGACACAGGAGGGTCCGCCGGGGGGTCCGGAGCGGGCGGTGTAGGGCCCACTGGAATACGCGGAAGCGGCTGGTGAAGAGACAGCTGAGTAACTTGTTCCGTGATGCCCCTCAGTACTTCCAACACGTCGTCCAGACGACGGCCCTGTTGGTCGCTGACCGCAGTTTGGCAGGAGAAGGCGTGCCGAATCTGCTCCAGGTCGGCTGGGTCCATGTTTTTGGCCAGTTCGTTCTGTTACGTATCTGTGTACGGGACGAACCCAAGTGCAACGACCAGGAGACAGAATTTCACAAAAGATGGTGTTTAATAAATTAAGTGTTGGGGTAGTCCCAACACTGTACAGGAAAGGCAACACACACACAGAATTAGGAGATCTTGCGCCTGGAAGCCCGGGGCGGGCTGCTCCAAGCCGGAGCTGGACTGGAGGTTCTGGAACGGGCTGTTCCAAACCGGAACTGGACTGGACTGGAACTGGACCGGGTGGTCCACACGGGAAACAGGTACTGGAACGGAATTGTCCCAAACCGGAACTGGACTGGACTGAACTGGACCGGGAGGTCCACACGGGTACAGGTACTGGAACGGAATGTTCCAAACCGAAACTGGACTGGACTGGACTGGACCGGGAGGTCCACACGGGTACAGGTACTGGAACGGAATGTTCCAAACCGGAACTGGACTTGAGCGAGTGCCTGTAACACTCACGCCGGGACTGGACTGGAACTGGCAGGGGAGCGACTCACTACGGCAGGGCAGGACTGGACCGGGCTGACTGCACCGGTATAGAAAAACAAAAACAGAGGAGGGTTAGTGCAAGGGAAGGCACGGGAAAGACCGGGAGGTTCTCACGGAGGTGAAGGGTTTGGAAGTCGGGAGGTTTTGCGGAAGCACGGCAGGGCAGAGTGGTGTGGCGTAGCTGCGGTAGGTCCGGAGGTAGCTGACCGTCTCCAGAGCTCCAGGAGCCGGCGCCGAAGAACTGGGTGGTTTCCTCGGTCGGACAGGAACAACTGGAGGGTAGCCAGGTAGCGAATCACCCCGGAGCCTACACGCGCTGGAGGTGGAGGTACCGCAACACACACAAACAAACACGGGGAAAACAAACACTGCCACGGGAGATAGGGAGCAGGGTTGGATGGAGGAGAAGGGAAACAAGTTAGCAAACACAATAATGACAGGAATTGTGCGGGAGGTAAACTACCAGACTGTAGTTTGCAAGGGACTATACGCTGTACGGGAAACACATTCCACAAACACGCGAATAGTTTACACGGGGAGACCAGTTAACGAGTCAAGCACTACACCAAGTGATGATAGTTAACGAACTGGCGCCGACTGGCAGCCAGCCGAAAGACTATATAGGGCTAACTAATGTGACAAAATACGAAACAGGTGTGAACATAAACTGGGAGTGATTACAAGACACCAGGTGAGAAAATGCATGCAACGAGGGGGAGGGAGTGAAAGGCGGAAGTAAACCAAAACAACCAGACGAACAAGACAGGGAAGGACATGCCTAGTCCGCGGCAGAGGGGAAAACACGGACAAAGGGATCCAACATGACACGGAGGGAAAACAGGAAAACACGGAAAACGGACAGGAAGGGAGCGGAACATTACATGTTCACCAAAAAGCCAACCAGTCATACTAAAGATGACGGGCCAGACTTGACGTGACTTGACTATATTTCAGTTTTCCATCGTTGAAGGCCAAGATCGAACAAAACCACAAGCTTCCACCTTGGCAATTATTGCTACATGCAGTAGTGTAGTGGAGGGTATACGCAGTAAACCCACTTCTTTCTTAGTGTGCAGAGAGTATACTCACTTCTTAATCCCCACTGGTACACGTATCAATTAGTAGCTATTGATTTGCTAAATTAGAGTATACTGGCTATGTCACACATTTTGAAAGACGCAATGCAGCGTCACAATGCTGGACTTTCTTGTGTGCTCTCTGGGCTGAGTCACCAACCGCCTACAGTTTTCTTATCCTTCCAGCTATGAAAGACAGGATACATAACCACAAGGGTGGCGTGGCCTGTGTAAGTTTCTTTCTTCAGAATTACAGCTGTTACATCACACTCTGAGGAATAATAACGGACTCCTTCCGACACAAAAATGAATCAGCTCGAATTCATAACCTGTCACACCCACAAATGGTTTTAGTCGTGGGGAAAATTTTTAATTTTTTTCTTAAACATCGTCAAAAAAAAGGAATAGTCTTTAAATATGAATCAATTATTCTACACATCAGTGAAACACTGTGTGCTTCTGTGGTCTGAGCTGGACAATACACATTGCATGTCTTTAGCTCTACAGGTCTGAAAAATAAGGCAGAACTTGAGATGGTTACTGGTAACTGAATTAGGATTCAATGAAACACAAGTGTTCATCACTGATACACACGGACAGTGCTGTCAGTTATGCATTGAATTCTGTTTTGCAGTAGTCATGGCATTAACATTTTGTTCTGTGCGAAAGGATTACCATTTTAAAATGCAGTGACCAAGATGTTTGCTCTTCTGATTTGTCTTATTTAAGCACAGAGTTCACAACACATAAAAGAGCAGCTAAATGTTTCCATATGTAGTTCACAATAAAATATTTCACAAATACAGTTTTAATAGACTTTATATATGCTATATACAGTCAAGCCGGAAAGTCTGCACACCCCTTTCACCTTCTCCACGTTTTATTATGTTACAGACTTATACTACAATAGATTGAGTTCATTTTTTGCCTCAAACATCTACACACAATAGCCAATAATGACAAAGTGAAAACAGGTTTTTAGAAAATATGCAATTTTATTTTACTGACAAAAATAGGTTATTTAGGGGTTACATATCTGTACACACCCTTAGCCTAATACTTGGTTGCTGCACCTTTGGCAGCGATTACAGCTTCAAGGTGTCTTGGGAAAGAAGCTACGAGCTTGGCACACTTGTTTCTGGACATTTTTGCCCATTCCTCTTGGCATATCCTTGCAAGCTCCGTCAAGTTGGATGGGGAGCGTCGGTACACAGCCATTTTCAGCTCTTTCCACAGATGTTCAATTGGATTCAGGTCTGGGCTCTGGCTGGGCCACTCAAGGACATGCACAGACTTTCTCCGAAGCCACTCCTTTGTTCTCTTGGCTGTGTGCTTCGGGTCGTTGTCATGTTGGAAGGTAAACCTTCGCCCCAGTCTGAGGTCCAGAGCGCTCTGGAGCAGGTTTTCTTCAAGGATCTCGGTGTACTTAGCTGCATTCATCTTTCCCTCTATTAGGACTAGTCACCCCGTCCCCGCTGCTGAAAAACATCCCCACATCATGATGCTGCCACCGCCATGCTTCACTGTAGGGATGGTATTAGCCAGGTGATGAGCGGTGCCTGGTTTCCTCCAGACGGGACGCTTGGTATTCAGGCCAAAACGTTCAATTTTGGTTTCATCAGACCAGAGAATCTTGATTCTCATGGTTTGAGAGTCCTCTAGGTGCCTTTTGGCAAACTCCAAGCGGGCTGTGATGTGCCTTTTACTAAGGAGGGGCTTTCGTCTGGCCACTCTACCATAAAGGCCTGATTGGTGGAGTGCTGCCTGGATGGTTGATCTTCTGAAAGGTTCTCCCATCTCCACAAGGATACGCTGGAGCTCTGTCAGAGTGACCCTCGGGTTCCTGCTCACCTCCCTGGCCAAGGCCCGTCTTCCCCGATTGCTCAGTTTGGCCGGGCGGCCAGGTCTAGGAAGATTCTTGGTGGTTCCAAACTTCTTCCATTTACGAATGATGGTGGCCACTGTGCTCTTTGGGACCTGTAAAGCTGCAGAGATTTTTCCGTACCCTTCTCCAGATCTATGCCTTGACACAATCCTGTTTCTGAGGTCTGCAGATAATTCCTTTGACCCCATGGCTTGGAGTTTGCTCTGACATGCACTGTCAACTGTGGAACCTTATATAGGCAGGTGTTGGCAATCCCCAATCATGTCCAATCAATTGAATTTATCACAGGTGGACTCCAATTAAGTTGTAGAAACATCTCAAGCAGTATCAGTGGAAACAAAATGCACCTCAGCTCACTTTTGGGTGTCATATCAAAGGGTGTGCACACTTGTGTACATATGATATTTTACATTTTGATTTTTAATAAATTAGCACAAATGTCTAAAAACCTGTTTTCACTTTGTCACTATTTTGTGTAGAATTTTGAGACACAAAATTAACTCAATGTATTGTAGAATATGTCTGTAACGTAATAAAACGTGGAGAAGGTGAAAGGGGTGTGCAGACTTTCCGGCTTGACTGTATATTGCTAAACACAATTATAAAGTCACAGAAAAGCCGAAAGCACTCAGCAAATGCCTCAAATGAATGAAAATAGTTTACGAATCCATTCATACAGATACAGATATAGTATATTATTATATTTATAATTACATAGAGCAGGCACTAAAGACAAAAAGTTACCCAGTTGGCAATTTCATTAGCCAACCTTTCCCCGTTTTTGCAACTACTATATACCGCTACAGTTTTGTTGCAGTTTTAAATAAAAATTAACAATAGGTATAAAACATATGAGATATGGAAAGATACAGGACTCAAAAAAATGTTTCTCATTTTAATTATGAAAGATATTTTAAAAACCAGTAATGAGAATCACTCCTGATCTATCTTAACAAGGTGAGAAACCTGACTTTAATTCAAATGCACTGTAAACCATACGACTGTAAATCTACAACTGTTTTGCTGAGAACCTAAGTGCAAAAAGCATCTTGACCTTTTGGTCATATGAAATACCTCTGGCAATTGCCGCAACGCACCTCTTAGCCCCACATTGAGACTAAATTATTATAGGAATATGACTGTAGCACGCAATTCAATTCATCCAGGAATGTGTTTTTAGAGAAAATAATTCATGTTGTACTACGGTATCTACAATTAAGGCTTTGAGACAGTCTGAATGCATGACTGTGACAAAAATTTTGAAAGCTCAACGTGAAGCAAAATTACTGCTGACAGACACATTATGCATCAGACATACAAATTTTGACATTTAGCAGGTTTTAAACACTGCCTGGTCCAAAAAAAAAGTTGCGCACTCTAATATTTAGTTGGATCACCTTTAGCTTTGATTACGGCGTCCATTCGTCATGGCATTGTTTCGACAACCTTATGCAATGTCACAACATTTATTTCCGTCCAGAGTTGCATTCATTTTTGGCCGAGATCTTGTATTGACGACGGGAGAGTCAAAGCACTTTCTCCAGCACATCCCAAAGACTTTCAATGGGGTTAAGGTCAGGACTCTGGTGGCCAATTCATGTGTGAAAATGATTTCTCATGCTCCCTGAACCACTCTTTCACAATTTGAGCCCGATGAATCTTGGCATTGTCGTCCTGGAATATGCCCATTGATGGGATAACCTGGGCATTCAGTACATTCAGGTACTCAGCTGACTTCATTTTATTGCTGCATAATGTTGCTGAGCCTAGATCTGACCAATTGAAGCAACCCCAGATCATAACACCGCCTCCAGAGGCTTGTACAATGGCCACTATGCATGACGGGTGCAACGGCGACTTTCTTTTTGGCCAGGCTGTGTATAAAAGCAACAAATATATTTTAGTGTGAATTAAAATTAAAATTCAACATCCACCCTGAATCAAGGTTGATAATGTCCAATATGGATCAGTTTCATGGAGATGTAACAGAATTTTGAACTAGCTGCACAGTTATCAAAGCAATGTCCACATGTTAGCCACAACCGCTTCTTGCTATGCACTTCACCCCCTCACAGCAGAGCTGCCGTCACCGTCATAGACAGGGGCTCTATGGCTTCATGCAACATGTTCCTTATGAACATAGGTCAAAATACATTTTCAGACATTTTAAGTAGGACAGTTGCAGGCTGCTGACCCCTGCCCCTATGATACAAGCTTGACCTCTAGTGGTAAAATGTCATTACTGCGCCCCTTTCATATGGACAGATAGATAGATTGCCAGACCTTCAGCAAAGCCAAAACTAACAGAAATGCTTACTAATCCAAATATAATACCCTCAAGGCAAAGTAAAATATGTGAAACATAATCTGAATATATTTTAAATCATGTTTTACATTTTTTAAGTATATATTAGGATAAAAATCTATTTGACAAAACATATAAGAACAGGTATAGACAGGAAAACATATTTATTTTTAAATATAGTAAGCAAGTAATTCTAGTGCCCAACCAGTTAGACCAAGTTTTAATCCTCCAGCTTTTCAAATAATTCTCACACTGGCATCTATGCAGAGTTTTATCGGATTAGTTTGGGTCATCCAAAATTGACCCTGCCCTGGAAAAAAACAGATGGGACACGACACACTGCTTACACTGTCTGTCATTACTGTTGTAGCCCAGGCTCTCTGAGGCCTACTTTGTTCACTGTCCCACACAAAACAGCCTAATTTCACTATTCTAGACAAGCAGATCTCAGTCTCTGACCCCACAGCCAGCGCATGCTCCGAAATTGAAGACGTATACTTACAACAGCTGGGGTGCCATTGCCAGTGGAAGTGTAATAACAAGTGCATCGGCCCGAGAAGCAGTGGAGAAGAACTTAGAATCGCACTCTGTATGTCTGTCTGTCTGAGAGAGTGTGTGTGCGGTGTGAGTGTGAGCAAGTGTGCATGCTGCCAGTTCAAGGCTCTCGGGGAGAGACACTTCTCTCCAAAAGGTTCTTGCTATTTATTGACCGTTGTCTTGCCTTTTCTCGTCTTGTGCGACTGTCAACTCTTCCTTTTCACACTTGCCTTCACACCGTTCACAACCTCGCCTGTGGACTCTATGTTTCCCTTATAGGTGGGGCATAGAAAGCTGCAGCTCTGACTGACTGTAGCCTGCACCAGCGTATGTGTGAACACCCTCAACTGAATGTGTTGCAAACAGTAAATGGTGGCATTTACTGCTGAAGAGGCAACAAGCTTTGGATGGCCTAATCAGTGCTCGACCAGTGTTTTCCACAAATCACATTTTTTGACCTGAAAAAAAAATCTGAGATTTTTCACTACAGCACAAGTATAGCACTGAACCCTCAATAATGGGCCCTCATGCCCCCAGCATTGGTTATTCTCTCATGCAATTCTCTACAGTCTCCATAGACACTCTCTAAAGTGGTGCCTGCCTCTAAACCCACAATGTGTATGCTCGACCCACTCCCTACTAAACTCTTCAAAGACGTCTTTCTATCACTCAGGACCTCAGTTCTTACCACAAATAATACTTCTCTCTCAACTGGTTGGTTCCATCATCATTCAAATCTGCAATAATTGTTAAACCAATTCTCAAAAAAAAACTAGAGGCCCATTTTGAATCTTCCTTTTGTCAAAATTACTCAAAAGAGTTGTCGCTAACCAGCTCACGGAGCACATGTCCAACCATAATCTCTTTGAAATGTTCAGCTTTAGATCATCTCACTCTCCTGGAAACTGCAAATACTAAAGTTGTGAATGACAAATTCCTTGCAATTGCTGCTAAATCTAAGTGCAGCATTCAACACTGTTGACTATAAGATACTTTTAGAATAAAGTAAAACTACATCAATGTTCAAGGCCAGGCTCTTTCCTGATATGAGTCTTACCAGTTTGAGAACTAAAATAATACTCTGTCTGACCACTGTATACTGAAATATGGTGTCCCACAACGGTCAGTTCTGTGTCCACTTTTTTTTTAATGTATGTGCTTCCATTTGGAAACATGATTAGCAAGCATGGTATCAACTTTCATTGCTATGCTGATGATACCCAATGCCAATTAAACCTAATGATATGTCTCAACTGCTTAACCTTGAAAACTGCCTACTGTCTTTTAAAAAAATGGATGTCCTCTAACTTCCTGCTTCTTAAAGGTATACTATGTAGTTTCATTGTAAACAACTTGTTCTTTGTTTACATAAAACTTTTCTCCCCACAAAACATTGTATGTGTCCTTGTGGCCTAATAAACATGTTGAATGTATTTCCTACCTCATAAGTCATTCGCAAAGTGTTTTTTTGTCAATGTTTTGAATGTTACACTGTTTACATCCCGCCACCATTTTTAAAGCCAGAAACAGCTAAAATGGAGTAAACGTCATGAATGTGCGGTTCCTGCTCATTTGATTGACATGGCCAGGCCATGTGGGCAGGCTTCCAGGTAAACTCTTATTTTAGCTTAGGACCGTAACATGCCTCACGCAAATACGCGAACGTGGAAGCTTAGAAATACGCGAACGTTTTTTTTTTTGCCATGACATTTGTGAAAGACAAGCCAGAGCGTTGCAGCAAGGGACGCTATAGCAGCAGCAACAGTAAACAACTTTCTTGTTCGATCTGTGCTTTCCTCTGGTTTGTCTTTCACAAACGTCATGGCAAAAGGAAAAACTGTTCGCTTAGCTTGAAGCGTCCACGTTCGCGTAGCTATTTGCGTGAGGTATGTTTCTGCCCTTACTCATTAGCAAGATGTTTTCAGCCGAGGAGGTAACAATATCATTATAAAAATAGCGCCCATTGCATTACATTATAGTAATTTAGCAGACGCTTTTATCCAAAGCGACATACAATGAGTGCATACAGAAACGTCATCGAAGTAACTACAGAACAGATAAGACAAAGAACATCCTTCCCATAACGTAGCAGCTATCGATAGCTAAGGCTGTCTATTGTCGTGATGTTTGTTTATTGTTGACAATAGTCTATGTATCATGTTTGACCAAACCTTGATCATATACATAAATGGAGACTACGTTACATGCTCAAAGCATATAAGTTAGTAATCTTAGCTATTGCTCTGTAAATTTGACCACTGTTCATTTTCATAAAATAATTCAAAATCATAATTTTGTAATTCTGCTCGGTTCATTCTGTAGCCATCAACATCCAATGGTCGCAGCCCCAGAGTAAGGGTGAGGGGCAGTCATTACATAAACATTACATTACAGTCATTTAGCAGATGCTTTTATCCAAAGTGACAATCATGTTTGTGGTGGGCGAGGCAGGGCCAGGGGAAGAGGACAGCTTGATCAGAGTGACCATGAGTCAACATCATCATTATCATTTATATTGATAATTATAATTTTTTTAATTGTACTTTTATTTTACATTATTGTTATTTCTAAATCCATAATCACAGAAAAGTTCTTGTTTTCATGTATGGTTACTGTTCATTCGTTTCTAGTCTTTGCTGTTTTGTATTGTTCAGAGTTAGATGTATGTCTTCGACTGTTTTAATGCAGTATGCTTTGACAATACAGATTCAATGTCTTGTCATGCCAATAAAGCGAAGTGAATTGAGTCCACGGTCAGAGAAAATATGTGTGAAACGTCACCACAATACTTGTGCGTCGTCGTGCGCGTCTGAGAATAACACGTGATAAGCAATTTTCAAGGAGCCCTTTTCTCCTACGTGCTCAATATTGCCATCTAGTGTTCTGAAACTACATAGTATACCATTAAAGGAGAAGTTCGGTATTTAGCATGTTAAGCCCTGTTATAAGGTTATTTACGATCATATATAACGGTCCATATCAACATTTTGACAAACTGTGCAGTCGAGATATATTGCTTTTTGCTCATGTCACAGCTAACTTACACAATGGGAACGAGTGGTCACTGGTGTCTTCTTGTTTATTACGTTCTTCTGGGTCACCAGGTCGGGTTTGCTTTGCAGCTAGTACGAACCCTTCAAAAGGATCCATTTTGCTAAATTAGTGTACGTTTATGCAACTGATTCCTTCACTGCGAGCGCACAAGACCGCTAATGAGCAACAGAAAACTACAAACTTTCCGAAACAATTCAGAACTATTTCCGGTTTCCGGCTGCGGATGTGTCTATCTAAACCTCCTTTGGTGTCTATACAAGTCAATGGATTTAATAAAATGATTTTAAAAAAACAGATATGAAGCATACTTTGCGACGATTTTTGTGTCAGAACATCAATGGACACCAGTGACCACTCGGTGAGTTTCCCATCTTTATGGTGTTTTTTGAATTATTTTCTATATGCCCATCCAGATCCATTGTGTAAGTTAGCTGTGACATGAGCAAAAAGCATATATAACGTTACCAAGTCTTTTAATTTTATTCAACATGTATCGGGTCCCACGCATAATACCTTAGACCTTGTTTTTACTCTCGGTTTTTTAAATGTTGTTTCTATTTGTTCCGAGGAGCTGTTTATTACCCACCATAAATGTGTTCTGTTCGATCTGTCTTTTAACTTAGATCCTCTACGGTGTAAATGAGTTACTTGCTCTCGTATACTAAATTGCCTCTCTGCTGAGAAATTTTCAGCAGTTTTTGATCCAAACTCAGTCTTGATCTTGCATACTGATGTCGATCCTTTAGTGCAATCTTTTAATGCGCATTGCTCTTGCGTTCTGTATGAAGTAGCTCCTCCTAAAACCAGATTAGCGCCCCCTGCTAATTCTTCCCCATGGATGAATGACAGTATTCGTTCCGTCAGGCGCGAATGTAGGAAGGTGGAGCGTTTGTGGAAATCCACTAAACTCCTGGTTTACCATCTCTATCTTAAATAACTTTTAACTACTTTTAATAATATGGTTAAGGATGCGAGGGCTACTTACTTTGCAAAGCTTATTTCCTCCAGTAAACGCAACCCTAAAATCTTGTTTGACACTATTAATAATATTGTCACTCCTGCACCTCCTGAGGTGCCCGTCTGGTCAAATGATGATGGTAACAACTTTCTCTCTTTCTCTGTAGAAAAGATTAGTGACATTAGGGCAAATCTCACTCCCTCACCCTCCCTTACCATCTGCCCAACTCGACAAGCAGCTCTGGACTGCTTCTCCCCTATCCCCCTCCAAGACCTCACTGTCCTGGTGGGCAGAATGAAACCCTCTCCCAGCCCCCTAGATATTCTACCAACTCCGCTGTTTAAAAATGTACTTGGGTCTTGCTGCTTACCATTCTCAACAGCTCCCTCCAATCAGGTCATGTCCCTGCCTCTTTTAAGCATGCTATTATTCAGCCTATTTAAAAAAAAAAAACCTTGATCCATCACTCCCCAGAAACTACAGGCCCATATCTAAACTGCTTTCTTTTCCAAAATTTTGGAAAAGGTTGTTGCCAAACAGCTTACAGCTGTCTTGGATGCCCACAATATGCTTGATAAATTCCAGTCTGGTTTCCGTCGGATGCATTCCACTGAAACGGCTCTCCTTAGAGTCTCAAATGACATCATGATGTCTGCAGATGCAGGTGAATGCTCCGTTTTAGTACTGCTAGATCTTAGCGCAGCTTTCGGCACTGTTGGTCATTGCATTTTGATTGATAGGCTTAGAAAGTGGGTGGGTATCACTGGGACGGCCCTGAAATGGTTCTCCTCCTATCTCTTTGAGAGGAGTTTTGCAGTGTCCATTGGCAACTTTATGTCTGCATCTGCTGCTCTGTCCTGTGGTGTGCCACAAGGTTCTGTTTTGGGTCCTATTCTGTTTGCCTTATATATGCTTCCCCTTGGACAGATTATTGGTGGTTTTAGTGGTGTCTCTTATCACTGCTATGCAGATGATATACAACCATATGTCTCTTTTAAGCCAGATAAATCTGACAAATTGATGGTACTACATAATTGTTTAACTTCCATTAAGGAATGGATTGTCAACAATTTCCTGCAGCTTAATGTAGACAAAACCAAGGCTCTCATTATTGCTCCTGACAGCTTGGTGTCAAGGGTTAGTCACTGTATTGGGTCCCTTTCCTTGTCAGTACGGTCTAATCATAGGAATTTAGGTGTCATTTTTGACCAAGCTATGAGCTTCAATCAACATATCAGCTTGTTGACGTTCCTGTTTTTATCAATTGCGAAATATTGCTAAACTCACGTCTGTTGTGTCTCAAGCTGAGATGGAAATGATCATTCATGCTTTAATTTCTTCACGCCTTGACTACTACAATTCTATTTTTACTTGTCTCAGCAAGTCATCCCTGGACCATCTACAAGTGGTCCAGAATGCTGCTGCTAGGCCTCTCACCAAGACCAGCAGTAGGTCCCACATCACACCCGTCTTGGTCTCTTTACACTGGCTTCCCATTAAATTCAAGATTCACTACAAGGTTCTTGTAATCACATACAGAGCCCTGCATGGCCAAGCTCCCATATACATTAGTGACCTACTCCGTCCCTACAACACTACTAGGTGTCTTAGGTCTTCCGATCAAGGCTTCCTGGCTGTCCCTAGGTCAAAGCTAAAAACTAAAGGTGATAGAGCCTTTCTAGTAGTAGCTCTGGAATTCCCTCCCATTAGACCTAAGATCTGCGAGCACTGTTGACACCTTTAAAAAGCAGCTAAAGACTCACCTGTTCAGACTGGCCTTTGTCTAGCTCTCGGTGTGTGTTTCTTGGCCTGTTTTTTTTTTTTTAAAGTGTTTTTATTTCTTCTTTTAGATATTTATTCTTGTGAAGCACCTTGTGACTCTGTTCTTGAAAGGTGCTACATAAATAAACTTTACTTGCTTACTTACTTTACATCTCTGAGTGGATGGCTAGCCATCACCTGAAGCTCAACCCCGACAAGATGGAGCTGCTCTTCATGCCACACAAGAGCTCCCCGCTTCTAGACCTGTCCATCACCGTTGACGGAACCATGGTGACTGCCTCCCGCTCTGCAAGGAACCTGGGGGTGGTCCTGGATGACCAGCTGGACTTCAAAGAACACATCAGGGCGACGGCACAGTCCTGCAGGTTCCTCCTGTACAACATCAGGAGGATTCGGCCGTACCTGACCACCTACTCCACGCAGCTTCTTGTCCAGACCGTGGTCACCTCACGTCTGGACTACTGCAACTCCCTTCTCGCAAGCCTACCAGCCTGGGCCATGCTGCCCCTACAACTGGTCCAGAACGCTGCTGCTCAGCTTGTGTTCAACCTCCCAGTTCTCCCACGTCACCCCCCTGCTGAGGTCACTCCACTGGCTGCTGGTCGCAGCCAGGATCAGGTTTAAAGTTCTGACCCTGGCCTACACTGCAGCCAAAAGGTCAGGCCCCGCCTACCTACAGTACGTAATCCAGCACTACGCTCCTGCTCCACCACTTCGCTCTGCTGCTGCAGGGCGACTTGCACTTCCCTCCCTCCGTGTTAACGGCTCTCGCCCTAGCTCCCCAGTGGTGGAATGAACTCCCCACTCTGCTGCACTCAGACCATGATGGAAAACAGACAGTGTTTTGTGGTCTGAAGATGCACTTTTTCAGACTCCACCTTGACTAAACTACCTATCTAGGGCCAATAGTACTAGCTTCCTGTTTCTTTTGCTTGTTTTCTATTTAACTTGTGTATTTCTTTTTATTTTATAGTTCACAATGTATAGCTGACTGTGTACTATTCTTTCATTATTAGGGATAGCTCCTACATTATGAGAAAGTTGTGCTTTGTCAGATCTGCTTTCAGTATGCACTTATTGTACATCGCTTTGGATAAAAGTGTCTGCCAAATGATTGTAATGTAATGTAATGTAATAACTAAAGTATTTTCTTTGACAAAATATTTTAAATCTAAGTTTGTAATTATTTAATTTATTTTATCAATTATATCAACACAATTTATTTCTGCAGGACATGACATTTTGTTGGTGCTGTCACAGCTGGTTCAATTTAAACTAGTTAAGCTACTTAGCATAAATATTAGACAACTTAGTTTCTCCACCTTAAAGGGGATATATTCTCTTAGTAGTCTATAACTGTAATCAGCTAATACACAGATTCATTTCAGGGTTGAAACCACGATGCAGATACCATCGCAAAAGAATCATGCTAAGAATCATGCTGATCCCTGTGTTTCAATCCCATTTAATAGTAATGACTTTATGAATTTCTTTGATGACAAAATAATAAAAATCAGGGACAAGATTCAAAGTTCTTCTACCACCCCTCATACAGGGTCTGCCCCTCCGTCCACTCAACACCTGGATGCAGAATCTTCAGATGGACGGGTGGCCTATCTGAACTCCTTTGCTCCAATAGATCTCACTGAATTTAATACTATAGTAAATTCCTCAAAATCTTCTACCTGTCTTCTAGACCCTATTCCAACGAAGCTACTGAAGGAGCTACTGCCAGTGATTGGAACACCACTGTTGCATATTGTTAATGCTTCTTTAGCCTCTGGACATATACCACCGACACTCAAACTTGCAGTCATCAAACCCCTTCTTAAAAAGCCAAACTTGGATATAAACGACTTGTCTAACTATAGGCCTATCTCAAACCTTCCGTTCCTCTCTAAAATAATAGAAAAGGCCATTTCAAAACAACTCTGGTCATTTTTGCACCCTAATCAAATATTGGAAGTTTTTCAATCTGGTTTTCGACCCTCTCATAGCACTGAAACAGCCCTAGTCAAAGTATTCAATGACCTACTCCTTGCTTCTGATAGTGGCTATATCTCTGTACTCATGCTTCTGGATTTAAGTGCAGCATTTGACACAGTTGATCACCTCATCCTTCTGGATAGGCTCGAAAATATTGTTGGCCTGCGTGGACGGGCTCTTTCCTGGTTTAGATCATACTTATCTGACCGATATCAATTTGTGCATCTTAACAATGACTCCTCCTATAAATCTAGGGTTAGATATGGAGTACCACAAGGATCTGTCCTTGGGCCTTTGCTCTTCTCTCTATACATGCTTCCCCTGGGACAAATCATTCGTAAACATGGCATTAACTTCCACTGCTATGCAGATGACACCCAGCTGTATCTATCAGTCAAGCCTGATGAAATTGTCCTGCTGTCAAAAATGGAAGCTTGTCTTATAGATATAAAGGAATGGATGACCCATAACTTTCTCTTGCTAAACTCTGATAAGACAGAGGTAATGGTGGTGGGGCCCAAGTCCCTGAGATGCAAACTATCTGGCTATATGCCTAACATTGATGGAATTTCAATCACCTCAAGTGCTGTCATTAAAGATCTTGGTGTTACGTTTGATCCAGATCTAGTATTTGATACATACATTAAAGACATCTCTAGGGTTGCTTTCTATCACTTGAGGAATATCTCAAAAATTCGAAAAATACTGTCCCTACATGATGCTGAAAAGCTAGTCCATGGTTTTGTTACTTCTAGATTAGATTATTGTAATGCTCTTTTGTCTGGATGTACACATTCCTCTCTGAAAGGGCTTCAGCTAATTCAAAATACAGCTGCTCGTATTCTCACGAGAACTAGAAGATTTGAACACATCAGCCCAGTGTTAGCTTCACTTCACTGGTTGCCAGTCAAATTTCGAATAGACTATAAGATTCTATTACTTACCTTTAAAGCCTTACATGGGCTTGCCCCCTTATATTTAAGGGATTTACTTTTCCCTTATAATCCCTCACGAATGCTCCGTTCGCAGGGCGCAGGCCTCCTTGTTATTCCTAAAATAGCTAAAAGTACAATAGGTGGTAGAGCCTTTTCCTATCGTGCTCCTCTCCTATGGAACAAATTGCCTGCTCATGTTCGGGGTGCAGACACTGGACTGAGCGGTCAGTGCTGTCACTGGATCATTATTGGTAGTGTTGTGTTAAGCTCGACCGGTCATGGTCTAGTGGTGACTGTCTCAAGCCTGCCCTCATGGCTGTATTGGCCCCTGCCTCTGTTTAGCCCTTAGCTATGCTGCCATAGCCTTATTCTGCCGGGGTTTCCTTATCGCAGCAGACACCTCTGTCTCTCCTGCTGCGCTTGTTCTGCTACCATCTGAACCCCCTAACAATGTTTTTTTTTTTTTTCCTCTTCCCTGCTCTGGGCACCTGCCCGGAGCTCTAGCCCAAGTTTCCAGAGTTTCCCGTGTCCTTCCCCCGCCCCCCTCCTGGCCCGGAGCTCCAGCCCAAGACCAGCTAGGCGCCCCCCACCTGCCACTGCTGATCTCTACATGATGGAGTCATCTGAATAGAATACCTCCCTATGACATAATCAACCCATAGGCCAGTGGAGGATGGGCATCCCCCCAATAGCCGGGTTCCTCTCGAGATTTCTTCCCATCGGGGAGTTTTTTCTCGCCACAGTATGAGGGTTTTTCTCTCCTACTACAGTTTTTTACCTCTGCTATCTGGGGGCTTAGAGCTGGCTTAGAGCTGGCATTTCCCATTTCCCCTTCCCTCCCCTTTCTGTTCTGTAAAGCGTCTTTGTGACAGTCATCTGTGAAAAGCGCTATATAAATAAAATTGAATTGAATTGAATTGAAAAGACGTTTTCATGAAAGTGTCACTTTCTCATAAGAGTAGGTTAGGCTCTGCATTTTCAAACTGATTCAGTGAAATTATTATTTTTTAGTGGGACAGCCCACACTACTTTTTTTTTTTTTCTTTTACTCAGACTAGGGGTGGGGACCATTTACGGTTTATTGGAATAAAAATAATATACAAAAATAAATAAATAAAAAACTGTTAGCATCACATTGTGTGTGTGACTGTGTGTGTGACTGTGGCACATAGGTTTTAATTTATATTTGCCCACTCATACAGTGAGCACCCTAAGTCCTTGGACAGTGACACAATTTTTGTTATTTTGGTTCAGTACACTTCCGTGCCAAGGCAAAAGGCCTTAACATCATTTTTGGTCGAAAATGAGTTATTGTCATTTTTTGGAACATTAAATAACTACTTTATCATGTGGACAGATATCTTGAGTCAATTGTGTTGTTTTTTCGAGAAAATAGTGGGTTGTCTTTGCCGTAACTTCCAAAAGCGCTACAGAAGCCAAGGCAGAAGGACGTAACATCAGTTAAGGTTCTTTGCCTTTGCTTCACGGCACTCTGAAACGTTCGGGTTAAGTTAAGGTACTTGAAGTGCCTTTGTTTTTGCTGCGCATCAAAGTGGAGTTACTGTTTACCGCGCTGAAGTTACAGTGTTCTACCTTTGTATAATATCTGTCACCGAAGCATTTCTGACACACACAATAGCTTGAATAAAGTGTTAAGCAAATATTGTTGGAGTGGTTGTTTTTACTACAGCTTTTAAGAATGGCCCATTGCTCTCGAGGGAAAATGTTGGTGGATATGGCATTGAAACGCCGACAAGAAGGTAAGAAAGATTACAAGATAGATAGCTAGATAACGTAGATAGATAGATCATCTACTAGTTACAGTTAGCTAGCTAGCTAGCTAGTATAGGTTATAACGTGACAAACAAAACTGCTCCCATATGCGATTAGACCAATGCAAACAAAGCATTGGAAACAAACAATACTTGCCAGCTATAAGTAATCTTAAATGCTTTTTTCGTGTCATGCAGACTGTCAGCCTTTGACAGCCCGACAGTGACAGCCAAACAAACTATTCGCGAGCTAGCGTTACATTAGCTAGCTTAACGTTTAACCCTTCAAGTTATCTATCCATATCTACTGCAAATCTGGCAGCAGAGTGATGGGTTTAAGGCGTGTTTGATACGTCAGACCCTTCATGACTTTAAGGCCATTTAGCCAACCATGTGTTCCATACTGTTCCAGTGTAATTTACAGCTAAATCTAGTCCCACCCCCCAATTCCCACAGAGATCCATTCAAATGCAGAGAGGTTATAGTATCGCTTGTAGGAGTACCAGAAAATAAGATCTCAAGAAAGATTCTTTTGATATTGTTGGGTCACAGACATCAGGAAGTCATGGCATACAAAAGATATGCGACCAAATATTAAAAATTATTACTTTATTCTACATTATGTTAAACTGTCCAATATTTTTTGATGCCCAAAAATGGGGGGGGGGGGGGGGGGCTATGTACTAAAGGTTCTATAATTTCTAAACGGTTCAACCGATATGGATGAACTTACCCTCAAATTAAAGCTGACAGTCTGCACTTCAACCTGATTGTCATGTATCCTTTCAAACTCAAAGTGCTACAGTACAGAACCAAAATAACTAAACGTGCCAATGAATTTTGGTGCTCACTGTATGTCTGCTGCTGTAAAGAGGGCTTTACAATAGGGCAGCACAATAGATTTAGATTGGCCATATATTTTGGGGGGAAGTAATTACTTTCTCTGGTCTCCAGCTCCCCCAAGACCTGACAAGTTCCTTTTCCAGATGGGAGTACTGACACACCGCAGCACCCATAAATCATCTATGGTCAGCAGTGTAGGGAAATGGTTACAGCCCATTGATTGAACACCTTATGAATGAGAGTCAATTTCCTTGTTGGCCAGATCACGACTAAACCTTGCGCAAGCCGTGTCTTAATCTCTAGATAGCAAGGTAAGAGTGTGCCTACAGGCCTGGGCAATGCTATAACTTTACAGCACAGCGCTTTATCCAAATAGACCCAAGCTGAGGCAAAGCAGGAGAAGTGGCGCAACCACACCCCCGGTCTGAAACCTTGCCTGTGCAAACGGCCACCACATTGGTGAGCTGGCATCGCTCCCACGCATCTAGTGCCTCAATGCCAACAGCTCTGATGCAGACGGCCACTGCATCGGTGAGCAGGCATCGCTCCCACGCGTTTGGGGCCACATGTATAAACAGTGCTGAGCAGAAAAATACCCTCAGAAAGCCGTGTATGTGAGTTTCCACGCAGAAATTCAGATGTATAAAATAACATGTGCTGTGCGAATCTGCTTACCTCTGCACACGCTGGACACCATATGTACGCAATGTATGGCGTCAGTGTGATATGCAACAAAACAACAACCTTTTCCAAATAGGAAAATTTAAATGGGACTCTTACTATTTTCTTGATGTTACAATGAGCTATATTGGACAACATGGCCCTGCCCGTTTTTATTTAGTGATGGTAAACCAAGCCTCCAGCTCATGGCAACAAGCTTTGCAACAGTGTCACCAGGCACAAGTCCAATCCCCCCCAGACTGTTCTGGTAGTGTAAGGGTATCTTGTATCCCCAGCAGTATTTTGAAATTGGTAGCCACCACATGCTCCCAGTGTCATTTCAAGACTTGTGTTTTTTCAATCCCCCTAGTAATAGTTTACCAGTCTGTTGCCATCCCCTGCTATAGTCACTGTGACCTGAGGTACAGCCTACATTCCAGTAGTGAATGGGTACTTTTCCATGCACACTAATACTCCAATCTGAACCCAGTTACGGAAATACTCTGGTTACTGAAATGGTCATGTAAACACCTTTATCCGATAATGTAAGGTCATAATCCGTGTTTTCGAAACACAATTTACACCCCTGGTTTTTTGCCCAAACTTTTGATTTTTTAGTCCATGTAAACACCTTTCTCCGGTTTCTTTTGGCTTTTCAAAACTACGCATGTCAGGCAGAAGAGGCGATGTAACGTCAAAATTGTTCCACCTGTCAACATTTGCTATGCTTGAGGTTCCTTCAGGATCTCACTTCCAGAATTTTATTATTAAATTAACACATTTCACCAGTGAAAATATATTGTTCAGTGTGACGTGCTTGTGTTTGTACTAGCTATCTGGCTAGCACATTAAAAAAACTGAAATTATCAGGAAATTGGCCAGATTTAGAGATCGGTAAAGCTAGCTAGTACAATAATATCAATAAATCACTACTAGCAATTAGCTATAAATAACTAGCTATAATAATGACTAGCTCACTATAAAAATTATAATAATACTTACGTTAATTTTTGACGGACGGATCATTGTTGTTCTTACAACAGAGGGTTTTCCACAGAGCTGATTATGGTGTGAATCATGTAAACGCGACTTTTGGAGTAGGCCTAATCACATTTCTTATGTCCATGTGAACGCGATAAGTTAAATACTGGAGTAAGCTGATAGCTTCCAGTAATCGGATATTGCTGTGCATGTAAACATACCCATTGTAGGGGTTGCAGATGTCCTACTTTTTCCATTCACCTTCTCTGGCACTTTAAGTCATGAGCACCTTGTGTGTCTACCTGCAGGCATGACTGAAGTCAGCAAGGGTGTCTCTGCTATCGTTTCCACTCAGACTGCTGGTGTCTGTACCAGATCTGCTTGGGGTCCTGCGCCCATGAATGATGTATGGTGTACTGATTAGTCAGGACTTGGAAACATGATGTCATGCTGCAGTCTTTTGGGAGATCCACCGTGATAGGCCTTTATGTCCAGTTACCATTGCGACCACTGTGATTGCTACAGACCCACATAAATTTCTGACAGCGAAAACATGGAGCCTCAACAGCAACGCGTCTTCTAACAGTCCTTCTTAGCGCTGCCTAAGTTTACTAGCTATGTTGGATGTTAAAAAAATCCTGCACTCTGTTTGCTGGTGAGAGCAGAGAGAGGGCGAAACCCATGTGTGATGGTGATTTAGATTGTACCAACCTGATCTTACACAGCATCCCATTACTAGTTGAAATACCAGTGCGGCAGAGGTATAGGTATATACCCACTTCAGAGTACAAGTCTGCATAAACCAGTTGCTAGAGACTAAGGTTATCTGGGAAAGCAGTAGGCCCTATACCTCTCCGATTGTTTTGATAAAGAAAAAAGATACTCTCCAGATGTGCATCAATTTCAGACAGCTGAACCAACTAAGACTCACAAAGATGCATCCCCGTTGCCCTGAGTTGAGAAATCACTGGATGCCCTCCGGAAGCCCACTGGTTCTCGACCATGGACTGGTGCCAGGTAACAGTAGCTGAATGTGAATGTGATTGGCTTCTTCACACCGTTTGGTCTTTTTGAGGCCAATAGAATACTTTGGGCTTTGCAACGCTCCTAGCACATTTCAGAGGCTAATGGATTGGATCTTTTGTACACAACACTGCAACTCTCTGTTATTGTGCTTGGATGACGTTGTTATGTTTTCATCCACTGACAAGCAGGTGGGGCGCCTTGACTTGGGGCAGTTGAAGCAGTCAGCTATTACAACCGTTTTGTGGAGAGGTTTGCTCCCCTACGCCGCCTGGTGGTCACGCTGACCGGAACAAAGACCAAGAAGGGATCAGGGAGGCGACTGACTGAGGTGTGGACCTATGACTGTCAATGGAGCTGCGAATGGCATTAAAAGCAAGTTAGTGTCAACCCCGGTTTTAGCACATGCTAACTTCTCCTTGTTGTTTATTCTGGAGGTGGATGCTACAGTGGGTTGGAAGCAGTCCTTTCCCAAGAGCAAGAGGGGAAAGTTAGGCCCATTGCGTATGTTAGCCGGGGTCTTAAACCCACAGAACGAAAAATATGACTAACTACAGATTTGTGAAGCTTGAGTCTGTGCCTTTCAAATTAGTTTTGACCAAAAGGTTTTGGGGTCATTTACTGGGTCAAAAATGTATTGTGTACATCGATAACAACCCTTTCAGCCATCTCAATACAGTGAAACTGGGGGGCCATGGAGCAGTGCTGGGTCGCTCAGCTCACTGCCTTCGATTGCACAATCAGATACCAGTCTGGCTGAAGCAATGGAAATGCTGACGCCCTGTTGAGGCAATACCTACCTGACTATGCCACACCTGCCCTAGCCAGACTTTTTTTCCAGCACCTCGTTACCACCCTGTTACACCTTGTGGAACAGCCCCCACAGGTAAGGTTTTCTTCTGAATGCAGAGCTATTTTAACCATTTAATTGAATTGGTTTTACTGACTTCAATGTAGGCCACTTCAGATTTTACATATACAGTGAGCACCATAATTAATTGGACAGTGACACATTTTTTGTTATTTTGGTTCTGTACTCTAGCACTTTGAGTTTGAAAAGATACAATGACAATGAGGTTGAAGTGCAGCCTGTCAGCTTTAATCTGAGGGTATTTTCATCCATATCGAATGAACCGCTTAGAAATTATAGAATGTTTTATACAGTCCCCCTCCATTTTTGGGCATCAAAAATATTGGACAGTTTAACATAATGTAGAATAAAGTAATCATTTTTAATATTTGTTCGCATATCCTTTGCATGCCATGACTTCCTGATGTCTGTGACCCAACAATATCAAAAGACTCTTGATATCTTATTTTCTGGTACTCCTACAAGCGATACTATAACATCTCTGCATTTGAATGGATCTCTATGGGAATTGGGGGATGGGACTAGATTTAGCTGTAAATTACACTGGAACAGTATGGAACACATAGTTGACTAAATGGCTGTAAGTCATCAAAGGTCTGACGTATCAAACAAGTCTTAAACTGCCAGATATACAGTATGTATGGATGAATCACTTGAACGGTTGTTTCTCCTGATTTATTTTTCCAATAGGAAAATGAGTCAGGAGAAGCAACCTTTAAAGTGATCCATCCATACCTACTGTATATCTGGCAGCAGGGTGATGGTTTGAGGCTCATTTGATACCTCAGACCCTTGATGACTTACAGCCATTTAGCTAACCATGGGTTCCATACTATTCCCGTGTAATTTACAGCTTAATCTAGTTCCACCCCGCAATTCCCATAGAGATACATTCAAATGCAGAGAGGTTATAGAATCGCTTGTAATAGTACCTGAAAATAAGACATCAAGAGTCATTTGAAATCTTTTTATATCCAATCATGATAGCATCACCTGTTTACCTGTGGAATGTTCCAAACAGGTGTTTTTTGAACTTCCCAGTCTTTTTTTTGCCCCTGTCCCAACTTTTTTTGGAACGTGTTGCAGGCATCAAATTCGGAATTAACGTATATTTACAAAAATCAATAAAGTTGATAAGGTAAAACATTAAGGGCCCTATCTTACACCCGGCGCTAACCCAAACACAAGTGTCTTTGCTATCTTACTCGGCGCAGGGTTCACTTCATGCAGGAGCAGGTCTGTTTCCCCTGCTGTAAATCACACTTTTCACAGTCTTCCTGGGAAAGTGGACTTAGTTATTTTAAAGCATTACGCTACCAGTAAAACAGGTTGGTCACATTTCCATGAGCAGGACATTATAAAACAAAGGAAAATATGCGTGAACCTATGGGTTCCCAATCTGACAGCTTTAGTGTATTTACTAGTGTCATCATTAAGGCAAAATAATGGTATTTATGTTATGAATCATTATTATAATAATGCACATAATGAACTTCGGATGAAACTTGAACTTCGAGAACTCCATGAGAATAGCCTCATAGAATTGATGTTTGATAATGCTTCATTTTATAATCAAATGAAATTTGTTAAACAAGTAAGCTAATTTGGCGTTTTCTAAGGTGAGATGGAAGCCATATTCTGGTATCTTATTCTCGGCTGTTGCAGGTGCTTTTAATGAAATTTAACCACATAGGCTATATTTTCTAAAATAACAGCACTGTCAGGAATTACCGTGAACCCGTGCCGGTGTTAGACCCTAATGTTAAAGATTATTATTGTGTATATCAAAATGCGTCATAATGGTTAGTCCGAATAATATTGATCATACTATTGATCCATATAGCCTATTACTTGCTCACACTACACACGCACAAGCATGTCTGTTTCGCCATCATATAAGCAATCCGCCAAGGTGGAAAAGCAGGCTTTTAAAGGGAATGGGATATGACATTTTGATTGGTTTATTGCATGTTACGCCCAAGACACACCTATAATTAATGAAGAGACTAAGTTCAGCCCATTTGCATGTTGTGCTGTGCTTAGCGCTCAAAAAACTTGCCGTCTAACTAGCAAAAGTGGACTTTGACACGCCCTAAATGCACTTTACGCCATGCGTTTAGACCAAGCGCTAAGATCGCCAAGATATAGCCCCATATATCTTTTCTTTGTACTGTTTGCAATTAAATATATGTAAAAGAGAATTTACTCAATCAAATCACTGCTTTCTGCTTTCATGTGCATTTTACATACTGTCCCAACGTTTTTGGAATTTGGCTTTGTATTTGTTCAATATTTTTATGAATTTATGGTTTAAACACTAAAACAGTCATATCTCCAGAAATATTTACTCAATATCATCAAGTGATACCTCCTTTTGTAGCTCCGGTTAAGTACTTTAACCTTCAGCTGAAAAATTTTGAAATGTACCTGGAGCAGGGATCCGGTCACAATTGTTCTCTTCGCACTTTCTGAATGTTCAGCATTCATCTGATCAGACATTCTTGTTTTCTGTACATGTTCACAGTCAAAATCGGAACTTCAGCTCATCAGTCAACACCGTTACTGCTGCAGATGTCCAGAGATATCATACTGCATTTAGTGTGTGTTTTGAACTAAGTAAGTGCAAGCCACATCATTACATTTCTCAGCTGATCATACACCCAGCTGAATATTATAGTATCTGTGGAGGTTTCGCAAATAAATGCATATGTAATCTCAACTCGACAGTGAATTAAATATTTTTTATTAATTTTTTTGATTACATTTTTTTGTGTATGAAAGACATATAATCCTGCACTAAAGGGATAGTTGCATTTTCTAGAGTTTTTGATTGGCACTGACAGCTTGTATATGATGACGGATATGTTAGATATTTAGAGACGTTTATGACAACCTGCTGACTTTACAATGGCTGATATAGGGGCAATTGTGGCAGTTCTTGGTTTAAAGTAAAATAACTATGTAACTCCAAAGAAGCGTGTTCTACAACATTATGCCGCCAGAGACCATATATATGAGCTGATTAATTTTATAGTGTCTACTCAACTGCTTTGCATGATGTCAGGAAAGTGTACTATATAATATGGAAAACAGGTTATTCCCATTTGAAAACAGGACAGAAACGTTTTGTATTTATTCTGCAGTTTCTTTTAGAAAGCCTTTTCTGTTATGCACTACATGGTGCTGGTGCTTAAAGAAACTGCTGAATAAATAGAAAATTTGGACAAAAAGTGTCCTGTAATTTCATGAGTTTTAAAGAACGAAACTGCCTAAAAACGCAACCGGAATACCTCTGTGCCGAAACATTTAGGAGAAAATCACAACGCTATGGCTTTTGAACTTTCAAACTAAAGAAAACATACATTTCATATAAACTTTGGTTTATTTTAAAAGACAATACTTCCAAGAATCAGCAAGTCAGACAGAAAATAAGAAAAATAAGAGAGGGGGGCGACTGGCGAAGGCGAAACCAGAGTTGAGTCAGGTCTGGAAACTCTCTGGTGGTTGCAGGTTGATCCTTTCACTTTCTCATCTACTCACTCTTTGCAGTTTCACTGCGTTTCAGCAAGTTTCAGTTTTTTTCAGATGAAAATGTGCTGGGCTTTCACAGTTGTCAGTCCACTGAGATTTCCCCCCCACCCTTTGCCCAGGAGAGCTGCGCAATACCTGCTAACAAGGGGCATGCAAGATTGGATAACCGTTTCCCCGGAGGTGATGGGGGCTGGTGGTTCCCTTGAGAACAGAAGCCACTTCCTGGCCCATGGGACCGTCCTGTTCTCACAAGCGAGTTCTCTGCAGCTGCTCAGAATAGCATCCGATTATCTAACAGTGCAGTTGCATTTATTTCTCAAAGCGCAAACAAAATCTACACTTAATTTTTCAATACACCTCAATTTTATTGGACAATGTACTAAATTACACAGGGGTCACAGTATGGTCGGCTTTTGGTTCAAGTGAGCAGTTCTGAACTACATCAAACGCTGATGTGGCCCAGATTCCGGCACATTACAAATTATCAGCAGTAATATCTTTGGTCTTTATAAGACTGAGGTTTAGATCAGTTGACGGCAGCAGGGGTTCATATTTGTGAACCCCTCCTGACAAATTGGTAACTTACTGTTCGTCTCCCGCCTTCTTTATCCACTCCACATCACACTGCTCACAGGAAGCAGACATCTCCTGCAAGGAAAAGATCAGAAATGATTAACTGCTATACCTAGGGATGGCTCTCATAGGGACCCAGTAAAGCACAATAGCAATTCTTCCATATGAAGCTCCCTGTGCACTATTTGTAGCATCATATGGCCTTCATGAAATACAGTGCTCTTGAAAGTCAGTTCAGTTCAGCCCAGCATACGTTCAGCTGGTGCACTTTTGATTAGTCCTATGTGATCAGTGCACAGCCATGTTATTTCAAGCCAGGGTATTGCATAGGGTATAACACCTCATCCTATAAGACTTAAGATCATATATACTAAAGGATTTAGCATGTGCAGGTTTGTACACACTCTTTTGATGAAAGAAATAAGTGTAAATATTGGCTTTGTGAAAGCTAATATACTAATATCTTGAGTAAATCTTGCATTAAGTAAGGCGCTCACTATGGAGAACAACTAAAGCCTCACTGAAATTCATAGGAAAAAAATAGAATAAGACTAAGATCTGCCCTCATTCAAGAACATGCAGTTTTACCATTGCAGCACTGTCACCAATAAGAAGTGAATCTGATAACATGATATGAGACTAGCGGATGGTAGACAGTTTTGTTGGACCTGTTCATGTTAATATTGGTGTGCTTCTGGAGGACATGTTTTGTTTGTATGTTGTTAGAAGGTGAGTGTTTACACTGGATGTGCATGGACTCCTATGTGTAGCTTGCCGTTTGTGTTTGACTCTCTGGGCCCTATCTTACACCCGGCGCAAAGCGGCGCTAACGCAAACGCAAGTGTCTTTGCTATCTTACAACCGGCGCTAGGTCCATAATAACGCCTAACGCTTACACCGTCAAACTAGCATGTTTGACGGCGTAACTCTTGCGCCATCATTAGTGAACTGGGCGTGTTGGTCTTAAGATGAGGAGTGGCCAGGATTCTTTTTGGCGTATTGCTATCTTGAGCCAGCAGAAAGTGCTTGCGCTAGAACCACCACAAACCTGGTCTAAAGTCATGTCGCAGTTGTTTACATGCTATTTTAACGGCGCATATAAGTGCGTCTACATAGGCGTGTGCACAACGCGCATACCCTCCTGTCTGTTACACACAGGGGCGTGCACAGGCATGATCTAGATCACAATGTGAAATATTATTATTGTGTAGGCTATATCAAAAATGCATAATAATAAAAGGTTCCATAGGTCCACATACCTTTCCCTCAGCGAAGGGAAACAATGCCACATTACATTGCTCTCAGCCCACTCCATCAACATCCAGGCGATGTGCGATGGTACGGGACAATGGCTATCCATTAAAAAGGAGCTGATAACACCTATAGCTATCAAGCCTAATGCGCGAATTGTCTTTGCACCTAATGCGTGAATTGTCATTCAATGGAAAACTCGCGCACGGCAATAGACAGATATTTAAGTTCTGAAAATGCGCTTCAGATGTCATTACAATACAGCTCTGTTTATCTATGAATACAGCCTGTAAGTAAATAGAATGGTTTGTGACTGAAAAAAGTTCAAAACCTTGTCCAGTGAATATTGCATTTATTGTTTTTCAAATAGCCTAGGCTACAGCGAATTCGCTGTGCATAAGGTTTTTTTCGATAGCCTATGGTTAAAAAACGGAGATGTCACCATGTTAACTAAATTGTAACCTCAGCTATTCTTCGTCCTTCATATTTTTTTAAATTACAGTGACCAGGTTTCCATACTCTCACCGTTTAAAACCCAGCTGATTTCACCCGTTATTCATTAACTGAAAAAAACGATTTTAAAGAGAACTAAGCGTCTAATTAGAAACTAAAACAAATTTGCAGCACGTTACACAATTAATTCACAATTAATTTTAATGCCATTCTCTGCACGTGAGCTGCATGTTCTGTTTCCCCTGCTGTAAGTCGCACATTTAACGGTCTTCCTGGGAAAGTGGATTGTTTTAAAGGATTACCCTACGAGTAAAACAGGTTGGTCACATTTCCATAAACAGGACATTATTAAACAAGGGGAAATATGCGTGAACTTATGGGTTGCGAACCTGACAGCTTTATTGTATGGCTATTTAGTGTCATCATTAAGGCAAAATAACGGTATGTATGTTATTAATCAATATTAGCCTACTATGCAGGTAGCCTAATGAACTCTGGATGAAGCTTGAACTTCGAGAACTCCATGAGAACAGCCTCTTGGAATTGATGTTTGACACTTTCATTGCATAATCAAACGAAATTCGCTGAACAAGCAGGCTAATTTGGCGTTTTCTAAGGTGAGACTGAAGCCATTGATAGCTTATTCTCAGCTGTTGCAGGTCCTTTTAACGAAATTTAACCGCACATATTTTGTAAAATAACAGCCCTGTCTGGAATTACCGGGAACTCATAGGCTAATGGTTAGTCCGAATAATATTGATCATACTCCATTTAGCCTATTCCTTGATCACACTAAACACGCACGAGCATGTCTGTTTCGCCATCATAAGCAATCTGCCAAGGTGGAAAAGCAGGCTTTTAAAGGGAATGGATGGGATATGACATTTTGATTGGTTTATTGAATGTCACGCCCAAGACACACCTATAATTAATGAAGCGACTAGGTTCAGCCCAGTTGCGCCATGCGCCGTGCTTAGCGCCAAAAAAACACGCCGTTAAAATAGCAAAAGTGGACTTGGACACGCCCTAAATGGACTTAGCGCCATGCGCTTAGACTAAGCGCCAAGATCGCCAAGATAGGGCCCTCTGTGTCTATGTGTGAATTCAAATTGTGGGCGTGTTTTTATCTGCTGTTGGTGTGATTTTTCTTGTGCTATATGTGGGCATGCATGCCTGACCTGTGTTGACCAATCCATTCAGTACATGCTGCCCTGCCAATCTGTCATCTATTAATATTTGCTTGTGTCTGCATACAACCACTGTATTAGATATTATTTGTGTTTGTGTGTGTCTGACCTGCTGCCTCTGTGTGTCCTGCAGCTGCCTCAGCTCCTCCTGCAGCCGCTCACACTCCACCTTCAACTCCTCCTCCCGCTGACACGCCCCCTGTGCCTCATGCCGTGCCCCCTCCAGCTCCGCCTCCAGTCGTTGCAGTTTCAGGTCGGAAAGGGCATCAAGGCTGCGCGAGCTCTGCAGGGTCAGCGCTGGGCAGTCCAACACTGCGGCGAAAGCTATCCATTAGTCAGTCTTCCATATCAAACTCTCTGATTGTTTTCACCTGATTCAATTTCTTGAATTCCAGACATAATCAGAGAAGTAATAATTTGCAACTTGCAATAAGACCTGCATTCTCTGAAAAAAATGTATGTTATTATAAAAGTTTATTTAACATGGACCATGTATAATAAAACATTGACTTCAAGCTTAAAATCCGATGCATTATACAGAGTTATAGCTAAATGGCTAATTTTCATCCCCAGTCCCTGGGCAGATGAGGAAAAGTTACATATACACTGATACTACGAGCAGCAAAATATTTCTTACAAATACAGTGCATTATATACAAAATCACAAGGTGAATATAACATTACAGACTGTTTGCAGTTATTATCAGATAAAAATAATTCACATTACAAGTTTGATTGTCTTTAATCCATATTTTCAACATTGTTGAAAAACAGTGGTAACCTGTGGAAGTTTTAATATGGAAAAGGGAATTCCATTTTTTAATTGCCTTAAGAGAGAAGGTCGACTGAATAAAGTTTGTAGATCTTAGGCAGACAACACAGTCACCCATGGTGGAAGACCTTGTGATTCTGCAGTTGTGGTTGTCAGTGCAGAGCTTAATGAAATATTTAAAAGGGGGTGGTGCCAGGTTATGAGTGATCTTGTAAACTAGCCGTACATCAGATATTCAAAGCGGAACAGGTTGAATTTAGTAAGTATGTTACAGTGGCGATGGTGTTGTGGTTCCTTGTCCAGGATTTTCAAAGCTTCCTTGTCTATGGAATGAAGGGGCTTAAATGTGGCCAGCTTGGGTCCAGCTTGTGATGCAATAGGCCCAAAGAAAAAAAAAAATCATGCTGTGCAAATATATATCGGCAGCCTCTAAGGAAATGATAAGCCAGATGTCTATAAAATTTGATACTGAATCTAAAATTATTTCCAGATATTTAAATTCTTTAACATTTTCAATCATTTCACCATGAATGAGAATATCACGATCGAATTGGATGTTTTTTTTCTGACAAGAAAAGAACATGGCAACAGTTTTTCCCACATTTAAGGTGAGACAGGAGTAATTGAGCCATTCTGCTACTTTCTCTATTACTGATGTAGTTTATTTGCCACTTCCTCAACATTTTTGCCATGAGTATCAATAATGGCATCATCAGCATACATTTGTACATGTACTCCATGCATACAGAAGGGAGGTTGTTTATATAAAGACTGACAAGTAAAGGGCTGAGGTTGGATCCCTGTGGCACACCCATTACACTTATTCTTGGCGCTGATAATTCAATGTTAATCCATATGAATTGTCTTCTATCTAATAGGTAGGACTCCATCCACTTGTGTTGAAAGGAAAGCAAAAATTCGACAGTTTAGAGAGCAAAATATGATGGTAAAGTATCAAATGATTCATGGAAATCAAGGAAGACAGCTTAAACACCTTTAACCATCTCTGTTGAGGGCAATCAACAAAAATAAGCATCTGGAGTTTTCTAAATGGTATTGGAGCCTTGATTGGAACCAGGGGATATTGTCAGAAGCTTTTTGGCCATGCACACCAGCAGTGGGTGTGGTGTCGGAAGAAGACCACATCAACTGGTCCCCAGAGATCTTATTAAGGTTAATGAAATTATCAACTCCAGCAAGACAATAATACTAAGCATACCTCAGAATCAACCACAAAATGGCTATTCGACTGCAAAATTCTTTCTCAGTCTCCACCAGAGTTGAAACCAATCAGAAATGTGTGGTTTGACACAAAGTGCAAGTCCACAAGTGCAGGCCAAAGGATATGGAGAATCTGTATGGAAGAATAATCAAAGATCTCCCAATATGCTCACCAATCTCATAAAACACTATACAAAATTAATTTGTTATATTATATATATATATTATATATAATATATATAATATTATATATTATATATATATAATATTATATTCTTTCAAAAGGAGGGTGTACAAAGTAATGAAAAGAGGGAGTGGGAATACTTTGAGAAAAGTGTTATTTTGGTTGATTCCACCAAATGAAAGTAGAATATTTCCATGTAAGAATTACTCTCTTTATTAATTTTATCTTTTTTCATCATCTTTATCAAGGGTGTGAGTAATTTTGGAGGGTACCATATCATACACCAGGGTTAGGGGCCATATCATACACCAGGGTTAGGGGCCTGGAGTGCAAAGATATTCCTAGTTTTTGTTAAATGATGCCTAATAATCATAATACAATTGTGCAGTGTGGGTTGGAGTGAAAACCAGAAACTTGTTGCATAGTATCCCTGATATGACAATGTTGTGTAGCATATGCAATTCTGTGCATTGGATTAAAACTAGTTTAAAGAGGAAAACTTATTGTTTTTCATCTAGGTGAAAAAAACATCACTGCATTTGTGCTGTGTCACATAATGACCTCAGAGATAAAATGGAGGGATGGCAGTAACCTCCGGCTATTGTTTGGTGGGTATTCCCAGGTACATCATGAACCCTGAATGTCTAGCAGCCTGACAACATTCTGAAACATTTACTAGGTTTCATTTACTAGGATTCAATCAATATTTTTTCCTTAACTTCGACCGACAAATGAAAGTGTTTCTCTTTTTCCTCACAAACACTCACTGAACAGATTATTTTGGTGATTGCTGAACTAGCCACTTGTGTTTTTGAAGAAAATATAAACCCCTGCATTTGACTTTCTAAGTGAAGGTGAAATTCTGTTTGAATTCAGGCTGTTTGTTCTGAGCAGCTCAAATAAGGTCAAAACAGAAATATTGCTGCTATTGTGTTACGGTGTTATGAATTTGTTCTGAGAATAAAATAATTTAGTAGCATTCTGTGTTTTTTAGTCAAATTACGTGTAATATTTGTGAGTTTGGGAATTGCCTATCTTGTGCAGTACCTACAATTCAGTAGTGTGCATCAAGGACTGGCACAAGTACAGTTACTGTATCTCAAAATAAATACTTATGGCAAATTTTCAATTTAATCAACTTGGTATAACAAGCAAGGAGCCAAGCTCAATAACTAAACAGCAGTTCCACTCCTGGACTTATGAACAGAAGCATCTAGTATCTAATCATGAATCTTGTACCCAACATCTGCCCCCTTTTAACTAATTCCTGATATTTTTTTGTGTGGCATCCTTTGTCCTGACATTTAGTATTTTGATGAAGCAAGGCAAGAGAATTAATTAATCCATGTGAAACAAATGAATTGGGTTTCCACCAGGTTTAATAGGTCTTTGAGAAGGGAGTGTCAGAACGTGTGTGCACTTCGATTGCAATGCGCACAAAAAGAGAACATCCTTGGGCCTGTTCGTATTGTGGTACCTCAGAAGCAGTCATCTCATATCTGTCTTCACATACACATATGCACACACACCCACACACATAGCAGAGATTGCCAACCTGATACTCATACAAAAACTTTCAGAATCCAAACAACATACAGTTGAAGTCGGAAGTTTACATACACTTAGGTTGAAGTCATTAAAACTCATTTTTAACTACTCCACAGATTTCATGTTAGCAAACTATAGTGTTGGCAAGTCAGTTAGGACATCTACTTTGTGCATGACACAAATTGTTTACAGACAGATTATTTCACTTTTAATTCACTATATCACAATTCCAGTGGGTCAGAAGTTTATATACACTAAGTTGACTGTGCCTTTAAAATTTTAATATTTGGTCGCATATACTTTGGCTTTGCATGCCATGACTTCCTGATGTCTGTGACCCAAAAACATCAAAAGACTCTTGATATATTATTTTCTGGTACTCTGACACGCGATACTATAACGTCTCTGCATTTGAATGGATCTCTATGGGAATTGGGGGGTGGGACTAGATTTAGTTGTAAATTATACTGGAACAGTATGGAATACATGATTGATAAAATGGCTGTAAGTCATCAAGGGTCTGAAGTATCAGACAAGCCTCAAACCATCAATCTGCTGCCAGATATGCAGTAGATATAGATGGATCACTTTAAGGGTTGTTTCTCCTGACAAATTTTCCTATTGAACTTTGAAATAAGTCAGAAGAAGAAACCCTTCAAGTTATCAATTTAAAGTTTAAGGCTTGTTTGATACGTCAGACCCTTGATGACTTCGAGCCATTTAGCCAACCATGTGTTCCATACTGTTCCAGTGTAATTTACAGCTAAATCTAGTCCCACCCCCCAATTCCCATAGAGATCCATTCAAATGAGACGTTATAGTATCGCTTGTAAGAGTACCAGAACATAAGATATCAAGAGTCTTTTGATGTTGTTGGGTCACAGACATCAGGAAGTCATGGCATGCAAAACCAAAGGATATGCAACCAAATATTAAAAATTTAAAAGCACAGTCAACTTAGTGTATGTAAACGTCTGACCCACTGGAATTGTGATATAGTGAATTAAAAGTGAAATAATCTGTCTGTAAACAATTGTTGGAAAAATTACTTGTGTCATGCACAAAGTAGATGTCCTAACTGACTTGCCAACATTATAGTTTGGCAACATGAAATCTGTGGAGTGGTTAAAAATGAGTTTTAATGACTTCAACCTGTGTATGTAAACTTCCGACTTCAGCTGTATGCCCTTTTAAATTGCAATTCATATTGACTGCTTGGAATACTGAGTGCAATTGAAATGGTGTCCCTTAAATAGGTTTTTTTCTTTCTTTAATTTGCAGAAGCCATTTCAATAGAAAAAAAATCAAGTTTTAAGGGGTGTAATTGCATTGGCTATACTGCCTCTGAGTATGTTGTGGTGCATGAATTCACTTAAAACTGTTTAATGGTGTGTCACAAGACAAACACAAGATGTCTTTAATTCAGGCACAAAGTAAAATAATTCTAATAATGCTTTTAGAGGGATAGATACTGTGGATGAAGTGAATTCCTAAAAATGTCTGTCTGAAGTCAAAACATTGAAATTGTGTACGAATGGGCTATGGAGGACAATGAAAGCTCGACCGCTGCACTTAAGATGTAAAGTTTTAGCAGGCACATATCAGGCCTGTTCAGCAGCTAAGTGCTACCACCTGGTGGTCACCCTCTGCAACAGCTGTGACATCTTCAATGGTGATCTCATTATTAGCACTGTTTCACAGGCTAACAAGTCAAGTGTTTGTAATCCAGTTTGCTGTTTGCCGTTTCATCCAAACGGTGCAGAAAAGAGGTTAAGGCACTGGATTAGAAGCATATGACACAGGTGACAACTGGGTCCCTAGTGTGGAACACTAAGAGGCACTTGAATTGCTTCAGTAAAAACTAAAACTGTACAAACCAGCTGTATTTAAAGAGTGAGAGATGAAAGCCACCCAAGATTAGGAAATCTATGAAGTCCATATGCTTACACAGTTTAAGAAATCCAGCCACCCATTCTGTTCCCTTTTTTCAAAGCAGGTTTGAATTGGAGTATGAGCTTAAAACTTTATTTTTTCCCTTGCTCTGAACAGAGAAGAACACCCACACATGGATTTAAGCCAGCTGACAAAAGCTGAAAAAGCATAGATGACACAAAGGCCACTTCTTTGAGGCCTTTCAATCCTGCATAGGGATGAGAACAGAAGACAGAGAGAGTGGAAGCAGTTGCTGTTGAAGAGACATCATGCATCATCTGGCCTTCAAACTGAGGGATGGGGGATGTGAGCATGATGTCACACTGCAGTAAACAGGACAGAGCAACATGCCAACATAGTGTATATGTGTGTGTGTGTGTGTGTGTGTGTGTGTGTGTACATGTGCATGAGTGCACTGTATGTGTGTGTGTGTGTGTGTGTGTGTGTGTGTGTGTGTGTGTGTGTGTGTGTGTGTGTGTATGTGCGTGAGTGTGTGCGCTGAGTGTGTGTATGTGTGTGTACGTGTGATGAGTGTGTGTGCGTGTGCATGCATGAGTGTGTTCCCTGTGTTTGCGTGGGCGTGTGTGTATGTGTGTGTCCGTGTGTGTGTGTGAGAGTGAGAGCGTGTGTTTGTTAGCAGATGGAGTATGTGCATGTGTGTCACAGAGCATAAGGCGGGTGTGTACATGTGCGTATGCATTACATGCTACTGCCATGTAATGAGTTTACTACATTGTGTACAAATTCAGTAACCAGTCTTGACATAGAAAGAAAGACTGCTGTCATTGTTGCAAGAGTGATCAAAACAGAGACACATTCCTAGTTATCCTGCTCAAAATATAAAATGAAAAATACTCCCCACAATTTTAAACAACTTCAAATGTCACCCTCCATCCAAATATACAAAAACATCCCATCCTACTGGAAAAGGATGAATAATCTATTAATCTGGCAGGTAAAGATATATCATACTACCATACCCTGAAGAACTGTGGGGGAAATATTTTTGTGATTGCGACCTCCCTTACTATGTTTTGGCAACACAACTGTATTTTTCAACCCATTAACACTGGATTTGAATTTGTATTTGAGGCCCAGACAGAAAGAGGTCGCCATACAGACCAGAGAATGCTATTAACCCGTTATATGTGATTTGAATGTTCTTAACTGAATGTTCTACTGCTCATGTAACAATCACTCCTGAAAGCAACGGAGTTCCAAAAAAACCTACTCTTCAAAGGGCAAACTCACTGTGGGAGACTTCTGGGCTGGCATGGAGCTGCAGATACTGCATGTCTTTGCTGTGGAGTTGCGTGTTCAACTTCTGCAGGGAGCTGTCCCTCTGCCGCAGAGCCCCCTCTAAGTTTCGGATCCGTTCCATGTGCTTCTCCACAAGTGTGGTCTGACAGTGAATACATACATTATGTCACAGTCAAAGATTCCATTGGAGGTTTAGGATTGTCGTGCATCTATGTTAATCCAAAAGGCAATTTCAGTCGATTAAACTGTCGTATAGACAAATCACACAAGAAAGAACACTGTGAGTCCACAGTGCCCTTAAATGGGGAATGTTGGCATAAAATTACGCAAGCCTATAGTTCACATTGCTGTTGCCAACGTTTTTAATAAGCTGCCGGAGGTCTTCCAGGAGAGGGCGCTAACGCTCACCATCTTGTCGAGGTCCCTCTGGAGGTTACTTTTCTCCATATGGATCTTCTCATAGGCCTGGATCACATCCTCTAATTGCTCCTCACGTTCCTTACTCTTCTGGAGCTGAGAAAGTATATGTAGAAGAATAGGAAAGAGTTAAGTATACTAGGATTATTTGCTTAAGCGTAAAAGAAAACATGGATAAAGTAATTATATAATAAAGGGAATAACATTTTTACACTTCATGTATACAAATGTTGGGTGACAAATGAACATTAAGGGTCAGATTCAGAGTTGAGATAAGCACGCGCAACTGGGACTGACTCCCGAAATTCCACGTAGCTTAAGCTATTTGTGATTCAGGCGTTTGACTTATCCGCTGTTTTAAGTGTCTCTCGAGTACATACCGGCATTACGCGGGTGGAGATTTGATGAAAAGGAGGTGTGTCTGCAAGATACGCGTATTCAGAGTTTAAAATTAATAATTTTTTTCCGCGCAACTTTGTTCAGAAAAAAAGGTAGTTTATATCTAGCATTATGAAAAATACCGCATCTTTTGCAAAAATGGATATTAGAAAGAGTGCATGTGTCACGGTTTTTCAGGTTGCCGTTCCTCTTCTGCGGATGTTTCTCCTGCGGCTCCGGGATGACGTCCTTGCTGCATTTTTCTGCCGCCCGGCACTTAGTGAGCTCACCTGTTTCAGGTGTTCAGCTGGCTTTATAAGCTCTGCCTCTTCCTGTCTCTGTGCATTTGTGTCATTCTTGCCACGCTAAGCCAGGTAACAATGGTATAGGATTCAGGCGACCACTTGTCCTTTGGCTAATTCCTAAAAGTATATGTGAGACTTTCCTTAGTGAGTTTAGGAGTTTTCTTTCATTTCGTTTTCTCATTAGTCCTTTCCTTGGTTTTTTTTACCCTGTCTCTGTTTGAGATAGTACCTCTGTTTCTCCTCATTTCTTTTGCCTCTTTTGTTAGCTCTCTGATAGTTTCCAGAGCTAGAGGTATTCTTTTCTTTGCTTTTATTTTCTGCTTGAGTCCACAAGCTTTTCGCCCATTATTCTGGGTTGTTTTTTGTTTGGCTTACGCTGGGAGTTTTTATTCCCATTTGTTTATTTACTCCGCTCAAGCCTACGAGCTTCTCGCTCGCTTTTTTCGGGTTGTCTTTGTTTCTTCTCGCCGGGACTTTTTGTCCCGTTTGTTACTTTTCCTTATTAGTGGTGATTCCACGCTTTGTGGGTCAGATCCCCTCTCAGTCGCATTTGGTCCTCCGAACCCGACCCCTTACAGCATGTTCTTTGAAAATAATATTGGTCTTATTTTCCTTTGCCTAGCCTACTTACAATTAAAAGTAGGCTATGATCGACTGTCTGGTATATCATACCAGACCAATATTAGATTCATTCATTGATAGACAGTGTCTGACAAAATTGTGTTCACAAATAACATCTGCTATTATTTGAAGTTTACATAATTAGTAGGCTATTTATTTGTATTTATTTATTCATTCCCCCTTTCTCTATTGTAAATTATGTTTCTTGGTATAAATATCTGTTTGTGAATTGTAGAGAAATTTTCAGCAGCAACAAACATTTTAACCGCTTTGTGCAGATGGCAAATTTGGTCAATTTAAGGGGGTGCTCTGTTTAAGGCTTTATAACTCCAGGTGTGAGCTTCAGAGAAACTTGGCAAATGGCTTAAATGAAACAAGACAGTTTTACCATTTACAATAGAATAGAATAGTATAACTTTTATTTTCCCGTTAGGGAACTTCAGTTGTAGCCACCAGCAACAACAAAAAAGACATAGACAGTGGGGCAGACCCACAACACACAAACAAGCATCAAATAAAGACATTCAATAGCATTAATCAAACTAACACGAACTTTGTATTTGTTTATTTTCATAATTTAAGTCAAAATAAAGTGCCACAAATGCAAAGAAACTTTGGAAAATTGAGTTTTTTTAAAATTTGCAATAAAATACTGAGAGCTACATACTATGTGAAGGTAAATCTATACATTGCCTGGATCATAAACTCCATGTCCACAAGTTGCAAAATCTGAGGATGATATGCAGAACTACTAAAGATCTATCATGCAAAATCAAAATATAGGTAGTGTACGCTGTTGTCCATTAGTGTCTCCAAATCTATCCAAATGGCTAAATTGTGAACTGCTCTAAATAATAAAGTAATTATCTATTTAACTACAAATAAAATGTTTTGGATCATAAAACTCACTTTTGCATCATTTCCAAGTGGGAATTACTATATTTTCATCAGTATAGGGGGTATATGTATCTATGGGTCCAAACCCCCTATGCAAAACATGTCATAAAATGAATAAAACTTGTTTTGTCCATTATAAAGATAAAAACATTGATATCACACTGTTACACACACCTAAATATGTAGCCTAATCATTCACTCTTGTACCTCAATAAAACATCAATTTCCCCTGCACTTGTCATGGTTTCCTGCCTGTTCAGGTTCTGTTTTCGGGCATTGCCTCACGAGGCCGCGAGAGGGCGCTCCCATCTTAGTTCTCGTTCTCTGGGACTAATTCATTATTTCCTTCAGATGCTACTCCGTCTTAGTTCACGTTCTCTGGGACTAATTAAGTATTTCCTTCAGGTGCGCTCTGCCCTATTTAAGCGCCGTTCACTCGTTGTTCGGGGCTATTGTGTCATTCTTGCCACTCTAAGCCAGGTAACGTGGTTCAGGCGACCACTTGTACTTTTGAGCTTCAAAAGAACACGCGGGACTTGCCTGTTGAGTGGGACAATTTTCAGATCCCCGTCCAGTCGCGTCTGGTCCTCCAAACCCGACCCCTCACAGTACACAAAACACAAAATGGAGGTACCAGCAACTCCGTCAGGAGAGGATCACATGACGGCACTGACTACCCATGAGGAGGGCATTCGGGCTCTCCAGGCACAACAACAGGCCATGTCATTACAACGCGCGTCCAGGAGGGTTGGTTCCATGAGTTGGTGGAGAGTGTTCGCCAACTGACTGTCGCAGTCAAAACCCCAGTCGCACAAGCACCCGTCCCTGAGAGTCTTGCCCATTCCACTCACTGTTAGGGAGCTCAAACTTCAACTTCCGCTCCGGTATAACAAGGAGTCTGGGAAGTGTCGGGGCTTCCTATCACAGTGCCTGATCTTTTTTAAGGCTCAACCCTCATGTTTCGCCTCTCACAATTCCCGGGTAGCTTTTGTGTTGTCACTGCTTACCAGTACTGCTCTCGCCTGGGCAGATCCCTTGGGTCATGAAAAATGTGGATAGTCTGATGAAAGAGATGGCGTTAGTCTGTGATCATGACATTTCTGGTCAGGAGGCGACCATGAAACTAACCCGTCTCCGCCTGGGCGACGATACGGTAGCAGGCTTTTCTATCGCGTTTCGAGCACTGGCAGGGGAAACAGGGTGGTCTGAGGATCCCCTGATGACGCTATTCATCAATGCATTGTCGGATCCCATTAAAGACGCCTTGACAGTACTCGAACCGCCTGCTATGTTCGATGCCCTGGTTACCACGGCTATCCGCATCAATAACTGTGTCCGGGAACGAGAGAGAGATAGAAGTGAGAGGAGAGATCACTTGACTCGCTATCCCTCCTCTCTTCCGGTAACGCCTCCATCCCCCTCTTTCACCCACTCCTTTCTTAACGGAGAGGAGCCTATGCTGGTGGATAGTTCTGCTCTGCGCAAGCCCCCACAAGTTAAGTCGCGCGAGGAGTGTCCCAAACTGACGGGTAACGGGGGGGGGGGGGGTCTTGCTAGGTAAACGAGGGACCCTAGTGAGACATGACAGTACAGGCCCCCCACACCTTTCTGCCAGTTCAATTGCTCTGAAATCAGTGCTCAATCAAAACTGATGCGTTTATTGATTCCGGTGCAGTTGAGTGTTTTATTGATGCTAAATGGGCCTTGGAGCTTAAAATGGCAGTTCATCGCCAAACTCAACCGTGTTTTATCATGGCTCTCGATAGGCGCCCGTTGGGCTCCGGTACGGTTAATGAGACCACGGGGCTGATTTGCATGCGTGCGGTTTTCTGGGATCATTCGGAGCACATCCGGTTCGTTCTCATCAATTCCCCAGCTTATCCCCTGGTTTCGGGGCATTCCTGGCTAGTGCAACACGGTCCTCACATTAATTGGGGTAGGAGCAATGACACCATCCTCCAATGGGGTCCCCAATGCGCCTCACATTGTCGACAGGCGTCATCATCCATTCCTGGTGGCCGTTGGACCCAGCCATAACAGTAAGGAGGAGGATAGAAAGGAGAGTTTAGCCTGGGATTCGCTAGCCGACGGAGATACTCTTTGGGACGAGCTCTCTGCCTCTGAAATTATGTGGGACTCCGCTCCCCATTCACCCTCCCGTATTGATGATATCCAGCTTATGGGAGCGCTTTAATTCCACCTGCCAGCTAACATGCCAACCGAGAGGGTCTCAGCAGTCAGGAACTGGCCCACCCCAGACTAAGTAAAACAGGTGCAGCGATTCCTGGGATTCGCTAAATTTTATAGGCGATTTATTCGCAATTTTAGCGCATTGGTTGTACCTATTACGGCTCTCACCAAAAAGATTGCGCCCTCGCGGTTTCAATGGAACCCAAAGGCGGAGGCAGCCTTCGCTGAGCTAAAAAAAAGAATTAGCTCAGAGCCCATTTTGATCACTCCCAACCCCTCCCTCCCCTTTGTGGTAGAGGTTGATGCCTCTGAGTTGGGGAAAGGGGCTATTTTATCCCAGCGTTCGCTCCAGGATCAAAAGATTAATCCGTGTGCCTACTTTTCTCGAGGCCTCACTCCGGCTGAGAGAAATTATGACGTAGGGGACTGGGAGCTTTTAGCTGTTAAGTTGGCGCTGGAGGAGTGGAGGCATTGGCTCGAGGGGGCTGAGCATCCTTTTACGGTGTGGACAGATCACAATAATCTTAAGTACATTCAGAGTGCTAAACGATGTAATTCGCGACAGGTCCGCTGGTCGTTATTCTTCGCCGGGTTAAATTTTTTGTCAACCTATCGACCGGGCTCCAAGAATGTCAAACCTGATGCGCTCTCACAGATTTTTGACCCATCTGAGGATGACCCCCCCTGAGCTAATCGTTCCCACGGCTCAGATTCTGGCCCCAGTCACATGGGACATGGAATCCGTGGTGCTAGGGGCTCAGCGACAGGAGCCGGATCCGGGTGGAGGACCCCCTAATTGCCTGTTCATGCCCTCTAAGGTTCGGGCCCAGCTATTGCAATGGGGGCATTCCTCATGTCTGGCGAGTCATCCCGGCGTCCACCGCACCAAAGATTTTTTTAGCAAGCAAGGTGATTTTGGTGGCCCGGGATAGAAAATGATGTGCAAGACTTTATTTCTTGCCTGTTGAGTTTAGAGTTTATTCCTCCAAACCCGACCCCTCACAGTACTCTACAGTAAATTGGAATGCCCAATTGCTACTCCCTCAAGGCACCGGCCATACTCGGATCAGGCAGGACCGAGGCTCGAACCCCCGATCCTCGGGGCGCAACCGCGCAGACAGAATGCCTGCGCTTTTGTCCGCTGCACCACCGTGGCGATGAAAGGGACATCTCTATGCTTAAAACCAATGGTAGGGTTGTATATTTATCTCATATTTAGTAGAATATGACATAATAATTTCACATTTTTATTTAGCATTTGAGTGAGCAGGGCTTTTCACTGCTTTTTTGGCATACGATCAGGCTATTGATGGGTTTATCTTGTTGCTATGATGGAATTCGGTAGCAGGCTTTAGATTTTAGATGATGAATAAATATATTTATGAACTCACACATAGACGCTATTGTCCACTATGTCACGCATGGGTAGGTATAGACTGGTTGAGGGGGTTGCTTGTTAAATGGACTTGCTACGGGAAAATAGTGACACTTAAAAACTCCGTATTCTGCAGAGTTGTCATGAATAATATATAAAGATAATAATAAAGATAAAACATGGGGTTTGAGGTTTCCATTATTCCATGCAGGAGCAGCCAATGTCTCAGTTGAGCAAAATCTATCGCCGACATCCTGGTCACTAGGCATCTGTGCAAAGGAGTTAAATCCTGTAGGCAACCTTTTCAACTTGACAGCAAAGTACTAAAAAACATATCTTTTCTGGAGTGTAATTATTCGTCAACTGTTTTCACATTTGTTGAAATTTTGAACGACCACATTCTCTTGAGATGGTAAGATGAAAAGGGGCCAAGTTACATGAAATAATTTAGTAAAGATTGGATAGCATTGCTTTGGAATAGAGCTAGTTTAATTAGTGTGAGCTGCAATATTATTTGTTGTAACTTGGCCACATTTTGATATCAATACTTTTAAAGGTAGGCCTAGTTTTTACAAGGTGGAATTAATGACTTACAGACAGTGCTTTGTAGGCTATGCGTGAGTAACTTGGCATTTTTTTACATTAAAAATGTTTTTTTGTTGACATAGTATGTACAGAACTGAGAGTGGAGTAATTCCCCATGGAGAGAAGAGGTTGAGAGGACCAGAGGACAGCTGCAGGGATGCTATACTAGCCGGGGGAAATGCTTTCAGAAGGTCACAGACAGAAAAATCTGGATCGATAGTGAGATATGACTCAAGCACGTTTGGCGAAACCTCACTTAAGTGCTCTGCCAACACCGCACTCTTGGCAAAGCTGATTGATTGGAAACTGTCGGGACGTGACATGGATGTGACGTACAGCTGGAAGTGGGGGAAGACAAATGAAAGGAAGGCCAAAGGAGACTTGCAAGGTGACGCCTTAAGAGGGGAGAACCAAAAGAGAAGGAGAAGGAATGAACAGCAGAACACAAGCGGTCTAACAGATGGAGAGCTGAGGGAGGAGTAGGAGAGAGAGAAACAGATGACAAAGTGGGATGACGGCACATGTATTGCGTGAACAGAGTAGGCTGGCATGCAGCTATGGTAACATGTTGCAATCAATAAGACGTGGAAAGACTCACAACAGCGTGACTAAGAGAAGCAGTAGAGGGTTGCTCGAGGAGCAGAGGGAATTGTTACTATAGCGTATTGCGCGGTACGGCAGATCACTCTCCTAAGAAATGCTCTGGATCCTGGAAATATAGACAGTGCTTTGACCGGTCAATCACTGTGTATCTGAAGTGCACTTTGGACGCTGCCCATTTTCATCCATTGGCACCTTTATTTATTTATTTTTCATGATACTTTGCACAATAAATTTCCCTCCTTCTCTCTATGTATCTACTCCTGAGTCTCTTTACCTCAGCCTTCGGTTGGCCACTCTCTCTCTCTATTTCGCGCTCCTGCTTCTTTACCTCACATGCCCTTTTCTCACCCTCTATCCTCATTCAACCTATCAACCTATCCTCATTCTCTTTTGCTTTTCTCCCTCCCTCCCTCTCTCCATTGCTCCCACCCTCTCTCCCGCCCTTGCTCCCTCCTTCTCTCCATCATCGCTCCCTCCCTTGCTTGCTCGCTTCCTCTCTCCATCCCTTGGTCCCTCCCTCTCTCCATCGCTCCCTCCCTCGGTCCCTCCCTCTCACCATCGCTCCCTCCTTCACTCCCTCTCACCTCGTGCGTCAGTGTGTTGACTCTCTGCTGCAGACTGTCATTCTCTGACTGCAGCAGGGCTGTCTCCTTGGGCTCGAAGGAGCAGTAGGAGTTCCTGTCCTCTCCAAATTCACTGATCATGGGGAACTGGGGGGAAAAGAGAACAGGGATTTGAGAAGACAGAGAGGGTCATTGCTAGGCCACACACTGGCGAGACTATCGCCGCTCCAGTGCAGCTGTAAATAATGACGACAGATTGCCTGCCTTTGTAATCATATACCATTTCATCTCATTCAATAATCAAGACCAATCCTTGGATAGATTACAGCCCCGTAGTTTTGGGTTTTAAGCCCACAGGTAAACTACTGGCTAATTACACAGGTGCTCAATACACAGCTCAGGGAAAATGAAAGCCAGCCTGTCAAAAGTGTCTATGATGAATGACATTAATAAATGCTATGCACATATTTCTGGATATGCTTTTCAGTGTGGCTTGAGTCATCGAGGTTTAGAGTGCCATCATTCCCCTACTGTGTGTATGTGTGTTTGTGTGCGTGCGTGTGTGTGTGTGTGTGTGTGTGTGTGCCCTGTGAAACTACACAGTAATATGCAAGTCAATATGTTTGGTCTGGTATAAATCATTTACAAAAATGTATGCAGTCTTTTGCAGTGTGTTATTTATAAGACATTAATATCACAACTGTTACCTGATTGGAAAAAAATTTGAAACTACAACGTGTCAAGATTGAACAAACAATTATTAAAAATAACTGGGAAGTTAAATAAAATCATTATGTATCCGTACTAAAAAGGAGTGGAGCAGCCGAATATGACTAGAGCAGTGGTTCGCAACCTAGGTCGTGGGGTCCCCCTGTGTATGCTGGTTTTTGTTCCAACCACAATTGCAATCGCAGAATTTTAACAAGCTGTTAACTTTTCATATTTAGGTGTTTTTCATGTTTTTCATGAAGGATTATTTACCCTCTTAAGCCAAATGATGTCAGAAATAGCTATGCATGCCATGAAGAATATCCCATGTTCACATTGCACATTCTAGTGCTACAGTATATTGCAAACAATAACAATAATTAGAGGTAATCAGTGTTTATAGGTAGGTGTCCTTGACGCGGGTTCTGAGCTGTGCATTGAATTCAGCCGTGTCTGCTTACTCCAAGTTTATCAGAGCAGTGGCTATCAGATTAGGGCTGTTTGTTATCTTAAACACGCCTGTGAGGGTGGGACAGAGTCAGAGTAGTTTAATGGCAGTCAATCTGGGTGCTCTCAACAAATGTCATTTCTTTATTTTGTACGACCTGAGACAGCCGTTTCGCTCACTCAGATTCCTCCATTCCAATGATTATCTTGGGACATTCATAAACTGGAGTGGAAAATAGAACCTATGAGAACCTGTCATGGGTGTTGAAGTCCCATCTTGTGCAATTTGTGCTGTGTAGCGAGATGAGGCTTGGGGACCGCATTCAAGCAATATATTCTTTCCACACTGTAATAGATAACAGTATACATACCACAAAGCAAATGCTAGTTCCTTACATTCAGTGAGACACAGAAACACTCACACAGCCAAATTATATTATATAAACTGGCAAACACACACACACACACACACACACACACACGCACACAACGCACACACACACACACACACACACGCATACACACACACACGCACACACACACACACACACACACAGCATAGAGACATCAACACTTGATGACTGAGGTTAACACAATCTTCTACAGCCACGTGTCAGTGCCTACTTGCCTTGTGCTTGGTGTTCTATCATACCGTAGCTGGGCCCCGCATAAAATGTAGGTTTCACACATTCTTTTGTTATGTAACACTATCAGACACTGACAAATGCTGGTAAATAACTGGATTTCATTTAATGGCAGTGGGTCTTCTGTGACAGAAACTATCACTCCCAGCATGCAAATTGGGCGCCAAGGCGGGTGGACTGTCTTGAAAACAGTATCAGCGGCTGCACAGCTGAACTGAATCACTCTATTCCCTGCCCCCAGAATGGTTGTTTTTAACATGTCAGGTGTGATTTTATCTATAAATAATTAAGCGCATTAAAACACATGTCACAAGTTAAATGAAAATTCAATATTTAACTTGGATCTCAGGATACTGAGACCCCTTAAGGTCTCAGGCCTCAAGGGACTAAACAGGACTCCCTGTTCTACGCAAAGGGCCTTAAGTCAGTGTGTGATGTAAATACAAAGGCTGGGACGAGTTCCCACCCAGCTTCCCCTGTCTATGGACAGTCAGCGCTCTCCCAAACCTTGATCTCGTAGATTTTCAGCTTCCTCTTGATGCTGCTGTTCTCCCGCTCCAGGCCAGTTAGTCGAGTCTTGATGTCGTGGTAGGCGGTGATGAGGGCGAAGTGGGAGGCGGAGTACATGTCGTCCGGGAGGGGGGCGCTCGGCCAGTTCACCCCGCACCCATCCTCCTTCAGCCCGTCGCCCCCGCCAAGTAGGCCCAGCTCACCTCCAAAGAGAGACTCCATCGCTCAACCTGCAGGGACAGGGATGATAGGGTATTGACCCAATGTGAATAACTACCGGATAGACCCACTTGGCGCAATACTCAACATGGCCTACAACAGGGGTCCCCAGCTCTGTTCCAGGAGATCGACAGTCCTGTAGGTTTTCACTCCAACCCTAACAAAGCACACCTCATTCAACAGCTAGGCTGTGTTTGAATCAGCACCCTTCCATACTATTAGGTAGGCTTGTTGAGTAGACAGGATGGAAAAGTTGTTAAGTAGGTAAAATGTTCTCTAAATATAGTATACGTTAAACCCCCGTATGATACGTTTACTTCCGGGATTTCGTATATTCAGGAGCACACTTTTCAAGAAGTACACAAACATTTTGGTTGCGTAAATATGACGTAGGCTTTGTTTAAAAAGATGAGGCGCAGCTTCGCTAATGTTTTCCTTTAAATACAACAAAAACAACACGTGACATGGCCACGCAAGGCTGCGACGTCTTACGACACTTCCACAGTAGGGTTGGAAAATAGTATGGCAGATATTTTTTGTGTACTGCACGTCGCGTGTTAAGCAGTGCACATTAAACAGGCCACTTCAACCAGTCGACTGTATGCAGGAGACAGGGCGCAGTAGATAGGGCTCTGATTTGGACACAGCCCTCGAGATCTCGTTGAGCTGCTAGATCTGTTCCTTTCGCCTCCTCATATACTATCGTATTATTTTGCAGTGTTTGTTGACTGTGTGTTTTATTTGTGACATTACGATACTCGCCCGTTCTTATGCGTCTCGTTACCGAGACAGGGCGCATATTATTTCTGGCTACTGAGAAACCTGTCCTTGCGCTTCTACTTATTGGCGTGTGACAGTTAGTAGCGTCGGTAGGCTTGTTCGTTGTGTTGTCTCCCTCCCTTAACTGCGGGGTTTCCCGCCTTAGTGGCCTTAGGGCTTAATGAATCCCCTTGCTGCGTTTGGCTCATCCTACCTCACACGTCACGCCACCATTACAGTAATCACAGTAGTATGAAATAATGTAGTCCTATTTATACCTCTTCCTTTATTTATTTATTTATTTAGGCATGTTATTTCAAACGGTGCAGCTGGGTCATTCCTTTCCCAGAGGTTCTTTTCAAGGCAAACGCGACGCCAGAAGACACACGCACGCATGCACGCACACACGCACAGAGCATGCATATTTGAACCTCTACTACGAGTTTCAAAGTATGCAAACAGAGTTTTGTCTTATTTTGTCAATTCACATTTATACTGACTAAGAACTTCTCTCTGTTTATATTCAATTAATGTGAGAGCATATAAATTGATAAGACACAGACAGCCAGTGGGTATTATATCATTGCTAAAAAGTATAACATTTGAAAATAATTGCGGATTATAGCTGTGTGTCACTGTTGAAATGTCATAGTTAAAAGAAAAGAAAGAGGAAATGTATTAAAGTGCATTGAGTCATCTTCGGGGTGCCTGAAGATGACTCAATGAACCAATGCAAATTTCTGGTCTTTTTTAAGGTTTCTGTGCTGTTAAAATAAATTCATTAATTTCTGTATACTGTCAGCACTTTTCAACACTTCCTAAATGTTCCAAGAGACAAGCACCTTTTGCATGGTTGTTAGTGTTTCTATTTTTGAATTGGAGAAATTTTGAAAAAAAGTCACTTTTAACTTTTGTAAAGTTAAGCTGATACAGAACATAAATGGAATCACGTTCACAGAAAGATCCTTGAGGCCCAGTGGAGTGATTCAAATGGTTTATGTCCTCTATTCTAATCTGCACCCATTGACTTCCCATATGATGAGCATATCCAACTGAACGTTGTCATTTCTGGGTTCTTTGGCGTAAGGTGAAGTCGGTTCTAGGTTCAGACCTACACAGTTTGGACCTATTACATGATAAACTTTAAATGATTAGCTAAACAACATAATCCCAAATATTACAGCACTTTTACCTGTGACAGTATTAAGGAACAACTTAAATTTCAGTACAAGGTTTTCATCTGTATTCCCCTGGCTATATGTCTTATGCTTTCTGCAAAACCTGAGAATATTACAATATGAAAGCCTTAAAAAATATGCTGTAAATGTAGTCTTATAGTCGTGGCTTTGTTTTTCTTTTCTGCTAAAGTTAAAAGTGTTATAATTTTAGCTCTCTGTTATTAGTTGTTCAAATTTCTATTGAGGATACAATGAGTAAGGCCCTGTGTTTTGGCAGTGAGACAACATAGCATAATATACCCTCATTAATCCACCAGTTGATCCATCTGCGTGACTCATCAGTTTCTCTTACCTGAATCATTTCAACTACAGACTTAATTAGTACCAATTATGTGCAATTGCATGCATAAGTACATAATCGTGCCACATATGTCATGTTTTATTCAGCAGCTTTCATTATAATCTGCAAATAATACATTAATATGTAATAGTGCGAGAATATCGTTTCTCAGGAAGTGAAGTTTGGTTGTAAAGAAACACTGAATCAAAAAGTGAAAAGGTTAAAAGATCATTTCTTATTACAGAATAACAAGAAAATAACACCAATTTAGTATTTAAAGTAAATTATTTTACATATTCTAAACTCATCAAGTAAGCAACTGGAAACACCAGGAGAAAATATATAGGTCCTGTCACTACAATGTTTTTTCTGTAATATTTCTTAGTATTTGAAATTAGACTCTAGAAAAAATGTTTTAACTTATTTTTAACAAATTCATTAGCTACACCATGACCCTACAATTTAAAGAGCATACAGTAATAATGAAAAGTTACAAGAAGCAAACTATACTAGTAAAAAGAGCACAGTTCAGAGCAATACTGCCAGACGTGGTGAAAACACATTTTACCGGCGGTAACAATGCATCATCACTTTATCTGTGTATATAAAAGACTCTCAAGGTCTTCAACCCTATGCTATTATCCACAACAACTCAGAAAATAAACACAAGAACTGAGTCAGAGAATGGCATCAGTGGCAAGTGTCCAAATGAAGCCTACTGCTGAATATTTTACATGCAAATGTGTGTTACATCTTTAAGTACTATTATATCACCTCAACCTTTTTCATTTCAGCTTACTGTGAAATATTTGCTTATTCTGAAATATACATTTCATGTCATATTTGTAGCTTTGTAACATTTAAAATGTTCAGACTATGTGAACAGCAAATGGTATTTCATTCAGCAAGTACTGCAAGTTATCAGTATCCAGTTAATTTGTGTGGGCAAACTCTGATGTGTGGGCAAATATGCTTTCAGAAACCACATCTATAAATTCAAATAGAAAAATATTAAAATGTTATTTCAGAGATGGATGTCTTCCCCTCTACTTTTGTCAGAAATATCCATTCATAATCCATTCAGTTCGTATCATCCTTTATTGGATTGCCCAAAACTCATTATGATTCATCACTGTTAATCTTATTAATTAAGGATTCAACATAGCCAGTTACCTTAGTATGTACCCAATCAAAGCTGTTATAGAGAAATATAGCGGATTACAACTGAACTGCAGGTTACACAATCTGGCTGCAGAAAATAATACAGATCAAAATATTCTATTTCTTTCTTTCTATTGGAAAAAAATAGAAGTAATTCTGATAAGAAGAGACACAGTGACACAGAGAGCACAGTAACTGGAATGGAGTGTGGAAGAAGCTGCAGAGGTACTGTAAGTCATATTTATATCTGAGCTCCCCTACATGAAAACCAACAACAAATAAGCCCTGCGTTGTTGGTTTTCGTGACCTTGTTTTCATGGTCTTGAAACATGTTACAGATGACACACTAATCTACATTCACCATGTTGTTTTTGCATTGAGACATATTTACCGAATTACAGGTAAAAAACCATACCCTTTATGTAAATGAATTGTGCAGTGACACCATGATTTTTACATTCATACTAAAATATATTAACCATATGGATTTAAATTGAGATGTTGAGCATTCATTTTAGCTAATGACACTTTAAAAGTGCACTATTCAGGATTTTTAGCCTCGCTGCTTTGGTCCTGTGTTTACAATCAAAGAAGTCTCCTCCTCTGTTCTCAACCCCGCCCACTCAAGGTACCCGACTTTGGCCATACAGCTACCTCACGTAACTAGCTGGATGGCTAGAGGTAACGTTACTTACAGGTCCCACAAAAAACACGCCAACTCGCTTTTCGTCGCTGTTCATCCTCTTGCTAAACTTTAAACGTGGAAAAGCAAATCTTAGGTTGACTCTGCTTCTGGAACACACCGTCAGCTTGTATGGCTTTGCTGTACTTGCACTTCTTCACCTCCACCATTGCAGTAGCTAGCTAGCTATAAACGCTCCGCTGAAACCTGAGGCCCCAAAGGCCACACCCACCCCTCCCCACACAGAAAGGAGTGTCACACCCAGAAACGTCCCGAACACATCTTAGAATAATAAATTCAGGCAGAGGAGCATGGACAGAGGGGCGCAAAGACAGAGATTTCCAGTGCATCATATACAGTATATGACTGAGCATGGTTATTTTATAATATTTTAAAGGTATAGGGAGTGACATTCCTTAAGAATGCCTATGGAATTACAGAGTTCTATCTTTCTCTCCCTCGTTCTTTTGGTTCACATTGGAAAGTAACATGGGACCCCTGTTATTGAGTCTCAAGCTTCAGAATATCCATTCCAGTCTGGAAATCATTGAAGTAAGAACAAAGTATAGAGTATACAAATGTGTTATATTATAATATTTTTATTAACAAGGAAATTAGCTTGATATATTGTCCGATGCTTATGGGCGATGATAATTACTCTTGAAAAGCACCTGACAAGCTGCATCATAGTTCTTTTCATCCTCAAAGGGATAGATCACTTTCTGGAGTTTTTTACATTTTTATTTAAATTTTACTGCATGTTCTGAATTGGCCCAGGCAGTTTTCGTGAGAAGTGAAGCATATTTTAGATAGTTACAGAGGTTTCTGATACCTGTGTGCTTTATACGGCTGGTATTATGGGTGCATTCGTATGTGGTTTACAGCAAGAAAATACATTTCAGGTAACTCCAAAGCAGCTTGTGCAGCACCGTTACATTTCCTATGTAGTTCTATATACGTACAATAGTGCAACAGTTTCAGCCTGGATAGGCTTTTTTAAGGTGTGGCTATAGCTATAAATGACAAGGACCTTGTCTGGTCAAAATTTGATTAAATTAGGTGTTTGGTTTCTTGAGCAATTAAAAATTTTATTTAAAGTGAACCGATTAATAAACATCACAAGTTCTTTTATTTAGTAACATAGCCACAAAATATAGTCATTTGTATATATTTGGATTGGGCAAAAGCGCCACAGCTTCCCCTGGCTGGCGGCCATGCCTGAACTGCTTTCCCACGTACGTGTGGTAATTTATCATTTCCTCATAAACCAATTACTGGCTTTGTAATAGAACAGTCCTAAACAGTTATAGGTTGAACGGCATGTCAATCACACACCATAAAGTCTGTATTTTCCTGTTTGCTATAGAACAAAGAGGTTACACAAAAATGGACTATGACAGATGGCCTGTAGGTATTTTGTTCAGCACTAAATGAGTAGCAGGATGAGACGCTCAACTTTGTGGTGTGCGACAACCCGGCTTGGGACTTTCTCCCCAGTCTGTTGGTCCTCTTCTTCGGCTGTGCAGTACAGCTGCGGCCCGGCGCATCCATGGCTGCAGCCTAGAGCATGCACAGCTGCGGCTCGGCTCATGCACAGATGTGGACACTCGGCTTCCCCGGAATCTGGCACGCCTCACCGGCCGCAGCAGACTTCCCAGCTTGATTTGAATGCTTGAAATCTTGAATGTTGTTGAAACGTTTCGGTAACGTCAGGAGAACACTTTTCTTTATGGTTTCAAAAAAAACTGACCTTCCTACCAGTTTGACAGCTGTGAACCGTGTCCAATACGTGTGTTTGTACAGTACAAGATACAATAGTCGTGTCAAAGCTTTATGCAAGCCCTGAGCGCAAAGCCTCAAACCATCTAAAAATAAAAGAAAATGCAAAATGAAGAGTGGATGTTCCTCCTCATCCTTTCAGCTTGGCTGAAGTGGAATGGAGTGGAATTTTCCATTGCAGCTGTATGTGTCAGACTGTTCCCTTGTGAGCGGTTTTCAACAGCCCACAGGTGCCTCATCTCCATCTTCATTGCCATTACTGGCATTTAAACAAAGAACCAAGACTAAGCTCAGAATTTTCTTCTTGTCAACTGGCCTTCAGGAAATTACAAAAACACCCACATACACACATACGTGTGCACGCAAGCATACACACACATACACACGAATTAGGTGCTACAGTTGTACAAGAATAAATTGAAAGAGGGTTTAAGAGCCCTTCCGCAGCTGAACTTTGCAGTTTTGGTCTATCTTACTGTTAACAAACCATAAACTTGGCACGCGCATGTCCTCTGTCAAGGAGCCATCTGTGAAGAAAATACATTCCCACTCCTGCAGCCATAAGTATACAAGCAGAGAGCATGCTGGAGAGGAGCTAAAAAGTGACTAACCCCATCTCTCTCTCGGTCTCTCTCTATATACTCTCTAGTATGTGAATAAATAAGCAAAGGATAAAGAGTTCTGATTTCATCTGAGCTCAGCGGTTCCCTCATATGCTGTAATTCACCTGAATCAATGCTGTGCAGGGCTTTCAGAGTTCCACAGATCTGTAAATCAACCGGACAGTTCTTCTAATTCTCTATGCCAGCCCATCCGGACACAGTGAGAATCTGTAAACGTGCCCAGAGTCAGAGTTAACTGCAGCTGCAGACTCAGCATGCAGTTCCCGGGTTCACTTTGTCTTGCTTGGAGCACCATGGACTCCACAGGGCTCCCAATATTATTGCTCTCCGTGTTTCATCAGAGTCAGACCTGGATGCCATTTGTTCCAGGAGCCTGAGGTATAAGCCACCACAGGTTTATTTTTCTTTCAGAAGGTAACATTAATACTGTAACGGCAGATAGGTTCTTTCTGGGTACATCAATCTTTCTGGGTACATCTGGGTACAGCAATGCTTGCCTAGCTAAACCCGTACCCAGACAGAACCTAGGATGTGTTTCATTTGTGTGTGGCCTCAGGCAGCATATATAATGGGTGGGTAGGGTAGACTGGGCCAGTCTATTCAATTGCACTTGAAAGTATCCTGCACTATGCTGAATAAACACCATGGATTACACCTGCAATACATTGCCGTTCCATTTCTCTCTACCAAAGGCACATTTTCCGTTTCCTGCCACAAAAGTACCAGAACACACAAGAAGAAGAAGTGCATTACAATCACTGTTGAAAATGAAAGGGTACTTATAAACAGAACCCATAAATGTACTTTCACAACAGATTGCTTTGTGCCATACAATTAGGGTTTTCAGGAGCAATCCACTACTTGAGTTGAATTAGAAGCGCTTGTGCCAAAACCAATTTATCTCATACGGTGCCAAGAGATGTCTAATGTTTTGTCCTTTCAGATTATAACCCATACATATATACCATATACTATACAGGTCATATTACAATTTAATATGACATTGCAGTATCTGCATTATGCTTATACTTCATGTGTCATATTGTATTCATATAAAAGACTTGCATGTGTCATACCATAAACCACTTGTTTTAAAGCATGGCGCACGTATAATACTGGTTGCTGATTCATGTGAAAGACCGCCTGTCCTTTCACCTAAATGAGTGCATTCACTGTAAAGAAATTGCCTAATGTACCAATATGAAACACTGATGCTCCCCTTTCAATATACAACCCCATGAAGTTCACAGTTCAGTTATTTTTCTGTGGTTAGATATAAAGTAGAACATTATGTACAGAAGTGAGAACGATAAAACTTTGCCTGGAATGTCACAACAAGAAATTTGCTTCAGGTTGTCTGTTTCCACACAATGCAATAGCAACAGTGTACATCTCACAGTGTTTTGCAAATTTCATAACTGAATACAATGTTGACATGTAGAAGAATCATAATGAATAGCTTTCTGATGGAAACATGACATACAATGTGATTCAAGGCCAAACAACTAGTTCAAAAGTTACTGCTCGATCATTCGCACTGACAATACCGTTATTAATGGATTTGTGAGTTCCAAATAAGGGGCCAAGACAGTAGCAATATGGTCAAAATACAAAGTCAATAAAATTTTCCCCACAAGAACAAGTAGTCGCAATAGGTGCTTTTTCTTCATCTAATGTGCACCCCATGTGCCAATTTGTTAAGTTATTGTCTCATTTGGACAATATTTTAATATTTTGTGGACCAATCCAGGGTAATTTGCGGCACTTCCTATTCATTGCGCATCACTAGTATCTCATATGCTTAGTGGACGAAATGGACCCAGACTTAATGACCATAAGGGCCCCCTGCTCCCTACTGTGCAGTCCCTAGCTCCAATTTTTGTACAACATGGCAGCACAAAACTGCACTTCTGTGGCTTCAAAAGTTTCGAAAGTCGATGGGTGACAGTCACTTTGTCCATATTTTTTCTACAGTCTATGGTTCCAAACTGACCAGTGTCCCAATTAAGAGATGAGTTAGTGACCCAGTATGACAATTAATGATCCCACTTCACATTAATAAGTAAGGGGATCCCTGGGGCCCTTGCCAAATTCCCAAACTCACTCACCTGGTTCTGCTCATCTAATAATCCCTCAAAATAACTGGCTAATTAATCACTCCCTCTCCCAACTCACCTGATGTATGATGAGTGTTCTGACTCAAAATGGTTGCAATGCATCACCCAGGTAGGTGCTACACATTGATGGTGGATGATGTAGGTGAGTCATCTCCCTTTCACTGTAAAGAGCCTCAAGATCAGAAAATGAGAGCTGCTATATTGATTCAACCAGTCATGTGGCTTGGACATATTTTCTGGAAGCTCTCTTTGCTGTTGATTATGCCAGAAATGCTTAGATGATGTTTCCAAACACATTTTGAGGAGCTGACAGGGCTGTGATTATGATTTATTTTTGACATTATTGTGCAGAGAAATTGCTCTTCTCACTGTTCCTGAATTCAGAAAAGGTTTTTGAATTACTGTACCATGTCCATGGACATCAATATTGAGTGTCAAATAAACTTAAAATCCCACTAGTCTGTCTGGTCTGCTCAATATGACCAATATCACTGTTTATTGCACTAAACAAAGAAAAACATGGGATAACTATGTTTAGCAACACATCAAAGAAGTGGCCACAAATAAAATCGCCATGATGCAGCCTTCTCAAATTATTTAATTCCTTTTGTGATAAAGCATTTGTAAGTGTGTTACAAGTTTATAAAATATGTTTCATAATTTAAGCTTGATTTTAGTGACCTGTGTGTGATTTTGTTCCCTTGACGACTTGATTTTCTGATTCAGCTAGATCAGGGCCCCCGTTCCTCGTAAGTGGATAACTCAGTTAGCTGGCTAACCTTGCTGACTAAAACCAGGAAACCCCCTGAATATGGAACATATGAACCAACAAGTACAGTGATCCGGGTTTTTCTCAGCGCAGTTAGCCAGCTACGAGGAATAGGGCCCAGATCAGAGAAACAAACAGGCAGAGATTTCCCAGAGCGAGATTTCCAAGAGGTCGCCGCCCCCTTCCAGCCTGCCTCCTGGCCCTATCATTGCACCTGTTTTGCCTACAGGCTGCGATGCTAAGGCTGAGAGGATCTGAGCCAGGCTCTGGTGCACGCGCTGGGAGCCCATTAACAGGCCCATTAGGGGAGCATGTCAGCGATGCCAAGGCCAGGCAGCGAGGTGCTGTAGTGCGCCATGTGTGCCCACTGTCTGAGCAAACGGGCCCAGCTGCCTCACATACTCTCCTGCATAGCTCTTATCAGGCCTGGCTGTTACCATGGATGCGGAGCCTACCTACCATGCTTTCGTGTCTTGAAAGGGCAACACGTTGGCAAAATGACCATTTATAGCTTTACATAAATTGCGTTACATGACAAAGGAAAACCAAAAATGCAGTTGATCGATAATATGGAAAACTGTATAAATGTTCCTCCTTAGTTTTGGGATGCTCTTCTAGGACAGGAAACCGAAAAGCCTTACAGCCAGGAGATGAGAGACGATACAATCTAGACAGCTCTAGTTCAGTACATAGGCACTTAACACTGCTTTAAGCCAGACTCCATTGGAAAGTCATGTGCTCACCGTTCAAAGTTAAAAGACGCAGATGCATGTAGACCCTGTGACCTTGAGCTCAATGAAAGTTAGATGGAGACAGTCGCTTAAAGATCCCAAAGAGCGGATAAGGAGGAATATAGCACAGTGCAGAAATGTTCAAGCTGCAGTGGCAGCTCTCAGCAGAGTGCAGACAGCCTGTCACATCACACTGTAACCCACAAAGGGCCAGGGGGGCTGGACGCCATCTTGAAGAGCAGGCACGTTGGTGCCAGAGCTGCCCTGAAGTGGCTTGTCGCAGAGCAGTGAGCGCATTTCTTAAATGCTTGAGAGCTGCTGTTCTCTTCACAGAGCTTCAAATATGAGCTGGGCATTCATCTCAAGCACACCATGGCAGGCCTGAAACGGCAACACATGTCCACATATGCAGTCTGGTCTCATTCCCCAGGCGTCATCAAGTGACGCTTGGGCAGCAACCTACGGCGTCATCCTTTGGACGCAGAAGGAGGCCTTTTGAAGAAAAAAAAAAAGCATAAAAAAGCATAATATTGAAGTGCCACAATCAAAGAATAGTTATGTGACCACAACCGTCAATATATGACGCAAAAGGCTACCTTTGGCAGAAGCGTCGCTATGTGATGAGTACGGGTGAGACCACGTTGACATATGAACACGCACACATGCACGCACACAGACACATACACACAGGTCTCCGACTGTGATAACCGTTCCCTTAATCTTCACTCCTGTCATCTCAGAGATCCTGAGGCTCTGACTTTGATCCCCTTAGTCCTCTCCACTGCTCTTCCGCTACAGCTGTGGTTCTCATCTCCCCAGTAATCGCTGGCCGATGTTCCACCGCCTGTAATCCTCTGGATTTCTTGGAGAGCCTGTGTCACATGACTTTGGCCCGATAAAGCAGGAATAAAGGAAAAAGAACTGCTGCAGCTGGAAGCAGCTTTGTTGCTAAACAGACGGTTCGCTTGTTGAGAGGCTGGGGGATCAGGGAGCCAAGGAACATTACCTCCACGATGCTGCTGCATGCTCACAGAGGTGAGAGCGTGTTGGCGCAAGAGGCTGATAACCAGTTACCAGAGGAGACGGAAGTGGCTCTCATTGTACAGGGGCAACATGAGGAGGTCAGGAAGCAGAGCGCTTTCTGTCACCTGCTAATGGGCAAGTGATGCCATCATAATATTATTCCACACATATTTTAATGCGTTGACTAAAAGCCACACCATTTTTAGCTGGTTACATAACTCTGCAATATGCTTGCAGACCGATCGTTTAATGCTGCAACCCAGATTTTGTATCACTTATTTATGTCTCTTGGGGAAAACTGATGTTTTACCGGGACAGGTGGACCAGTCATTTGGTGGACCAGTCATGATAGGGTCAATGTTGCTATGTTACAAAAGAGGGGAGAGGGGCGCTGTGAAAGCCAATGATGAGGTGTATGAGTGTAGAAGCTGCAGTCCACCTTTAGTCTAAACCGGGCCGGCCAGCGAAGGATGGGCACCCCCTCTCTAGCCAGGTTCCTTCCGAGATTTCTTCCCACTGGGGAGTTTTTTTCTCGCCACTGCTCAGTGTTTTTTTCTCCCCTACCGGGGAGTTTTTTACCTCATTTTGCTGGTTGGGGGCTATGGCCTGGTTTTTTGCTCAATTTTCCTTCTGTTTCCCTGTGCAGCGTCTTTGTGACAGTTCTCTGTAAAAAGCGCTATACAAATAAAATTGAATTGAATTGAATTGAATAGAAGCGCTCAGGACACAGAGTGGTTTGCAGTTTTGCTGAATTTTCACAAGGGATGTGACCCAAAATGCATTCCACTGGGGTCAGAGGTCAAGTGCCTCTACATTGTGTCTTTTAATAGCTCAAATAGCATTTGTATTTGTTACATTTCGTTGAATGTTTTTACTCTTTTTTTTGCATAATATTAAAACGGTTTGTGATGGTTATGTGACTACTCTATCATTGTTTCTCTGTGACTGTTATATGACTGCGCATTTACATTTTTTTCTCTTCAGCATTTCTGCCAACTCTGGCTAATTACAGTCAAGTTGGCTTAAATACATTTCTGTATTTGCAGCTGTAGTACTCACTGTTAATTATCATTTAAGTGTAGTTGAACAATGCTACAAATAATATTAATAATTTCCTCTGAAATATATTTCAATCTGAAGATATTTGGAAATAAAGTTTCATGTTAGCTATCAGAAAACCCTCAGCCAATAATCAGTATATCAGTAAAGTTGCACCTAATAAATGTTAATATACCTTAAAGGAATACTGTGCAATTCATTCATTCATCACTGTAAAAGAGTACTCAATGAAACACAAGGACAAATCAGCTTGTAATCGTTTTGCGAAAACCATATAATGTCTCAGCTCTTCTACTGGCTACAGTAAGAACTGGCACAGTTTGGATCCAAGACAGTGTGGCTCATCTTTGCTCCACATGTGGTGCCTTAACTGGATGAGCCATTCAGCAGCCCTAAAATACCTTTCTTTAATACGGTACTGATGAGAGGCATGTGCCAACGGTTCTTCATTCCAAATCATATATACAGTAACTCCTTCTTGCAGATGCCAAATTTGGTCAATGACCTATGGTGTTCTATTTAAGGCTTTATAAATCCTGCTGTGAGCATCACAGAAACTTGGAAAATGGCTTAAATGAAGCAAGACAGTTGTATAATTTACAAGACTAACTTAGATGAGTTAATTTCCATAATTTTGGTAAAAAATAAAGTGCCATAAATGCAAATACATCTTAGGAAAATGGCAAAAAAAAGCTTTTTCTTAAGTTTGCAATGAAATACTGAGAGCTACATATGTGAAACAGGTACATATATACATTTCCTGGATCATAGACTCCTTTGTGTGAAAAATCTAAGGGAGATCTGAGCAGAACTACTAAAGATCTATGATGCAAAATGTAGGCAGTGTACCCCGTTGTCCCTCTATCCAAATTGGCTAAATTGTGCACTGCTGTAAATCGTGGAAAACGGCCCAATATCAGGCGGGAAGTAGAAAAACCAAAGTTTAATATAGGGGCAAGGCAGCAATCCGTGGTACAAAACAGGCAAGTCGTAAACCGGGAAGACAGAGCAACGGTACAAAAACAGAGTCCAAAGAGTAGTCACAGAACAGGCTGGGGTCGGAACCGGAAAGGCACAGCAGAAGTACAAAATCAGAGTCCAAAATCAGGATCATGAGTCCAAAACCAGGGAGGTGTAAAGGGAAACAAAAAGAAAACAAAACGAAGACAGAATACAAAAATAAAATAAAGACAGGAGACGGACTCGGAATAACAAAAACTAGGAAACCGATACTCAGAAAACAAACAGACAACTAGGGAAGGTACTCAGAAAAATCGTAAGAACATTGAATCAAAAAACCAAAAGTGACGAACTCACAAAGAAAGACTGAAATAACAGGGTTATATACACTGAGGGAGACAGACATAATGGGAATCAGGTGTGCAGAGGCGGGGAGGGGAGATTGCTCACAGGTGAGCACAATGAAATGATAAGGGAAGCTGATAATGCAATTACGAGGGAATACATAAGACGCGGACCGGACTAGCACATAACATAGACTATACATGACCTGGGTCTAAGAAGACCCGTGCACACAACGAGGTAGAGGAATGCGGAAATCAGATGCAGGTGAAGCGAGTAGGGAATCACAGTAAGATATTCAGAGATGGGACAGAAGAAACAAAAGACAGGTGCAGATGGAAACTGAGATTGCATTAGTAAATTAGTAGGTTAGTAGAAACTGTAATTCCCTGACGTTAGTAAATTAGTTGATTACTATTATTTACAAGTTAGTCGTTAGTGTATTAGTAGGAAACCTAATTCTAAGCAGTTAGTAGTGATTAGTAGATTAATATTATAAACAAGGGTAATTAGTAAAGAAGGAAGTAAATGAGAGTGGAAATACAGTGAAACCTGAAATCACCAAAGGCTCCCGAATAGTGTAACGAAGAAAGGGGAATGACGGTAATACAAACATGGAACAGTGAAACCATAAATGAAAATAAATGCAAGATAATAAAAATGATAAAGAACCTAATAAGAATAAACAAACAAGCTCACAATAAGAAACATAAATGTACAAACAAAGACAGAATGCAGAAACGTATCATACTCACTCCAAGGAAAATTTTACATTAATCTAGCACATATGCACAGTAAATTGGAATGAGTATTTTCTATGCCCTACATGACAAGTATTACCCAGGTAGATGCAAATACGCCATAGTCTATATTATGTAAAATAAGATTACAATAAAATAATATTCCATCATCAGGAAAATACTGCCAAATGTTCTAGCTTCAGGGCAAATCAAACATAAAACATGACTGAGCCACCTATGAATGATTACACTACAGTATGTCAAATGTGCTCAAAATGCGAAAATAACAATATCAAACATATGGCACAACATTGTGGCGGAGTGTAAAAATGAACATACATATTTGAAATATCACAAGTAGTAATACTTACAGTACATATCAAGGAGGAAAATCTCCTTCATGTTCCTCTCCGATAGAATCAAAGGTATGGTATCTATGGTATCAATTACACCGGCAAGCAAATTTACATTCCAAGTTGTGACGTAAAATTTAACTATTAAACTAGAAATTCTGTTATGCCCAGCTCAGCTGTAATTTATCGTTCAAAGCATCCAATAAGACATTGCAAATACCGTTGCTAAGGTTATAATGTCCTATATTGGATAAAAGAACAGAATGAACTGGAAAGCATGCCACATTTTTTTTAATGGGGGGTTTTACTTGTGTCAGATAGTGTAATAGTGTTATAAAGTGATGTGTATTTCTCAAACGGATTGTCCCAGACAACAAATGATCACTGAATTTTGAAAGGGACATCTCTACATGTGAAACAAATGGTAGGATTGTATATTTATTTCATATTTAGTAGTATATATTGACAGTAGAATGACGTGGTATAATTACACAAGAATTTCACTTGTTTATTTTAGAATTGAGTGAGCAGGGCTTTTCTTGAAGAAAAGGGCTGTTTTGGCAAAGGTTCAGGCTATTGTTGGGTTTATCTTGTTGCTATGACAGAATTCAAATTTTTTGTTGTGAAAAAAATATTTTTATGAACTCACGGATAGATGCTATTTTCCACTGTGTCACGCATGGGTAGGTATAGTTGCAGGTGAGACTGGATGGGGGGGTCGATTGTAAATGGACTAGCTACGCGACTATAGTGGCACTTAGAAGCTCCATATTCGGCAGTTGTCACGAATAGTGTACTAATAAAGATAAAATATGGGGTTTGTTGTTTCCACAACAACAAAATCTTGGTTGGGGGGGGGGGGGGGGGTCTGTGCGAAGGCGATAAAGCTTCAGTAAACCTTCCTGCTTTCAGCACCTTTGAGAATTGTATGAAAAACTGAGCCATGGCGTGGGCTTTTGTGCAGCATGCCCAGCCAAGCACAAATTATAGGTGCACTGGTGTGACCCACAGTCCAAAACTCAATTCTGATCATGCAATGATGGCTTACAAATGCGATTGGCTTACGTTCAAAAATAAAGGAAAGGAAAGGTCATGGGTTGGAAATACCATTAACCATCAAGAAGAGCCTTATCAAAAAAATTGCAGGTATCCAGGTAAGTATAAATGTCCCAATGTTTATGTCCGAGTTAAAAACTGCAGTGGCGCGGTGACATTCCATCACTCAAGATGGATGGGGGATTGCAGAACGGGGGTGAGGGCTTGTCCCAGGACAGACGTTACGGATGTATGCTTCGGCCACAATGCAGCGAGCTGGCACTGCAGAGGTTATTCTCCACAGATCGTGTTGATTCATGCATTGTGCCGCGAGCAGGGAGCGACGGGGCCTCGGGCCATCACAGGGGAGATTTATGGGGACAATATCCCGTGCGTTCTCCTCCAGGAGGTGCGTTTTCCTCCCGGAGGCTCTCACGCCCCAGCCCTCCCCTCCACTTGTCAGTGCACCCTTATTCATCACGCCCACCGTACACAAGGAGCCAACTGGGTTTCAGTTCCGAGGAACCTAGCAACACCAAGGGGAAGGAGGAACATTGTTTACATTTGCCCGTTCGCTGTTCCAAATCCAGGGTTTGTTGCCTGCAAAAGAGGAAACAGTCTACCCCAATTTCCATATAAACAGCAACCTCCTCCACCCCCTAAACACCTGGTGGTGACTCAGCACCAAATTTACCAATATCCTCTTTGCATGGTATATTGATCCTAATAATCTCTGTGAATTCACCCTGGCAGTTGCGAGAGAACACTGTGTACAACCCACACATTAAGAGAAACACTTGGAAATGACAAGCAGAAAAGAGATGGGAATGTAACAGGCGACTGCGATGTTGGAGTGATGACAGCGAGGAGAACTCAACAGTTCCATTTTGTGGAAGCGGTAATGCAGAATTGCTTCCCCCCAGGGTGAATTATTCAATGTCCATATGTTTATGTCACATGGCAAATTCATATATTAATGCTTCCGAGCCCTAAATATCAGAGGCTACACATTGTTTCTCTATGGCTGGCCCTGGCGAACCGCACACTACTGTTTCGGAAGCATAGACATGACTCAGGTTGACTACTTCCTACAACATTAATTCCTGTACATCTGTTGTCATTGCTCTAAGAACACAGATACTGCAGGCAACTGCACATCCCATTGCAAAGACAGAGGATCAGCACTGATTATCTATGCACTCACTGATATCAATATTCTAAATAAATTATATCATAGATGCAGATATCCAGTGAATTACCATGCATATTTCTGCGTGAATGAATCGCTGTGTACAGTATGTACATATATGCTCGACATTCCAACTGTTGGAATAAGATTTGTATGACTGCATATACTGTATATGTGCTATATTGTTTTGCATTCAAAGGAATGGAGGCAGTGCAGAAGTGTCCTTGGCAAGGGCATTTATCCACTGCCTCACTGTAGCCCTACACCCCTGCCCCCTCCCCCTCTCAGAAGAAGAGGGGGGATGGGGAGGGGCAGGAGAGAAAGGGGGAGGGGAGAAGGGAGATGTCCTTGAGGGCTGGAATTGTCTCAAATGAGATGCAGGGGGTGGTCGAGTGACTGAGGCAGACAGAGACGAGTGTCACATCCACACACCGGAGACCTCAGCTGCGGACAAAGCCTGGATCCTCCATTGGTAATCTGAGCGCGCAAGCATGTAAGCAGGCATGCACAGACTTCAAGCCACACACGCGTTCAGAGGCAGAGGGGCACAGCTGCTTGTAGAGACAGGCAAACAGCGACAAGTTCCTATCTGTGAGACCCAGATGGGCACCTATCACGCAACACTCAGGCTTCTGGAAGGTGGAAAGGGGGCGGGCGTTTGGGGGGAGACTGCAGAGGAGGGGGAGACAGGGAAGGAAAACACAGGGTGATAGAAAGAAAGAGAGGCAAACAGACTTAGCTTGTTTTGACACGGAAATTGAGCACAGAACCCTGTTTAGAGAAGCACAGAAAAGCACGCATACAGTTATATCTATATGTAAATGTACACAAACACCCGCTCTCTACAACAAACAGACACGCACAGACGCACACAGACAAATACACACAAACACACACACACTCACATACACAGGTGCACACAGACAAATACATGCACACGCACACACACTCACATACACACACATGCACACACAAATACACGCACATGCACATGCACACACACACGCACACACACAGATGCACACGGACAAATACACGCACACACACACACACACACACACACACACATGCACACAGACAAATACACACACACACACGCACACACACACATTAAAAGGACATTAAAGGCTGTATTTTGGCAACAGTGGTAGTGCAATCAGGCCTGGGTGCTATTGAAATTGCTATTTTTTTTCTGCACAAAAGGAAAACACAAGACTTGTTGACAGAGAGAGACTCTACACTTGTCAAATTGTCTAATATATGCGATCGACTCTCAAAATGAAAGTAAGCCAATTTACAGTATTTTTCTATTGCTTACACCATAGCAATGTATCTATTTTTACAAAGTAAGTTAGTCATTTATGGTTGCTTTCACACAAAATACAAATGAAAAACACATTTTTGCACAACAGTAAACAAAAAGCTCAACACATGATACAAATATAAATTAAGTCCCTGTGAGGGGGAGTGTAAGGTTCAGAGAACCAAACGCGACCGATAAGGATTTCTAAAAGCGTATCTAGAGAGAGATACGCCACAAAACGCGGAAGAATCCGCACCAGGACTGGGATAACACAGGATCAGGAGCAAAATTTCCCTAGCACAAGGCAAAACAAAGCAACCTCCAAAAGGAGAGGCGATCTCGATAAACAGCGAGAATAACTAACAAAAGAACCTTACGCACTAAATAATTAGGCGTAACAAGAGGTGATGAAACAAAACAAAACTCGAAAAAATGAGTGAAGGAAAAGAATAGAAAAAAACCTGTTAGCCAAAGCTCTTGTGGCAAACAAGCTGAACAAAACTGGCAACAGGTAAAAAGAATAAAGGATAAAGAAAGATTGGAAAGGAAAGAGAAAACCAATCTAATCCCGGACTTGCTGCGTTTCCTATTAGTACTAACCAGAAATGCAGCGACCGAAATTCCTATACCTTACCGACTTCGTATGTCAACATAGCAAAGACAATCTCGAAGTGGGGAAATGCGGAAGTCCTGAGGTATTTATAGCCCGCAGGAAACGCAAAACAGGTGAAGGGAATAATTGTCGGGCAAGACACGAAAAACGGAACGGAGGCGGAAAAAATCCGATAGAGCGTCCTGACGACGCCAAAAAAGAAACCAAAAAGGCTGCAAATAACCATGACAGGACCCCCCTTCTAAGGGACGGCTCCAGGCGATCCCTCAGCCTTGCTTCTACGAAAATCCCTAATTAGAGTAGGATCCAAGATGTTCCTGGAGGGAACCCAGCCACGCTCCTCAGGCCCATAACACTCCCAGTCCACCAAAAATTGACAACTTCTGCCCACCCGTCTCTCAGCCAAAATACGCCGAATGGTATACACCGTACCTCCATCCACGAAGTGGGGGGGAGGCAGCGGCTCAGCCGGAGCAAGAGCGCTAACGAGCACCGGATTCAAGGGAGAGACATGGAAGGTGGGGTGGATGCGCATGGATGATGGCAACTAAAGGCGCACAGTGACCGGGTTGAGTTTCCGGATGATTTTAAAAGGCCTACAAACCGAGGTGCGAGTTGAGTCTCATGGTAGGTCCCGTGTAGAAAGCCACACCCGTTGCCCCACCCTTTAAGAAGGGGCAGGCCGACGATGTCTGTCAGCCAGAGCCATTTGTTTAGCCGAAGCGCGTAAAAGAGAGGAGCATATGCGCCTCCAAGCCGCTCGATGGAAGGAACCTCCACATCTCTCTCCAGCTCAGGGAAGAATGGGGGTAAATATCCTACCTAAGCCTCAAAAGGAGAGAGGCCAGTGGAAGCGTTACGCAACGTATTATGGGCGTATTCGGCCCAGGCGAGGTAGCGACTCCAGGACATGGGATTGGCCATGGCCAGACACCGAAGAATGCTCTCCATACTCTGGTTGGTGTGTTCCATCTGTCCGTTGGTTTCGGGATGAAACCCGGACGAAAGACTGACGGATGCCCCCAACAGAGTACAAAAAGAGCGCCAGAATTTTGCGGCGAATTGCGGACCGCGATCTGACACCACATCCAGGGGGAGGCCATGCACCCTGAAAAAATAGTCCATCATTAACTGAGCCGTCTCAGGGGCAGACGGCAATTTAGGCAGGGAGATGAAGTGAGCCGTCTTAGAAAACCGATCGACCACCACCAAGATAATGGTGTTCCCATGGGACGACGGCAGACTGGTAACAAAATCTAAGGCGATGTGACTCCAGGGACGATTGGGAATGGGAAGTGGCCGCAAAAGACCCGAAGGGGAAAGGTGCGAACCCTTGTTACGCGTGCAAGTGGAACACGCGGCGACGAATTCCCGCACATCGCTCTCCAGTTTGGGCCACCAAAACCGGCGAGAAATTAATTCTCTGGTCTGGTGAACACCAGGATGGGCCACTAATTGTGACCCATGACCCCACTGGAGAACCCGCGATCGCAACCGAGACTGCACAAACAGGTAATAGGGCGGGCCCCCACCTGGGCCGGGATTGGAACGCAGCGCCCTCTGCACAGCTGCTTCTATAGCCCACATAACTGGAGCCACAATCTGAGAGCGGGGAACCACAGGCTCGGGCGTGACTCCCTGTCAGACCGGTAAAAAATGCGCGACAACGCATCGGGTTTAATATTCTTAGACCCGGGGCGATAGGTCAGAATAAAATTGAACCTTGTGAAAAACAACGACCAATGAACTTGTCTTGAATTGCATGTCTTAGCCTGTTGGACGTACTCTTAATTTTTATGGTCAGTCCAGACCATAAAGGGGTGCTCCGCACCCTCCAACCAGTCTTCCAACGCCAATTTGACCGCCAACAACTCTCGATCTCCGACATCGTAATTTCTCTCGGCAGATGTAAGGACACGAGAGAAATACGCACAAGAGTGGCTCAAGCATAGCTAACATGTCCTTAATGGGGTTGGACAACGCTTTTAAAAATAAGGATTTTAGCGGGCCGTCTGGCCAACCTGTCTCCCCGGCTAATGCTCGAAATGATATGGCAAAGGCCGCTACTGTATCAGTTCCCTGGTGCAAACTGGTCAATCTCCTGGCTGTCTCTTCACTTGAGACCTCGTGATCAAAAACCAGCTGCATCTCATTCATGAGCTGGATTGAATCATGAATAACAGGAGCATTGGCCCGAATTAGGGGGTCAGCCCAAGCGAGAGCCTGATCAGACAGAAGAGACAAAATAAATGCTACACGGGATTCTGGTGTAGTGAAGCGGGAGGGTTGTGCTTGAAAAAAAAAAAACGTTGTGTCAGAAATGGTCTGCATTTTCCCCACCATAACGAGGCGGTAGTTGGAGTTTAGGCTCTTTAAGGGTACGGGGCATGGGAATGGGAGGAGTTTGTGCTTGTGTAACTGAGGGGGGATTCACTGTCACAGAAAGTCTATACAAACTTTTAGTAACATTCTGTAGGCATTCTCCCTGGTGGTGCAGTTGTTCTATCTATTTGCAGGGAGAAAATAGCCTTCTTAACAGTACCCCCTGTAGCGCCCTGGCAAGGCAGGGTTTTGTAAAAATCGGTAGAAGTCCCTGGTTCTTCCATACGGATTCGAGAATCTGTGAGGGGGAGTGTACGGTTTGGAGAACCAAACGCGACCGATAAGGATTTCTAAAAGCGTATCTAGAGAGAGATACGCCACAAAACGCGGAAGAATCCGCACCAGGACTGGGACAACACAGGATCGGGAGCAAAACTTCCCTAGCACAAGGCAAAACAAAGCAACCTCCAAAAACTGAGGCGATCTCGATAAACAGTGAGAATAACTAACAAAAGAACCTCACGCACTAAATAATTAGGCAGAACAAGAGGTGATGAAACAAAACAAAACTGGAAAAAACAAGTGAAGGAAAAGAATAGAAAAAAACCTGTTAGCCAAAGCTCTTGTGGCAAAAGAGCTGAACACAACTGGCAACAGGTAAAAAAAATAAAGGATAAAGAAAGATTGGAAAGGTAAGAGAAAACCAATCTAATCCTAAATCTTTATAACCAGACATGCTGCGTTTCCTAATAGTATGAACCAGAAATGCAGCGACCGAAATTCCTATACCTTACCGACTTCGTATGTCAACATAGCAAAGACAATCCTGAAGTGCGGAAATGCAGAAGTCCTGAGGTATTTATAGCCAGCAGGAAATGCAAAATAGGTGAAGGGCATAATTGTTGGGCAAGACACGAAAACCGGAACGGAGGCGTAAAAAATCCGATAGAGCGTCCTGACGATGGCAAAAAGGAAACCAAAAACGTAGAAAAACAAGGGCTGCAAATAACCATGACAGTCCCACCCAACTAAACTGACATGATTTGGTCACAGCAGATAATAACAATCACAAAGGAGTAAAACTCTACTACACATGTGCAAATGCTAAGTGCACAATTGTCCAATCAACAATCAGTCCATAATCAACTATGAACAAGAGCACCAGTGCATTGGTGCTGTTGAGAAATGGATGCAAACAGAAGAGAAAGACAGCAGAGATGAAGAGGAGCAGCACGACCTGGAGCCCAGAGAGGAAGGGAGGTCTGTATGCATCATGGTACATCAGCCAGGGGAAGGTGAAGAATGGATGTGTCAAATGAAATTAGAGCAACAATTGCAGACCATGTAATAAATCATGGTATTACAATGAGAGCAACTGGCCCGAGGGTGCCTCCCAATTTGAACCGATTGAATGTGGCATCAATAATACAGAAATATACAGAAATGAGAATAGGTAAGTGTATTTCACTGTATTGCTGTTTTACATATAATGGTTTATTTTTGTCAAAAAATGTTCTTGTAATTTTACAGATTTGAGAGACAGCCATATTCTCGCAAACTTCTTACTGCAGAACATGAGATGGCCATTGTAAACACGTTGCTTTCAACCACTCTGCTCCTGTAAGAGAGTCGTTTGCAGCACACCAGTACATCATAATGGAGTTCCTCCCACCCTACTATCCGCTTCTCAATCCTATAGAAGAAGTCTTCTCAGTATAGAGATGGAAGGATTATGATCATGATCAAACGTGCTTCATTGATGCAATCAATGCAGGCTGTGAGGCAATAACAGCAGAAGACTGCCAAGGATGGCTCTGACACACAAGAAGATTTTTCCGTCGCTGCATTGCAAGAGAAAATATATATATGTGATGTCAATGAAAACATGCGGCCTGACAGAGAACAAAGACTTGATGAGAACTAATTTCAGAACAGAATTAATGCCCTACAATGAGCAGTAACTTTGAGTTTATACATTTTTATACGTTGTTTTATAGATTTATTTGATATATTGCACATTGGTTTATTCCACATTTACTGAAAAAGACTTGACTTTATTTACAGCATAATCCCTTTAGTTTATTTGTATGAGCAACTGCAGTGAAAGAATACTCTAAATTGTTTATTAAAGTATTTATATAATCATTTCTGCTTTGGTACTGAACTGATTCTTACAGTAAAGTGAAAATGATTGCAGCTCTTGCTGTGATTTAAAAGCACTTCCATATTAAAATACTGCACCACAATTAAAGAGACCACAGAAAAGGTAACGAGAAAGAACATGCGGACATATTGTCACTTAGTTCGTTTTTTGTGCACCTTTGTAAAATGATAGATAAATCGAATTTTTCATTAGGTGACAAATGATTTTTTTTTTTTTGAGGCACTTATTTGATTTTGTGGCATGTGTTTGATATTTCAACAGCATTAGAGCATTTTGAAAGTTAAATGTTTCATTTATCAAAGAGTGATTCTGTACAGAGGGTTGTGTTAACTGTTTTGTAAAAGTGACTTTTTGTTTCAAAAAATGCTGTAAGCAATATAAATATACTGTAAAAGATTTTAATGTGAATTGTTACTTACTCTTATATTATTTTTAAATAGACCTTCGTTTAAATGACTCAATAATCAAACCAGCTGTGGTCGGATCCGTTTTCCTCATTCTCCTTACTAAAAACTCCAGTTACTAAATGCAAATTCCTCTACTCTGCTTTATCTGTTGATAAGCATCTGGGTTATTATTTGTGTGTTGTTTCTGTTCTGTTGCATACTTCTGTGTAACCATGCTAGGTGGGTGTTTGTTGCTTTTGCAATAATACAGAGTAATAACATATTTTTAATTCTTTGAACATAGTTTTGAGTGCATCTTGTATTGCAACATAACTAAATAATTTTTATATCAAACGTTATTATTTTCCAAAAATTGTATTCTGTAGCAATAGTGCTTTGTCTAATTTTCATAGTATTTACATATCATATTTGGAGAATGATTTATATCAGTTTAATGCTCCCCCTTTTGTATGAGCTTTATGAGGCATAATTGTGTATGCAACCTCAGATGTACTACTGGTTCAGTTGACTGTAATGGACCCATTGCCGGCAGAGAATATATGCTGTGCCTAAGAAATAGTCTGTTAAACTAAAAATATAGTACAGTATATAAATAGGTTTACTACTACAAATTATAATAAAAAGGAAAAAATTACAAAAAATAAATCAATAGTTTTGGGTTATATCCAGCTCAGATAAAAATGCCTCCCAGCAGCCTTGGCAACAACATTTTCCCTAGAAGGCTTTTTTGAAGTCCCAAAAATGCACATGTGATATCTCCCAGAGAAGTATATCAGACATAGACATGGCAGTCTGATTGGCCACAATGAGTCCAAACCTCCACCATACCCACAGGTAATTTATTTATTCCTCTAACACCAACCTCTCTTAAACTGTGCTGCAGGTACATGACAGTTACTAGTCACAAAATTATTGAAATCAATTTGGATATGCCTTGCTGCAAAAATAGGGCCCTATGTCTCTATTGCACTACCCGCACGTACACACATACCTCTCTCCGGCCTCACAACTGTGCCATCCACAGATCCCTCCTCTGGCTGTGTAATCTGTAATCATGCCTAAGACAGCAAGACACTAAACTACACCTGGACTAGCCTATCAGAGAGACTCTGATCACACTAGGGCCAACATAAGTCTACTGCCAGGAGCCAGGAGTCATTTGATCTCTGTTGAATAAAACAACAATTGTATGTATTATATACAGTTGAAGTCGGAAGTTTACGTACACTTAGGTTGAAGTCATTAAAACTCATTTTTAACCACTCCACAGATTTCATGTTAGCAAACTATAGTGTTGGCAAGTCAGTTAGGAGATCTACTTTGTGCATGACACAAGTAATTTTTCCAACAATTGTTTACAGACAGATTATTTCACTATATCACAATTCCAGTGGGTCAGAAGTTTACATACACTAAGTTGACTGTGCCTTTAAATTAAAAAGTAAATGTTTTGGTCACATATCCTTTGCATGCCATGATTTGCTGATGTCTGTGACACAACAACATCAAAAAACTCTAGATATCTTCTATTATATATTTTCTGGTACTCTTACAAGCGATACTATAACGTCCCTGCATTTGAATGGATCTCTATGGGAATTGGGGGGTGGGACTAGATTTAGCTGTAAATTACCCTGGAACAGTATGGAACACATGGTTGGCTAAATGGCTCTAAGTCATCAAGGATCTGACGTATCAAACAAGCCTCAAATCATCATTCTGCTGCCAGAAATACAGTAGATATGGATGGATAACTTGAAGGGTTTCTTCTCCTGACTTATTTTTCCATAGAGTTCAATAGGAAAATTTGTCAGGAGAAACAACCCTTAAAGTGATCCATCCATATCTACTGTATATCTGGCAGCAGAGTGATGGTCTGAGGCTTGTTTGATACCTCAGACCCTTGATGACTTACAGCCATTTTACCAATCATGTATTCCATACTGTTCCAGCATAATTTACAGCTAGATCTTGTCCCCCCCCCCCCCCCAATTCCCATAGAGATCCATTCAAATGCAGAGAGGTTATAGTATTGCTTGTAAGAGTACCAGAAAATAAGATATCTAGTGTCTTTTGAAGTTGTTGGGTCACAGACATCAGGAAGTCATGGCATGCAAAGGACATGCGACCAAAATTTAAAAAAAAAAAAATTTAACGGCACAGTCACCTTAGTGTATGTAAACTTCTGACCCACCGGAATTGTGATATAGTGAATTAAAAGTGAAATAATCTGTCTGTAATCAATTGTTGGAAAAATGACTTGTGTCATCCGACTTGCCAACACTACAGTTTGCTAACATTAAATCTGTGGAGTGATTAAAAATGAATTTTAATGACTTCAACCTAAGTGTATGTAAACTTCCGACTTCAACTGTAAGTTAGGTATTATAATATAGGCTGACAAGTAGTAGTGTGACAGCTTCACCATAAAGGGGAATGAAAGGGATAGGAAGAAGAGGGTAATAGTCTCTTAACCTACCTTTAAGGGTGACCTTGAGTTTTGCCGAGCATGAGAGGGATATCACTATAGACTAGAGCTGTCAACTACTAAAAATATTGGTCGACTAACCAGAAGTTTTTTTGACTGACAGTCGGTTAGTCTAAATTTTAAAACATTTATTTTTTCCATATTTAAAGACATCCAATTAATTTGAATGTATTCAGTCGTATGCACTGAAATTGTCTCTACCTTTTGGCACTTTCTGTTCAACAAAGTTCATGAAGATTTACACTATGAGACAGCTCAGAAACCAAAAATATACCTGAGTGTTTGCACTGTTGTTGCACTGATTCTCTCCGTGACACCTCAGACTATGAATTAAAAAATATACCCAAGCGTTTTCAAATGCGGGATCTAGGACATGTAGAACTGACTGCCTTATTTGGCTACTAAACCAAAGCATAAAATATATTTCTAATAATGCATCTACTAGCCTTATTCATAATACTTTTGCTAGTTTATTTGGATAATTAAACAAATCTTAATTAAAATTCAAATGTGGTCATTAAACGCAACTCAAAATATTTAGACAAAATTAGCGACCCAACCAAACCAAAAGCCGATAATGCAATGCATTCGATATATCGTCTGCAATAAAAGAACCAAGCGTGCACAAAGATACAAAAATGGGATAGTGATGACAAGAGCAGATGTACACAATAGAACTAGGAAAACAAACCTCTTTATCTTATTAGGGTTGTATCATTTTTCTAACACAATATCTAATTTAATTCAATAGTATTCACTGTACCTAGTATTAACATGGATTCTACAACATGATCTCTGCTAATACATCAAGGTCATCAACAATAAGTTTCACAGCAGGAAATAGGTTCTGGTTTGAATGGACTTACCATGCAATCAGGCAAAGAGCTCTATTATTTGTCCAGTGGCAAGCCATTGCACTGGCAATATGCCATTTTTGTGCCTGAGCCCGTCTGGTAATTTGGCATAGTGCAGCTCGAGCTGTGTGCTGCAATTTTGGTGCAGCTGATTGCAATTTTAGGGTCAGATTAGTCTGTGAGTCATGCCTGCACCGCCCATCTGCTTTATGGTGTAAGTCGCAGCCCAGTGTATGGCAAGTTGCTCATTTCTGGGTTTTCCCATGCATGATCATAACCTTGTGGACCATATGGTGTACAATTTGACTTTAATATAAATCCCCCAAGCAGGAAAAATGCATACTTTGCATTTATGGTTCATTATCTTTTTAAAAAATAATGTTAATATTTATTTCTGTTTTTAACTGTTCTTATACTGCACTGTGGTTCCGGGGGTACGGTATTCCATTATTTTTCTTACACCTGTCTGTAACGAGGAGAATGACAATAAACGCAGTTGTGCAGTTGTATGCTCTTTCTACCAAGCCACTCACCTATGTGAATCAAAAGGGGGTCCACTTCATTAACATCCAGGTAACCTGTGATGCAAATTTCCTGGTGACACAGGAGGAAAGTATCAACTGTGTACCGACTTTCGGATCCTGTCCTTGTTATGCCTGCAGTGTCAACTATGGGCATATGCACAGCACTTGTGCAAGGTAGACATAAACTTGGCATAGGCTATACATTCTTATTTATTTACCTTTTATGTATACAGGGTAGGTTAGCTGAGCACACATGCTCTTTCACAGAAACGCCCTGTTGATGTCTGCAATAGCTAGATAGTTCCTATATGGTAAACGAAGGAGGTGTGTTGACTAACGCATCAAAGGCGATGCTGATGTGGACAATTTGTAATGTTTTGCTTAAATTGGCTTTACATTGTACCATGTCTCACATCTCATGGCATTGGAATCTCCCTGTCATCAAAGTTTATGAAATGCATCACCTCTTTGGGAGTAAAATATTAAATATTAAACTCTAATCCCTCCCTAATTATATTGGAGGGTTATTTAAAAATATTTACTCTCAAATCTATATAGAGGTATAGAAAAGGAGGACAAATTATAGCGACCCCGATAATTGGGGCGTGTGAGTAGAGTAAAGAAAACAAGAACAGAATACCTCCAGCTCGAATAAAACAGCGAGCTAAACACTAAAGAGGTAACAGAAAGAGGCGTAAAACAAAGGGATGCCTCGGATAGAAAAGTAAAGGAGTAGGACTGGAAACAGAGTAGAAAAAGGGAAACAAACAGATCAGAAGATCAAACCCTAACTCTATCCGGATTTCCTGCTTTACTTGCAAAACACAAGTAACGCAGTGTCCATGTCCTGTACCTTTACCGGCTACGGGTAGATAATACCGAAGCGCTGCAAAACGAAAACCCTGAGCTTAAATAGCTGGCAGAAAACCTAGAACAGGTGCGTGGGAATAATTGCAGAGGTAAAACAAAAGCCTGGAACGAAAAATTAAAAAATAAGGAAAGTGCGCCCTCGTGCCGTTCCGAGGGGGAACGACCGCAGAAATAAAAAGAGGCTGCCAAACACCATGACAAAAACGAGAATTATTTACTCGTTTGAAGTATTTGTAACTTCTTATGAATGAAAAGTGAAGCTTGTTTCATCCAATGAAATGATAGAGACAACTCATTGTAGGCTACAAAACTGTAATTAGTAGGCTAGGCTCAGTCCTAATTATGATTATCAAACATTCTGCAGTTCAATCAATTGTGTTGTATCGTTGTGGCGATCGATTGTGTTTGTGAATAAGGACACCTTTGGTGATGGATTAACTCTATTCCTGATTTTCGTTTATTCACACATGATGTTGTCCAAATACTTGATTGAATGCTTGATTACGGAGCATAATATCCATGCATAATGTCGAAAGGTGAAATCATTTGTTAACAGTTGTTTAGTTGGTCATTTAAATATAGACAACATGTATATGTAGCCTACAAATAAGATGGACTGGATGGGCTATATCAGTATATAGTGGACTTTGTTTTATTATAATATCGTACCACAAAAAGGCACATATTTTTCTATATAACCTAACATTTCACAACTTGTAGACTTTATTGACTTACACAATCCAATAGACATCACTGCACTTAAATATCATTTCACCTAAAAAAAATAGGACAAAAACACAAATGATTAAGTATAGGCCTACTTAGTTTGTGACTAAGTAGGCCTATGCAATTTTAGACTTGTATTTTCAGATATTCCTGTGTGAAACAAATGCATTATTACAGTTATAGTATAAATTTGTTTTGCGATATCAATGCAAAATAGATGTATCTTTTTCCACTGCAGTTTGCTAGGTCGCAAAGTGCACAGCCCTTAAAGGAAATGAAGAGGTCATTTGATTGGCTAAAACTGAATCCAGCTGCAACACACCCACTGATAAATATTCAGCCTGATCCAGCCCATTTTCCACCTGCGTATCGTGAGCTGTGAGCTCCTGGCCTCTGGTCACGGAAATAACGAAATTCAGTAGCCACGCCCAGCGCCCCATACACTGCGCCATTGACTGCGCCTATGTACCATTCGCTGGAAAATATAGCCCTCTCTGCCCTTAAATCTTTTAAGGGCAGAGACCGCAATCTTGCAGTAAAAGACATCAGGCACTGGCAGTTGGCTCAGGGTTGTGGGAAAGTCATGTCACACATACCTCCATGCCTATTTTGTCAAAGCTTTGTACAAACAGTTAGCATTTGGTTAGATAAACCAGACTCCCTCAGCAGTTCCCACAGCTTAAATGCCAAAAAGGCCCTCTCCCTCTAGACCCAGGCTCAGAACTGTGATCCATTACAATTATTCGCATATCAAACGTCATGTTGTCATATACTCCCCATAGAGGTTCTAGCTAACACTCTTCTAACTGAAAGCACACCATAACTATTCTAATCACTCTACTTATTACACATCAAAAGCAGAGTTAGTCTTGCTTCCAATCAATGTGTATGTACATCAGACTGCAGTCTGTCTCAAAGTGCTTAACTTCCACTTCAAATACTATAATGAACATTATTCATTGCTTAAAGTTTAAGAATTGTGTTTTTTTTATTTTTATCTAGTGCTAACGATGTGTTCATCCCACAGGCCACGCTGGGCTGTGCACTCCTCTTGGAGACTTTCAGTCAAGGCACTCAGTGCATACCAACATTTTTAATACCAAATTTCTCTAAGCATTCTTGTGGGTAGAGTAAATATTATTTTAAAAAAGAATGTTCTACCAAGGCCTAAAGGGGAATTTGTAGAAGAGTAGCTGTTCTCCAGATTAAAATTAGTTCTCAGCCAACTCTCTACCTGTAGTGAGTGCAGAGATATAGCCCCAAACTACTGTGCATGCTCCAGGTACTTGCTTTACGCTTTACTATAGACTACAACAGGCAGGCACTTACATTCTATGGGCGGGCGTCAGACAATGCTGGGTGTTACTACTTGGCATGGAAGCCTTTCTTCCCGCTAGCAAGCTAGCCACTAAAGAAAGAAAAAAGTTTATGGTGTTCAGTACAGTTTACTTCTGTGCTTAAGTTCTACCGAAAAGAAAATGCAGTTTCGCTGTGAGTGTGGCAAATTGCAAGGGTTTAACATTGGAGAAGGAAGGAATTTATTTTTACCGATTACCGCAAGTTGAGGGTGAGAAAACAATGGCCGACTGCAATTGGGGACACTAAATATCCTCCAGATACACAGCTAAAGAATGTGTAAAGAGTGTGTAGCAGGCACTTTCACACAAATGATTCTGAGGAGAACATTTGGGTGAGACTACTGAACATACCGAGTGATTGTCTGTTAGCTTGGTCAGTGTGCACCAAGTCTTTGCCTGTCCTATTTATACCTACCCAGTCACGCTTTTTCGTTAAAAAAACCGTGACATGACGATTTTGTGGAAACACACAATGTCACAGTCAAGTGACACCGGCCGTGAAATCTCTCAGCCTCTGCTGCATCTGGCTGCACTTTTAAATTATTAAGGAATACCTGGAAGTAGGGCTGGGTGATAAACCATAACTGGTCTCAGTCTTTAATTTGATCAGTTAAAACTTTTGTTACCTCTTTTTATGTAATTGTTTGCAATATAGCACAATAAGCACAATGTTAACATGGGGCATTTATTCTTCATTACATGCATAGCTATTTCTGACATAATGTGGCTTAAGAGGGTAAATAATTCCTCTAAACATGAAAAGCACCCAATTAAGAAAGGTTAACAGCTTGTTGTGGGATTGCAATTGTGGTTGGAAAGAAAACCAGCATGTACAGTGGTCCCCCACGACAGAGTTTGGGAACCACTGCCGTACGTGATCTGACCAACGCCACTGGGCTACCTTTCGGGCCCCGTCAGTTTCAGGTCAGGATGCAGACCTCTAGGTGACAACAAACACCTGCGCACTCATTGGCCCTCCAGGACCAGCATTGCCCCACCTTAAACTGTTCACAGCATAGATGTCTACTTATAAATAAAATATTACAGCATTGTATCCCTGCTTTGCCAGCAATTCTTATGCCTCAACCCAATTATGCTCTGGATATGTATTTTTTATGCAGTTAACTTGATTATATAGTGTGGAGTGGTCAGGCTAATCAACAATCCAGTACATGTTTACATATAAGGCTCTCAAAATCCAAAAATGGCATGAAATATCAACGACACCAGGCACAAATGTACATGCAAGCATGTCTTCAACTCCTAAAAATAAATCTTCTTTCAAAAAAAATATTAACAAAAACAGAACTGTGTATAATATTCTCAGCAATGTTTCTTATTTTTTCATGGCTTCAGTATCAACAACTGTTTCTTTTTCTTTTTCACATTTTCCCAAGAAAAAGCAAGTATTTTAAATCTCTAAATGATAGCCATATGAAATCTTCAGTGGCACGCAAGTGCATCTTACACTTGAAAAACTTCCATTCCATTAATATTTGGATTGAAATACTACTAGTACTACTACTACGAAATAATAATAATCTTGTTTGAGTTTATTCAATTACCACTTTTAAAACATGTACCTATTTTTACATTTTATTTCAATTCTTCATATGAAGTAATACTAATTATTAATTATTGAAGCAGTGTTTAAATAATTAGTAAATATTTTTTAGCTGTAAAACATTGGGTCTCATGCAAGAAACACTCATACGCACAAATTCATTCTTATGTGGCCGGTAAGATTTTTCCACCATTCTTCTCTTATTTTGGATATACTCTGAGGTAAGAACTAAATGTAAGAGTGGGTGCAACCTGTCGTATGAGTTACACACAACGGCCTGTTATTTTCTCCAAAGCAAATAGGCCTAAATTATATTCCCAGCAACTGGATTGTTTTAATTTTGATTATTTAAAAGCAAATAAGAGTTTGAATTTATAAATTGCTCACCATAATCACATTACTATATAAAATTAATTTAATTTAATTTAATTACTCTTTTACTTTGTGTTTTTATTGTTGATATTATATGCTTGCTATGCATAAATGTATAACAAGCACCCTGAATTTACTTTCTTCAAGAAAACAATACAACTCCATCAACGTCCAAGTTAATTGCCTAGATGCAAAAGACAATCATCCTTGCTCGCTTCCTGGTCGAGAGGAGCGCACGACTTGCCTGATATTGTCAACCTGAAATACGTCTCGGTTCACTCCAGCCTGCAAATGACTAATTAGCCTATATGACATCTTTTTTTCTTTTCTTTTCCTCCCCATGCGATTCACTGGCTGAAGCTCCTTATTGGTGCAGCAAGACAGTGCCCATGGGGTGTGTCTTGAACTATGTGCTCATGAAGACTTGTCTTTTTTTCCTATCCCTTTTTAGGCAAGATGCCAGTTTTATGAAACATACTTACACAGATGCACAGGATCTTGTTAGAACTTTCATTTCTTGTCACAGCATGAATTAGTAGAACTGATCCGACTGGCACTTATGTTGAGTGGGCACTGTTGTGTGGACAGATGTTCATCATGATATTAAATTACCTTGTAATCTCTTATCTGGACTGTGACATCAGGCCATTGCATGTGGACTGCTGCTGCCCACCTGGTCCTAAACATGCCTAAATTCAAACATGCCACACCACTGTGCTGGATTCTGGTGGCTGCCCACATTCAAATGTCTCATGCAGGCATACCAAGCTAGGGGCTCTACGCTAACATATTTTCCAAGGAGCACGTGTGCCTTCCTGTTAGCACACATCAATTTTCAGGAGAAAATACTCCTGAAACGGGAGCACTGTAGAGCCCGGAAGCTGTGAATAATACTACCGTTTCCCATCTTCAGATAACGATAACACCATGCACTCCTTCCAAACCTCTCTGTTCAGCATCGTCTCACCAACTGGCTGTCCCATCTCCTCAAGCACCTGGCAGCACCAGCTTTTCTCTGCCCAGATCTACCAATGGTGGAACGGCCTTCTCCAATCAGTCAGAGGGGCCCATCTAAAAACTCTCCTTTTCAGACTACACCTCGATGTTTATATTTAACAGTAATTTTTAAATCTGACTCCGCTCTCCCTTTATCTCATAGGTCTTGAGGCACGCATTTGAAGGTGGCAGTCATATGACTAACTGTGCTAGCTCTTGTGGCGTTCCCTTAGCACGTAAAATGCACTTTTGTAAATCACTTTGGCTGTAGGCATCTGCTAAATTATAAATAGTATTTCTCCACCTTGATCCCACCTATCTTGCAAGACTTTCACAGCATTATGATGGCTTGATATTTGCTCTGCTTATAGATTTACTCAGCCAATGACATCACCATCCTCGTTACAGCAGAAATGACTCATTCGCAAAACAATATGCGCAGTGTTTCAGTACTTCTAAAATCGTACTGTAATTACGGCTGCATTCATCAGCCTGTTAATGAACTGAAATCTTCTGAACAAGACAGGCTGATATCTCAACACAGTAATATTCCATTAATAAACAATGGAGGTACTAACTACAGTGTTAGTAGGTGTGTGCATGTTTAGAGTACTAGTCATTACACTAATGCCTGTACTGCTACAGGGTTCTGGTTCAGTAGCACAGTGGAATGCAGCTGCATTGTGAAGACAGCCTCTTAGCAGCAGAAGATATTTATAGGAGCACCTGGGGGAATTTGGCAGTCCGCCACTGGATGTGAGGCGAGCAGGTAACCTGGTTTCCTGGGCCGACAAGTTGGGAGCTCAAAGGGGCACTGCATGAATACCGAGGAAGAACAAATACAGACTGGAACACACAAACACATAAACACTTACACACACACGCACACACACACACACACACACACACTGCGCATGCACACATACATGCAGATACACTCACACCTACACATTCTCACTCCCAACTCGTCAATATATGGACGCTTGGTCAGGACCCCTTGTCGTCACTTTTCAATACACTGGGTACCCCTATAGCGTAATTTTTCTACGTGCAGGGTAGTCCGATAGACTTTCATGGAAGGTTGATGCTAGATTGGATAGCCCGGAGGGACCTGGGCGGGACCCTGGGACACATCTTAACAGTTCGGGCATGAGCCCGAGTTACATGAACTCCTGTGAGGTTATGTTTAGGGGTTGGGAAAAGGTTGATGCTAAATTAACAACCAATCACAGCAGAGCATCCCTCCCAGGGTCCTGCCCAGGTCCCTACGGGCTATCCAATATAGCATCAACCTTCCATGAAAGTCTATCGGACTACCCTGCACATAGAAAAATTATGCTATAGGGGTACCCAGTGCGTTGAAAATGAGACGGATGTGTGAGGGTAGGACCCGAAATGCACGACTCAGAAACAGTGGTTGAAGATAAAGTCCCGTCAGGGCTTTATTAAAGGAATGTCCAATGAGCGTAGTCCAAAAACAAGCAAAGTTCATACACAAATAATCCAGCCAAAACCAAAGTACAGTACCGAGGGAGAAGGCAGTCTCAGAAACGGTGCACCGTGCGAAAAGTCCAGTAACCTGAGTAGCTGTCAGCGGGGCAGTAGTACAGGCAGACAGTAGGCAGGCTTGGGGTCGAAGACGATGCAAGAGTCCAGACTGAAGTCCGCTCCGCGGGGCAACAGTACAAAGACAGCAGGCAGTGGTCAACAAAACAGAAGTCAATAACAATGGTCAAAAAACAGGCTTGGATCGTAACAAAAGGCAGGCTTGGAAATAACGCTCAAAAGTGCACTGAAAACAGGAGGCAACAATTTCGCGAAGACATGAACACTGAGCTTAAATGCAGGTGTAGACAGGTGCAGACACTTAGCTTGAGAGCAGCATGCGAATGGAAATCAGGTGTGGAAGGCTGACAAGGTAACAAGATAATTAGTGATCGTTAGTAATAAACCTATCCTGACCTAGCATTAGTAAATTAGTAAATGACATGCACGAGAAACGTAAGGTAAACATGAACACATGGTTAGAGAGTTAGTATTACCCAATCCTGATCTAACGTTAGTAGATTAGTAAACTAGACACGGGAGAATGAAACAATTAGGGAAGCGTGAGCGACAGCAAGAGAGATAGAGAAACAGCATGAACGCAAGGCTGCGGAAAAACACGGAAATGTGTATGCTAAACAATGAACGGGAGACGTAACATGAATCAAATATAAAACGTGACATGACAAGAAAATAAATCGTAACAATAATCAAACATGAAACGTGACATGACATAAAAATGAAACGTAACAAGAATAAAACATAAAATGTGGCGTGACTAGACTAAACACAATATGTGACATTAACAAGAAATCTAAGACAAGAAAATAAAATAAAACGTGACATGACAGCTGGAATCGTGACAGAAAAGTGACGATAAGGGGTCCTGACCAAGCGTCCATATGTTGACGAGTTGGGAGTGCGAACGTGTTCCTCACACACACACACACACACACACACACACACACACCAACGCGTGCACGCAAACACACACACACACACACACACACACACACACACACACACACACAAAATCCTCATTCCCACACTCTCCTTTTCTCCATAAATACACACATTCACTCTCACCTTTATGCAAAGGTTATGTGCACCCTTCTTCTTTTCCTCTCACATACACAGACACACAGTAACACATTGACATTTACATTCACACCTCTTTTACCGCTTATATTACATTACGCCTCCATGGAACGCTTGGAGCCTCGCAAGATTGAGTGGGCAGTGAGTGCCATCACAGAATGGTTACATCACTCCACATCAAATAATCAGCCATATAACCAGGACTGCTCAATGGCCACTGCAATAAAGAACCTCAGACATCAGAAGCCCCCTAAATATTCCTGTCGATATACTGCCATTACTTTCCTACTGTATTTTTTGACAACACAGTCATAAAGCTACATCAAAAATGCAAGGAGGGCCGCCGCAGTGGTACAGCGGTAAAAGCGCCAACCTTGAGTCGGTGCAGTTGCACACCGAGGATCAGGGGCTCGAAACCTGGGCCTGCCAGATCCGAGTATGGCCGGTGCCCTGAGGGAACAGCAATTGGTGGAATCACGGTCATGAGCTCGGAAGAGCCACGCCGTCCTTCCTACTCCACCCTCCCCCCCACCACCGGCCAACGGGGTTGCAGCGGCAAACTCTGAAGCGGTTGAATTACATAGGGATACAATTGGCTACCAAAATGGGGGAAAGATCTGAAACTAATTTTAAAAAAGATGCAAGAAGGATTGACGTTAGGGGCATTTTATGGTGTTCATTGTCACAATAGTCATCAACACACTGGCTATTCAGACATATATTTGGTTGTTCATACTCAGAATGGCAACTAACAGGGAATGGAATCAAAAGGCTAAAGTAAATCATATTTGACATTCACATCGAGCATGATGTTCAGAAGCAGAGCTCAGCCCTGGAAATTCTTGGGGATGAGTCCTCCTTCCTGTGTTTAAGCTGACAGAAACTTGGAATGGACAGGTCAGTGTCTGCCTTCTACAACGCAAGACAGAGGAGCTGCAGCCTCAGCAATATGCACAGTTTTGGCCAGGGCTGTGCGCTTGTTATCACCAGTGTTAATGGGAAACTGGGCGCCTGACCAAAGCCTTTGCCCTAGGTAAGATACAAGGGGCATCTAAGATCTGACCCTGTTACATTTAACTGTCCTAAAACATTACATTCTCCCATCTTTAAATTCACAAAAACAGTTGCATGAACTAAGGAACTTGAATACTAAACTGTTCTGGCACTCTGTTTGAAGTACATGACATACTTCCCTGTTAATACTGGCTGACGTATAGTGTTCACCCAAGTCAAATGCACTGATTAGCCCTCTAGTAAGAGAAAACATGGCTTTGTCAGCAGAAACTTTCACATTGGTTTAAGTAGAGAGCATCTTTCTCTTTAAAGGTGCACTATGCAGGATTTTTAGCCTTGCATGGCTTGCAGTGTCCCTGTGTTTACAATCAAATAAGTCTCCTCCTCTGTCCTAAACCCCGCCCACTCACCTCCGCAAGAAACATGCTTGAGGCAGCGCAACTAGCAAAATGTCAAGTGAAGATAAAATGAAAATAACATTTTTAGCAACATGCATTGTTCCATATGGATGGCAACAGTAATTAGGTGTTATAACAATGAAATAAACTTGTTTTGAAGTTCTCAGCTCCCCTATCACATCAATCCCTGCATAATCTGCCTCATTGTGTTCCTTACTGTCAGTTGTAATGGGTTGTAAATTGTAATTCAGTTGTAATTCCAAAGGCAGTTGTAATGGGGAATTCCCCAGCTAACTAAATAATGTTCTAGGAACTATCATGGTTTCTGACGAGTCCTTCCCTTGCGGTCGTAGCCTTGGTAGCCACGCGAGGGCGCTGCCCTTTTAGTGGATGTTTGCTCCTCCCCGTCTTTATCGCGGAGCTTCTCAACATCCACACCTGTGCTTGGTTACCTTGGAGCTATTTAAGCCCATGTTTCCTTCGTTCTGGGCTTCTATATTATTTTGCTTTATTTTGCATTATTTTGCACTATTTTGTATTTTGTGTGTGTATTAGTTTTGCCTTTGTTTGCCTTGTGCATATGGTTAGGTCTAGGCTCTGTAGGAGACCTCTTTGCTCCAATGGGTTTTATTGGAGTAATGCGGGACTTGCCTTTGTGCATGTAGCTATTAGGACTCGTCGTCCGTGGCTCTTTTCTGTCTCCGCTTCCTGGTCTTTCCTTTCTTTCTTTGTCTAGACCTGTTGCCTTTTCTGTCTCTCCCTCCTCTCTCTGTCTGCTTTCTTCCTTGGAACGAGAGGAGTCTTTATTTGTTTGTGGGTATATTTATATGGGCCATTCTACAAAAGTCATGCAAATTGCTGTCCCTCTCTGATAAAAGTAAGAAATTGACCAATAAAATCTTTCAATGCTATATAATTCATTAGATCATGTTATGTTTTAATATAATCCAAGATATAAATTGCAGTAATAATAGTTACATTTATCCAAAATCAACACTTATACTCTTGGGAGTATAAATTCCTATTGGGAGATGGCTGTCCCCACTCTCAACCCTTAAACTGGTGCATTAAAAAATAATACCCAAAATATTTTTGCCAATTATTTGACTTGTCTCATTCAATAAAGCATGTGAATTTTTATCAAATATAAGTTAAAATAATGCAATCTATTTTGTAATAAATTTTATAATTCAAAAAACCTATCGAAAAAATGCTGTCCCCAATTTTTACGTCACAACCGAAACGTACACTGTTTGAGTCTGTGCAGTGAACCTGCTTGTAGCCACACACAGCCTTCATATGAATCAAGGTCACATGGTGAGTAGCTAGTAGGGGTGTAACGATTCATGCGATTCATCGATGAATCGATGGTCAGTCCTACCGATGCAACTAAATCGATCTGCTAAAATAAATAAATAGAATGAATCGCTTTGGCTTCACCAATAATCGATATAAATGCTTTAAATCTAATGAATCGCGATTCTTAATTATGATTATTGTTTTAAGACTTAGTTTACACATTTTTTTGTGAAATGCGGTAATCCGTAACTCTGTCATCAGCTACAGTGTTTCCCCTAGATTTTTTTTCAGGCCGGGCGGTGAAAGTGCGCCATTTTGCGTAGAGGCGGAAACTATAATTACACCCTCATAATATCAGCGCTGCCATTGAAAACAACCGAAGCTGTTTTGGCAAGGGTTTTTCCAGATGCTATTTTGATCATTCCCGCATTCTGCGGTAAGGGAAATATTGCAGCTACATAAAAAAAAAATAATAATAAAAAAAGATTATATATATATTTTTTAAAAAGAATAATATAAATTATTATTTTTTTTCATTAAAATTATTTATTTTCCCTCTTGTCCCGCCCGGCCAAGATAATGGTAGGGGAAACACTGAGCTAGTCAGCCTGCAAGGAAGTACCGCTCTCACTCGCTCACTGACTCTTAACTCACTCACTCACTCACTCACCCACCCACTCTCTCCCCTGCCAGCATGTAGCCTATTGAAAAATGTTCAAAATAACTGAGCCATATTTAATTACATTTTTGTATTCAGCATAAAATATTATGCAGGACTACTTTTTTTATAGGATAAATATGTTTAATAAGTAATTCTGTTGTCTGTTTATTTTTTCACCTTTCAGAAGAATACAGATAGTCTCACTCGCATTATTGCATGTTTATTTCATGGATATAGAATTTTGGTTAAAAGTTACTGAATCGAATCGTGGTTTACAGAATCGAATCGAATCGTTCCAAAAAAAAAAAATGTGTCCTTGAATCGAATCGCCAACTACTGAATCGTAATCGAATCGAATCGCTGTGAAGCCAAAGATTCACACCCCTAGTAGCTAGGCTTTAGCGTTTTGATATAATTGTCCTTCAAAGTATGAAAATTAGTCTGTGGTTTTAAGAGACGTCACACCCAAACACCCAAGTTTTCATATTAGAAAAAAAAACTTTATTTCATAACTGTAGATTTGATTAAAAGGAAGGTGCATCTGCACGGAGAAGTGGTTGCTAACCATGTGCTTGCTAAATCTTTTGTTTAGTGGCCGAAATGAGCCAAAACTGTCACAACCGAAACAGTCACTACCGAAACAAATGGTATTGTTTTGACAGGCCTGTTTCGGTTGGTGACACTTGTCCGTAAATTCTTATTAAAGACAATAAATAGTGAGACAATCAATGCACTTGTACAAACCTCAATTCCAAAAAAGTTGGGACAGTGTATAAAATGTAAATAAAAATAGAAAGCAATGATTTGCGAGTCCTTTTTGTATTCAATTGAAAACAGTACAAAGACAAGATATTTCATGTTTTAACTAATCAAATTTATTCTACATTTCATTCTTTATTCAGCTCATTCTACATTTGATGCCTGCAACACCTCCCAAAAAAATTGGGACAGGGGCATGTTTACCTTTGTGTTACATCACCTGTCCTTTTAACAACACTCAGTAATCTTTTGGGAACTACAACACTAATTGTTGTAGTTTTGAAAGCAGAATTGTTTCCCATTCTTGCTTAATATGAGACTTCAGCTGCTCACCAGTCCGGGGTCTCCATTGTCATATTTTGGGCTTCATAATGCGCCACACGTTTTCAATGGGAGACAGGTCTGGACTGCAGGCAGGCCAGTCTAGCACCCGCACTCTCTGATGACGAAGCCATGCAGTTGTAACGTGTGCAGAATGTGGCTTGGCATTGTCTTGCTGAAATAAGCAGGGATGTCCCTGAAAAAGCGATTGTCTAGAACACAGCAAATGTTGCTCCAAAATGCATATGTACCCTTCAGCGTTAATGGTGCTTTCACAGATGAGCAAGTTACCCATGCTATGGGCATTAACACACCCCCATACCATGACAGACGCTGGCTTTTGAACCTTGTGTTGGTAACATTCGAGATGTTCCTTTTCCTCTTTGGCCGAGAGAACATGACGTCCATTATTTCCAAAAACAATTTGAAAGGTGGACTCGTCAGACCACAGCACACGTTTCCACTTTGCGTCAGTCCATCTCAGATGAGCCCAGAGAAGTCGGTGGCGTTTCTGGTTGTTGTTGATATATGGCTTACGCTTTGGGTAGTAGAGCCTTAACTTGCATTTGCAGTAGATGCAGCGACAAATTGTGTTTACTGACAATGGTTTTCTGAAGTAGTCCCGAGCCCATGTGGTTATATTCATGACAGAAGCATGGCGTTTTTAATGTAGTGCTGTCTGAAGGATCGAAGGCCACGGATATTCAATATTGGTTTACGGCCTTGCCCGTTTTCTCCAGATTCTCTGAATCTTTTACTAATATTATGGACTGTAGATGGTGAAATCCCTAAATTCCTTGCAATCGTGTGTTGAGAAACGTTGTTCTTAAACTGTTGGACTATTCGCTCATGGAGTTTTTCACAAAGTGGCGAACCCATCCTTGCTTGTAAATGCCAGAGCCTTTGTGGTTGCTCCTTTTATACCCAGTCATGATAGCATGACCTGTCACCTATTCACCTAGTTATTTGTACGGAGTTTTCACTAAATTTAATTAATCCAATGTTTTATTTGATTTAAAGATTCAGGGTAATTGATTCAAATTCAACAGCAGGCAAGATTGTTTTTCAAAAATGTCATTTTCAAAGGGGTGAATTAAACTTATCAATTGGGTATGTAATTTTATTTCAAAAGCAGGTTTTACACCATGTTTCGGTTGTGACATATTTAGGAGCAGTCAGTAAATTCATCCTTATTCTGAAAAAATTACATGTGATTGCACTGTACATCTAGTATATTTATGTATCTCACATAAATATACTAGTGTAACACATATATTATAAAAGAATTTTGCAAAAAGAATACAAATTTACACTTTTCTCCAACCCTCAATTTGCACGACTTCTGTAGCATGGCCCATATAGTAATTTCTTACTAAGAGACAGGGCGTTTATCATACTGAGGCAGGGCTTTATCTATACTGAGAGGCAGGGTGTCTATTTTTTACTAGGTTTGCGTTAGTCATTGAGCCGGCAAATGTCCGGAACAGCTGTTCTGTTCGTCCTTTGGTACCTGTCTCCCTATAAGGAGACTGGGCGATTTTGTTCAGAACTCTAGTTCTGTTCGCCCTTCGGGTACATCGCTCCTCACACTGAGACTGGGCGATTTTGTTCAGACAGTAGTTCTGTTCACCTAATGGTAGATCTTTCCTTACAGGGAAACTGGGCGATTTCATTGACATGTTGCGTGTGACTGCGAGCCTATGAAAGTAGCTGTGGTAGGGGGGCGTGGTTTTAGGCGCTGCCGGCAAGAGAGAGAGTGAACTCGTGTGGTTCGTGGAGCCGGCACAGCTGCCGGAAATCATGCAATTGGTGATTGATGATTGTTTATTAATTGTGTAATTAACCAATTGCTTTGATTGTTCGACAGTGAGCCTGAGGGCATAAAGGAAGACTGCTGGGAGTTCGGGGGGGAGACGAACTTGTGTGTGTTTTGTGTTGTGTAAACCGCCCGTGTAAAGCGGGCCTGAAATAAACGGAGTTTATCTCCAACCGAACTATTGTCTTCCGCCTCTTGAACCGAGGGGTGGCACTCACTTTGCCACAGTAGCCATGGAACGTTAGATCTCTGTTTCTATCGCCTTCTCGTTACCTTCCCCTTTATTGAGATGTAGGGCCATTATTTTTCACATGTCTTGCGTTTGGCACACTGCCGGTAGGTTAGGACACGGAGACTGCTTCCCTTATATTCCTGCAGCAAGCAGTTTGCTCCGTTTAGAGCTAGGGAGTTATTTTTTTGCTTCTCGCGTTCTCCCTTTGATTGGCTCTAGTTTGTTCCCTTGTTTGTTACCTCCGAGGCAGCTCCCTCTCTCAGTTCATGTTAGCATCTCATTTTTCACTGTTTTGTATACTGTGAGTATTCAGTGTTTTTTGTTAGCTCGTTGTGTTTACCGAGCTCGAGATTCTTTGCTTTCGTGTGACGTTCGCCCGGTTATACGGGTCGTTTTTAGTTACGCCCCTTTTTTCCTAGTTCCCTTACTATTTCCCTCCAGTCGAGAGCGGGAACTAGGTTATTTGTGTTGTCCTTATATTTCCCTATATACGGGGTCTCTCCGTCTCAGTGGCTTTGATTAAGCTTAATGAATCCCCTTGCTGCGTTTCATCCCTCAAACCTCACACGTCACGCCCCCCTTACAGGAACATTCCATGTATGTTATTAAAGCGGACATGAAGCACTCGGTAAAGTTGCTCTGGTTTGTTAGCTTTTTACCTTAACTCTATAAGCTTCACCCCTAGTGGTTTGAGACGTATCCGTCTCAATTACAGTATCATGTTCATCTGAAATTATAAACTACAGCTTTAAGAAAACCCCGAAAATTTTGACGCAGTATTTTTTTAAAGGGTAGCTTCTTGCGAAAACCGCAGCTTCTCCAGTTACACTGCCGTGCAATAAATTAGGAGGGTGCTATTAGTAGCCCACAGCACTCACGCACCCTCCTCTGGCTACAGCCACAGACTGTAAAATGCATCAAATGCACCGTTTATACACGCTAAGAAAATCATGTTGACGTATAGAAACAATATTTTTTTAAAACGTTGTACAAATGAGTATTCGCCGTTTTCCCTTGCTTACTGTACTATATACAGTACCTGATCAACTTTCGGTTTAGAAGACACCTCATTTTTTGCTCCAAAATCTCTCGTATAAATATGTTTAAGAAACCAAGTACTTACCAGTATATTCAGCTACAGCTGTTTTCTCATGAACCATGAAGAGTTTATCTTTTTATATTTCGCCAAAGTCCCATACAGTCGACATTTCCGCAGTGACCTCCCCTCGCACTGAGCGCTGAAATTCGTTGCTGTACTTGTGTGAATACGCACGCGCTTTCGTTCGTTCTTTTTTAAACGTATTTAAATACATTAGGCGACGTATGTTATGGTTATTATATATATACTGTATGTGACTATTCTGAAATAAATGTATTCTGTAGCAAATTTCTGAATGATACAGCTTCTTCTTCAGTTCAAACTTAAAACCATGGATTTTGCAGGGAATATTTTTTTAGATACTGACATTTAAATAAAACTAGTAGAAACCAGGAGAACATTGCCTCAAAAGGGCCAAAGTAAATAGGGTTAAATGAGATATGGCCGTGAGTTCAAATCTCAATCCGACCCGTATTTGCTGGAAAAAGAAGTTAAAGTTAGCTTTTTTTCCACTAGGGCGCAGCCATTTTCGACGTGGCGTCATTAGGTTGGTTTGTCTCGGCTGCTCACTGTATTCCTATGGGAAAATATCTGAGCTCAATCATCGTGAGGAAAAAATAAAACAAAAAATGCACAGACGGTTCTTTTTTACTGCCCCGAGATTCTCAAATGAGTATTACTGAACAAAACTTAATTTAAAACTTAATTTTCACGACCTCTTTCTGACCATAGGCTGTAGCCTAGTGACGTCACGACCGCAGTTGTTCGAAAATGGTTGCACCCTAGTGGAAAAAAAGCAAATACAGACCGATTTGACATCAGTTCCATGTATTTGTGAATCAGTTGTATTTATTTGTGGATCGGTTTCATTTATTTGTGGATCAGTTTCATTTATTTGTGGATCAATTGCATTTATTTGTGGATCTGTTGCATTTTTTTGTGGATCAGTTGCATTTTTTTTGTGGATCAGTTGCATTTTTTTGTGGATCAGTTGCATTTATTTGTGGAGCAGTTACATTTATACATACATTTATTTTTGAGACAATAATACCCCCATACCCTCCCCACACAGAAAAAAGCACCACGGCCAGAAACATCCCAAATACATCTTATAATAAATACGATTTTTTTGACAGAGATTGCCAGTGCACCATAGATATGACTGAGCATGGTTATTTTATTGTATTTTCTAGGTACAAATCCTGCATAGTGCACCTTTATGTGTGACGAATCTACATACATTTTTATAACAAAGCATATGTAAAACATCAAATAAAACAACCATTTTAAATAGTTAGCTGTATAGCTAAATTTAATAATTATGGCCAACAACTGTTTATTCAGAAAAGGATCAATTAAGCTATCGATAATCCTTATCTAGATGGCTAAATACCAAGCTAACGCTACTACCAAGTTAGCTAGCTAGGTAGGCATTGGCAGGATAAATATTGGTATAAATATGTGTAGAACAGCCATCCACATACAATCTGAAAAGGTACAGGTCATATTTTAGTTTTGGTTTAAATAAAGAGTCTGTGAACAAAATATCATTCCTTCTGATTTGGGCTTGGTCCCATTTTGGCCCGATGAAATTTTGGCTCTGCTAAGGCCAAAGTGGCCTTGCCCTAAAAATTATAAAATTTTAGGCATGACAGCATTATGATGCATTTACTATTGTCACATCTTCACATCTTTATTTGAAACAAACCAGAAAAATAGCAGCCTCTGTCTCACTACACAACTGCCCAACAACTCCTAAAACCAGAAATAGATTAAAAGAAAGACTTCACTGTCAATACTGGGTCACCTCAGGCTGAAACAAGAGAAGAAACCAAAATGCAAGGAAAAAAGTTGAACTCCCATCACTTACCAAGCACACTGAACATCTCATAGATAGCGCAGTGATATTTTTTTTCAAATGCCCCTTGTGACTCACAACACTGCTCATGAATATTCAACAGCATGGGATTTTGCCTGCCAGCACTGGAGAGCTTACGGTGCATCAAGGTTCTTGCTCCTCATCAGCTAAATTTGTCAAAGTGTAAGTAGCTTACATAAATGTACACTTATATTAATTTTGTATGGATGGAAGAATATAGCAAGAGAAAGAATAGAAGAAATGCTAAATTCATTTCACACCGTGCAATTAGTCATGAAGCCTATTCATCACCCATATCTTCAAGAAGGTACTCCATTAATTGTTTCAAGGTCATAAAAATGCTTTTGAGGCAATTTTGTAAACCCACTTACTAACCTACGTCATTTGATTGTTGAGAACTATGTAGTGCCGACATTATTAAAAAGCCTTGTGAATCTGTTGCCGCACCTTCTGCATGACAATAGTGATGACAATTTGATGATAAGTAGATAAGTAGGTGAAAAGGTGAAGTAGTGGTTTGTGCAACAAACTGGACACCTGGAATAAGGATCCAAATCCCAGATCACAACAAACATATTGACTAACATATGTTTGGGATATCCACCAGTGAAACTGATGTCCATAATATTCAAATAATTTCAATTCCATTTTATTTTTACAATGCTTTTCGCAAAGCCACTTTACAGAGATCCGGAACCTCCCAAGAGCTAGCCTAGGGCAACAGTGGCAAGGAACCTTGGCTAGAAATAGGAAGAAACCTTGAGGAGATCTTTACTAACAAATGATTAATGTTAAAAAAGTCAAAGCATTGCGTTTCAACAAACAAAATGGCTGGACACTTCTTTGATGTCTTTTTTAGAGTTTAGTCGAAGAGCTTGTTCCAAATAAAACAGATCCAAGCAGACCCTGCACATTAATTCAAATCCTGTTCATTATTTTTGGAACCGACCCAAAAATAATTCCCAGGCGCACATGATGTGCATACCTCCAGTATGCAAGAGGCTTGCAGGGAATGTATTAGCAACATCTGGTACCACTGCCTGTTAACCCTGTTGCCAAGCCTAATGGCTCTCTGTTGCCAAGCCCTCTGAGAAGTAGGCAACTTCCACTCACTACAGTCCAATTTCAGCTACAAAGGGCATATGGCATTTCTTTCTGTTTGTACAGATTAGCTCTGCCTTGTTACATGGTGTGTATCAGAGAAGAGAACACAGACTGTCAAAGAGAAAAAAAGACATGACACCTGGAAATTTCTTATGTGAGAAGAGGAGGTAAATTGCTGAATTTAATAAAATCACAGGGCTACATCCTGGAAACCCACATATCCACCTTTCTTACTTCCAAAATGCCAGATGATCCAATATAATTTGTTGGGTGTTTTCCCTACTCTAGAGAACAGATCAAATAGCAATGCCTGAGCAAAGACAATGAAGCAAAGATTAATGCCGCTTTTCCATAGCCGGTGTATACGACCCGACCCATACCGAGCTGAACAGACCCGTGATGTCTGCACGGTTTGGTTTAATTTCCATAGAACAGTATTCGATCCGTGCAAAGGCATGTTTTGAGCGACACATCGCATAGCAACCGACGCTACACAACACAGCCTGGATAGAGCGGCACGCTTCGGCCCCCTTTTGAAGCAGGGCCGAAAAGTTTCACGCTATGGCTCAGGTTTACTTGGGTATACCCACTTTGAATGATGTGGAAAAGGACACGGGCCATCGGCTCGCCATGGCTCGGTACGGGTCTGCACTGTAGTGGAAAAGCAGCACTTTCAAATTACAGTGCTGTACATTCAATTTCCCTTTGCCCTCATTTTAACATTGTCTAAGTAATGAGGCAAGTCTTGTGATAAATGTCGCCGCTGTTAAAAACAGGGTCAAAGGGAAACTTGTCAAATGTTTATTAATGTCTGTACAGACTGAACTTTTGAAAACGGGTTCGACCCGCGTTTGACCCATTCACACTGCACTATGGTCCCGGGTATGTCCCGGGGCGTCGCCATCCACACCAAGACCCGGGTCCGCAAGTTTACTTCCGTATACGTCACTGCTGAACAGGGTTGTCGCCTTGCGACGCTATTAAAAGCGGACGTTTTAAAGTTTGTTTATATTGGAGATTCAAGAAGTTATTGAGCTGTTATTGAAACGTACATTTCAAATAAAGGCTTTTAACAGAAAGGCTGTGAAACCATATGTTACAAAACTATTTTCTTGAAATAAAGACTGACACAACTGAATTATTTCACAACTGAAACATTTTCATTTCTAAAGTAGCCTAGGCTATAGGTTTTGATATACAGATCCTTCCCAAAAAATTAGAATATCATGGAAAAGTTTTTTTTTTTTCATAATTCCATTCAAAAAGTGAAACTTTCATAGATTATAGATTCATTACACACAAAGTGAAATATTTCTAGCCTTTATTTGTTTCATTTTTCATAATTTTGGTTTACAGCTCCAGAAAACCCCCAAAACAGTATTTCAAGAAATTAGAATAGTGTGTCGAAAATCAGCATTTACTTCAGTGATTTCAGAGAATGAGTGGAGTGGCTTGACTCGAGGAATCCGACAGTTGTAGCCCATGTCCCGGATACGTCTGTACGTGGTGGTTTTTTAAGCACTGACTGAATTTTGGAATCGTCTTTGCTTGACAATCCGTTGAAGCCTACGGTCATCTCCTTTGCTTGTGTAGCTTCTCCTGCCACATTTTTCCCTTCCACTAAACTTTCTATTGATATGCTTGGACACTGCACTCTGTGAACAGCCAGCCTCCTTAGCGATGACCTTTTGTGGCTTACCCATTTTCTGGAGGGTGTCAATGATGGTCTTCTGGCCAATTGTCAAGTCTGCAGTCTTCCCCATACTGAACCAAACTGAGATAAACTTTGCAGGTGTTTTGAGTAAATTAGATGACAGTGTGACACTCAGTCTAAAACATTCATTCTCTGAAATAACTGAAGTAAATGCTGATTTTCGACACACTATTCTAATTTCTTGAAATACTGTTTTGGGGGTTTTCTGGAGCTGTAAGCCAAAATTATGAAAAATGAAACAAATAAAGGCTAGAAATATTTCACTTTGTGTGTAATGAATCTATAATCTATGAAAGTTTCACTTTTTGAATGGAATTATGGAAAAAAAAAAAAACTTTTCCATGATATTCTAATTTTTTGGAAAGGATCTGTATAAAGGGAAAATGTGGACTATCAACACATATTACAGACAGACACTTTGAGAAAAATGCAAAAATGTGAAAAACAGAAAATGGAAAAAGTAGCTAAGGAAATACAAAGTGCAAGTCATAAAGTTTTCAGTTATAATCAATTCAGTATGCTTCTCCCTTCCCCTGCAATATTTGGAGGAGGCCTAGGTTAAGCTACGCTTATGCACACACACTGTCTCTCTCCTCTTACGCATCAAAACCTCAGTGAACGCACAGCTTTGGTGGTTTGTGTGAGCATATATTTAGTTTTCACGTCTGCAGCTAACCAAAACTTTATCCAATGCCAAATTTGTCCAGTTTGTTTGCCATATATTGAATGAAAGGACGTCGCGATTTCGTGAAAATAGGTTATCGGAGGTGTTATCTTGGCGGAGTTATAAACCTATCCTTTCTATAACTACAGAAATATTCATCCCCAAGCTAAATTCGTTATCATCTTCATCTCACTATTGTAACGAATGAATTTTGAGTAATTATATGTGCAAAATTTGTTTTGATTGTTTGATTGAGCAATGTCACAATGCGAATTGTGAATAGCGTCCCGGAGGATGCCTCTTTCAGCAAGTAGCCGTGTAATAGATAAGAGTAACTTATTTTACCATGCTTGTCTTATCTGTTGTCTTAAATCCCGGGTCGTGAACAGGGTCATGGACCGGGGTTGAATAACGCGGGTTGACCCTTTCACACCAACGGCAAACACAGGAATTACCCGGGTCGTTGCTTATGTGTGAAAAGGGTATTAGTGACCAAAGGAACATCGCACACTGACAATGTTGCGTTCCCTTTGAGAGAATAACAAATCATTTCTATTTTGTAGAAGGGATAGTGGATTTCTCCCCCAGACCAGTAGTGTGCTGAACACTAAAGGTTAGGTGACGTAGTGTGCTACTGGACTACTGCTTCCTTGTCATTAGCTACAGTTAACCCAAAAATTACATTTTGATATGTTTCTACATACCCTGAGTGCTATCTATCTATCCAGGTAGTTTCGCTGAGAACTCACTGGTTTTGTAGATATCCGCTGCAGCTGACTGTGATATCACCCTGACTCTCAACGGGTCCAAGGTTTGTGGCTCTCAAAGCCACTGCAGTAGCTAGCTAGCTACAAACAGTCTGCAGAAACCTGATCCCACCTGCACACGCATCCCTCCCCACACAGAAAAGTGCATCGCGCCCAGAAACATCCCGAACTTCTTAAAAGAAGAAATACAGGCAGAAGAGCACAGATTTAGCAAATGTGCACAATGCTCATGCATCATAAATATGACTGAGCAGTTATTTTATGATATTTTCAAGGTAAAAATTTCATGCCGTCAAATGGCATGTGATAGCTTCAGCTTGTAAAAATGATATGCAAATTTCTCTACAAGCATGAAATGCTAAATAATTACAGCCATGAGTGCAAGAACTGATGTGCAAGGTGCTCACGTTAAAGCGACTACGACTATAGTATTACTGTTGTAAGAATTCCTAAATTCCTGAAAAGAGGCTGGGACAGCCTTACTTCACATGTAAAATCCACATTCGGGTATTTATGTTGCATAATTCTTTGCCAAAATGTTTATAAATATTTGTAATATGTTTTGCTGTGTTTAATAAATGACATATTCAGCATCCCAACCTGTTTTCGTTGCCCTGCTTATTTTCCATTGTAAGCAGTGCAGCCAAAACAAAGCACTTGAGATATTCAACATACCTGTGCTCCCAACAGGGCTGGCTATGTGTGATTGTACTGTAAATGGAAAGTCAATTTCACAGACAAACCTCAGTATCTCCCCTGTGTTACATTGTACATTTAAAATTGCACTTCACAAGACATTTGTCACAAATGGTTTCCAGCAGACCTAAGCCTAATACCCACGCAAAAGCAAGCATAAGGCAACAGTTGAAATGACTCTTAACAGTACAAATATAAACCCTTAATAGAACAAATATAAAGAAACAATTTGTGTCCATATACAAAAATGTCTAGTCTTGTTTTTTCTGTGAAGCATGGTATAGTATTCTTTCTAAGTGGCTCCTTATTGACAATCTAAGGTACCATTGCCTAGCTTTTTTATTCATTGTTGTACTCCAGTTGTACTCTCCCTGACCAAAATAGCCAATAGAAGTCAAAGCCCTTACAAATTCCATCTGTGCAAGAAACAAGAAGTGGCTTAAAAGAAGTAAAGAGCACCCACATAAAGCTGGCTGGTGACTTGTGATTAGCAGGAATGCTGAAAGATCCGATTCTCTCCTGTGCGTCAATTCCTTAAATTAGATCTGGCTGGCAGTCCTCTTGGGCTTGGATAACAGCACCGCAAATTAAGTGCACAGCCATCAAGTCATGACCATTAGTAAATAGGTGTGATGAGAGGAGTACCACAGAACACCACACTGCAAAGCCTGCAGTGAATTCCCTACATATTTCCGACCGCGGGGCCTGCATTTCTGTAGATAAGGGACTCTCAATCCTGGCACTGGGGGGTCACCAGTCAACAGATTTTCATTAAGCGTATAATTGAACGGAGGTCCTGATTAACCAAAGAGTCCCAGAAGTGCTGTGTGATAGTGCGTCTTTACAACAAATTAAAATAGACAGCATAAAATGGAAAAATCATATTTTTCCTTGGTAACCTGATGGTAGAAAACATTCTGGAATATGCTCATTCGTAATGTTAATGTGTTTCATATCAGCAATTTCACAACAGTGCTTTATGTTGATATCACCACCCTAAAGCTGAGTGTCATAATTATTAAAGATGATAACATCAAAATAACCGAAGTGTGACACCAATACTCATAATATTACAATGGCACCAAAGCTGTTGCAGAGAAAGATGGTACTCTTCTTGTACTCTGCAATGTTTTTTCCTTTTTTGAACATGATGTTGTGAGATTCAGAGTCACAGCCAGGTGATTGACAGAATGGAGGGCCATTGGAGGGTTGTCACTGAGGCTGGTTGTCACTGGGGTGTAATTAAAAACACAGATGGTGTTAAAATATAAATTTCCGGTTTACTATTCAATTTAAATAAAATTGCTGGAAAACTATTGAATACATAACATATTCCCCCCGGTGCTTGTGGTCTGCGATTGCACTCTAAACCTCTCAAACTCCACGATCGCAATCCCCCTCTCAACACAGAAGACTTCTACTGCCTTCTGATTACAGCAAAAGATCATTTCACTTTCAGTTATATTAACCTGCATATTCAAACTGTATGATTTGCTGGCTTCGGCATCAGCAACACAGATTCATACATAGTGCAGCCTTAAGAATGACTTGTCTCCATGTACACACAGTCAATTGTTCTTGTCATCTAAGCATGACTGTTTTAAACATGACAGATTTAAAGGTGTTTTTGTTTAAAGTATGAACGTCCAATGATGTTTTATGAGTGTCGCTATACAACAACCCAAACATTTGCAGGAAAATCAAGGAAGCCATTGAAAATTGTAGACTGCTTAATAGCTTCCCCAAAAGAGACCCCATTATTTTGGGCTAAGAGTCCTCTGAAAACGGTCATGAAACATTTCAGAGAACCTGAATACCAAAATCCATAGTCAAACGTTTTACGATTTTGCTGAGAAACGGCCATTCACCAAATTTAGCTCTTGACTTCAGTTGACGTGCCAGGCTTATGACAATGACACAGCATGCACTTAAATTTGTGGGCTGAACTGCTATGAATTTCAGAAACACATTCTGAAAGGGATGCAAAACACAGACTACATTCCAAAAAAGACAGACTATGAACTAAAAGTACGTGGGAGAGAAAATTATGACTTTACACCATAGGCAAATATCTGTAGGTGTGGCAGTAAATTGTCTGATTGACGTGCCTGGACTTCATTGTTCATAAATGAGATAAAACAATGCTTCTGGACTGGATGGAGATGAAAGTCTTATCAATGGTTTAACATGGAAGTAGGTCTTATGGGGGGAGATTACTTACCACTTCTGGGAGGGGAAAACTTAAACATCATAACCTTTCATTGCTTACCTCAGGCTGAAATCAGCAATGCTGAACGTCAAAAGATTACATGCAGTGTGCAGGCAAAAAACTTTGAGTAACACTGGAAAGACAGCACAACTGCACTTTAATTACAGATAAAATTTATACAGATAAAATCCTATGCTTGAAACTAACAGAAAGCTGGTCTGGTAAGACTATCCAGTCAACTGCTTTTTAAATTTACAAAGAACCATACAAGGCACAGTATAACGTTATAAAATACTGTATGTTTTTTTTATTATTTCTCTCGTGAAGTGTATGTGTGTGTGTCTGTGTGCATATAAGCGCCATATACACATTGCAAAGAATTAATTAATTTAATTAAACTTTCAAAATAAATTAATAAAACAGATATCCCAGTCTAACTCTAATACCCAGTCTAACTCTCCATGCCTTTACCTGAGATTCAAAATGACAATCAGAATGCTGCATGCAGCAGACCTGGGTAGATGTATTCAACTACATTAAATATATGTTTTGCCATGTCTGGTAAAGCTGCCATGGAAATTAACTGGCAGTCAGTGTTCCAGTTAACAGCTGTCTTTGTTAAGTACAGGTCTCGTATTCCATAAAATCTTGCCCTCACAGGACTGTTTAAAGTGTAATGTCAGTAGAAAGACCTTGACATAACCCGCAGTAGCTGACACAGTAAAAATGAGTCAGTCTGCATAGGTACGCTGTGCAATAAGAACAGCATTCGCTGTGAAGACATTTCTGGCTGCCACACATTCATTGCCCATTGTCTATTTTACTTTCCACATAAAATCTTCAACCATGCAAGGACAATTGTTTGAAAAGCACCGAGTTCAAATGAAGAGTCAAATGCATTCAACAGCAAACATTCAGACTGTCCTTGGTAGGGTTCTGTTCTCCCTTATTACCATACTTCTTAACTTCTATTCAGAGGTCTCAACACTCTTTACATTCCAGATGAATAGTTTTAATTTTCCACATTTTTTATTGATAGCAGTGTGATAACAGTTACATGAATGTTAGGAAAGTGACAGTGGTAATTGCAGAACACAAGGATGATGGGGCAGATTCAGACAGCAAGAGGAAGGGAGAGGGCTGCCGGTATTGGAATTACATTTCAAAACCTCAGACTAAAGTGCCATCAAAGTGACTAAACTGACATCAAAGTACTTTTAAAAATTCCCTAATCACAAAGCGTGAGAAAACTGTGGCGATTATAGCGAGGTGGGTAGAGATAAGTGCGAAGCAAGAGGAAGTAGTCTATAAGAGAGGAGGGGGGCAAAGTCATTCAGTGCTTTTCAGAGCTGACATATATGACCCTGTGATGTTTCTTTGGTGAGGATGAGACAGACATGTTACTCAACTGATACAGGCGACGTTTCACAAAAGGATTCAATGTAGTGGCAGCTGGTGAACTTGGGGAGGATGAAAACTAACATTCATATAATAATTTTCCTGTTTTCAAATGTGAGTGTTTTACACAACTGGCAAGCGTGCCAAGCCACCATCTGACCAGTCAAACCGCATATAATGTAGTAGGCGCACCTTTTGCATTTCATGAGAAATCCTTTATCTATAACAAAAACACCTGGTTTTAACGTGTAATGGATCTGAAGTAAAGAAAACAATAAAGGAAAAGATCGAGGACCGTAATCCATTTAAATGTAAATTCTCTTGCCTCGCCTGTTTCATGCTCATTGGCAGCCACTGAAGCAATGCTGAAGTCATAAAAATAGAATGGAGAATGCCTAAAATGGAATATTGAATGAGCCCTGTACTCGTGTACGGATGGTGAAGCTAATGAATGGACCATAGAGCATGCGTTTTAAAAATGTTACACTCTCTGGTCAAGTCAACTCATACCTCCTGTATCTGCAAACCTATCTGAACAAAGGTTTTCAGATCATAATCGAATCTGTTTTCATGCACAGAATTGACAGAATGTATCGTCTGTGAGGGCCCTAGTGAGATGCCTTTGTTTGAAGTGTTTCATCTAAAATTGTGTATGAAACAACAACTCTCCTCAGGCCTGGGGGTCGGCAGTGTAATAAAAGACCTGAGCTCATAGTCCAGAGGTTTGAAGTTTGAGGCCCAGGTAGAGCACTGTTGTTGTACACTTAAGCAAGGCACTTAACCTGAATGGCTTCAGTATGTATCCAGCTCCGTAAACGGGCGCTGTGTAAAAATGTAAGCAGTGTATGAGAGTACCTACTAAATGCCAACAAGTAATGTAAACTAGAAGAGGAATATCAAATTACACTGGCTAGGAAAGAACATTTTAAAAGTACAATGTACATAGTATTTATGTCGATTTGTATGTAAGTTGCAAAACATTATTTTATATCACATGCGCGTGCCTTTCATTGTACGTGAAAACTTGATGTGTTCACAGGTTAAATCTGAGCTCAGCAACGTTATTAGATATGTTTTTATTTATTTTTGACACACTAGTCTGTGAGTCACAAGCAGCAGCTGAGGATTACTTTGAATGAATACCCCCTCCTCAACACAGCCTGGATTAAGCCCCTAAAGTGCCCAGTAAGGTGCTGAAGCATTTTTTGTACTCATATTTGACAAAAACAGATTTGCAGGTTTAGAGCATTCTTCCATTATTTATCTTTCTTTAAAAGAAAAAAATTAAAACACTACATTGTATTCTCACTAAAATATATCAAACAAAAATTATTATTATTTTTTTAATACAAGGAAAAGGGAGGCCGTGTGGTGCAGTCAGTAGAGACACTGACTGTCTATCCGTATACTTATCCCTGGTGCAACCGTGGGTTTGATTCCGACCATGGCACTTTCTACATTGTGATCTAATCTTTATTTGCAACCCTGTCTGCATTCCGCTGTTTGAATCAAATAAAAAATAGATGCATTATAAGGATTACTTTCCTCAAATTGATACCGAAAACAGTTTCTAGAAGTTGGCCTTTTTTCTTTAACATCAAACTACTATTTTCAGTTTCAATTTTTCATTCAGAACTTAATAGAAGCAACCATATATTGATGCTCCACACACCCCATGGTAATACCAATGGATTTTGGAACAACAGGAATTTGGAACAACAGCCTTTAAGCAGGATGGCTGAAGTTTTGAACAATCAACTGGAAGGCATGGACAAGCTGCTCCCTGAACACTTCTCTGATTTCACCACACTCTTCTTCACCAGCCCTTGTGTGGGACTGGGTTATGGTGTGTGGGTGGGCAAGGGGTCTGCAGGTCAACCCACTCTCCCCATAGGAAGGCAATCTGAATCCCTTTTCCAGGAGTCATAACTGTATGACACATATGCAAAAATGCACTTGAAAACAGTAATGGAAATCTGACCAAAACCTGAGAAGGTACACAGTAGCCCTTCAGCTAAATAAAGCAGCATGCAGGGGGGAAAAAACAGGAGGAGGTTGAGGTGGGCAAGGTTGGCAGTTCATTTTCAGAAAAGAAGTCAAAGACTTCTCATAAATCCACTTGCATATGCATTGAGGTCTGAGGGCAAAGGTTCTCATAAATTTTCCAGATTTAAGAGTCGAGTGTCATATCCTAATTTATGTGCTGCTCTCGCAATAGCTTTTTCCAAAAATTCCCAAAATAACTGAAAATGCAGACCAAGTGCTAAGTGAAGGCATCTGCTATTGAAATACTGGACACAAGAGCACTTATAACCAGGCTTTAGGCCCCTGCAACTGTGTGCCCCTGCAACTCACTGTCCAGTGATTCAGAGCCATTTCAGAACCAGGGAGCTGTCCAAAAGTAGCCACTGTACACAGTAGGAGCTAACACTGTCAACACTCCAATCCAGGCTCTCTAAAGGACAACTTACTGCTAGTTGAGAGCATTCAGACAGATGTCACAGAGCTACAAGACTATGAAATGGGTCCCATAAATACAGTTGGTTGCTATGAACAGCTATAAAGAACCATCCAGTACGCATACTTGGATTGGCAGGTTAGGTGCCTCTTCAGTATACATTCATTTTTGAACAAAAGCTGTCAATCCTTCAGTGAAATTAATAGAAAACTCTCACCTCAAAAGCAGTAAAACTGCACTTTATCCTTAAAAAACAAGCAGATATTAAGAAGCACTCTTATGGTAGGTCTACAGCGTTAAATTTGAAATTACGTAGTTAGCAGAACTAGGAGAAATGCCAATAGTCATCACTGATCAAGGTAGCATCAGAGAAAGTGCATAAAATTCGTGGTACGTCAATCTGCATATGCTAATCACAGAACAAGGTTTCCATTTTACTCGTTGTCCCTTTTCCGAATGACACTGGTCAGTTTATAGGTGAAACCCCAGGTGCAGAATTTGTTTGTGCTAATGGCCAGTGCTGACGTTTGGAACCGATCAATGTACAATGAATTACTGACTTGGTAGCCGGCGAGATCTGCACTCTGCAGCCCAGACCCCGAATGTTTATATCTCCTGCCTATAACATGGGCACATTTTCTCATGCTCTGTTTCAGCAACGCTAATGGTGGTCAGTCATAGCCTATTGTAGGCTATCAAGTAGGCTACTGAACGCATAGGCTACAATTTACGGGCTTTTGCTTAAACAATACATATCAGAAGTATATTGGATACAATTGGATACAAATACGAGCGTTGAATTGATGAAAATTCACTTTTCCCTATGCTTCATACACACCTTAATTGTGCAATGCCTATTTTACAAGAACAAAATAAACCATCGACTTCATAGACACATGTATTTAGCTTAAGTTCGTCGATTTCTGCGGCTAGGCTTTGCAACTCCAGCGCGGTGGTGCTGATGCTATCAAATGCCATACGTCCCCTTTAAGGAGATGCTTCAGCTTTGTTCAAGAATAGTGGAACCATATCAGCGATTGCATTTGTCAAACAAACGTTTGATCGTCTCCACTGAGAACACCAAGGGAAGGGTTATATGAACCTTACATTATGCTACATACGACCCACCGTCAATGCATGTCTCTCAAAAATATATCCATGTCCTCGTTTTATCTTATTTATTTATATATTAACTATTACTGCGAACAGCACAACATGGCTGTATAGACGGAACGTCTCTTGTGAAACGTTTGCCTCTGCATTTTCACATACACGCTCATGTAGGCAAAATGCCTTGACCATGCGATAACAGCACAGCGTGAGAGAACATCAGAAAAGAGATACGGAATACTCACACTATTCGATTGAACGGTCCTTATGTGCCATGATTACAAAGCGAAATGTGTCCCAACTGTGCTGCTCATTCGCTGTAGTGTATGCATGAAGACTGCTGATGTTAATCGCTGCCCCCTCGTGCTATTAGTGGAACAGTTTTCCAGTAGCGCTGACTGGCACAGATCAGACGTTTGGCTACTGGATGCGTTCCGCTGGGCGTGGATTATTCTGCCGCGCGGAGGAGGACGTCAACCTCTCGAAATAATGGGGCGAACACAAATTTTTCACGTCCTTCAAACACCCATGTGCCCGCGATAATACATTCACACCGATATACTTTCGCCTTCTTACGTCTTACGTTCTTATGTAAGTTCGCGCAATGTAGCCTGAACTAGCGTGGCACGGTAAGAGATGGTACACTATAATTAACATAATAAATACATTCATTATTCTCCAAGTGAATATCTTATTGTCATTACACCTACACTTATTTAGTACTTACCGACGATCACGAACCTTCAGTCTGCCAATCTGAATCGGCTACTAGTATTAAACGTACATTTAAGACAGAATGTTTAATTAAGCCATGTGTACTACAATGGTCAGGTGGGTAATAGAGCTAGCTTGTAACGCTCCAAAACCTCTGTCAGTGGTTTTAACGGGAGAAAATGTGAAAGTATGTTTTGCTTATGAACCCCAGACACAAATTAATGTCTAACGATTAAATTAACGTCTAACAACTCATATAGTGAGTCAAATTGATGCCAAAAGTATTGTCCGCGTAAAAAAAAAATCGTAGGCGTAGATGTGGAAATGTTTCTCGTGATCAAAAAAATAAAAAATCTAACGCATTTTTCTAAATTGTAAACGAAAAAGTTATGTTCACAAATGTAAAAAATGTAATTACAATTGTTTTTTCTCACTCATGTTTACGATTTAATTTTTTACGAGTACGATTCTGTTTTTCTTGCGCTTGGGGTTTTGACATGATTTTGACGTGGAGGCGGGGTGAAGGCTATGACCAGTAAATGAAGGACTGGACAATGACGACATCACAATGCGGAAGTTCAGCATTCTTTCTAACAATGGGACCTGGGCCGTGTCCGAATCAACACTCTTCCACACTGTTGAGTAGCCTTGGTGAGTAGATAGGGTGAGAAAGTCGCAGAGTACGCGAATTTTTTTCAAATTGCAGTATACTTCAAACACCCGGATGACACACTTACTTCCGGGGTTTCGCTGAGTACATTCGGGAGCACACTTTTCAAGAAGTACACAAACATTTTGGTCACATGAATATGACGTGAAGTTTCGTTTTTGAAAAATGAGGCGCAGCTTCGCTGACGTTATCCTTCAAATACAACAAAAACAACACGTGACATGGCAGTGCAAGAGTGGGGCGCAGGGTTGCCAGATCTTGTAAGACTTTCCAGCCAAATGGCGACTAAAAACTAGCCAATTTATAGGCTATTTAATCGAAACCAACGTATTTTAAATAGAAATCATCATGTTTTTTCATTTTAAAATAAGTGCGTGCTTTGCGACTTTTCATTTTTACCCGTGACTGCACTTTGAAAGTATCCCAATTTAGCTGTAAAACCGCGGACATGGCAACACTGGTGGGACGTCTTATGACCTGCTTACGACACTTCCACAGTACGGTTTGGAAATAGTATAGCGGATATTTTTCGCGTCCTGCTAATCAGTGCACATTAAACAGCACACTTCTGCCAGTGCACTCTTCGCAGGAGACAGGGCGCAGTAGATAGGGCTCTGATTCGGACACAGCCCAGCAGCCTGGGGCTGCGTCCCAATATTCTTCACTCCCCACCTCCCTTCCTCCACTCCCTTACTAACACTCCTCTCCTACCCGGAAGTATGCAAAACTGCCTCAATGTTTTGAGTACAAGTATTTGCATGAACAGTATTGAATGTACCTGGCATTGCGGTTTGCGTTGAGACGTTAATTAATATGTAACAATTTATACATAATTAATATGTAATCAGCAACTTTAGATTAAAACACAAAGCGCATTCTCGTCGGCTCGCATTGGGTCGTCTCGTCACTTATTGGATAAGCTAGCAAAACCGTAACCTAAAAAGTTGTTTATTAACCTAACCTTTGTTACACTCTCCGTTCCCTGTTAGTCCCCATCCCGGTTTGTGCTCCGTGTTTTCCCCTTTCCCTCACGTTTCTTGTCTTGTTTTTACGTTTCCCTGTCTGTCTTCCTTGTTGTGCAGGCTGGGCGTGGTTTCCCTCCTTGTTTCACCTAATTCACTCTCGCTATTGCTCTGCCTATCACATTCCTCAGGCCCTTGTCTCCGCTCTATCACTCTCGCATACATTCTCACGCTGCATTCACTCATTAGCTCATTGACTTCACTATATATTCTCCCGGTGTTCTTTGTCTGGTGCCAGTTCGCTAAGTCTTGTTCGTTGTAACTCTGGTCTTGTCTAGTTTTGGAAATCTTAAGTCATAGTCTTGCTTTGTCTTGCTAAACTAACACTTCACAGTCTTGTTTTGGTCTTGCTTAAATTAACGCCTTGTCTGTTGTTCTGCTTACCCGCCAGCCTGAAGCCATCTCCTTGTTCCACGCCACGCATTCCTGTATCCCGCATCCCACTCTCCCTCTGCTACGCCAACCCAGGATTCAGCCTCTATCCAACCCCTTTGCCTGCACCCCGCTCCCGCTCTGCCCCTGTTCTCGCCAACCCAGGATCCAGTCCCTTTCCCTGTTCTCTCCCTATACTTCCGGAGTTTTGGGCAAAGTAATAAACGCTCCTCGCGAGCATTATTGTATTCTGTCTCTGAGTCGTGCATTTGAGTCCAGTCCCTACTCGGATCCTTAACAACCTTTGCCTTAATTCCAAGATTAAACCTACAGGAGACCTCACGCCTAATAGACGGGTTCAGTAGCCTACGTGGGAACATTAACGGCACACTTTATATTGGATCTAAAACGCCTACTTTGACCATTTCATCCGAGTTTCGCGAGCAACGGCGGACGCATTCATTTGCCTAAAGTAGGTTTGGAATATATCGTATTCAAATTCAGAACCGGCGAACAACGTACCACACAGTCGCCGCGCCACATCCATCATGCACCGCGCGATCGCATCGCATCCTCTCCATAGAAAATGAATAGAATGCGTCCGATCGATGTACCTCGCCGGATTTGGTGAGAATGCACCTTGAGACGGTCACGGAGCTCGCTACGTCCTGCAAAACCACGCCCATCCGGGTGAAATACCAAGTTTTTAGGGAGTCCCAAGCAGCCTAGTGAGCCTACGCCGAGAGTATTATTAGCAGTGCGTCTGACCGTGCAGCAGCGCCGACAGGAGACTTGTCGAATTGCCCTTACCCATTCTTGGGCCCTCTTTTTGGATTTTTGGAATCAAAATAGTGTTTTCCCCCTACCATCCCCGCTATTAGACCACAGAGGTGCTGCACATTTAACTAAGTTAACGTTATAGTAGCGACTAACGTGTTAGCTAATGTCATACAATTTCTTCTTACCATGGAAAATCCCCTAACGTTAGATTCTTGTTTACATTCTCGGACAGATGTTAGCAAAGTCTGTTACCATGGCGGCACTTTCGCCACAAATCAGCAATTATATTGTGAAATAGCCTACCCTCTTTGAAAAGAAAAAGGCTGTTGCTGCAGACCGGTTTTTCCAAAGCTGCATCATAACGTGGAGCTTTCAAAACCAAAAGCGCGGAAAACCTTTAAAAAATGAAATAAAAAACTGTAGGCTACACGTATGGCTATGGTAACCTTGGGACTAAACAGGCTACTTTTTAGTTAACTGTTGGCTAATAAAACTCAAAAGTAAGCTAACTTAGATATCCAGTGAGCAATAGTGGCTTCCCAGCTAGCCAAATGACATTGTGACGACGTCGCTGGACAGTCGCGTTTTCGTTGCAGCGACGTCACATAATAACATTGCCACAACGTGACAAGTGAAAGACTTCTATACGTAGTAGCGACGTCTTCATTTGACGTTGTGAGGACGTCGTGAGGACGTAGCAGCAACATCGTGAGAATGTCAGTTATTGGTTACCTTAAGGTCTTCTGCAGGTTATTTTGACGTTGTGACGACATCGCTGAATGGTCGTTTTTTTTTTTTTCACATAATAACATCGCCACAACGTGACAAGTGACATTGTGACATTGTGACGACGTCGCTGGACAGTCGCGTTTTCGTTGCAGCGACGTCACATAATAACATTGCCACAACGTGACAAGTGAAAGACTTCTATACGTCGTAGCAACGTCTTTATTTGACGTTGTGAGGACGTAGCAGCAACGTCATGAGAATGTCAGTTATTGGTTACCTTAAAGGAGCTATATGTAACAAATTTACTGTACTAAATCATAAAATGACCATGATATGTCATCAGAGATTAAGGAAACATGCTAAGTCGAAATACTGGCTTCTCCGACAACAGTGCTACAGCCAGTATGTTCTCCTTTGAAATTTCCATTTCGGGTCGGAACGTCTGTATTTGTTTTGGTCTGTGTGATTCACTATTCTCCGAGTTGACTCCGCCCACTTCCCATTGCGAACAACCAGATATACTCCGGCACTCCGACAGCCGATTTACGAATGGCTAAGCTAAGTTCAACATCGTTTTCATTTAGCTAGCTAGCTAGCTAAAGATTTGAATATATATATATATATATATGTGTATATAGTTACTTGCTAAACATACCACTAACGCTTATATCTGTGTGACCGTAAAGATAGCCAGCCATGCATCTAGCTAACATTGACAGAGTTATAAGAAATCCACATGAGCTGGTTTATAATTTGCAAACAATAAATAAATTGCAAACGTATACATTAGCTGATCAACTTACAGTGTAGGACTCGTCGCTTGTCATTGTCAAAATAGAATAAGTCTCAAAATATAATGTTGTGCTCGGCTCGTCTTGTGTTCGTGTTCGTTCAGTTTCCTCAACCTGGCAACCCGCGTGAGCTTCAAGTCTCGGGAGGAGGTGGCGGGCGGATACAACTCTCCAATATTGTGAATTTGGACTGTAGTACCCATTTGAAACGCTCCTTGTCAATGTTACATATAGCTCCTTTAAGGTGTTCTGCAGGTTATTTTGATGTTGTAACGACGTCGCTGGACGGCCCATTTTTTTCGTTCCAGCGACGTCACATAATAATGTCGCCACAACGCGACAAGTGAAAGACTTCTATACGTTGTAGCGACATCTTCATTTGTGAGGACGTAGTAGCAACGTGGTGAAAACGTCAGTTATTGGTAACCTTAATGCTGTGTTCAAATGATCTCGGAAGTCCGAATATTTCCGATTTACAAGAAGAAAAACTATTTGCACGTTACTTGTTTTTTTCTTCTGGGAAGTCAGAAACATTATTATTGCGTTGGCTGGATAACTGTACGGAGTAAAACCGGAAACCCTCCCAAATTTGGAACATGGATTGAGGTAAAAAGTGTTTTCTGGATTTTACTAACTCGGTAATCCTGCTTTCTAGAAGAGGCCCCAGGTGTTGCAGTTCTCAGTCAGTGCATGTCTGTCTCGGATCCACTATAAGTTATACTTGTAAATAAAAGCTACTTTAACTAAATGTACATTTAATTACATGATTAAAGCTACAAACAATTAAGCCAGTCCACTAATTTTAACGAGGGATAGATATGTTGATCTCACGTTAGCAATGGAAAACCTCAAATAAGAGATCAAGAAACCAAATGGATGGACACCACAATACCAGCAGTTATAAGGTTATGTAGGTTAAACATATGATATTGCAAGATTGTTAGAAGGCTAAACGTTTTACATAATTTACATATGATGATCTGATAGCTGAATAAGTGCTATGAGGGGCAGGGGTGTGAAACAGTGAAAAGGAAGAAATCACAAGGTATGCGTCTGGACATTATCAAGTTTCAGTATTCTGCATGAAAGTAATATGATTACAAAGATATTATAATTGAAAACCCTTTTGTAGACAGTTCTCATCGGCTATGTTTGTCAACTTGACATTATAGAGAGCTGGCTGTGCACCAGTCATAGTGAATTGGAATGTATTCGATTAGAAAAATCTGGATTTCTTCCATCCCAAGCACAAGCACAAGCCCCATTACAAAGGATTATGAAGTTTACAGCATTACAAGCAAAGCAACAAGGCTGATATGAATGTTAAATAAGAATTTATTGGAAAACAAAATAAAAATTAATCAAAAAGTTCTGGTGTGGCATCGTCGTCATCCGTCAAAAGGGCCTCCTGCATTTTCTGAAAAAAATAAATAAATAAAGTAAAATAAATAAATAAATAAAGTAAATAAAGACAGCTAGATGAATGGTAATTTCCCCTCAAAGGTTTTCCCTTGTTGCTGGACTGGAGTCATTGGTGAAATAAAGCCTTGCATGACTGTCAAAAGTAAGTACATTTGATAAATGTATTAAATGTGCATGTATTATATATCAACGAGTATGTTTACGTGCACACTACTGTAATATTGGGGATATGACCATCATAGACGTGGAAGTGGGGGTGTGGCTACAGCATTCCCTGCTGGGCTGATGGGGGTACTGCAGACCTGGCAATTAGGAGAACTGCTTGAAAGTAAATTTGTGTAATTTTTCAACGCATTAAAAACGTTTTGCATAGTTTTTCATTTGTTTTTAGTTTAAAATGGTAGGTTTGTGGAAGTTTGCGGAAATTCATGTGCAATACTGAATCGTTTTAATATTTTTAAAAAGCTACTATAAGATTTCATCAACATGAGATGTTGAATATGCACTCTTGATTCAATATGAGCGTTTTAGTGTTGTGTTAAAAAAAGATGCTGTGTTTTTGTTTTGTTCAGTGTCGTGATAAACTCTGGACCCAGCCTATTTTTATTCTGCATGGACTTATTTTGTAGTCTGAAGGAGCGTTATGTGGGCAATTGCATTTGTGCAAACCTTTGTTTAAATCTGTGGTTAGACTATGATCATGTGTAGCTCATGTGTATGATCATTTTAGAACAAAATCAAAGGGTTGTTTCTCCTGACTCATTTCCCAGTTTGGTAGAACTTTGGGTTGTGTTCTAGTTACCTGGCCATGATATGAGTCCAACTGGTGGCGAAATATGTTTGTTAGTTCACTTCTATAGGGCACTATAACGGTCTCAAAATTACACTTCTAGCACATATACAAACACGACCGAAGCGGATTCTGTTAATACAAACAATAACCAGTCCTCGTACATATTTTTATTTCATGTAATTAAAATTATTTATAAACGTACTATTTTCTTCAATGTTGTTAGCAAGCTACCAGAAAAGATGAGCAAAATGTCGGCAGGTTGATTTTTTTACCACAGATACTACCAGGAACGCTTGCTTCCGTGGAAATTTGGACCAATGAGTGGTTTCTGACGCATTGGCAAATTAATGCTGTTTCTGGTGCAAGAAATACCTACCGGATCTACTTTCCAAATAAAATACGAAAAAGCCAGGAAAGGACCATTTAATTAAAAAATAAAAAATGCGTACGAGGACTGGTTGTTGTTTGTATTGACAGAAACCAATTAGTTACATACTTTTCCCGTGTAATTTACATCTTAATCTTAATCTTAATCCACCCCCAAATTCCCATAGAGATCCATTCAAATGCAGAGGTTATAGTATTCCATGTAAGACTACCTGAAAATAAGATATCAAGAGTCTTTTGATGTTTTTGGGTCACAGACATCAAGGCATGACATACCAAAGGATATGCACCAATTATTAAATATGATGATTTAGGTTTATGTTAATTTGTCCAATTACTTTTGATCCCCTAAAATGGGGGTGGGGGGGGGGCATGTATAAAAATGGCTACAATTGCTACACGGTTCACCCAATATGGATGTAAAAACCCTCAAATTAAAGCTGAAAGTCTGCACTGTTCCATTTCTAATCCAATGTGCTGGAGTACACAGCCACAAAAACAAAATATTGTGTCACTGTCAAAATAGTTATGGACTGCACTGTATAAGTAGGCAATCTCAACCTTAAAGTCATTTCGCTTTCCAAAAAAACTAAATAAATGGAAGCCTGGGGGGAATTTCACAAAGCAGAGGGGTGTACGAAGCAAGATTAAGGGGTTAGCCTATAGCCAGCTAATTTAAGATTTAACCCTGGATTTTTTGTATGACGAAGCCGACTCACTTTCAAATAGCCTACATTAACATTTCTCATTTTGTATAACATATAGAATAGAATCTGGCTGTCGATAGACTTTTTGAAGCAATGCCTATAATGTTCACTTAAAGTACCGGAGCCAGGTTAAAAATTTACAAGATCCAGTGACTCATTTGCGGTCTTTTCATTTGTTTTACATTACATTACATTACATTCATTTAGCAGACCCTTTTATCCAAAGCGACGTACAGTAAGAGAGGATTTACGAGAGGATTTCATTTATTTCCAGCAGTCCAACAACTGATCCAATCCAACGTTTAACCTGGAGCAATGTAGCCTATCGTAGGTGGAAAGTCCAGGTGTCAGAAAGTAAAAGTCCTGCGTTTCTTCCACCCATGAACTCACAATTTCACTAATTAGCCCAATTAGCTCCTACCTCTTGGCTGAAGAAGTGTGATAATTAGCAAATTAAAAGATACATTTTTTTTTATAAGATAATTTTCATTTTCATTTTGGGCTGAATAATCCTCCCTTTTCATTTTCAGAGCGCCGATCTGCCACAAGTTGAAAAGTGCTGAACCTTTGGTGAGCGATAGCCACTGCCAGTCAGAAAAAAATAATGTTTGCGATGATCAGTTTTACGGGCTTTCACACAAACACCGCAAGATCAGTATACCACTAATTACTGCCTAGATGGGCCTATTCGCGCGACTTCCAACAAGAGAGACTCACTCAGTTAGTTACTTTAACTGTTCTAGGCCGGCCTGGCTGGTGCCCGGCAAAAACGGAGTACTGGAAATTCCTGAGAGTGCTTGGTTTGGCTTGGCTTGGTGGTGCTCATTTGAATTTCCTGTCTTTTGTGGCTTTTGACCAAAACAAGCCTCAAACCATCACTCTGCTGCCAGATATGCAGTAGATATGGATGGATCACTTTAAAGGTTGTTTCTCCTGACAAAAAGTCAGGAGAAGAAACCCTTCAAGTTATCCATCCATATCTACTGTATTTCTGGCAGCCAAGTGATGGTTTAAGGCTTGTTTTGATACGCCAGACCCTTGATGTCTTAGAGCCATTTAACCAACCATGTGTTCCATACTATTCCAGTGTAATTTACAGCTAAATCTAGTCCCACCCCCCAATTCCCATAGAGATCCATTCAAATGCAGAGACGTTATATCGCTTGTAAGAGTACCAGAAAATAATATATCGAGTCTTTTGATGTTGTTGGGTCACAGACATCAGGAAGTCGTGGCATGCAAATGATATGCGACCAAATATTAAAAATGATTACTTTATTCTATATATAAATGCAGGGGTGGCAATAATTGTGGCACATGTGGTTTTGTTAAAAATTATTTCTTGATAAGGGATTTTTTTTTTTTCTCTGAATAAATTTACTTAAATTAAAGGTTAGATGTTTCTCATTTTTTCAGTGTGAGATTAAGCTAATACACTATTTGTTTTATAACCCTTTTAATTAATCTTTACCAGGGGTGCCAATAAAAATGCACTCTAAAAATAATCGGTGCCAACTAGAAAAGGATTCTCTGGCTTGTCCCTGTGGGGGAACCTTTTTATGTTCTAGGTAGACCCTTCTTGGAAGGGTTCTGCTTAGAACCATTTAATCTTCTAATGGTTCTACCTAGAACCATTTAGAATCTTGAGGCTCTCCATATCTTTTGGTGTATGATCATTATTTTGGTCTTTCTTCATTATTATTACGTAGTTATTTAATGTATATTATTAGCAGTAGTAGGCAGTAATTCTACAAAGGCATGTCCAATTCCCCATGTACATAGAATAGCAAGCACAGTTTTATTTAGCAAACTTTTATTTAGAAATCTAGGTGGGGAAGCCCTATGAGGTAAGAGGGAGGAGAAATCAGGATGGGAAAGGTGATGTCGATCCAGCAGAAATGGGTCACAGGTGAGAGCAACATGACCAAGAGGTCTAGGCACTTCAGGGTGTCTTCAGAAATTGACATTGGGTGACCTCTGGCAGTAGAGACATAGCAGAGAGAGAAAAGAGATGGTTAGTGTCAAAGACTACGCTGTACACCAGATTAATTTAAAAACACAAAAAGTAAAAAAAATTTAAAAAAAGAATTTGACTGAATTAAATGAATGAATTTAAGAAAGATAATAAATAAAATAAACCATTAACCTTCCTGTTATGTTAGGGTCAAAATTGACCCGTTTCAGTTGGGTTTAACATCAGAAAGCTTTGAAAAAGGTTGTTGAACGAAACGTCAGCACTGAATTAAAATAAAGAGATTAATGCAAGATACGGTGTGCGGGAGTACTTCTCTTTTCTATATATCTGACTTTATCCTTCAAGCACCCATACTACAATAACCAGGTGTGCAAATACTTTTTGATCAAGAGTTTAACATCAGTGAAATACTATTTAACTTATTTTTTCCATATGAAACTTGATAACATCCTAAACATAGGGGATGTGAACATGAGAAACTGGAAAAAACAATTCTGTGAAGTGCACAAGTGCTGGAAATAGATAACCAAGCCACTGGCACACCTCCTGGCTTGTCCTGTTGGTAAAATAATCCATGTCTCTAACAAATATAAAGCAGGAAACAAACAATAGCATTAAATTAAAAAATGCACCTTGAACCACACAATTCTTAAGCTACCGAATAGTTATATATCTATATCTGTATATATCATATACATACAGCTTACCTTTTATCCAGAAAACATAACCTTCTGTCAAGTTGAAAATCCTTTTCTCAGTCTGTTTCTCTGAAAGTCCAGCTGGAGTAATCAATCCTCACACTGAGGCCCACAAATTCAGTCCCTAGACCAGGGATGTCAAACTCAGTGTATGCAGGTTTTTGTTCAACTGTGCCCTACACCAGCTGATTTCATTAATTAGCTCAGCTCTTCAACCAAGGAGGTGAACTAATTAGTGGAATCAGCTGGTGTAGAGCATGGTTAGAAAAAAATATCAAAAGAATATCATGGAAAAGTTGTTTTTTTTCCATAATTCCATTCAAAAAGTGAAACTTTCATAGATTATAGATTCATTACACACAAAGTGAAATATTTATAGCCTTTATTTGTGTCATTTTTCATAATTTTGGCTTACAGCTCCAGAAAACCCCCAAAACAGTATTTCAAGAAATTAGAATAGTGTGTCGAAAATCAGCATTTACTTCAGTTATTTCAGAGAATGAATGTTTTAGACTGAGTGTCACACTATCATCTAATTTACTCAAAACACCTGCAAAGTTTATCTCAGTTTGGTTCAGTATGGGGAAGACTGCAGACTTGACAATTGGCCAGAAGACCATCATTGACACCCTCCAGAAGATGGGTAAGCCACAAAAGGTCATCGCTAAGGAGGCTGGCTGTTCACAGAGTGCAGTGTCCAAGCATATCAATAGAAAGTTTAGTGCAAGGGAAAAATGTGGCAGGAGAAGGTGCACAAGCAAAAGAGATGACTAGGCTTCAGCGGATTGTCAAGCAAAGACGATTCCAAAATTTGGCAGAGATGCAGAGGGAGTAGACTGAGGCTGGAGTCAGTGCTTCAAAAACCACCACGTACAGAGTGTGACACTCAGTCTAAAACATTCATTCTCTGAAATAACTGAAGTAAATGCTGATTTTCGACACACTATTCTAATTTCTTGAAATACTGTTTTGGGGGTTTTCTGGAGCTGTAAGCCAAAATTATGAAAAATGAAACAAATAAAGGCTAGAAATATTTCACTTTGTGTGTAATGAATCTATAATCTATGAAAGTTTCACTTTTTGAATGGAATTATGGAAAAAAAAAACTTTTCCATGATATTCTAATTTTTTGGAAAGGATCTGTATATGTATTTTTTCATGATTTTAGGTATTCTGATTTTAATTAACAAAGATTTTTCTTTTTGCATGACCAGACAGCAACCCTGTATTCAGCTACCCTACAATCATCATCATCAGTTAATTTACCCTATTGCCCATGTTGGGATTTGAACCAGCAGCTCTCTGGTTACCAGGCCACAGTCTTAACCTCTAGGCTACAATGCAATAATCTGTACAAAGCACTAGTGATTCAATACAATGTACCTCAGCTGAATGCCTTGTACACATTTAGCATAGATATGTCTTAGTTGAGCCAAGCTGTGAACAGCTCAGTTTGTATTGCTGCAGATTGTAGTGCCCTTTGGTAAAAATGCCTGATTGATTGGACTTTATCAATGAATTCAAATCTTCAACAAATGTCATTACAAAATTAACAATAATATTTTGGATGAAATTACGACATACACTACTCACAAAAAGTTAGGGATATTTGGCTTTCGGATGAAATTTATGGAAAATGTAAGTTCACGCTACAGTGATATTATACGTATCATGAAAGTAGGGCATTTAAGTAGAAGCATGCAATGGTGATTTCCTCATCTCAAACAATTTATTGAAACAAAAGCCAACAACAGTGGTGGGTATACCACAACAAAAATGTCAATGTCTCAATAACTTGTCATGTGCCCTTGAGCATCAATTACAGCTTGACAACGACGTCTCATGCTGTTCACAAGTCGACTTATTGTCTGCTGAGGCATGGCATCCCACTCTTCTTGAAGGGCGGCCCTCAGGTCATTGAGGTTCTGGGGTACAGAGTTACGAGCCTCTACACGGTGAGTCAGCTGATCCCATAGGTTTTCTATGGGATTCAGGTCTGGAGAAAGTGCAGGCCACTCCATTTGAGGTACCCCAGTCTCCAGCAGCCTTTCCCTAATGATGCGACCTCGATGAGCTGGAGCATTGTCGTCCATGAAGATGAAATTAGGCCTGTGTTGTTCATGCAGGGGCACAATGACTGGATTAATGATGTTATTCAGGTAGTATGGGCTTGTCACTGTACCATTCACAAAGTGTAGGGCAGTTCTGTATTGACTAGACACACCTGCCCACACTGTAACACCGCCACCACCAAAGGGTCGTCTGGTGACAACAGTGGCTGATGCATAGCGCTCTCTTTGACGTCTCCAACATCGTTGGCGGCCATCATTTCTGCTCAACGTGAATCGACTTTCATCAGAGAACAGCACTGAGGCCCACTGGTCCCTCGTCCAGCGTAAATGCTCCCTGGCCCATGCAAGACGATGACGCCTGTGCCTGGTGGTGTGGTCAGGTACCCTTGCAGGTCGTCTAGCACGCAGACCACGCTGATGTAAACGGTTTCGAATGGTCTGACGTGACACTTGGGTGCCTCTCACCTCCCTTAAATGTGCCTGGAGTTGAGTGGCATTCATCATCCGGTTCCGCAGGGCACTGTTCACAATGAAGCGGTCATCAGTGTGGGATGTGGCCAAAGGACGTCCACTTCTATGCCTTTCTGTGACTCTTCCAGTCTCTCTGTATCTCTGTTGCAACCTGCTGATGACACTCTGTGACACTCTAAGCTCAGTGGCCACTTCCCTCTGAGAACATCCTGTTTGAAGCCTCGCAATGGCGAGGTACTGTTGATCAATTGTTAGGTGTCGTCTTGGTCTCATGATGTCAAAATGTGAACAGCATGATGAAGAGGACTGTTTAAATACCAATTCTAATTGAACCAGGAAATTTATTGGTCGATTCATGGATCAAACACCTGTTGTGAATTTTGCCGTTCAGCTCCTTGTTAGAGAACAGCAATTTGTGCAAAAAGTACTGAAACATTGAATAGTTGGACATGTGCATTCAAAAGTTTAGAGAAGGTCAAATTAATTTCACCTGTAAAGGTTATAGTGCATTTTAGGTTCATCCTGAAATTTCACCCGAAAGCCGAATATCCCTAACTTTTTGTGAGTAGTGTATACCAAGTAAGGCAGAATATGTACACTTAAAAGATAAAGGAGTTTCTGGACACATGTACAAACATTCACAAATACAGTTTAAAATATTGGGAAACATTTCTTTTTGAGGGTAAGAATGAGATCCTCATGTTATTCATATTTACTCAGTAATTCATATTTATTTAGTAATTCATTCATATTTTGACAATAATTCAGTATTTATAATATAATATTCATTAATAAAACACATTAATAAATAACATTCTTACTTGCTTCATTCTCATTTGAACTTGCATCCTTCTCAGACTTGGGGTCAGTCTTTGACAGTCAAACATTTCTTGTACAGAGTTGAGGTGACAGTGGCTCAGTAAATTAAGGAACAGCCCTAATAACCACAAGATTGCATGTTTGATTCCCACCTGGTGATGCACTGCCACTGTTTGTAAGTGTCATTATTATTTTTAAAATGGCTTATTTGGGTTTGTGTGTGACAGGGCCTGGGGACAGGAACTCGGAACAGGCAAGGGGGCCTGGGGACAGGAACTCGGAACAGGCAAGGGGGCCTGGGGACAGGAACTCAGAACAGGCAAGGGGGCCTGGGGACAGGAACTCGGAACAGGCAAGGGGGCCTGGGGACAGGAACTCGGAACAGGCAAGGGGGCCTGGGGACAGGAACTCAGAACAGGCAAGGGGGCCTGGGGACAGGAACTCGGAACAGGCAAGGGGGCCTGGGGACAGGAACTCGGAACAGGCAAGGGGGCCTGGGGACAGGAACTCGGAACAGGCAAGGGGGCCTGGGGACAGGAACTCGGAACAGGCAAGGGGGCCTGGGGACACGAACTCGGAACAGGCAAGGGGACCTGGGGACGGGAACTCGGAACAGGCAAGGGGGCCTGGGGACAGGAATTCGGAACAGGCAAGGGGGCCTGGGGACAGGAACTCGGAACAGGCAAGGGGGCCAGGGGACAGGAACTCGGAACAGGCAAGAGGGCCTGGGGACAGGAACTCGGAACAGGCAAGGGGGCCTGGGGACAGGAACTCGGAATAGGAAAGGGGGCCTGGGGACACTAACTCAGAACAGGGAAGGGGGGCTGGGGAGCTGCAATGCAGTGTCAGTCCGTCCTCAAATGGAGTCTTTGTTGGGATCGGGTGCGCTGACCTCCAGGATAGCGGGCCACAGGAACATAAGGCGCTGGCCTTTGATAGGAGGTTCTGCCCACGGGAGTCAGAGTAGGAAACACTGGGCTCTCAAAGGATGGCTGGCCCATAGGATAGGGAGCCGGAACTGGCTTGTCAGGGAATGGATGGCCTATAGAAGAACCAGGAGGGCCTGCAGGCCTCTGGAAGGACAGATGATCCACAGGAAAGTGAGCCGGCATTGGGCTGACTGACTGTAGACAGGAGGAGTAGCAGTAGAAGCTCCAACTCTGGAACTTGTTGGTGGCCCAATTCAGGTGAGGGTTGTGACATTGCAGCCATGGTTGACCGTGGACCAGGGGTGATTGAGTGGAGGAGACCACATGAAACTGAATAGTTTCACGGTGGTTGCCGGACAGGATGAGCAGTAGGGATTTGGTCGAATGGGTGACTCGGGCGTTGAGCTTTCGGTCCAGAGAGTAGGCATGGAGGGGATCCGAGAGAGGTTTGGTGGAAATGCCTGCCTGGCGGACAAGTGCAGCATCAATAAAATTTGCGTCAGCCCCAGAATCAACCAGGGTGGACAGCGGGAGGGCTTAGTGGTTCCAGCAGAGCGTGGCGTCCAATTGGAACCGGGATTTGGCAGTAGATGAAGAGGAGATATGGCTCACCAGGACAACCGGCTTCACTGGTGAGCCGCCCCTTTTTGGGCATAAGGGACAGGAGAGCAGAATGTAGCCGGCTTGACCACAGTAGAGGCAGGCCCCAACTTGGACTCTTCGCAGGCGCTCCTCCGAGGTGAGACGTGCTCTGCCCAGCTGCATGGGTTCCTCCGCTGGGGGTTCTGGAACTGAGGGGTTCGTTGGATCAGAAGTCTGAGGCGGTTGTCGGGTTGGAACGGAAGTATTGGTTAGAAGAAGCATTGTGACCTGTCTTCTCCCTCAGGTGGGTCCGCAGATAGTTAGACTTGGATGACCAGGGAAATTATCCCGTCCAGGGAACTGGTGTCGTCCCGTGTCTCCAACACGTCTCTTAGGCCCTCCCTCATCCCGTTGCGGAAAAGTTCCTGCAGGGTCACGTCATTCCAGCCAGATTCCGTGGCCAGCGTACAGAATTCCACTGCAAATTCAGCCACGCAGCGGGAACCTTGGCGGAGGTGGAGAAGGCGTTGGGCGGCGTCTCTGCCTCAAACAGGATGGTCGAAGTCCTTCCTCATCTCGGAGACGAAGGTCAGGTAATGGGAACTGGCTGTCCCAGATTGCGGTGGCCCAGTCTCACGCACTTCCCCCAAGACAGGCCATGATGAAGCTTAGTCAGTGTAGTAGGAGTCGGGTTGCATGCCGAAAACTAGATCACATTGCATCAAGAACCCCTTGCATTTCCCCACATTGCCGTGGTAGCATTCAGAATGGGGAATGCGGGGTTCCCTGGTCAAGAGGAATGGCAGCGTAGCAGGTTGCGGCGGAAGGACTGGGTGGCCCAGAGGGAGAGGCAGGTCGGTGGACAGCCATAACACCTGGGAACCCATCTGATCCACTTGCTCCGAGACGGACTTCAGGGTCTCCACGACGTCCCGGAGTTGGTGGTTGTGCTGATCCATAACTCCCCCCTGGGGACCCATCTGTGCGGAGAGGGACTTCAGGGTCTCCATAACGTCCCAGAGTTGTAGGCCGTGCTGAGCAATAACTGCCTCCTGGCAGGCGATGGTGTGGAGGATCGGCTTGGAGTCCGCTGGGTCCATCACTGGCCAGATCTTTCTGTTACAGTGATATACCGGATAGGACCCAAATGCAGGACTCAGAGACAGAGGGCTGGTTGAACTCCACACAGGAGACTTTATTACTTCTAAATGCCCACACAGGGTAGCAGGCAGGAGGTCAGGAATGGGCAGGCTGGAGCAGGGTTGGGCAAGATAACACAGGGCTGGAGAAGGGCTGAAAGAGCTGGGCTCGTCGGGAACATGGCTGGATGGGAACGGGAAGGCAGGCAGGAGAACAGGAGCTGGGCTGGATGGGAATGGGCTGGACAGGAGTAGGCTGGACAGGCAGGTGAAGACGAACTGGGCAGGTACACAGGACTGAACACAGGGTCGAGGAGCAGGTCAGGAACAGGCAGGAAACAACAAAAACGCTGGAAGGTAATATGATAAGCACAAGACAGGGCACAAGACGATCTGGCACAGAACAAAGAAACGGGAGACTATATGCCAGATTACTAATGAGACAACGAGGAACAGGTGAGACGAGAACACATGAGGAAACACAATTCAGGTGCGGGGAAGTGGAGACACAAAATGGAAGGAGAATGGGAAAACACAGAACGGAATACACATAGAAACGGAAAACTAGGAAATCAAGAAAAAGACACGGGACAAGACAGAGGCTGTACCATTCAGAAATTTGCAACAGAATAAATTTATGTCAGAATCGTCACATAGCCTACATAAATGCAATAACCATAAGCCACAAGCTTGAGACAACAAACAGAACACATTATTTACTTTAGGCATTGTTGCTGCCAGTGGTGCGGGTCGTTTAACTCTGGTTATACGTCTCCACATGTCAGATAAATAGTTATTAAATTACCTATTATCTAATACTAGATATGTTTGCTGTTTTTCTGAATGGACAAATGCCATCAATGTTAGAGCGAGCTGTCTGGAGATATCACTTTTACCTCAGAGCGTATTGGTCAGTTTGTTTTACTGTGCGACGCTGATCGTCTTGCTGGAATTGCTTTATGGTAAATTGAACGCAAATCAGTTCCACTGTAAGACGGGCTCGCCTCAGATATTCTAACAGGCGCTTTTTTTCTCACATTTAGCCAATCAGAGAAAGAAATCTGAGGTTTTTACCTAAGTAATTTTTTTTCTTGTATCCACTTTGATAAACGCCACTGTGGCGGGAAGGTTTGATACATTTACCCGACAATTGATACATTTACACCTGAATTTGGTGGGTGGCGGGTGCTAATTTCCCACCCTGGAGAAGACCCCAAAGCCACCTTGTGTGTGCATGGAGACACTCGAGAATATGAGGCCATGCGGGTGTCTATCATGACCACTAGAGGGAGCTGTGAAATGTCGGTGGGTTAGGGTTACCCCACTTACCTGTACCAGTCCCAACTGTTCCCGCGGCTGTGGGCACAACCCACCCACGTAATGTCCCGGAGAGAAGTAAAGGGGACGGGTAAAAATGACCCCTCTGGAAAGCAAAAGGCGATTGCTCTGCCTTTAACTGCTGTTACCCCAGGACAGGCAGGATCCTAGACGGGTGGCCGAGTTTGACAGGAAGACTCCACTGACCCATGTTCCGAGGGGGGAACAGATGGAGACCCCCTCCCGTTCCCACTCAGTGGCCTCAGTGATGGACAAGAAGGGTCTGCGCCAACTCTGTTCCCTCAGTTGACTTTTTCCTGGTGCCCAGACCATATGTCAACACTGTCTTGCAGCTCGCACACACCCATGTGCTAGAGGCCCATTTGGGAATGGAAAAAACAAGAGAATGGATCATGAACTGGTTTTATTAGTATGGGATAAAAAGGGCGGTGGAAGATTACTGTCCTGCCCAGAGTACCAAGAGGTGGCACTTAAGGGATTTAGAAATCCCCTCATCCCCTTACCTATTATTGAGACCCCCTTTTAAAAGATTGCAATGGACTTGGTGGGGCCCCTTGTGAAGTCAGCTCGAAGGCATAAGTACATCCTTGTGATAATGGACTATGCAACCAGGTACCCGGAGGCCATTCCACTCAGGACGTTGGCCACTAAAAGAATTTCTTGTGAGTTATTCCAACTGCTCAGTAGAGTTAGGCTCCCAAAGGAGATTTTAACTGACTAGGGAACCCCATATATGTAAAGAATAATGACAGACTTGTGCAAGTTTTTGGATATTGGACAGATTAGAACCTCTGTCTATCACCCGCAGACAGATGGATTGGCGGAGCGGTTCAACAAAACCTTAAAACAGATGTTGAGGAAGGTCACAGAAAAGGATGGGAGAAACTGGGATCAACTATTCTAATGGTCACATCTAATGTTTTCAATTCGTCAAGTTCCACAGGCATGAACCAGGTTTTCTGCGTTTGAATTGCTGTATGGGCACCAACCCCGTAGGCTGTTGGACCTAGCGAAGGAAGCTTGGGAAGAGCAGCCCTCCCACCATAGATCCCTCATTGAACATGTGCAGGCTATAAAGGAAAGGATGGCATTAATCTGGCCTGTAGTCCGGGACCACATGCAACAGGCACAGCAAGCCCAACAACGGGTATACAACAGAGGGGCCCAACCACGTGAGTTTGTTCCAGGCAACAAGAGTATTAGTTATGGTTCCCACTGTGGAATGTAAGTTCCTGGTTACCTGGCAAGGCCCCTATGAGGTAATAGAAAAAGTGGGAGAGGTTAACTACAAAGTAAGGCAACCAGGGAGACAGAAGCCCACTCAAATTTACTATGTTAACCTCTTAAAAAAAAGGCATGCCCAAGATTCCATGTTTTCTGCTGGTTCTGCCCCAACCGAGCCACAGGTGAAGCCTAGTGGACTAAGGGAATTAGTGGACCGGAACCGAGGGGTTTTTTCAAACATACCTGGAAGAACCACAGTGGTGCAGCATTAGATCCTAACCGAACCGAGGAAAAAGGTCAAACTTAAGCCTTATCGTATTCCTGAAGCCAGAAAAGAAGCAATCAGGGAAGAGGTACAAGCAATGCTGAAGTTAGGAGTGATCGAGGAGTCAGGAAGTGACTGGTCTAGTCCTATTGTCCTCGTGCCAAAACTAGATGGCACAATAAGGTTCTACAATGATGCAATTTCCGCACACTCAATAGATAGATGAACTAATAGATGAACTAATTGAGCGACTAGGACAAGCCAGATATGTTTCTACCCTGGACCTGAGCAAAGGCTATTGGCAGGTTCATCTATCCCCTGGCTCTAGGGAAAAGATGGCCTTTTCTACACCAGATGGGTAAGGTGTTATCTTTTGGGCTTCGTCTAGCCCGCCCACTTTCCAGCGGCTTATGAACAAGATCCTCAGGCCTCATCAGAGTTATGCGGCGGCTTACATGGATGACCTCATCATCCACAGTGAGGACTGGGTGAGTCATCTCGCAAGATTGCAAGCAGTAATAGGCGCACTGGAGGAAGCGGGCCTGACAGCAAACCCAAAGAAATGTAGACTGGGGTTTGAAGAAGCTGAATATTTGGGGTACACTATTGGCAGGGGAAATGTGAAACCCCAAGAGAAGAAGCCAGCCTCCTCACAGACCTCACCAAGAACAAGGAGCCAGCCAGGGTGAAGTGGACAGAAGAGGCAGAAAGGGCTCCAGTCCAGTACTTATCACCCCTGGCTTCACCAAGGATATGATTGTGCAGACAAATGCCTCGGAGACAGGGGTGGGTGCTGTCCTCTCCCAGGAACAAATGAGGAACACCCAGTGCTGTACGTGAGCAAAGTTGTTGCCCAGGGAACAAAGATATTCCACTGTAGAAAAGGAATGCCGAGTCATAAAATGGGCCCTGGACACTTTAAAATATTATTTACTTGGTCGGCATTTTACCCTGGTCACTGATCACGCCCCTCTAGTGTGGGGAACTAACAAGGAAACTAACCCAAAGGTCACTCGATGGTTTTTAAACTTGCAACAATTTTCTTTCTCTGTGCACAGGTTGGGGAAAGCTCACGGCAATGCAGACACCCTGTCCTGGAGGGACTCCTTATAAAGGAGAGATATATTCCGGCTCGTTGAGCTCCATCCCCTGGCTGACTGGGGACACTACAGGTTGCCCAGCCTAGGAAACTGCACTCGAAAGGAATCAACTCATGAAATCTGAGCATATTAAGCAGCACCTGCGCTAAAAAGTCTGGGAAAAGCGTGGAGGGAGCCAGGAGATTGTGAGTTGCAACAAGGAGCTTTTTTGTGTATGACCATTGACCATTTGAGAACCATCCATCCATAATCTAACCCATTTATTCCTGGTCAGGGTCGCGGGGGGTGCTGGAGCCTATCCCAGCATGCATTGGGCGAGAGGCAGGAATACACCCTGGACAGGCTGCCAATCCATCGCAGGGCACACACATCATACCTATGGGCAATTTAGAGTCTCCAATTAGTCTAACCTGCATGTCTTTGGACTGAGGAAGCCGGAGTACCCGGAGGAAACCCACGCGGACACGGGGAGAACATGCAAACTCCACACAGAAAGGTCCTCGGCCGGGATTCGAACTCGGTACCTTCTTGCTGTGAGGCGACAGTGCTAACCACTGCACCACCGTGCCGCCCTTTGTTTGTTGAACTGCTAAGCAGCTTAGCTGCCCAGTTATAGGGAGGGCTGATGGAGAAAGTGCTGCTAGGCTCAACATACGAGCTAGGATTTATTTTCCGTTTCTTGTGTTTGTTTTCTGTTTGTCGTGTCAAAATAAAAGTAGTGTTTTTCACTGTATTACTGTGTGTAGGGTATCATATTTTATTGCACAAAAGCGGGTAATTGTGAGGCTCTCCCCTGGTCCTGGCACAATATGTTTATCATTCTATATCGGCATATTAACCAATACAAAAGCATTTCATATTGAAAAACGGGAGGTCGGGTTGATTTCCCGATCCCTGATTTCCGACATGGAACTTCTAGTTGGAAGGCCATAAAATGTTTTTTCCGTTAGAAGACCAGGGTGAGAAATGAGTAGCCTAAGTTTTACAGACTTCTGGCTAGGCTGGCTAATGTTGTCACGATACCAAACGTCGATAGCCTATATGAAGAGCTGTGTTTTCCCCATTTGTCTACATTGTCTGACACCGCCCATAAACTGTAAGTGCCCTTGGTTGTTGTAGTTCACAGTAAAGTAGGTACCTGGTACATGCACAGTAGTTTGGGGCTATATCTCTGCTCTCTCGTCAGGTGAGAGCTCATTTTAATCAGGAGGAGAGCTACTTTTCTACAAATCAAACATAATTTTTCGGTGGAACTACCCTTTAATGTTTAGCGATTAAATCATTAATTGTCAGCGTTGTTAGCTAGATTGCAAGTTGTAAGGGATGAAAAGTGGAAAAAAGTAGGTGAAGGCTGATTGCTACGGCTGCTTAGAAGGGAACCAGAAATGGTTTTATATGATATGGTATGTATTAATGAAATGGCAACTGATTATATATTCATGTATTGCAGCGATGGATGGACTTTATGCTTGTGTCCAGTTATCGTATATCATTCAAATTAATACAGCCATCTGCTACAGTCCCTGAAGAGGAGGGTGCTGACAGTGGATGAGCTGTGGGTCAGTGCAGAGCATGACATGGAGGACCATCAAGGCATGCACTTACTGTTGTTATTTTCTTGATTCTTGAATATATTGAAGGTATTTATGTACTAATACATTAAACCAAATTTTCACAACCAAACATTCTGAGATGTATCTGTGTATACATGAACAAGTGAAGATAAAATGTGGTATTGAACCATGAGAATTCCAAAGCACACAGTATACCTTCAATAAAAAGGAATGAATGATAGACTATTGTCTGATTTAAATAATAGGTAAATGTCATGGGATTTCAGCTTCTCTTCAGTTCTGCGGTCGTTCCTCCTCGGAGCAGCGTGAAGGCGCTCTTTACATGTTTGTTCGCCTTCCGTTCCAAGACTTCGTTCTCTCCTTCCCTAATTTCCCGCACCTGTTCCTTGTCACCTTTCAGCTATATGTAGCTCTGTGTTTCCGTTTTCCAGTGCTTGGTTGTTGTTTGCTTCACAACTCTAAGCCGGTAAGGTATAGGACTCGGTCACTGCTTTCCTTGTTGTTTCAAATAAGCAAGGCAGGAAGTCCGGTTAGTATTAGAGTTAGGGTTAGATCTTTGGATCTTTTCTGCCTCCTTATTTACTCTTTTCCCAGTCCGGTTTTTGTTACCTTCTTTCTTTGTTTTTGATGTCCTCTTCAGTTTTGCTTGCTACGTATTCGAGCTGGAGGATTTCTGGTTATTTTTGTCCTCTTTCATTTCTACCAATTATTCGCCCGGTGTTCCGGGTTGCTTTATCATTACATTACATTACATTCATTTAGCAGACGATTTTATCCAAAGCGACGTACAGTAAGTGCGTACAGAGACATCATCAAGATCACTACAGAACAGACAAAGCACATCCTTTGCATAATGTAGCAGCTATCCCTAGCAATGAACGTCGACTGTAGTTCACAGTAAGCTGTGGGCAAATCAGCAACACCACACTTCCATTCCAAATACTATTATAAAACTATAATAAGCAGACAGGAAAACACAGGGAACTAGTAAACAGGAACTGATATTCCTAGGTGAGGATATCAGTCAAGGTGGAGTCTGAAGAGGTGTGTCTTCAGGCCTCGACGGAATGCAGGCAGGGTTGGAGTAGAACGTAGGGGAATGGAAAGTTCATTCCACCACTGAGGAGCTAATGTGGAAAAACTCCGCAGTCGGGACAAGCGAGAGCCTTTGACACGGAGGGGGGGAAGTGCCAGTCGCCCTGCTGTAGAAGAGCGAAGTGGTCGAGCAGGAACATAGTTCTGGATTAAGTCCTGCAGGTAGGCGGGGCCTGTCCTATTGGCTGCAGTGTAGGCCAGGGTCAGAACTTTGAACCTGATCCTGGCTGCAACTGGCAGCCAGTGGAGAGACCTCAGCAGGGGGGTTACATGGGAAAATTTCGGGAGGTTGAACACAAGCCGGGCAGCTGCATTCTGGATCAGTTGAAGAGGCAGAATGGTGCAGGCCAGTAGGCTTGCGAGCAGGGAGTTGCAGTAGTCCAGGCGTGAGGTGACCATGGTCTGGACAAGAAGCTGGGTGGAGTAGGTGGTCAGGTACGGTCGAATCCTCCTGATGTTGTACAGGAGGAACGTGCAGGACCGTGCCGTCGCCCTGATGTGCTCTTTGAAGTCCAGCCGGTCGTCCAGGACCACCCCCAGGTTCCTTGCAGAGCGGGAGGCAGCCACCACGGTCCCATCAACGGTGATGGAGAGGTCATGTAGTGGGGAGGTCTTGTACGGCATGAAGAGGAGCTCTGTCTTGTCAAGGTTGAGCTTCAAGTGATGGGTAGCCATCCACTTAGAGATGTCAGTCAGACAAGCAGATATCCTCTCCTTAACCTGTGGGGTAGAGGGAGGGAAAGAGAGGAAGAGTTGAGTATCGTCAGCATAGCTATGGTATGAGAAGCCATGTGAATGGATTACTGAGCCAAGAGACTTAGTATACATAGAGAACAGCAGAGGACCCAGTACAGATCCCTGCGGGACTCCTGTAGACAGGGGATGGGGAGCAGAGACGGAACCCTTCCAGGAGACTTGGTAGGATCTATCAGTGAGATACGATACAAACCAAGAGAGGGCAGTTCCAGAAATGCCCATCTCAGCGAGTGTGGAGATCAGGAGTTTGGGGTTGACCGTGTCGAATTCAGTTTTTCTCGATTCCTTTGGCACATTTTTCCATTCACAGTTTACTTTTTCAAAACAGCTCACACACAGCCCTTAACAGAAGACAAAATGACCAAAACACCATATGATGTTTGCAGAATGACACCACCTTCTCAAAACTTGTCACACACCCATCAAAACCAAACATTTCCATCAAAACCTACAATTTGTGCTCAATTGAAAATGTATGTTCTCATTTATTTAACAATGGATAACAAAATTGAAACTACAGCTATGAATATCAACCTCTGCAAACATCACTTCAACTTTTGTGCAGCACCCTCACAGTATTGACTGTTTTACCACTGACAACCATACTACAATTTGGGTTTTGTACTGAACACTCTTACTTAGGGAATATACTGTCGGAAAGTATTTGAAATCTCTATAAAAATTTGTATACAGTAAAATATTGTAGTTCTGTTTTTGTATTGTTGAATACTGTAAAGGATATTGTAAACAAGGACCTGTCAACACCATTGATTTACATTTGTTCTACTGTGTACAAAATGGCAAAGATTCTCACAAAAATTAATATTTATTGCAGTCATTTTTCCACATTACATGTACTACTGTAAGAAATCAAAATGACAGGCTTCAATATACAGTAAAAATGTCAAATCTTAAACATAAAAGCAAATGAAAAGACCCTGTAAATATAAATTTTTCAAACATTATTGACGCGGACCTGACGATTAGGCCACATGTTCTCATCTACGTCACAGTTGATGTCTTCCATTGCGATGCATTGTGGAAAAAATCTTCTGGAATGGCGAATCCATCCCTGGCAGTCCTCTGCGCGGATTGCCAAGCATGCAGCATTCATTGCATCCAGCAATGACATTTGGTCATGTGGCCTGTGATCATGTACTTTCCAACGTTATTCAATTAGGTTTTGTGTCTCTCTCCGAGAAGTGTGTTAACTGTTTTGAAAAGTGTGTTAAAACTCAAAGAAAATTGTGTGAAAGCAATGAGAAATAGTTAACCCATTCGCCAGAGAAGACTCTTGCTGTGCAAAGAAGGTGTGAGCATTAGATTAAGTTGACCCATGATTCGCTAAATGTGTGTAAGCAATCAAGAGAAACTGTAATAGTTGACTATGATAATGAATTCTATCCAGCACATTGATTAAACTTCAAAAGATCATAAGAGCATGTCGATATGATCTGTGTCTGTCAGCTACATTAGTTTTTCTCAGTCGCTTTGGTACATTTCTTGAATCATCCTTAACATTTTCAAAACAGTAAGTGCATTTCTCGAAACAATTTGTACAAACAGCACCACACAATGGATTACCTGCAAAAGCCTGTAACTTGCTCGAAATCCTTAGTTCATCTCTCAAAAGTAAATATGTATGTCAATGAACATGTCAGCGCCATCAGAATGACAAGTCCTTGTGTCATTGTTTACAAACAAGATAGTCAAAAGTATTTTCTGATGTAAACTATGGCTAAGGTTTTGATGACAATGATTGAAAATGCACAAGGCTGCACCTTTTCTGTATGGCATATATCAATTTCAACAGTATAAAGTTACACATTACTGTATGTGGGAGATTGATTGCAAGAGATTGGACAGGATTCACATTTACGCTTTTACTGTTTGTACTGTAATTTGTTGACAGACCATGTCATTGCGATACAGAAAAGTAAAAGACAAGACTGTTTTACAGCACTGCATAGCACAAAGGAAAAAATACAAAATTAGAAATGTAAACATAGGAAACACCCCTTAGGCAGAACTGTACATGTAGCGCTGTATGGGGAATTAGAGTGCAGTCTTTCTACACCTCCTGACGTTCCTGTCTGTCGGGCCACAGATTCTCATCCACATCACAACGGATATCTTCCCTGGCAATGCAGCGTGGAAAGAATCTTTTGGAATGTCTTATCCAGCCTCTGCAGGCGTGTGCTGTGATGTCCTCACATGCTGCATCCATGGCAGCCAGCAGGGTGACCTGAGTATGTGGCTGGCGATCGTAAACCTTCCACCTCCATGCTGAGTAGAACTCCTCAATTGGGTTAAGGAATGGGGAATAGGGTGGGAGGAATTCCATCAGCATCCTGTGCTGCGCCGCAAACCATTGCCTGATGGTGTTTGAGCGATGGAAACTCACATTATCCCAAACTACCACATACTTTGGTAAATCATCTCAAATCAGACCCCTCTCATCATCAGGGATGAGATCCCTGTAGAGGGTGTCTAAGAAGGTGAGGAGATGCTGTGTGTTATATGGCCCTATAATGGGAATACGAGTTAGCATTGCATGAGTCCATTGTAAGGCCAGTTCGTTCTGTTACGACTCCAAGCAGGGACTGGACTCAAATGCACGACTCACACACACGGGATTCCAATAATCCAATAATTTATTGCTTCACCCAGAACTCCTGAAGCATAGGGAGAAGTTTAGACAGACAAACAGAAACCAGTCATGGATCAGCAGAGGGAGAGCGGGAGCGGGAGAGGCCAGGGACTGGATGGTGGCAGGAATCCGGGCAGGTGAAGCAGAGGAGGAGCGGGGGAGATGCGGCAGCGTGGAGTGGGCAAGAACAACTGCAGATTGGTAGACTTGGAGCACAGACAGGATATGCACAAACAGATGCAGGCTGGTAGACTTGGAAAGCATACAAGAGTTAATTGACAGCAAGGCAAGACTGGATAAGTGGCGAGTTAACGCAGCTTCTAGCAAGAGTTAATTTAAGCAAGGCAAGACAGAGCTAGATACAAAGTATCAGACGAGACAAGACCAGAGTATTACTACAACAAGACTTAATGAACTGGCACAGGATAAAGAACACCGGGGGCCCTATCTTGGCGATCTTGGTGCTTGGTCTAAGCGCATGGCGTAAAGTCCATTTAGGGCGTGTCCAAGTCCACTTTTGCTATTTTAACAGCGTGTTTTTTGGGCGCTAAGCACGGCGCAGTGTGCAAGTGGGCTGAACCTAGTCTCTTCATTAATTATAGGTGTGTCTTGGGCGTGACATGCAATAAACCAATCAAAATGTCATATCCCATTCCCTTTAAAAGCCTGCTTTTCCACCTCGGCGGATTGCTTATATGATGGCGAAACAGACATGCGCGTGCGTGTTTAGTGCGATCAAGGAATAGGCTATATGGATCACTAGTAGCCTATGATAAATATTATTCGGACAAACCATTATGAGTTCCCGGTCATTTCCGACAGTGCTGTTATTTTACAAAATATATGCGGTTAAATTTCGTTAAAGGCACCTGCAACAGCTGAGAATAAGCTACCAATGGCTTCCGTCTCACCTTAGAAAACGCCAAATTAGCCGGCTTGTTGAACGAATTTCGTTTGATTATGCAATGAAGCAATGAACTCATGTTCAAGCTTCATCCGAAGTTCATTACCTGCATTCTAATTTTGATTAATAAAATAAATAACGTTATTTTGCCTTAATGATGACAATAAATACAATAAAGCTGTCAGTTTGGCAACCCATAGGTTCACGTATATTTTCCCTTGTTTTATAATGTCCTGCTTATGGAAATGTGACCAACCTTTTTTTTACTGGTAGCGTAATGCTTTAAAACAATCCACTTTCCCAGGAAGACCGTTAAAAGTGCGATTTACAGCAGGGGAAACAGACCTGCTCATGTAAAGCGCACATGGTATTAAAATTAATTGTGAATTAATTGTAACGTGCTGCAAATTTGTTTTCGTTTATAATTATACGCTTAGTTCTCTTTAAAATCTTTTGTTCAGTTATGGAATAACAGGTGAAATCAGCGGGGTTTTAATAAGCTGAGGGTATGGAAATGTTGCCACTGTAATTTAAAAAATATGAAGGACGAAGAATAGCTAAGGTTACAATTCAGTTAACATGGTGATATTTAGCTCCTTTTTTTAACCATAGGCTATCGAAAAAAACCTTATGCACAGCGAACCCACTGTAGCCTAGGCTATTTGAAAAACAATAAAAGCGATATTCACTGGACAAGGTTTTTAACTTTTTTTAGTCACAAACCATTCTATTTACTTACAGGCTGTATTCCTAGATAAACAGAGCTGTATTGTAATGACATCTGAAGCGCATTTTCAAAACTCCGTCTATTGCAGTGCGCGAGTTTTCCATTGAATGACAATTCACGCATTAGGCTTGATATAGGTGTTATCAGCTCCTTTTTAATGGATAGCCATTGTCCCGTACCATCGCACATCGCCTGGATGTTGATGGAGTGGGCTGAGAGCAATGTAATGTGGCATTGTTTCCCTTCGCTGAGGGAAAGTTATGTGGACCTATGGAACCTTTTATTATTATGCATTTTTGATATAGCCTACACAATAATAATATTTCACATTGTGATCTAGATATTTTAGTCATGCTTGTGCGCGCCCCTGTGTGTAACAGACAGGAGGGTACGCGGGTTGTGCACACGCCTATGTAGACGCACTTATATGCGCCGTTAAAATAACATGTAAACAACTGCGACATGACTTTAGACCAGGTTTGTGGTGGTTATAGCGCAAGCGCTTTCTGCTGGCTCAAGATAGCAATACGCCAGAAAGAATCCTGGCCACTCCTCATCTTAAGACCAACACGCCCAGTTCACTTGTAATGGGCGCAAGAATACATGGTAGTTAAAGGACGTGAACGCAAGGCGTTATTATGAACCATGCGCCGGGTGTAAGATAGCAAAGATACTTGCGTTTGGGTTAGTGCCGCTTAGCGCCGGGTGTAAGATAGGGCCCCGGGAGACTAAATACAAGAGTTAATAGGTATCAATAATGTGCAGCGTGCGAATGTATGCGTGAGTGATTAGCGGAGCAGAGAGTGTGCAGAATGCATGCGGAGAGAAGGAAAGAGATAGGCGGACACAGAGCAAGGGAACAGAGTGACACGAAAGGGAAAAACCATGCCCACCCTGCAGCACAAGGGGAAACAAACAGGAATACAAGCCAACACGATATGAGAGGAAACAGGCAAAACACGGGACACAAAGGGGACGGGCATGAGAGCATCACAGCAAAAGCCACAACACAACTGCAAAAGTGACAACACAAATGCAAAGCCATAACAACAGAAGTGAGCAACAACGGATGTTGATAATGAAACGTGCTGACTATTACTGTATTGCCTATATATGTGGAAGAGGAAACGTCTTGCCCGTTTGAGAAGTGAAAAGTTGTTGACAGCTAACTATGATTACATCTCTGAGTGGATGGCTACCCATCCCCTGAAGCTCAACCTTGACAAGACAGAGCTCCTCTTCATGCCGTACAAGACCTCCCCACTACATGACCTCTCCATCACTGTTGACGGGACCGTGGTGGCTGCCTCCCGCTCTGCAAGGAACCTGGGGGTGGTCCTGGACGACTGGCTGGACTTCAAAGAGCACATCAGGGCGACGGCACGGTCCTGCAGGTTCCTCCTGTACAACATCAGGAGGATTCGACCGTACCTGACCACCTACTCCACCCAGCTTCTTGTCCAGACCATGGTCACCTCACGCCTGGACTACTGCAACTCCCTGCTCGCAAGCCTAGCCTCTTCAACTGATCCAGAATGCAGCTGCCCGGCTTGTGTTCAACCTCCCGAAATTTTCCCATGTAACCCCCCTGCTGAGGTCACTCCACTGGCTGCCAGTTGCAGCCAGGATCAGGTTCAAAGTTCTGACCCTGGCATACACTGCAGCCAATAGGACAGGCCCCGCCTACCTGCAGGACTTAATCCAGAACTATGTTCCTGCTCGACCACTTCACTCTTCTACAGCAGGGCGACTCGCACTTCCCCCCCTCTGTGTCAACGGCTCTCGCTCGTCCCGACTGCGGAGCTTTTCCACCTTAGCTCCTCAGTGGTGGAATGAACTTCCCATTCCCCTACGTTTTACTCGAACCCTGCCTGCATTCCGTCGAGGCCTGAAGACACACCTCTTCAGACTCCACCTTGACTGATATTCTAACCTAGGAATATCAGTTCCCTGTGTTTACTAGTTCCCTGTGTTTTTCCTGTCTGTTTGTTATAGTTTATAATAGTATTTAGAATAGAAGTGTAGTATATCTGATTTACCCACAGCTTACCGTGAACTACAGTCAACGTTCATTACTAGGGATAGCTGCTACATTATGGGAAGGATGTGCTTTGTCTTGTCTGTTCTGTAGTGATCTTGATGACGTCTCTGTATGCACTTATTGTACGTTGCTTTGGATAAAAGCGTCTGCTAAATGAATGTAATGTAATTACTATCGCTATGTGACTGTCACAAATGAGCAATGTTGTTCAATGTATTTATATTTTCATTTATATTTTTGTATTTATAATGTATCCTAGTTTTTCATCACTATTGGACAAAATTATAAATATGCTAAGCAATTTACAGCCATGTGGACAATACAATAGCTAGTCCACAGGCAAACGGAGCAGAGAAGAATGCTTGGATGTCGCCTGTCAGTGCGCACTGAAACGCCAAACCACTGAGCACCGTCAGTTGCCAGCGTTTCTACTGCGGTCTGCGGTCGCCTTTAGTCATCTTGACAGTGGAAAATAAATGCTCATACATAGCAGTGAAGGAATCGAAGGGCAAATTACATTGCGAGGATATTAGGCATAACCTTCATTTGTGACAATCACATAGCGATAGTCATCATAGTTAACTGTCGAACAACGTTTCACTTCTCAAATGGGCCAGGGTGCGTTTCCCAAAAGCATCATTAGGCTAAGATGTCGTAAAACCCTTCGTACGAAGCTTCTTGAACTTTGGGTGTGTTTCCCAAAAGCATCTTAACTTAAGACGCTCTTAGAAACGCTCGTAGATTAACGATTACTCCACACCAGTCGGAGACGCTTAAGTGCGTTTTAGAAGCCCATTAATCACATACTTTCTTTGATTTTTCGTGTTAGTGTTCATTTCAATTTACGGTTACCATAACCACTGATTGTTTTTTTTAATAGTGATGTTAGATGCAACAACATTTACGTTTATGTATTTATTTGTAATTTACTTATTTTTATATATTTGGAAATTACCCATAAAAGCCATTCCTTAAATAGCCTTATAAAAAAAAAGTTTGAGACAAGTAAAATCAGTAAAAAATTTTATTTCAAAAGAAACTTTGACGTGCCTAACCGGCCATGTATTGGGTATCAATGGGGTTTGCGTTTCCCAATCTATCGCCCCTTCTCCTCTCGTATTAGCAGCACCACAGACAGAAGTACAGAGATGTAAAATCCAGGGATCAGAAAGGAAAATGTGTTTCTTCCACCCCTGAACTCAGCCAGCTGATTTCACTAATTAGTTCTACCTCCTCGCTGAAGAATTGTGCAAATGAGGAAATCCAGGTGATTGGAACTAAATACTGGGGAGGACTTTTTACTTTCTGAACTCGGATTTTACACCTCTGGTTAAGTAGCACTTAAGAGCTGACTGCGCATTCATGCTTTAAGAACTGTTTTGGGGGCGTGTTAGAAATTAAAGAGCCATTGTAGAATCGCTCGTTGAAATCACACTTAACCCTAAGATTGATCGTTATCGGGAAACACACCCCAGGATGTTTCCTCTTCCACATATGTAGGCAATACTGTTATGTCCGGGCGGGGGGGAGGAAGGACCCAAACGCAGGCAGGAGTATGAAAAAACCGAAGTTAATAAAGGGCAAGGCAGCAATCCGTGGTGAACCAGGCTGGGTCAACAACCGGGTAGACAGGGCAACGGTACAAAGCACAGTCCAAAGAATGGTCAAGGAACAGGCAGGGGTCGTAACTGGGAAGGCACAGCAAAGGTACAAAAAAGCGGAATCCAAAAACAGGGTCGCGAGAACACAGGCAGGGGTCCAAACCAGGGAGTCGAAGGAGGAACACAAATAAAACAAAACAGACTGGAAACCAAATAAAACAACAACAGGCAAAGAACTCGGGAAACAAAAACTAGAAAACAGATATTAGGAAATAAACAAACAACTCGGGAAATTACTAGTAGGCACAAACAGAAACAGTCTCAAAATATTTAGTACAAGGAACTTGCAAAGACAGACTGAAATAACAGGGTTTAAATACACAAGGAGAAGATTACACAAAAGGAATCAGGTGTGAAGGGGATGGGAAATGGGAGAGTACACAGGTGAGAACAATGAGGGTTAACAAGGACCAATAAAACAATGACGGGGGAAACGTAAGACACGGACTGGAATACACATAGACACAATGATAACAAACGGCCTGGGGTTAGCAGGTAAACAAGTGCACAGCTCAGAGGGGAGGAACACGAAAGTGGACACACGTGCAGAGAATGCGAAATCACAGATAGATACAGGGATAGGATAACGAGGAGGGAAATGACAGCTGCAGGTAGAAACTCAAGATGAATTAGTAATTAGTAATGTTAGTAGCGAACTCTAAAACCCTAATGTTAGTAGGTTAGCTGGTTAGTATTATATACACGTTAGTTTGTTAGCAGGTTAGTATTAAATCTAATCTAACAGTTAGTATGATTAGTACATTAGTATTATATACAAATGTTAATACAGCCAGAAGGAAGAAAACGAGATACGAAATACAGAGGAAACCCGAATGTTCCCAAAATCACCCGACTAGTGCAATGACAAAGACAGGGAGTGGAATCTGAGGAACATGGAACGCGGACTGACAATCGCGAGGGAAATGCAGGAAAAAAGGAAAAGAAATCAGGAAACATAACAAATAAAACAGACAGAATTACAGGATCCTAACAAATACTGTAATAGTCCGCCGGAAATACAGTAATAGTCGGCACGTTTCATTGTCAACATCCGTTTTTGCTCACTTCCGTTGTTATGGCTCTGCATTTGTGTTGTCACTTATTGCCGTTGTGTTGTGGCTTTTGCAGTTGTGTTGTGGTTTTTGCAGTTGCGTTGTCACTTTTGCATTTGTGTTGTGGCTTTTGCAGTTGTGTTGTGGCTTTTGCAGTTGTGTTTTCCGTTAATGCACTTGTGATTTTCAAATTTGCAAAGCGTTTTGGATATGCAGTTCGTTCGACACTTCTCGGCCACCGTAGAATTTAATGTCTAATGAAATACAACGAATAGCTTTGTTTTCTGTAGTGCAATGGATGTATAAGGCATGGTGATTCGCTTCGTAGTAGCCTAGCTTGTACCTACTTCCTGACTTGCAACTGACAGACGTTTCTCTGGCAAAACTAACTTTGGCTAACAAGATTTTCTCAGTAATCTTAGCCAGAAAGAAAACAATAGATATTACTAAGAAAGTAGCCTACCAGAGATTCTTATTATTATTATTATTATTATTATAATTAATTTGTTTTCAGTAAGCTACATTGTCTGCAGAGTAGCATAGACTAGAGCAATGTCCGGAGGCTATTCTAATTTATTAAAGTGACTAACCATGAAATAGATATGTTTGGGTAATTGAGGTTTATAAATCCGATCTCTTAAGGGATTGCAGCTTATAGTAGGCTATCATCAATTCTTAATGTATTTTCGTAAATTCTTAATTTTCCTAGTAGTTAATTTTATGGTGACATTGTGTTATGTGTGAAAAGGATAAACTGAACAGAGCTGAAGTGAAGAAATGAATGAAGACATAATAAAGAAATGTTGGCCGAGGTGAGGCGAGGCGACCGCCAGAGCACAGCAGGCTCCACACAGACTAATTTTTTTGTCGGCATTTGTGTGAGATTAAAACATGCAGCCAATGGCACAGTTATTTATAGAATTTTTTTTTTTTTACATTAATGCAACAACGCGATGTTAACCAGATGATATTCTGCGTTGAAACTTTTTTCTTTGCTTGACAAATGGCCATGGGATACCTGTTCCCATAACGTTATCTAGCCTATTGCATTACTGCCATGGTGTCCAGTGACTGAATTGTTTAACTAACAGGCTACAAGCGAACAGTTAATATTGTAAACATGTCTTTGCATTTGCAATAAAAAAAAACATTCTTGTATGAGAAAACCAGAACATGTGCACACTGTTTGAGTCCAAAATGAAATTACACTTTAGTACCAACCAGGGCTGCGTTTCCCGATAATGATCAATCTTAGGGTTAAGTGCGATTTCAATGAGCGTTTCTACGATGGCTCTTTAATTTGTAACACGCGTTTCCCAAAACAGTTCTTAAAGCGTGAATGCGCAGTCACCTCTTAAATGCTACTTAACCAGAGGTGTAAAATCCGGGTTCAGAAAGTAAATAGTCCTCCCCAGTATTTAGTTCCAATCACCTGGATTTGCTCATTTGCACAATTCTTCAGCGAGGAGGTAGAACTAATTAGTGAAATCAGCTGGCTGAGTTCATGGGTGGAAGAAACACATAGCAGGACCTTTCCTTTCTGATCCCTGGATTTTACATCTCTGTACTTCTGTCTGTGGTGCTGCTGATATGGGAGGATGAGGGGCGATAGACTGGGAGACGCGAACCCCACTGTATTGCCCAATACATGGCTGGGTTAGGCACGTCAAATTTTCTTTTGAAATAACTAATTTTTTCCCACTAATTTTACTTGTCTCAAACTTATTTATTTATAGGGCTATTTAAGGAATGGCTTTTGTGGGTAATTTCCAAATATATAAAAATAAGTAAATTAAAAATAAATAAATAAACGTAAATATTGTTGCATCTAACATCACTTTAAAAAAAAAACAATCAATGGTTATGGTAACCGTAAAATGAAATGAACACTAACACGAAAAATCAAATAAAGTATGTGATTTATGGGCTTCTAAAACGCACTTAACCATCTACGACTGCTCCGGAGTAATCGTTAATCTGCGAGCGTTTCTAAGAGCGTCTTAAGTTAAGATGCTTTTGGGAAACGCACCCAAAGTTCAAGAAGCTTCGTACGAAGGGTTTTACGACGTCTTAGCCTTAACCATGCTTTTGGGGAAACGCACCCCAGGCGGGGTACGAACCCACGTCTCTCGCATACTAAGGCTTGACGCTAACCAGAAGACCAAAGGGGTACAGTCACGTGATATAGGCTATAGGCCATTTGTCAGTGTCTGTCTGACTTTCACCATTTTGCTGTAGTACAAGTGAAATACAAGTGAAACATTGAACAGTTAATATTGGAAACGCCTTTTGCCTTTGCAATAAAAATACATTTCTTAACCTCTTCCTACCAAGGGCAAAATATACAAATGATCGCCTGTTTTCAGTAGTGACTAACAAACTGTTTATCTCAAAAACTGTAAAGGCTACAAATATGGTTCATAGCTTTTATTAAAACAGAGAACTACACTATTATGACTACTTAGTCATAAATCATATACGTACACTTCTTGCTACTTAACTACAGCAATTTATGTACAGAAATTGTGAAAAAACTAAAAGAACGGGTACCTACATTGAAATGTCTGATTTTTTACCTGATGAGCTACAAGAGCTATGGAGAAAATAACTCCTCTTTGTGATTCCTCAATATGCTGCCTATCTCTGCTAAACATATGGTGTCAATATCTCAAACCATTGAAATTCTACAGAGCTTTATTTTAGGTGAACCATTTCGGTTACCAAAGTTGGCACAAATTGTGCCAAATTGTGCAAAATAGCAAGGTTGCAGAAAAGTCTAAATATGATTTTTTTTTTTTAGTTTTACAATAAAATCTAATTGGCAATAAAAGTTAATTTTTAGATGTGTTTTTGGTGTGTTTCATATTACACAACTAACTAGCCTACCCGTGGTCCCCAAAAAGCTCTCCAAACCCATGTAGCAGCACAGTGAATCTTGTATTCCACCAGAGCCTCATTAGCCAGAAATGAGTCCAGGTATATGCATATAAAAATGGATATAAAATCAAATGTCCACCCTAGATAAAATAAACCCCTGCATAATAATCAACAACAACAAACTCATCCTCATGTTTCCCCCCCCATGTTACGTCATGCATAAATTGCTCATTCGTTTACCTGCACAGCCTGCTGTACTGCATACAGAACAATTTACTCATGTGGAACAAAACAAACCCTTCAGACGCCATTTAATTCAAAAGAAACTTGGAACAGCTCGTCTCAGACACAAATAGATAGCTAGCTGCTATGTGTAATTTTGCTGGCTAGCTTGCCATTGTTACAATATAGTAATGTTAGCTATATTCATTTAATTCAGAGGGATGCGTTTTATACATAACAGTGAATTCGCACTGGTATACCAGAAAAATAATCTGTTACCTTACATCACTCTGCGTCACTGAGACCGCAAAACCATATTTGGGCTAGGACCAGCTGCACGGAGAAACTCCTGAATAACCTAGACATAACTAACCAAAAACTGTATGAAAGAGACTGTAACATAAAAAGATAAACAGCGCAGTTACCTTATGAATTGTGCTTTGCTAAACGGAATGTAGCAAGCTACGCTACAAGGTAAAAACACTGCGCTATCTTGGTTCGATAATTACGCTTGGTTGCCTCCTACTCTTACGCGGGGCTGTATTTACTTGACTTCAAGGGCTTTGTGTTTAATGAGGGCTTGTCTGAAAGATAAGAGTCTTGGCTATTGGCTGGAATATTTGACAGACAGTTTTAAAACCCAATGGAAAGCAAATAATACTCGGAGTGGAGGCGGGTCGATGCAAGTTTTTCCCACATCAGATAGGCCTATTGCGCTATCAGTCAAAGAAATACACCCAATTGGTTTTGCATAAATCTCTGCAATCAAGTACAAAACCACTTTGGCTAAAATATACTAAGCCAAGGGATTGGTACTCCAGAAACTGGCTGAGTTTCACAACGCCAAAGTGAACACAGCCGAACTACTCGTAATGAAGTGCAGTAAAGCACAAGTCGGTTTAAAATTGGAAAAAAAATCATGTACAGCCGTATGAAAGTTTTAAAGTATTTTTTCTTGAAGCCTAAAGGTATAATGATTTTTCAAACCAAAGTTTTGTGAAATACAATTAAGCAGAACAGTTTACCAGCACATTGTTTATGGTGTGACATCAAGCTGCAATACATGTTTGAGAATTAGGTCAGAGTTTCCAACGTTATTTACAAAGTTTTATCTCCATTTCCCAGAATGAATGGATATATCTTAAGGATATTTAATCAAAATATTGAGGTGAGCAGTTTATTATATATTATTAAATTTATTAAATGTATAATTTCAATCACGCCCGCATTACTGCTAGGGGGTGTTTGGCAGCAAGAGGTTAATGTGAAAATAATAACAGTGTAATAAATGAAAAGTATTTAACAGTTGCACAATGTTTTTGTCGAAAATAAACTTGTGTCCTGTTGGGCTTGAACACCCAATCCTCTGTGTGAGAGGCAGCAACTGTAACCAGTAGGCCACAGTAGCTTCATGGAATACACAAAGCCATATAGCGGTTTTGTCTGTGATTCTGTGGTGTGCTCATTAGTTTGAAGCATTTTTATTGGGGGCGATAAGATTGGGAGAGCAGGTATGCGATGTTGTTATCCAATAGGGAGAATTATTCTTTGAGGGTATGGAGGCAGGCAGGTAGTGAGGGTCTCTGGGTAGGCAGGAAAAATGGGAAGAAGAATGAGAAGAAGAAGAAGCAGAAGGAGAAAAACCGCAAAATAACCCAAGTTTGGGGCTTTATTGTGTGGATGTGTGAAGTTCTATCTGAATGCTGTGTGGTTACATGAGGTCAGAACATACAGAAGTTAATGTTTTTAAGGGCTGACATTATGTGATCATTGTGGTTACTTCTGTAGGAAACCCTGAAAAGTGCCAACTCTCGGTGCTGTATAGGTATAGGGCATGCCCCACCAATCCGTAACTTGGTGGATAGCATACCTGCCATCCCAATATAAATGAATGAATAAATATAAAAAATGAATAAAAGGAGAAGGTATTTAAAATGTATATAGAAATATACGGTGCCCTGTGACATTATAAAAAGTATTTAATTGCAAAGTCATGCCTTTATTCATGCCTTGTGGAAATAAACTTTAAAAAGAATCCAAAAGGCCTCTCTTCTTTTTTATAAATGGTTAATATCACCTCCTCTATGATTCAGTGTAATTTGTTCAATACCTACAAAATAAAAAGTGGAAATGTCATGGTTGGCTTCTTTAAAATGTCTAGCAACAGGATTGTCTTTTGATTGAGCTTCTATGTTCAGTCATTTGTTCCTTAAGAGGCTGTGCAGTTTCTCCAATGTAGACCTTTTCACAAGGACACCAAATCATATAAATGACAATACTAGTTTTACAAGAAATAAAGCCCTTGATCCTTAATTACTGTGTTACCATTGACAGGGTGTGTGAACCATTTAACATTTTTAGTATATTGACAATTTACACAATTACTACATTTTAAATTTCCAAGAGGAGTACAACTAGTAAGATAATTGGGTTTTATTTATTTTGGGGCACATGCTTTGACAACTCTTATTTCTGGCCATATTGGTCTTTGAAAGTGTCTTTCAACAGTGGATCACTTTGGAGGACATGTCAATGTTTTATAACTATTTTCTTGATGTTACTGGTCTTGGGGGTATACTGTATACTGATCAGGCCAGGATGTTTTCTGCATTTCTGTTTGTTATGGAAGCAAATGTCCCTGCTTTTGTGTTCTAATTTTTGTTCTGCAGCATCAATCCATAACATTTTGTATTCTCTCCCCTTAGGCATTTTTGCCCATGTGACCATCTATGTAATGTTGTTTTCTGGTTGTTTGATTGTTTATCATGACCAAAAATAACTGGTTTCCACAACGTCTGAATCTTGGCAATGTATAAACGTGAACAAAAAGACGTAGTTGCATTGTCACTTGGTAACGTTATCAGGACGATTGAGAAATTAATGCCAGACAACGTAGAACCCAGACATCATACTGCCATCATTAAAAATATGTGGTAGCAACATGTCCTTTGAGTTGTATTTGGTAAAAAATGAGACAGTGGATCAATGTGTTTTATCTTTCTCAAAAGTGCCGACACTTTAATGCTATTATTTGACCGGCTCATAAACGTTATTATACAATCTCATACAAGTTGTATCAGGATAATATAACACTGCAACGCAACGCCTTTTTCCTTATCAAAAGAAGAGCATTAAAGGTATACTATGTAGTTTCAGAACACTAGATGGAAATATTGAGCACGTAGGAGAAAAGGGCTCCCCGAAAATTGCTTATCATGTGTTCTTCTCAGACGCGCACGACGACGCACGAGCATTGTGGTGACGTTTCACACATATTTTCTCTGACCGTGGACTCAATTCAATTCGCTTTATTGGCATGACAAGACATTGAATCTGTATTGTCAAAGCATACTGCATTAAAACAGTCAAAGACATACATCTAACTCTGAACAATACAAAACAGCAAAGACTAGAAACGAATGAACAGTAACCATACATGAAAACAAGAACTTTTCTTTGATTATGGATTTAGAAATAACAATAATGTAAAATAAAAGTACAATTAAAAATAATAATAAATATCAATAGAAATTATAATAATGATGATGAGAATTACACATATGATCTTATAAAGTGAATATAACATAAAAAATTTAAATTGGTTTATAATGATCTCTGTCACTCACTGTCCCTAAGACGATGGCAGGCAGCTATATATTGTGCTGCCAGGTCACAGCACGTCCTCTCCTCTCCTAAGAGGATGGGGAGTTCTTGGATGTCTGTAAAAAATTTTAATTGAGGGTATCTCTGATTTATTTTGGGAAAATATCTATTTCTGATTTGATTGTATTTTTCGCATTTTGTGATAAAGTGCCACTCCGTCTCAACTTCGTTGAGATGGCAATGTTTCTCCTCCCGGAGTCTGTTGACTCTATCACGGTCACTCTGATCAAGCTGTCCTCTTCCCCTGGCCCTGCCTCGCCCACCACGAACACGATTGATAAAAGCATCTGTGAAATGACTGTAATGTAATGTTTATGTAATGACTGCCCCTCACCCTTACTCTGGGGCCGCAACCACTGGATGTTGATAGCGACAGAATGAACCGAGCAGAATTACAATATTATGATTTAGAATTATTGCATGGAAATGAACAGTGGTCAAATGTACAGAGCAATAGCTAAGATTACTAACTTATATGCTTTGAGCATGTAACGTAGTCTCCATTTACATGATCAAGGTTTGGTCAAACATGATAGACTATTGTCAACAATAAACAAACATCACGACAATAGATAGCCTTAGCTATCGATAGCTGCTACGTTATGGGATGGATGTGCTTTGTCTTATCTGTTCTGTAGTTACGTCGATGACGTTTCTGTATGCACTTATTGTATGTCGCTTTGGAGAAAAGCGTCTGCTAAATGACTAATGTAATGTAATGGGCGCTATTTTTATAAAGATATTGTTACCTCCTCGGCTGAAAACATCTTGCTAATGAGTAAGGGCAGAAACATACCTCACGCAAATAGCTACGCGAACGTAGATGCTTCGAGCTACGCGAACAGTTTTTCTTTTGCCATGACATTTGTGAAAGACAAACCAGAGGAAAGCACAGATCGAACAAGAAAGTTGTTTACTGTTGTTGCTGCTATAGCGTCCCTTGCTGCAACACTCTGGCTTGTCTTTCACAAATGTCATGGCAAAAAAAAAACTGTTCGCGTGACAAGCTCTTAGAACGTTCGTCCACGTTCGCGTATTTGCGTGAGGCATGTTTCGGTCCTAAGCTAAAATAAGAGTTTACCTGAAAGCCTGTCCACATGGCCTGGCCATGTCAATCAAATGAGCAGGAACAGCCCATCCATGACGTTTACACCATTTTAGCTGTTTCTGGCTTTAACAATGGGGGCGGGATGTCAACAGCATAACATTCAAAACATTAACAGAGAAACACTTTGAGAACGACTTATGAGGTAGGAAATACATTCAACATGTTTATTAGACCACAAGTACATACTGTATACAATGTTTTTTGGGGAGAAAATTTGAATGTAAATAAAGAACGAGTTGTTTACAATTAAACTACATAGTATACCTTTAAGAGAGAGAACAGCAGCTTAGATGCATGAAATGCGTGTTCCTGCTAATACCATATCATCATCGCTGTTGTGGTGTCCTCTTTCCATGTAAAAATAATGGTAACACTTTACAATAAGGGAACACAACTCATGCCTTAACTAATGCATGACTCATCATGATTTCATCATGAATTAACGCATGAAGTAATGCATGATGTATCATGAACTCCTTGCGGCTCAATATTAATAAATGATCAAGGCATTGTTAGTTCATGCGATTACTATACACATTAATGTATCATTAATTAATGAACATTAACTCACCGTTAAGTCAAAAGCTTCTCAGACCATCAGTGGTGGATTTATCCATTTTGGGGCCCCCAAAACTCTTCCTGACAGTGTGCTGACAATGCTGTTCACATTTAAAGCTAGTGTACATAAAGCTAAATTCTGCCATTGTGGCTTCTACGCCCCCCAGCAAAACAGTACCTTTTTTATGCATTCACATATTTACAAGCTGGTGAAACCCAAATGCATAAAAGAAGCATGACAACACAAAGTAATCATGAATGTTTGTTAGAAAAATTGGGTCAACAAAAAAAATAAAAACTCAGCAGAGGGGCATCACTGAATGCACGTGTTGAACCTTGAAAGGGATAGGCTGCAGCAACAGAAGATTAGATAATACTAGGTAGATGTTCCTAATAAAGTGGATACTGAGTGTAAATTAGGAGTTCGCCATTTATCATTACTTCCTAAGTACTTGGTTGACTTGTGTCCCTCTAAGTAAAGTCATGGCATGATACAAATTTGGAAATGATTACTTAATGTACTTTGATAGGAGGCAATCATGAGTTAATTCCGAGTTCAATGAATTGGACCCTTCAAGTAAAGTCACACAAGATTCTTCATATAGTAATGATTACCCCATCATCACATCACTATTACTTAATAAATAGCTCAATGATCTCTGCGAAAACTTAATTTTAAAATAAACCAGTCCAAATAGAACATCAATGTTTTATTCATTATACATGTGGAGCACAATTTATCAAGACATACAAAAGGACCTCACTCTCATTTCCTCTCAGTCACCATATCTGATTTTTATAAATCCCCTTAGCCCTCTCTATATTTTGTGTATGTCCCCCACTGTTAGGATCAATAAAGCTCCTGCTGTGGTTAACAAGTGAAATGGGTGTATCCAGCAGTGGCAACAGCACCCATGTATCCTCGCCACTGATCACTTATTATTGTGGTACCCCGACGAACGTGTCTTCTGATGAATGGGAGCAGTCTTCACCAGTCTGAGAACTGGCCGTTTCCTCTGATACCCCAAATCCCAAAAACCCATTTTCGCCTCCTCCATGTCCTACCATAGCCCCACGACCCTATTGTTAAAAGAAGATAATTTACAAAAGAAAGTTGGCAAAGCACTGAACTCATTGATATTGAACGGACTTAAGTGCTTGCTTCTATTGCCAAAGTTACAGCGACTAATATAGCCTCCAATACACTGCACCTCTCAATTTCCGCTTAGGCTATAATGGAGAAACCCCTGCCTTTTTGTACCAAACTAAAGGGTTAACAGTCATATATTAAACCCAGTTATATCCACAGTATATATAAGAATAAGCATAGCCGCAAGCGGCAATTGGGGGTTTGAGCCATTAAAAGCCTAAAGAAAGTCAAGTATATACGACATTTAAGAATATAAATGTCATGTCCCGTGTTCCCAGCTGCCCCAGTCCCATCTGTCTTCTACCCCCCCTGGCGGCTCCAGCTCAGGCTCATCCAACCCAGCCCTCCTATTCCTGCCCTGGCCTTCTGTCCTGCCTTGGCCTCCTGTACCTGCCCAGCCCTCCTGTCCTGCCCTGGCCTCCTGTACCTGCCCAGCCCTCCTGTCCCTACCCAGGCTCCCCTGTTCTTACCCAGGTTCCCCGCTCTTCTCAGACCCCCATGCCTGTCCCCAGGCTGAGTGCCGGTCCCCAGGCCGTTTCCTGACCGCGGGCCCCCAGGCCCGTTCCTGTTTGTTCCTGTTCGAGGCGCCCTGTGCCTGTTCCGAGTTCCTGACTGTAGGTCCCCGTGCCTGTTCCTGTTTGTTCTTGTCCGAGGCGCTCCGCGCCTGCTCCGAGTTCTCGCCTGGTTCCTGTCCGCCTGGCCCCGTCCAGGTCGTCCCCATTCCGCCTGTTCCTGCCTGTTCCTGTCCTGCCTGGTCCTGCCGCCTCCTGTCCAGCTCGTCTCCTGCCCCGGCCCGTTTCCTGCCCAGTCTGTCCCAGCTCGTCTCCTGCCCAGTTTGTCCCGGCCCGTCGCCTGCCCAGTCTGTCCCGGCCTGTCTCCTGCCCAGTCTGTCCCGGCCCATCTCTTGCCCAGTCTGTCCCAGCCCGTCTACTGCCCAGTCTGTCCCGGCCCATCTCTTGCCCAGTCTGTCCCGGCCCGTCTCCTGCCCAGTCTGTCCCGGCCCGTCTCCTGCCCATCTGTCTGCATGGCCCGTTTCCTGCCCGTCTGTCTGCATGGCCTGTTTCCTGTCTCGCGCCTGTCTGTCGTAATAAACGTGCTCCCTAGGAGAGCTTTCCCCTGAGCTGTCTCTGAGTCTTGCATTTGGGTCCAGTCCAGTTTGGGGATCGTAACAATAAAAGCAATATGACATGCAGCTGTGCAATGATACACATTCTACACAAATCAGAAGAATATTTCCTGTTTGACTCGAGTGGCTAACTTTTACGTTGGTAGACCAGGTACATCAGAATGCTGTAGGTTGTGATGGGAGGCAGTAGTTATACCAGACAACAGCAGAATGACCAAACCAGAGACCATGGTGTGAGACTAAAACCTCTCCCTTCTCTTTAATTTGAAGCAATAATCAATTTTTCTATAAAAAAATAAAGTGTATTATTACACTGTAATATCTCAGTAATTTACTTACTTATTTTTAGTCTCCCATTTTTGAATTTCCTATTTGTTTCCTAATGAAATCTCTATTTTATCCTCTAATTTATTTTATGTATCATCCATCAGTCTCTAGTGTAATGGTACACTATCCAAAGCAAACAGTTGAAAAATTGTCTTGCAGCAAAGCTACTAAGATGCCATCTTACATTACCCATGTGCCCCACTGGCTATTGTTTATCAAAATAAAATTAGCAGAAAATTAAGTCACCATCTAATTAAAAATACCATCATATTCTAAATAACTCAATGCATTCAGTATACATTTGCCTTTTCATTTTACCTTTAACTGAAATATGGCTCCTACAAATATGTTTTCAGCTATAGCAGCCTTAATAACCATGTCATGCTGTGTCCGAATCAGCACCCTTCCATAGCCTACTATTGAGTAGGCAGGACGAGAAAGTTGTTAAGTAGGCAAAACAATTTCTAAATGTAGTATACTTAAAACCCCCGTATGATATACAGTGAGAACCATAATTCATTGGACAGTGACAAATTTTTCTGTAGAGCCGTTTTGTGGTGCCACAAACTTATTCACTGTGACCCTGCAACATATGCGCTCAGCACTGACGCTGCTGGCCGGGGGTGTATTTTAGGAATCACTAGTTTGTATTGAAATTATTGGATATAGCTTGATAAAAGTATGGATTACGGGAGAACCGTTCATAGCATTTAACATCCGCACTGCACCGCCGTTGTGGCTACTAGCTAAGATACTGTGTCTGGCTACGGGCGGAATTTTGCTGAGCCTGCTAGGAAAATGCAGCTTAACCCAACTGCACTCAATTCTCTCAAAATGAATAACAGCTAGGAGCATTAACTTAACATTCAGGTTTCTGAAATAGGAACAGTTCTGCCAAGTTTTCCAAGTTATTAATTGTGCGGTTGAAGTTTTTGAAACCTATTAAAAGTAGCCTACCTATAAAATCTCTGCACATCCTTAAAAAAATTAAGTGACCATCATTTCACCTGATTTATCTTTTACTTCTTTCAACTTGTTGGAAGTTCAACATAACCACTGCGTTAGTAATAAATAACTGTACTCACGTTTACTTCTTGATGCACGAAATAAAGAATGTTAGGGAGAATACGAGGGCAGTGAATAGGCTTACTTGCTCGAACATGCAAGATGGCCGTTGCGTTGGCTACTTGCACTGAATTGTCGGCAGGTGTGTTTCTCTGCACTCAGGTTTTGGGTGGAGACGAGACGGAGCTGGCCTTTTGCATGTACTATGTCAACTAATTGTTTTTATTAGTGTTTTAATTAGCAACTCCAATTGCATAATAATTTTTTTCCCTCTCAATTGGATAATTATTCACTTGATTGTGCCGTTTGCATGCCTACAGAGCCTTACTGGAGGATAACAGTTGAATTATGAGTTTAAATCCCTGCGAGTCATGTGGTTAAGATAAACTGGTAGCTCCGGTGATAGGTCATGGCCAATTTCATAAATTCCAGCCCTGGACCATGTATATAGAATTTCAGGATTCTATTGAGTCATTAATTAGAAAAACATTTTTAATGTTTATAGCGGCCCCCGTGGACAGATTTGGACATATTTTGGCAAGCATCCTCAGTGGTATCTCACAAACGTTATTCTCGAGTTTTGTTCAAATTAGATGAACGGTCAATGAGTTATGGTCATTTATTTGATAGACCACGCCCAATCTCACATTGATTATCTCACAGTTCCTGTAGTTATTGTCCGATATAGCTGGATTAAAGTTAGCAAGTATAATTAGGTAGACTAATCATATGTACCAAGTCTGGTCCAAATTGGTCAAGAAACTAAAAAGCCTTAGGGAAAAAAACTATTTTGCATATTATGCAAATTAGCAGAAAATTCATAATGCGGACTTTCATGATATTATGCATGTCAGTACATGTGCTGCTTCCAGGGAATACTCATAGCAAATTTGGTGTGAATTGGACAAAGGATGTGGGAGATATTACATTAAAACTGTGAATAAATAGAAATTTTAATTATAGTGCCACCATGAGGCTGATTGAGGTGAGATTTTAAACACTCTATTTCATACATTCATGATGAGTGTGCCAAGTTTCAAGTCTCTAAGACTCACAGGAAATTTAGCAAACACGCAGAGAAAAAAAAAAGAAATTTCAAACCCTCAATAGCTCACCTCCAGGGCAGCCGGCCGCCGGCCTGCTATTGCTTACAAGGGAGAACTCAGACACACGGCACCCACACAATAACCAAACTCACATCCACTCCACGCCACAGACAAGCATTAAAGACAAAGGTCGCCAACGGGGTATCTGCCTGTCCCCCACTCGGTTGGGTCTCGGGTCACGGTCCCTCTGCCGCTAACCGCGGCCTTAGTCACTTGCTGGTCTTGCTGCGGGACACCGACTCAAGGCAGGGGAGAGAAGGACATTGCTGCTCAGTTCCCCGCTCACACCAGTCTGGGACCCATACACGCTGTGCTCAAGTATGGCGAAAAACACATTCCTTATGGTCTGGGGGGGTGGTTTCCCCCAGGGGTGGGTTCCCCCAGCAAAAGCTCCACACAATATCTCTGGGTCTGTCACACCAACCAGCTCTGCAGTTCACCGCCGATGTTGGTAGTCAGTTCTGGGTATAATACAGTCTTCTCCTCGCTTGTTTCCACAGTTCCTGGCTGCTCCAGCTCTCCTGCAGCCACTCTCCACAATCAGGCGCAATCAGGTAAGGTACGCCGTACACACAACACAACACGTCCACATTCACACAAAAATAAAACTAACCAAACTTAACAAACAAACAGAAAGGAAAATGCACCGCCCAACATTTGGGAGCTCAGAGGCAAACCAACCTCTCTCGCTCACCCTCCGACTACTCTTCTCTTTCACCCCAAGTGTGCTCTATTTATTCCCTCAGGAAACCCTGCCCCTCGTGTCCCCATTTCAATCATTCAATTCCCCCATGAGTATCAACTCATTCAATCGAGTTCTGCAATTATCCAATTTCCTACTGCAGGAACCGCTCTCATTCCCTCCTCACTGAGGGAGACAGCAAAATATGTTACATTACCAAACAAAACGTATAAATTTTCACAAACTGCCAAACTTGCTACATCGGTTGCACATAATAGGTAATGTTAGCCGGCAGCTACCAGTCAGCCAGCTCGTCTCTTCTACTGATAGATCGTAATAGTTTTGCCCTCCCATGCAACGAGACTTCACTATGGGGGCCCATTTCATAATTGCAATGTGGGGCCCCTCTCAAACACACCACCCTGTGACCACATAAACAAAACTAAGATCCTTCAAAATAACAGTAGAATAGTTTAATTTCATTCTTTCTTTAGTAAAAGTGCAAGCTGCTGTACAACGATCCTTAGCTGACCACCAAGGGCCTTGCCCTCATCCAACTTGGTCAGAGGCCCATCAGCACTGGGCAGAGTATCACAAGCTTGCATAGGGAACCAGGGGCCTCACCCTCATCCATCCTGGTCAGAAGCCCCTAAGCACTGGGCAGAGTATCACAATCTTGACCACTAGGGGCCTCAGAGGGTAATTCAGAAGCTGAGACGCACATTACACAGGGTGCTAGAGGAAAAGAGAGAATTCTCAAAGAATACTTCGGATGGGTAAGACGTGGTGAGGGTTAGCAAGGCTGAAATTCCTACAGCCAACCCAGATTTGCCTGAAGGTCTTGTTAGCCTTTCAAATATCATATCCATTAAAGTCAATGAAGTGTCCTCCAATACGCTTTTGCTAAGTATGCTAAGCACTTATCACATGTAGCCGTTCAACCTATCTCTCAACTTTCTATTCTAATCAGATTCTGTCTATTCATAAGGGTTACATTGTAGTGGAGATGGAATTCCTGATGAGCTGACAGGAGTAAAAGGGCCAGTAACAGTCCTCGCTTTGGTTTGCCCTGAACCACAACATTGTGACAATACCCCCTTTATCATCGGAATGAATTGTCGGGGAAGTGAAGTTTAAGAAAAAATAAGTTTATTTTTCTGAATCCGGCAGTTCTAACTCCCTTGTTAAAATGCCCACCACACTGAATACTGAACACGGTATCGTGTGCTAAAACCCCTCACTCAACCATAAATTTAATTATATTTAATGGATTTAATTGAATAATTATTATTAAAAATGACAATCATCAATTAAATCGCCAAATTCGTTGATAGGTCAGTCGAACAGTAACCTGGTAGATCAACTAACAAGTTAAAACAAAGTCTAAATCAGGTCTTTAGATTAAATAATTTTATTACAGGAAAAATCCTCAATTAGAGTAATGAATTGGAATTGTACATTCATTAATGAACATAGGCTCACTGCTTATAATTTACAAAAAGGAAGACATTAAAACCAGATGTTAAATTGAAATTACCAGAAAAGAGAGAGAGAGATCAATCAGAACTTGCCAGAATAATCAAATTTCAGCACAGGATTAATAAAAGAAATGCCAGCTATAAAACTCACAAGTTTACAAAACCAAAGAAAAACTTCTCTGTCTGTAGACTCCAAGAATTCTGCAGTGCTCCACTCACAGAACTTTCCCGCTCCACAGCCCCCAACTTAGTTAGCCAACAAAACAATAAAAGACCCTGTCTGTTTATTTGGAAGGAGGGGGGTAGGGGATCAGATTCCTTTATGACCAGGATGGCTCTTTCAATAGCTGACAAATTCACGTATTAATTAATGTGCATTATGTTGCTCAAAACAGGGCCAAGCATCATGAAATTATTATTCAAAACATCGGTCCAAACATCGGCATTCTAGCAGATGATTTCACTCAACTATTGAGTACTTCATCAGAAAGGGATGTTTGCTCCTGCTTTTAACAACAGAAGTTGAATCATTTTAGTACAATCATTAAATCTGTGCAGTTTGTGTAATCTTCAAATTTGTGCAAAATATTACTTCCATGTGATAAGACCAGTGGTAACACCCTGGCCTTCGCTTGAATCTGGAGTAGGGCCAAAAAGGTAAATTAGAAACATCAACATTAAGACTTTCAATTTATGATTTCAATTGACTGTAACAGATTGGCATTCAAAATTAAAATGGAAAGGGAGATCATGTGGCCGCGTGGTATTCTCTGGCCATGCTAGACCCTGAATTCTGTGAATATCTTTGTGCTCTGGTGTTTCTACTCAAGAGGAGACAAGATACCCTGACCACTTTAAGATGGCAATTAAAGGAGCTATATGTAACATTGACACCGAGTGTTAAAAAAGGGTACTGCAGTCAAAATTCACAATATTGGAGAGAGTTGTCTCTGCCTGCCCCCTCCTCCCCAAACTCGAAGCTCACGCTGGTTGCCAGCCAGGTTGAGGACACTGAACGAACACAAGCGCACGACGAGCTGAGCACAACATTATATTTTGAGATGAGCTTATTCTATTTTGACAATGACAAGCAACGACGAGTCCTACACTGTAAGTTGATCAGCTAATGTATACGTTTGCAATTTATTTATTGTTTGCAAATTATAAACCAGCTCATGTGGATTTTTTATAACTCTGTCAATGTTAGCTAGATGCATGGCTGGCTATGTTTACGGTCACACAGATATAAGCTAACGTTAGTGGTATGTTTAGCTAGTAACTATATACATATATATTAGGGGTGTCACGATACCGATTCGAAATCGAAAATCGATCGAAATGAGCGTTCGATTTCGAACTTTGAAATCACAAGCTAGTTCGCGATTCTCCCAGTTTTTTTTTTCTCTCCACCCCCGCCCCCCGCGCGCTCTTCTTAGCCTTTCATGTGATGGGTAAAATGTTAAAAAAAAGTAGCCTACTTGGCCATCTCTAATGTAAGCGTTTCCGACAAAACGAAACTTGACTCCTTCCACTGCATTTTGTTCGTCCACGCAGGCGTGCGTCCGAAGAAAAAAAAACAACGATATTTCAAAGAAGACACAGCTGCTAGTTAACGTTAGCTTACCGGTAGCCTGCATTACTTTTCGACACACCATGGCCACTGCCGGAGTCGGAGATGGAGAAACAGAACTGGAAAATCCTCCTGCTTCCCTCAAGTCACCGGTGTGGCAACATTTTGCCTTCCCCGTGAGTTATATAAACAACGAACGCGTCATTGACAAAAAAACGACAGTTTGTCGGCTATGCTACACGCGAGTACCATACGCCACCTCAGGCAACACGTCAAATATGGCAGGACACATTCGCAGGCATCACAAAGAAATAGATTTGACTGGGAAAAAAACATTGACACAGGCAACTCTTCCATTCTCATTTAGAATTTTAAAATGTAAATGACAGTTGTCAGGGCATGAAAAAAAATGTGTAAATAGTTAATAGCGTGGTACATGTTCAACTGTTTATTATTCTAGAGTCTAGTTTTGATAAAGCTCTTAACTGTTTAGGTGTGTTTAAATATTATCATATTTTTGTTATTATTTATAATTGTTATTATTCAAATAAAAGTTACTTATTGAGAAACAAGTATTTTTCTTTACAAATCAAGACTCGATAGTCTAACAATGGCATAGCCATTAGACTATAGTGCTGGGAAAAAAAATAGTGCTGGAAAAAAATTGAAAATCGAATCGTGACCTTAAAATCGAAAGTCAAATCGAATCGCGGATTTGGAGAATCGTGACACCCCTAATATATATATATTTAAATCTTTAGCTAGCTAGCTAAATGAAAACGATGTTGAACTTAGCTTAGGCATTCGTAAATCGGCTGTCGGAGTACCAGAGTACATCTGGTTGTTCGTAATGGGCAGTGGGCGGAGTCAACTCGGAGAATAGTGAATCACACAGGCCAAAACAAATACAGACGTTCTGACCCGGAATGGAAATTTCAAAGGAGAACATACTGGCTGTAGCATTGTTGTCGAAGAAGCCAGCATGTTTCCTTAATCTCTGATGACATATCATGGTCATTTTATGATCTAGTACAGTAAATTTGTTACATATAGCTTCTTTAAGTCACCTCAGCATGACTTAATTGCCTTTGTGCCTGTGGACTAGGGGGCAGAGAGAAACGCAGATCCTAGGTCAGTACAGCAGAGCAGGCCTCTTGATAACCAAGTACTATTGAATGGACTATGAGCAAGTTTGTCATATCACATTATACATTCTCTATTGGAGGCCGTAATCTCAAAGCTATATACCCGACAGAATGCCTTGCTGTTCTGTCGTTTGTGGTGACTCTTGAGCAAGATTCACGGCAACCAAGCTGTCCACTCCATGAGAGTAATGCATCTTTTGTCAAAAGTTCAGACTCAGAGGAAACAGTGCCCCATTGTAAAACTTACAGATGAAGTCATTGGACAAGTGACCTGACCAGGCGCTGGCCCACTCTCAATAGGCCCTGGAGAAAAGTGCTATGCCACTTGCAAGGTAGAAAATCAACAGCTTATGCCAAAGGACCTCATTCTTGTCGATGCCCCACCTAATAATGCACTCCCAGCTGGTGTGCTACTGCAACTTGGTGTACTTCCCAAATCAGTTATTGATCCAAACCATTTCACAGTTCTGCTGTAAAATGAGTCTCTGAAGAAAACATCTATCCCTGCGGGTACAGTCATTGCAAAGATGTATGTTGCAGATGTAGCGACTTCCTCAGGCTGCTGATAGCTCTGCAAACACAGAGTGTTTTGATTTTGGGGGCTCTCCTATTCCTGTTGCCTGGAAAGCAAGGCTCCTGTGACACTCTCCGCTCCTCCCAGTTCCCGTCCCCGTTGTGCTCCTTGTTTTACCCTTTTCCCTCACGTTTCTTGTTTTGTTTTCATGTTTCCTGTTTGTCTTCCTCGTGCTGCAAGCTGGGCGTGGTTTTCCCTTTGTGTCATCCATTTCCTCTCGCATTTTCTCCGCCTATCACATTCCTTTTCCCCGCTTGCATTCCTCACGCTCTCTTCTCTGTTAATCACTCTCACATACATTCTCACGCTGCACGCAGTCATTAGCTCATTAACTCTCATATACGTATATTCTTCCAGTCTTTGTTGTCTTGTGCCAGTTTGTTAAGTCTTGTTGTTGAAAAACTCTTGTCTTGTCTAGTCTTGTATCGAGAATCTAAGCCTTGCCTTGTCTTGCTTTTGCTACTATCTGGTCTTGCCTTGCCCAGCTAATTAACGCTACTTAGTTTGTTTATGCCTTGCTGTGTTTAACGTCTTGTTCTGCTCTGCTTGTCTGCCAGCCTGCAGCTAATCCTAGCTCCACTCCACGCAGCCCTGTCTCCCGCATCCCGCTCCTCCTCTGCAACACCAACCCAGGATTCAGCCACCATCCAGTCCCTTGCCTACTCCCACTCCCATTCTACCCCTGCTCGCGCCATTCCAGGATCCAGTCCCTACCCTTATCTCTCCCTATACTTCTGGAGTTGTTGACGAAGTAATAAATTACTGGAATTATTGGATTTTCTATCTCAGAGTTGTGCATTTGAGTCCAGTCCCTTCTCGGATCCATAACAGCTCTGTTGCAAGCTAGGTGAGAGACGCAATGTATTCTCACTTCAGGTGGAGACAGATAGTCTTAGCACCCAGGGTTTCAGTTGAGGGTTATGGGAAGTCTCACTGCTGTACTTCCCGGAGACAATTGAAATCTGTTCCAAGATTAAGATTAAGCAATGTTGAGCCTGAAAACCCTACCAATAGACCTGTTACTATTTCTCATCACGGAATGGTTATCCAGCTTAATCTCAGTCTTCATCCAGAAAATAACAATGGTGTCATAGTCATTCCTGTATGAGAGAATCTGCTTAACAGATCTCCCGGTTCCATAGTCATTCCAGTATGGGATAATCTGCTTTACAGATGTTTACATGTTGAACGAGCTTGACTTAATGCCAAGAATGCAAACACAGCTCTCGCTCCAAGTGTACAGGGACCGAATAGCTCACAGTAGCGACCCCGGTACCCTATACTCCTGTAATGGTTACACAGGGACATTTTGGGACTCTGGCTTTCTGATCATGAGAGTGTTTGTACCCTTCTTCATGTTACTCTGAGATGCTTACACAGACTGCTTAATCGATCAGGCACTGGGTTAGGCAGGAACTTCCCCCTCTTTTGAGAAGGAGAGGGGGGACCCTAATTTAACACACACACGCACACCCTGAGGTGATTGTAAATGGCTGATCCATCTGTGTTTATTGATGGTTCTAAGGAAATGAGCCAATCAATTGTATGGGTGCCCTAAAGCCATCTATCAAGTGGGATCAAAGGAACGGGTTCGGTCTTGTCAGTGACTTTTGAGCATAAAAACCCATGAAACTTTACTAACTTTGCTCTGATGGGAAAGACGCAGTCTTACCTCCACCACTGACACCCTGACGGACTTCTGCGTTTCCCAACCCGCATCTCGCCTGATCACCGAGACCGAGTTAGCCTGCCACCGTCCATGAAATAAACCAAGCTGGTTTATTCTCAACAGCTATTTTGAGGACACGTTTCTTCAAACTGTTCCTCTACTGTCTCCCTTGCGGCCGGACCCAAGTGGAGATCTGTGCACGTCCATGTCGACCTGACTGGAAACTTGTCGCGACCTGACTTCGGTGAAGAAGTCTCCAGGAGTCCACGCACCTGCCGGGACCTTGGACCAGCTGACGAGCTGACATCACTTACGGAAACGGGACTGGCCTCCTACTGTTGTTTGTATTTTCTGGGGAGCATCGCCCAGTATCTCCACCGCATCCCAGCCAGTCCAGTGCCTCACCAATGCGACCTCAGTCGCCAATGCCCTCGGTGATGATCATCGGGGACTCCATCATACGGCACGTAAGATCAAGAACAGCTCTGACTTTCTGTTTCCCTGGCGCTAAGGTATGTGACATTATACTTGCGTTGCCCGACTTACTGGGTCGTCATCCGTCTGTTACAAAAATTATATTACACAAATGTCGGGACAAATGACATCCCACGGAGGGAATCAGAAATGTTGAAACAAACTTTTACCAGTCTCTTTTATCTGCTGGCAGACTGTGGTAATGCCATTTTTATCTCCGGTCCTATCCCCACTCTCAGACATGGGGACGGATCATTCAGCAGACTGCTCGGCCTGCATTCGTGGCTAGAGTCGCAATGCAGCCGCTTCTCCTTTTGTTTTATTGATCATTTTAATCTTTTTTGGGAGCGTTATGCGCTTTTCGGGAAGGACGGTCTGCATCAAATATTTTCTACAAGGCCCTCTCGACCTCCACAGCGTGACTCGGACACGTTTCTACAACAACTGTGGTAGCTTCGGTAGATTATGCACAAACTGTCCCAAACGCTATTCCAGATTTGATCAGTAGCAGAAGAAAAGATCATCGTGAACTCGGGTGGTAAACCATTATAATCTGCTACCTATATCATGTCGATCTCACACGACCCCTGGGACTTCCTATACAAATTCAAAACTGGCGCTACTCAACATTAGATCTCTGGCTAACAAATCTTTTCTAATTAATGATGTTATAACCTCACACAAACTGGACTTTATGTGTCTTACTGAAACCTGGTTAACAGAAGACAACAGTGCGATTATTCATAATGAGACAGCCCCTCCAAATTTCAATTTTCTGAATACATGTAGAGCCGGAAAAAAAGGAGGTGGAGTTGCGGCGCTATTCAAAGATACATTCCAATGTAAAGATATTCCACTTGGTAGCTTCTCATCTTTTGAATACCTCTGCTTTATACTGAAAGGCGCTGTCAAAATAATTTTTTTAACCATCTACAGACCCCCAAAGTACTGTGCTAGCTTTGTTAATGAACTCTCGGAACTACTGTCAGTTATTGCCATTGATTATGACTGTCTCATTATAACTGGAGACTTTAACATACACCTATATAATTCCAAGAACAATAGCGGAAATGAACTCTCTGCCCTATTTGACACATTTGAGCTCACACAACATGTAAAAGAGCCCACCCACAGGCAGGGGCACATTCTTGACTTGGTGATTACTAAAGGCATCAACATTTCGAATATCACAGTTGAGGACTTAGCACTCTCCGACCATTTCTGTATTTTTTTTTTTAGATCCTGATCGCTCCAGATATTCAATCTAGATCAGTTTTAACAAAAGATACATCACTGAGAATACTAGCACTCAGTTTATAGATGCCATAGCCAAATCTCCATCTACAAGTGCACATTCCATTGATGTAATGCTAGAACATTTTAACTCAAAAATTCTGAATGTTATGGACGTTGTTGTTCCACTAAAAACAGAGGATTTCTGGGAAACAAAAAGCACCTTGGAGAAACACCACTACAGTAAGATTTCTTTAAAAAGAGTGTAGGAATGCTGAACGAAAATGGCGAAAAACTAAACTCTGCGTCCACCATGACATCTATAAACAAACACTTTTAACTTTCAACGCTGAACTAAGCAAGGCTAGGCAATCACTCTATTTAACATGGTTGACAGAATTACTAACCCCCCTAGACAAATTTAACCTGAACTCCATTTAACTCACAAATAAATGTAACGAATTTGCACAATTCTTCAACGATAAAATCGAATGTATTAGATCCGGGATTTTAAACTCGCAGCCAGGTGATAGATTGACAAAACCATTACTTCCATCAAGAGAAAATGTTGTTCCACTATCACAATTTAACACAATTGACCTAAAAACACTAGATTAAATAGTTTGGCTTCTCAAACCATCAACTTGCTGCTTTGACTCTTTGCCAACTAACTTCTTTTAAAATATTTTCAGCTCTGTTGCAGTTGATTTACTGCAAATAGTTAATTGCTCACTTACATCAGGCTCCTTTTCTAACTCGTTAAAATAGCTGCCATTAAACCACTCTTAAAAAAGAGAACACTAGACGCCTTGATGCTTAAAAACTATAGACCTGTCTCAAATCTTCCTTTTATGGGCAAAATTATTGAAAAGGTTGTTTTTAACCAACTAACCAGTTTCTTAAATGAAAATGAACAGCTTGATGAATTCCAATCAGGATTTCGCTCCCAACATAGTACAGAGACTGCACTCATAAAAGTTTTAAACGATACACATGAAAACACTGACTCAGGGAAAGTAACAGTTCTTATACTACTCGACCTCAGTGCCGCATTCGACACGTTAGATCACAAAATACTTTTAAACAGACTAGAAACTTGGGCAGGACTATCTGGTACAGTCCTCAAATGGCTCAGGTCATACCTGGAGGGACGGAGCTACTTCGTTAAAATCGACAGATATCAATCCGACCAGGTGTCTCTGACTTGTGGAATTCCCCAAGGATCAATACTGGGGCCACTTCTATTTAATTTGTATATGCTCCCACTCGGAAAGATTTTATGAAGCTACAGCATTTCATATCACTGCTATGCTGATGATACGCAAATTTACCTAGCTCTTTCACCTGATGACTTTAGCCCAATTGACACACTCTGTAAATGCCTGGAACAAATAAACAACTGGATGAGTCAGAACTTTCTTAAATTAAATAAAGAAAAAACAGAAGTCATTTTATTTGGCAGCAAAGAGAAACGCTGGGAAATAGCTACTTATCTTGAAGCTAGGGCCCTGAATACTAAGGACTTAGTAAGAAACCTAGGTGTATTAATAGATTCAGATCTTACGTTCACAAGCCATATTAGATCAATCAACAAAGCAGATTTTTACCATCTCAAGAATATAGCCAGAATCAAGGGCCTACTATTCCAGCAAGATCTGGAAAAACTAGTTCATGCTTTTATCTCCAGTAGGCTAGATTACTGCAATGGTCTCCTAACCGGACTTCCTAAAAAGACCATTAAACAGTTACAACTCGTTCAAAATGCGGCTGCAAGAGTTTTAACGAGAACTCGGAAAACAGAACACATAACCCCCACTCTGAAATCTTTACACTGGCTTTCCGTCCAATACAGAATTGATTTTAAAGTGCTTCTTATCACATTTAAAGCACTAAATGTCTTAGGCCCTAAGTATATTTCTGAGCTGCTTACAAAATATAACCCTTGCCAATCACTTAGGTGTATGGGTACAGGGCTGTTGGTAAAACTTACACCACGAACCAAACATGGGGAATCGGCATTTAGCTTTTACGCTGCTCACAAATGGAACAATCTCCCAGAAAACCTCAGAAGTGTTCCAACCATTAACATTTTTAAATCTAGATTAAAAACATTTTTATTTTCTTGTGCCTATGATTAATTTGATGTTTTATTTGTTTTACCTTCAATTCTATCTGTTTTTAGCCATTACTTTATTACATTTATATTTTCGTAATCTTCTTATCTCTTTCTATTTTATTTGTTTCTATTATTTATTATCTTAGTTTAGCAATTTTACATTTATCTGTCTCAGCTAATTTTTATTTGTTTTAATCTTTATCTGTTTCTATTATTTATTATCTTAGCATAGCAATTTTACATTTATCTGTCTTAGCTAAATTTTTATCTGTTTTAATTTTTATCTGTTTCTACTTCTACTATTGACTGCATTTTAATCTCACTGCTTTGTGCCCTTATATGCACTCTCATTTATTTTGTGTTTCTATTTGTTTGCTGTGAAGCACTTTGAATGGCCCCTGGGTTTGAATTGTGCTATATAAATGAATATGCCTTGCCTTGCCTCGCTACCATTAAGTATTGAAACACATTTTATTTAGCACTGACATCAATTGATAGGCTAGCATAAAACCTGTAATACCCAGTTGAGGTAATTTTACTGCTGGTTCCTACTGTTGTTTTTATTTTGTTTTGCTATGCGCGTTTCGGTCGGGAATAGCCAATTTCCCTGACCTTATAGTTTTACACTGTTAAAACTTTATATGTATGAGATTGATAAAACAAGCTATATTTAGCCGTCACATAATTATTATTTCCTCTGATTAAGATTAAGTTATAGAATGTTATATCAATTATTGTTTCTATTATTCACATATTCATAGTTGTAGCCAATAAAACATGTCATTTTTCCAACCCATTGTCGTGTCTACGTTATTTCACTAAGTTGGGCTCTACTGACGTATAGAATTCTAATTGAGTTTTGAACTTAATTAATTCTGAATAAAAATGACCAAACCTCACTACACTCCCGTAGCACCTCCCATAAGATACCTCAGGGAACACGGTCGTAGGCCTTCTCCAAATCCACAAAACACATGTAGAAGGGATGAGCAAACTCCCATGCCCCCTCAAATATCTGCGAGAGGGTAAAAAGCTGGTCCACTGTTCTGCGGGACCCGCATTGCTCCTCCTGAATCTGAGGTTCAACTAACAGTCAGCGCCTCCTTTCCAGCACCTGGGCATAGGCTTTCCCAGGGAGGCTGAGGAGTGTAATTCCCCGATAGTTGGAACACACCCTTCAGTCCCCCTTTTTAAAAATGGGAACCACCACCCTGGTCTGCCACTCCAAAAGCACAGTTCCCGACCTCCACGTGACATTGAAAATTTGTGTCAGCCACAACACCCCAACAACATCCAGAGCCATCAACATTTCTGGACGGATCTAATCCACCCCTGGTGCTCTGCCACTGTGGAGCTGTCCAACTACCTCAGGGACTTTTGCCAGAGAGATGGGTTTTGATCCCCCAGAATGATCCCGCTCTGCATCCAGAAAGGATTCAGGAGTTCCTCAAAGTGCTCCTTCCACCTTCCGACAATATCCCTAGTTGAGGTCAGAGTTTCACCACCCTTGTTAAGAACAGCCTGGACAATGTCCCGCTTCCCCCTCCTGAGGTGCTGGATGGTTTTCCAGAAGTACCTTGGGGCCAACCGAAAGTCCTTCTCCAGGGCCTCTTCGAACTCCTCCCATGTCTCGGCTTTTGCTTCTGCGACTGCAGTAGCTGCAGCTTTCTTAGCCTGCCGGTACCTGTTGAATCAGAAGTCCTCTGCTCAAACCAGGTCTGAAAGGCCTCCTTCTTCAGTTTGACGGCCTCTCTGACCGCTGGTGTCCACTAATGGGTCCTTGGGTTGCCACCAGGACATGCACCGACTACATTTGCGACCACAGCTCCCAGCAGCCGCTTCCACAATAGAGGTTTTGAACAGGGCCCATTCAGACTCCATGTCCCCAACCTCCCCTGAGACACAGGTGAAGCTCTTTCGGAGGTGAGAGGTGAAATCATTCCGCACAGGTTTCTCTGCCAGGCATTCCCAACAGACCCTCACTACACGTTTGGGCCTACCCTTTCTGTCTGGCAGCTTCCCCTGCCATCTGATCCAACTCACCACCTCTGATCTTGACTTGAGCAGTGGCATATTATTGGACTGTGCTGGTCATGGTTTGTCCATAACAAACACCATGTTCGAACATAAGCAGTGGTCTCTGCTCACATCACAGTGTGGCAACAAGACATCTCAAGCTGGATGAATAATCATCGCATAAAGTTCAATTTGGCTAAAACTGAGATACAGTACTTCCCAGCTAAGTCATTCCCCTGCTGGACCTATCTTTTATCCTGAATGCCACCACTTGTAGATCAATGTATCGGAGGGGAGGACAAAGTGAAATAATTGTGTGTCATCAGTAGGTCTGGATGACAGTGGGGTCAATGGTGGGTTGCTTGAGTAGGGTGGTAATACGATCAGGGACACAACCAGTGGACAGGGAGGAGTTGAATAGAGAAAAGATGAATAGGATGATGCCAGGAGAGATTGAGGGGAGGAGGGGCATAAGAATGGGATCCAGGGAGCAGGTAGTAGAATGGTGGGATAGTCGAGTCATTACATTGTCTAAAACAGGTATAAAAAGTAACTGATGTAAGCATAAATTAAAACCTTTATGTTCTGAAGTCACATGACATTAAACAGGATCTGTTCTTGTCGTCTCTCGGAGTAGGTTGAATATCAACTTTTTCCACATTAAAATTATTTAAGATAACATTGGAGTGTAAACTATTCTTTCTTTCTTTCTTTCTTTCTCGTGATTCTATTTAAATTATGTACTCAGTAAAATAACTAAAAATGTGCAAAACTTGAACCTTGAAGCTGAAAATAACAAGCATAACAAACCTAATTAGTAAACAATCCCAGGACATGAAATGGGCGCAGATCCCCAAAGCACGGGCAGGATAAAATTAGCTGACATCTGAGTGTTGGATCAGATGCTAAAAGTTAAAAATAAAATGTATGCTACAAGAGAAAGTTATTCAATGTCTAATCTAAAGATGGAGGTTCAGCTACCATTACAAACAGTGAATGTTACAGACATGGACACTAAAGAGGTTACAGCAACAAAGAAAATTAATGAAAAAAGATACCATATTACAGTTTATCTGCGTGTGTGTGTGTGTGTGTGTGTGTGTGTGTGTGTGTGTGTGTGTGTGTGTGTGTGTGTGTGTGTGTGTGTGTGTGTGTGTGTGTGTGTGCGTGCATGTGTGCGTGCGTGCGTGTATACAAAAAATAAATAAATGATGAAATTAGAAAGTGAGATAAGCAGCCCTTATTTCTCTCAGATACTGGACATCATTAGCATATTAATGTTGTCTTTAAAAAAATGGATAATACGGCCCAGGATAATACAGTTTTCATCTTGTGTGAACATGAACTTAATGCTTTACTTAAAATTATAGGATGAAATGGTCTGTAAGGGCCTGCAAGCTTACGAGAATAACATGATCATCTCCCATGATACTTTTGTCCAGAGAAATAATAAGGATATTGAGCAAAGAAAAATAGCTTGTTTATGATGCCACAAGGATTTTGACAGATTGAAAAATTAGTAAGAACTAAAGAAATAATTAAGATCAAAGGAAACCCAAACAATACCTGACACAGAATACTCCTGAAATTGTCTGAAATCCAGTTATTGATCTCACAAGGTGAACAATGGTGTAATCTGTGGATCAGGGGTTTCAGCAGGCTTACTAGGCCCACTGTAGTGATATAGGCTCAGGCTTTGTTATACATCCCCTGTAACTCTTCCAGACAAGTGAGCAGACAATCACTACACATTTACACTTCGTTTCGCAAAAGAGTCTTGCATGTTTTTCAATGTTGGGGCCCTGGGGTGCCCTGACTGTGGAATGCATTTGAGGAGTAATGGAAAGGTAATTTGCTCCAAGCAGATGAATTTCAGAAGGGGTTAATCAGAACCTATGAGTCTGAATCTCAGTCAGTCAGAAGATCTGCTAAGCATTCCCCACATTGAAATGCATCCCAACAAACAATGAAGTCATAGATAAATGCGGAAATGGTCAAAGGTTTATGCACTGCTGCCACATACGCTGATTAGCACACAACTCATGCAATGATGTTAGGGCTTTCTCGGATCCTGATGTGAAAACCCAAACTCACAAACAGCCCCTAAATGTGGTTGTGACAATATACACTGATCAGCCACAACATTAAAACCACTGACAGGTGAAGTGAATAACATTGAATATCTCGTTGTTATTTTGGTTCTGTACTCTAGCACTTTGAAAGGATACAATGACAAATATGCAAGCAGCGATTCCCGGGGACCGAGCGGCATTAGCAGCATTTGTCATACACAGAAACCGCAAAACTCGAGACAGGGTTGACCCAAAATAACCCGATCCAGTAAGAGCTTGCGTATTAAGTCTTTTAAGTACAAGTGAAACAGTGAACAGTTAATACTGTTAAATTTCTTAACTTTTGCAATAAAAAGGTGTTTCTTAATGTGAAAACAACTTTAAAAGAAGCATAGCATTTGCACAATAGTTTTGCAAAACACTAACTTAGCCATTGGTACCAAGCTGGAATGGAACCGCTGACCACATACATGGAAAGCCTTCATAATTCAAACAGATAACAGGTAATATTGTGAAATTTCTTAGCCTTTGCAATAAAAAGAACATTCTTAAAATGACGTGCACATTGTGTGCCTCAAAAAAAACTTGGGAACAGGTGCTGATCGAACCACCAACCTACTACACGGCAGTCAATTGCCTTAACCACTAAGCTACAGAAACTTTCACAGTTGGTATAGTAGGTAGACGGCCTGTTAAGCAGAGATAGTGTACTTGGCGGATGGCATACCTGCCATCCCAACATTTGTATTTCTTTAGTGCCACCACGCGGATTGATTGGGTTAAAACTGCAGGCTCAAGTTTTGATCTAACTCTCAATCAACCCACCAAGTTTCAGAACTTTATATCAAACGGTTTTAGAAGTACTAGCATTTATGCGATAAGCCACGCCCTATGCAAAATTCATTGGCTTCTCATTCGGCCAATTTTTGATATACGCCTTAGTAAAGTAATGCATGTATGTAGGGATGCGGGTTGAGTACCTTGAACAGGTTTGGTGCAAATTGGTCTAATTCTGTAGGAGGAGTAGCATTTTAAGTGTTTTACAAAAAATGCTAATTAGCGGAAAATCGAAGATGGCAGACTTCATGGTTTCTTGAGGCAAATTTGTTGGGCAGGAGTAGCGGGACGTATATACCAAATTTTGTGACTGTAGATCAAACGGGGCGTCGGCAGTGGGTGTGTCAATGATTTTTAGTGAATTTGTAAATATTTTCTTATATTTGGATCTCTATAGCGCCACCACGTGACTCGATTGGGTTGAAACTGGAGAGGTCAGGTCCAGATTTTACTTGTAAAAGACCTTCCAAGTTTCATAACTTTCTGTGAAATGTTTTTGGAATTATTAGCATTTTTGTGATAAGCCTGGATATTTATTGGATATTTATTAGCACTGGATATTTATTGGCTCGTCATTCAGCCATTTTGCCAAGTTTCATGAGAATCAGCCAAGCGGTTAAGGAAAAATTCAAAGAAGTAATAAATGAGTACATTTAAGCAAAAATGTTGGCAAATTCAAGATGGCGCCCACCAAATTAGTAAAGACCTATGATCCAAATCCGGCTCTTTGTCTGTAGCAAGTTATACATCTCTGCAAAGGAACTGTGATTTTTAGTTAATTTTTAAATATTTCTTTATATTTGGAACTCTATAGCACCACCACATGGCTCGATTGGGATAAAACTGTAAAGGTCAAGTCCTAATTGTACTCTTAACAGACATACCAAGTTTCATAGCTTTCTGTCAAATTGTTTTGGAATTATTAGCATTTTTGTGATAAGCCACGCCCAGTGAAAATTCAGTGGCTTGTCATTCGGCCATCTTTGAAAATATCAAAATTCTGAATATATATACTTTTATGAGACATGGTCTAAGGAGTGTGTACACCAAGTTTAATCTCAATTGGTCAAATTTTGTAGGAGGAGTAGCATTTTAAGTGTTTTACAAAAAATGCTAATTAGCGGAAAATCGAAGATGGCAGACTTCATGTTTTCTTGAGGCAAATTTGTTGGGCAGGAGTAGCGGGACGTATACACCAAATTTTGTGACTGTAGATCAAACGGGGCGTCGGCAGTGGGCGTGTCAAATGATTTTTAGTGAATTTTTAAATATTTTCTTATATTTGGATCTCTATAGCACCACCACATGGCTCGATTGGGTTGAAACTGGAGAGGTCAGGTCCAGATTCTACTTGTAAAAGACCTTCCAAGTTTCATAACTTTCTGTGAAATGTTTTTGGAATTATTAGCATTTTTGTGATAAGCCACGCCCACTGGATATTTATTGCTCGTCATTCGGCCATCTTTTAAAATATCAAAATTCTGTATATATCTTTTATGAAGCATGGTGTAAGGAGTGCGTTTACCAGGTTTCATGTAAATTGGTCAAATTTCATAGGAGGAGAAGTATTTCAAGTGTTTTACAATAATGCTAATTAGCGGAAAATCCAATAGGGTTAACTTGATGGTTCCTTGAGGCAAATTTGTTCAGTATGAGCAGCAGGACCTCTATACCACATTTTGTGACTCTAGATAAAACGGGGCATATGCAGTGGGCGTGTCAATGATTTTTAATGAATTTTTAAATATTTTCTTATATTTGGATCTATATAGCGCCACCACGTGGTTCGATTGGGTTGAAACTGAAGATGTCAGGTCCAGATTTTACTTGTAAAAGACTTTCCAAGTTTAATAACTTTCTGTCAAATGGTTTTGGAATTATTAGCATTTTTGTGATAAGCCACGCCCACTGGATATTTATTGGCTCGTCATTCGGCCATCTTTTAAAATATCAAAATTCTGTATATATATATATGTTTTATGAAGCATGGTGTACGGAGTGCGTTTACCAGGTTTCATGTAAATTGGTCAAAGTTTATAGGAGGAGTAGTATTTTAAGTGTTTTACAAATAATGCTAATTAGCTGAAAATCCAATTGGGCTAACATGATGGTTCCTTGAGGCAAATTTGTTCAGTATGAGCAGAAGGACCTCTATACCACATTTTGTGACTCTAGATAATATGGGGCGTATGCAGTGGGCGTGTCAATGATTTTTAGTGAATTTTTAAATATTTTCTTATATTTGGATCTATATAGCGCCACCACGTGGCTCGATTGGGTTGAAACTGGAGATGTCAGGTCCAGATTCTACTTGTAAAAGACCTTCCAAGTTTAATAACTTTCTGTCAAATGGTTTTGGAATTATTAGCATTTTTGTGATAAGCCACGCCCACTGGATATTTATTGGCTCGTCATTCGGCCATCTTTTAAAATATCAGAATTCTGTATATATGTTTTATGAAGCATGGTGTACGGAGTGCGTTTACCAGGTTTCATGTAAATTGGTCAAATTCTATAGGAGGAGTAGTATTTTAAGTGTTTTACAAATAATGCTAATTAGTTGAAAATCCAATAGGGCTAACATGATGGTTCCTTGAGGCAAATTTGTTCAGTATGAGCAGAAGGACCGCTATACCACATTTTGTGACTCTAGATAAAACGGGGCGTATGCAGTGGGCTTGTCAATGATTTTTAGTGAATTTTTTAATATCTTCTTATATTTGGATCTATATAGCGCCACCACGTGGTTCGATTGGCTTGAAACTGTAGAGGTCAATTCCTCATGTTACTCTTAATAGACCTACCAGGTTTCATAACTTTCTGTGAAATGATTTTGGAATTATCAGCATTTTTGTGATAAGTCACGCCCATTGAAAATTAATTGGCTTGTCATTCGGCCATCTTTTAAAATATCAAAATTCTGTATATAGATTTTATGAAGCATGGTCTAAGGAGTTTGTGTACCTGGTTTCATGTAAATTGGCCATATTTTGTAGGAGGAGTAGCATTTTAAGTGTTTTACAAAAAATGCTAATTAGCAGAAAATCTAATAGGGCTGACATCATGGATCCTTGAGGCAAATTTGTTCAACATGAGCAGAGGGACCTGTACACCACATTTTGTGACTCTAGGTCAAACAGGGCGTCGGCAGTGGGCGTGTCAATGTCACAATATTTACACGTGCACTACAGCGCCACCAACTGGCCTATCACCACGAAATTTGGTGTGATCTTATGAGATGACAACTTCTAACTATTTGCCAAGTTTCATGAGAATCAGCCAAGCGGTTAAGGACAAAACTCAAAGAAGTAATAAATGAGTACATTTAAGCACAAATGTCGGCAAATTCAAGATGGCGCCCACCAAATTAGTAAAGACCTATGATCCAAATCCGGCTCTTTGTCTATAGCAAGTTATACATCTCTGCAAAGGAACTGTGATTTTTAGTTAATTTTTAAATATTTCTTTATATTTGGAACTCTATAGCACCACCACATGGCTAGATTGGGATAAAACTGTAAAGGTCAAGTCCTAATTGTACTCTTAACAGACATACCAAGTTTCATAGCTTTCTGTCAAATTGTTTTGGAATTATTAGCATTTTTGTGATAAGCCATGCCCAGTGAAAATTCATTGGCTCTTCATTCGGCCATCTTTGAAAATATCAAAATTCTGAATATATATACTTTTATGAGACATGGTCTAAGGAGTGTGTACACCAAGTTTAATCTCAATTGGTCAAATTTTGTAGGAGGAGTAGCATATTAAGTGTTTTACAAAAAATGCTAATTAGCGGAAAATCGAAGATGGCAGACTTCATGTTTTCTTGAGGCAAATTTGTTGGGCAGGAGTAGCGGGACGTATACACCAAATTTTGTGACTGTAGATCAAACGGGGCGTCGGCAGTGGGCGTCAAATGATTTTTAGTAAATTTTTAAATATTTTCTTATATTTGGATCTCTATAGCACCACCACGTGGCTCGATTGGGTTGAAACTGGAGAGGTCAGGTCCAGATTCTACTTGTAAAAGACCTTCCAAGTTTCATAACTTTCTGTGAAATGCTTTTGGATTATTAGCATTTTTGTGATAAGCCATGCCCACTGGATATTTATTGGCTCGTCATTCGGCCATCTTTTAAAATATCAAAATTCTGTATATATCTTTTATGAAGCATGGTGTAAGGAGTGCGTTTACCAGGTTTCATGTAAATTGGTCAAATTTCATAGGAGGAGAAGTATTTCAAGTGTTTTACAATAATGCTAATTAGCGGAAAATCCAATAGGGTTAACTTGATGGTTCCTAGAGGCAAATTTGTTCAGTATGAGCAGCAGGACCTCTATACCACATTTTGTGACTCTAGATAAAACGGGGCATATGCAGTGGGCTTGTCAATGATTTTTAGTGAATTTTTTAATATCTTCTTATATTTGGATCTATATAGCGCCACCACGTGGTTCGATTGGCTTGAAACTGTAGAGGTCAATTCCTCATGTTACTCTTAATAGACCTACCAGGTTTCATAACTTTCTGTGAAATGATTTTGGAATTATCAGCATTTTTGTGATAAGTCACGCCCATTGAAAATTCATTGGCTTGTCATTCGGCCATCTTTTAAAATATCAAAATTCTGTATATAGTTTTTATGAAGCATGGTCTAAGGAGTTTGTGTACCTGGTTTCATGTAAATTGGCCATATTTTGTAGGAGGAGTAGCATTTTAAGTGTTTTACAAAAAATGCTAATTAGCGGAAAATCTAATAGGGCTGGCTTCATGGATCCTTGAGGCAAATTTGTTCAACATGAGCAGAGGGACCTGTATACCACATTTTGTGACTCTAGGTCAAACAGGGCGTCAGCAGTGGGCGTGTCAATGTCACAATTTTTACACGTGCACTACAGCGCCACCAACTGGCCTATCACCACAAAATTTGGTGTGATCTTATGAGATGACAACTTCTAACTATTTGCCAAGTTTCATGAGAATCAGCCAAGCGGTTAAGGACAAAACTCAAAGAAGTAATAAATGAGTACATTTAAGCAAAAATGTTGGCAAATTCAAGATGGCGCCCACCAAATTAGTAAAGACCTATGATCCAAATCCGGCTCTTTGTCTGTAGCAAGTTATACATCTCTGCAAAGGAACTGTGAGTTTTAGTTAATTTTTAAATATTTCTTTATATTTGGAACTCTATAGCACCACCACATGGCTAGATTGGGATAAAACTGTAGAGGTCAAATCCTAATTGTACTTTGCGTTTCCTGCCGGCTATAAAGAGCCCAGGACTTCCGCATTTCCGACACTTCGATATTGTCTTTGCTATGTTGACAGACGAAGTCGGTAAGGTATAGGAATTTCGGTCGCTGCATTTCTGGTTCGTACTAATAGGAAACGTAGCAAGTCCGATTATAAGATTTAGGATTAGATTGGTTTTCTCTTTGCTTTCCAATCTTTCTTTATCCTTTATTCTTTTCTCCTGTTGGCAGTTGTGTTCAGCTCTTTTGCCACAAGAGCTCTGGCTAACAGATCTTTTCTATTCTTTTCCCTCACTCGTTTTTTCAAGTTTTGTTTTGTTTCACCACCTCTTGTTACGCCTAATTATTTAGTGTGTGAGGTTCTTTTGTTAGTTTCTCGCTGTTTATCGAGATCGCCTCCGTTTTTGGAGGTTGCTTTGTTTTGCCTTGTGCTAGGGAAATTTTCTCCCAATCCTGTGTTTCTCAGTCCTGGTGCGGCCACCTCCGCGTTTTGTGGCATATCTATCTAGATACGCTTTTAGAAATCCTTATCGGCCGCGTTTGGTTCTCCGAACCTTACACTCCCCCTCACAAGAATAAAGTAATTTTTAACATTTGGTCGCATATCCTTTGCATGCCATGACTTCCTGATGTCTGTGACCCAACAACAACAAACGACTCTTGATATCTTATTTTCTGGTACTCTTACAAGCGATATAACGTCTCTACATTTGATGGATCTCTATGGGAATTGGGGGGTGGGACTAGATTTAGCTGTAAATTATGCTGGAACAGTATGGAATACATGGTTGGTAAAATGGCTATAAGTCATCAAGGGTCTGAGGTATCAAACAAGCCTCTGCCAGATATGCAGTAGATATGAATGGATCACTTTAAGGGTTGTTTCTCTTGACAAATTTTCCTATTGAACTCTATGGAAAAATAAGTCAAGAGAAGAAATCCTTCAAGTTATGCATCCATATCTACTGTATTTCTGGCAGCAGAGTGATGGTTTGAGGTTTGTTTGATACGTCAGACCCTTGATGACTTAGAGCCATTTAGCCAACCATGTGTTCCATACTATTCCAGTGTAATTTACAGCTAAATGTAGTCCCACCCCCCAATTCCCATAGAGATCCATTCAAATGCATTGTTTTCAGTGTTGGGTTGTGTCTCTGTGTGCAGTGTTGGGTTGTGTCTCTGTGTTCAGTGTTGGGTTGTAGAACCCGCACAGCTAGACCAATGAGGGAATAGCTGGAGGGGAAGGGGTAAATATGTTTGTCCTCTGCTGTTGCTATGTAAATAAAAAGAGTTCAGTGATTTATCCGCCGGTCATGAATAGATTACAAGTACATTTACGAATATACTGAGTCCGTCGCCACGAGTCAGATATGAATGCGCTGCTCCATATCCCGCTTAATACAGGCCTGAAACGGATCAGTACGATTCTTATTATTCTCCGTTCGCAAACGGGGCCATGTTGTTATCACGGATATATCCGACCTGTCGTCCAAATGTCAATATTCCAATGAGAGCATTAGAACACTCACACAGGAGCTGAACGACACATCGAATATATCGATGATCACAAACAGTAAGCGTAACAGTTACTATTAGTTTACTCGTACTTATCTAACTTTATATTAAATTATAATTTAGAATTAACTTTAATCATGCGTGAAGCTCAGAGTGGTTACACTCGACTCTTCCTTGTATGCCACCATTACTCAATATATGCTCCCGGGATTAGCACTATTGCCGAATCTCAGTTCGGTGGAGAACATAGAGGTTGGGGGTCTGGCCGACACAATACATGTATTATATTTTACATAGATAGTTGCGAGCCCAGGTCAGCGTGCACTCAGAGGGCTCCTTAAGGCTAATTTGACAAGAACCGACGTAGAACGTCCATGGGCTCTCTTCACGTCAAATTCCCAGAGCCGTGCCTCAACCAATCCTGTTAATGACAGACCTCGACCGCCTATTCCCAACTTAAGAACTCCACATACCGTACCACGCCACTGATCAGTTGGTCATTGGTCAGAATTGTTCCCCTGAGTATTCAGTCGTAACTTAGGCTGAAAAAGGTAGAAAATGGATTAGAGTCATGGAGACCACGCAAGTTAAAATAATAAGAATTTATTCACAGGCAGGTAGGTCATTATCTTAAAATTAGGTCAATTACAAAACATAGAAAATAAGAAAAGAAACACAGAGTAAATATCTTACCGGCCTGCTTCAGCTACACACACATACATACATAATCTGCACGGTGTGGGAGATCAGTTATGATTCTCCCAGATAGGTTTGTCTTCCTTTCTTTTAAGCCAAATCCTGCGTTTGAACCAGGCGGCAGTGCCATAAATTAACCTGGAGGTGTGGTCAAATCTGGAATTTAGACCCCCACCGTTGCTGAGTAGGGTGAAGGGAAAAGGAGTTGATTACCAGAGAGGACATTCCAGTGTTACAGTTTTTCCTGAGTTATTGGAACTATGTTTTACTAAACTCCATTTGGTATGAAATGTATCTCATTTGATTCCTTGATTTTACCAGATTACATCCATACTAAACAGTTTACCATTATGATTATTATTAACAGATTAAATATTATTATGTTGCAGTTGTCATGAAAATTCCCTTCTGATGAACCATTTTACATGCAATTCCTGTTACTACTACATAAGACATAATGTAACAATATAAGAATCACATGTGCAATGTTTGTAAGTTGTACCGGGTCTGTTGACCATTTAAACTGAGTCTTAATCCAGGAGAGAAGGGGGGTGCAATAGGTCACAGATGGTCGGGTAGGACATTCGTTGCGCCACGACCCCTGTGCCATAAATGCCACTAAACACACATTCACACCCATGACATAGTTCAGTTTCCTCTTATCACAGTCCTTTCCAGGTGAGGACATCCTTGAGAACAAAATGGGCTGAAAAACCCAAAGGAAGTCAGAGTTGTATTGTTTTATTACAAGGCCCTCTGGTCCTTTGAAGTTTATGACGAGCACCGTTCTCGGGCTCCTCACAAATGGCAGCCTTTCCTGCATCTCACGTTGACTCCCCTCTTACAGGGTTGTGTCTCTGTGTTCAGTGTTGGGTTGTGTCTCTGTGTGCAGTGTTGGGTTGTGTCTCTGTGTTCAGTGTTGGGTTGTGTCTCTGTGTCCAGCGTTGGGTTGTGTCTCTGTGTCCAGGGTTGGGTTGTGTCTCTGTGTCCAGTGTTGGGTTGAGTCTCTGCGTTCAGTGTCGGGTTGTGTCTCTGTGTCCAGTGTTGGGTTGTTTCTCTGTGTTCAGGCTGAACTCCACACACAGCTAGCTGCTGAGGGACACAGAGGCCCTGCAGGCTGAACACAGGGCCCTGAAGATCCAGCTGAACAGTGGGAAGCTGGAACAGACCCAACTGGAGGCCGAGTTCTCCAGACTGAAGGAGCAGTACCAGCAGCTGGACATCACCTCCACTAAACTCACCAACCAGTGTGAGGGACTGGAACCGCACACACACACATGCACATGCAGATAAACACATGCTCCCGCACACACACATGCATACAAACGTTGTTTATGCAGTGTCAGTAAATGTGTGCACAGTGTCAGTATTTGTTTGTGCAGTGTCAGTAAATGTTTGCGTAGTCTCAGTAAATGTTTGCGCAGTGTCAGTAAATGTGTGTGCAGTGTCTGTAAATGTTTGCACAGTGTCTGTAAATGTGTGCGCAGTGTCTGTAAATGTGTGCGCAGTGTCGCTAAATGTGTGCGCAGTGTCAGTAAATGTGTGTGCAGTGTCTGTAAATGTGTGCGCAGTGTCAGTACATGTTTGTGCAGTGGCAGTAAATGTGTGTGCAGTATCAGTTAATGAAATGCCCACGGTGAAAAGGGTATCACATTTTCAGTCATAGTTTGCCATGAATAGCTGGTTGGTTTTGACTAACTGTACGCAAACCCATAACATTAGACTTGTTATCACACCAGATTAACGAAAGCAGGGGAACATATCTAAACTGTTAACTAAGTTAACTTAACATTGGGCTGGCTATGGCTCGTCGTAACTTTTAGGCTACCTCGTTTCCTTTTTAATTCTTATCATTTAGCCTATAATCCCCCAACACAGAGAACTAGGAAATGTCGCTAACTAGCCTGGTAACTGCCTGACGACTGAAATCACAGACAACCACTGAACTTGAACCATAAATTCAGTGGTTTGAACGGTCCCCTGTAACACTCCTTTCTTCGAGGCCCCGCCTTGATGGGCATGCTTTGACAGTTGGCAAAAAGCCTAGCTGTTCTGGGAAATTTGGAAATAAAGTAGTGTTATAATAAAAACCTAATTAAAATATGTTATTTGCTGCTCGAACTGAGAATGTGAGTAGGCTACATTATAAGTAAATTAACTTACTATTATGGCATAAGTACAATATCTCCATCAAGACACATCAGCAAATATATAGCCTATGTATATCATTGTGAAATGAGGGACATTTAACTGTTGTAAGGGGGAGTGTAAGGTTTGGAGAACCAAACGCGACCGATAAGGATTTCTAAAAGCGTATCTAGAGAGATACGCCACAAAACGCGGAAGTAGCCGCACCAGGACTGAGATAACACAGGATCGGGAGCAAAACATCCCTAGCACAAGTCAAAACAAAGCAACCTCCAAAAACTGAGGCGATCTCGATAAACAGCTGTCATGGTTTGTGACCTTTTTCCCTTGCGGTCGTGTTCCTCGGTCGCTGCTTCGTTGGTGGACTTTTGGCTCCTTTCCTTCTTCTCGTGAAGAAGTTCTCATCAACGTTGCACAGCTGTACATGGTTGCCGGTGAGCTATTTAAGCCCATGTTCCTTTTGTTCTGGGCTTCGATATTAATTGTTAATTGTTGATTGTGATTGTTTGTTCTGTGGTGTATTTTCTGGTATTATTTGTGCTGTTTTGTGTGCGGTTTATTTTGCCCTTTTAGAGTTTTAATCGTATGATTGGATCTAGGTTTTAAGGAGACCATTTTGCTCCGTTGTGCTTTTATTGGAGTTTTGCGGTACTTGCCTTGGTGCTTTGAGCTTGCAGGTTGAATTCCTGTTTGGTGTGCTCATTTCAGTCTCCGCTTTCTGGTCTGTCCTTTGTTTGTCGTTCTACCTAGATCCATTGCCTCTTACTAAGAGACAGGGCGTTTGTATCATACTAACTTTAGGGTTTTAATTATTCTTTGAGGCAGGTCGGTTATTTTCGATTAAGTTTGCGTTGGTCTTTTGTTACAGCTGTTCCTGTTCGTCCTTTTCACCTGCAGGACTATTTTGTTCGGAACTGTAGTTCTGTTCGTTCTCCGGGTGTGTCCCTCCTTATATGGAGCTTGGACGATGCTATGGACCTGTTTGTGTTTGATTGCGCGTTTATGAATGTAACCATGGAACGTTATCTCTGTTCCTTCGCCTCATTACATTTCCCGTTATTGAGAGGCAGTGCGTGCTATTTTCTGTTAAGGTTGCATTGGTCTTTTGTTACAGCTGTCCTGTTCGCCCTTTTTACCTGTGGGACGATTTTGTTCGGAACTGTAGTTCTGTTCGTTTTCTGGGTGAGTCTCTCCTTATATGGAGCTTGGGTGATGCTATGGACATGTGTGTGCGGGATTGCGCGCTTTTGAAAATAGTCTTAGAACGTTAGCTCTGTTCTTTTCGCCTCATTACATTTCCCATTACTGAGAGGCTAGGGCGTGTGTTTTCAATTAAGCTTGCGTTAGTCATGTTTGATACTAAAGTTATGGGACGACGGTGCTCCGTCGGCTCGCCTGTAAAATGTTTCTCTCTCCTGGGAGATCGGGCGTTTACCCCTTTGTTCTCTGCATTTGACTGCGAGCCTGTGAAACTAGCCATGGAACGTTATCCCTGTTCCTTCGCCTCGTTACATTCCTCTTTATCAAGAGGCACAGCATTTATTTTCTATTTAACTCATGTTAGTCTTTTAGCCGGTGATGTCCAGTGCTGCTGTCCTGTTCGTCCTTTTCACCTGCGGGACGATTTTATTCGGAACTGTAGTTCTGTTCGTTCTCTGGGTGTGTCCCTCCTTATAATGGAGCTTGGACGATGCTATGGACATGTTTGCGTTTGACTGCGAGTCTTATGGAAGTAGCCACGGAACGTTATCTCTGTTCCTTCGCCTTCTCGTTTCATTCCTCTTTACCAAGAGGCACGGCTTTTATTCTCTATCAAACTCGTGTTGGTCTTTTAGCCGGTGATGTCTGGTGCAGCTGTCCTGTTCATCCTTTTCACCTGCGGGACGATTTTGTTCGGAACTGTAGTTCTGTTCGTTCTCCAGGTGTGTCCCTCCTTATATGGAGCTTGGACGATGCTATGGACATGTTTGCGTTTGACTGCGAGCCCTCGATAGTAGCCTTGGAACTTTAGATCCCCGTTCCTTTCGCCCCTTGGTATACTAATTCCTATTTGTTTTCAGTGTTTGTTGGTTGTGTGTGTTTTGTGTACCTTTTATGCTACTCGCCTGTTCTCATGCGTCTCGTTGCCGAGACGGGCGTTTGTTGTTTCTGGCTCTTTCTTCTGTCACTTTGCTCGTAGAAGTATGGGAATCTTGTGCTCTGTTCCATTGGCCTTATTTGGTTTTCTTGTTGAAAACTTGGCGTTTGCACTTCTAATCATTAGTGTGTGACAATGAGCCGTTCTGTAGCTTTGGTACGTGTGTTCTTGTCTTGTCTCCTCCCTTAACTGCGGGGTTTCCTGCCTTAGTGGCCTTAGGGCTTAAAGAATCCCCTTGCTGCGTTTGGCTCCTCCCACCTCACACGTCACGTCCCCTTTACAACAGCAAGAATAACTAACAAAAGAACCTCACGCACTAAATAATTAGGCGTAACAAGAGGTAGTGAAACAAAACAGAACTCGATAAAATGAGTGAAGGAAAAGAACAGAAAATAAAACCTGTTATCCAGAGCTCTAGTGCAGAAAGAGCTGAAGACAAAAGATAACAGGTTCCAAGAATAGAGGAAAAAGAGAAAGATTGGACATAAACGAGAACAATCTAATCCTTAATACACTAACCGGACTTGCTGCGTTTCCTATTCATACGAACCAGAAATGCAGTGACCGAATTTCCTATACCTTACCGACTTTGTCAACATAGCAAAGACAATATCGAAGTGTAGGGCGGTGGAAGACCTGAGCTATTTATAATGAACAGGAAATCAGAAACAGGTGAAAAGGATAATTGCTGGGCGAGATTCAAACACTGGAACGGAGGCGGAAAAAATCCGATAGAGCGTCCCTGTGACGCCAAATAGAAAGACGACCGCAGAAACAGCAGGGGCTGCAAATACCCATGACAGCTGTAGGCTATGAGTTGGTAAGAAAAGCGAAGGTATCTAAACATGTAAAAAGCAACGTGGAATAGGCTACTTGAAACTTGCTCAGATAATTCCAGCTCATTTTTTAATTATAGATGGGCTATATTTATGCAGAATGCAATGTCCTAGAATAAGAAAATAGGTGTGGCTCGGTCTAGCTCCATTAAAGTATGATACGCTAATACCGCTGTCTGATTAATTAAGAATTCAGTGCGTCGGCGAAGTTAGATATTCATTTCTTTTTAAATTTTGAATGTAGCCTATAGTGTTTTACAGTTTTCTGACATCCGCCGTCTCCCTCCAGTCCACCTCCCTTTCATTTCCTTCGTTTTCCCATTCTTCATGTTTCATGTTGTGTTTTTCAGTTCTCCCTGTCTGTCTAGTTCCGTGTTTGTTGCAGGCTGGGCGTCGTTCCCTGTTTTGTTCTTTGATTTCTCCTCTCGCTGACTAGCCTATCACTCTCCTTCCTCACACACATTCCGCACGACCCTCATTCATTAACTCAGCATTCTCACCTGTTCCCTTGCTTGCTAACCTGTTTGTTCTCTGTTCCTCGCTCCAGCCCGCCCTGCCTGCCTCCCGTTTTGCCCGACTACTCTCCAGCCCCATTTAGTTTGCCAACCCCGCTTCCAGTCCGTCACGTTCAGTTTTCCTTGTTCGTTTGTTTGTCTAAGATTTGAAGAGAATAAAATAGAGTTGCATCTGATAAAACCTTAATTGAGTACCAAAGGATCCGAGGATCATCTACTGAGTTTTTATTAAACTTTAGAAATTCGGTCAGTTTCTCCTGAAATTGTAACTTGAATGATTAGCCTAATTCACGAGAAGTGTGGTATTAAAACTCCGGCTAGTGGCCCAGCTGTGAACCTCGTCAATAACACCAGTAATGTGTCTCTAGTCTCTAGTTGGGGGATGAGTATAGTGCCATGTCATGACATAACAGACATATCATGCATGTCTTAGTGCATGAGAAGCCAGTTTCTGTATAGATTCCCTAAAACGCCCTTAAAATTGCAACCAATTATTATTTTAAATACGGAGAGGTCGATCATAAACTTTCTCAGTGAGCTATAAAATTCTTTATCAAATGAGATCTCGCCCGAGTTGTTATCCTACCCAGTTGATCGTGTCTAATAGGCTATGGATACTTTGAGGTTGCGTCGTGAAACTATTGCCACCCCTTTGTTCTACTGGAAGCAGATTACATTACAATTATTTGGCAGACGCTTTTATCCAAAGCGACGTACAATAAGTGCATATTGAACGTCATTGACGTGACTACAAAGAAAATCCCTCACAGCATAGGAGCTATCCCTAGTAATAAACATGAGTAGTACACATAGTCAGCTATACATTCTGATCTATAAAATAACCAAAAACACAAGTTACGTAAATAGAAAACAAGCAAAAAACAGGAAGTAACGTCTTGGGGTCATCAAGTCTCCAATGTTAGGATCCTGTACTTTGTCTGTCTGTGTAATATTTTTTCCTGATTTCTTTTACCTATTTTCCCGCATTACCATCGCGATTGTCAGTCCGCGTTCCATGTTTCCTGAGATTCCACTCCCTGTCTTTGTCATTGCACTATTCGGGTGATTTTGGGAACATTCGGGTTCCTCTGTATTTCGTATCTCGTTTTCTTCCTTCTGGCTTTATTAATATTTTTATAAAATACTAATGTACTAATCATACTGTTAGATTAGATTTAATACTAACCTGCTAACAAACTAATGTGTGTATATAATACTAACTAGCTAACCTACTAACATTAAGGTTTTAGAGTTTGCTACTAACATTACTAATTACTAATTCATCTTGAGTCTCTACCTGCAGCTGTCATTTCCCTCCTCGTTATCCTATCCCTGTATCTATCTGATTTCGCATTCTCTGCATGTGTGTCCACTTCCGTGTTCCTCCCCTCCGAGCTGTGCACTTGTCTACCTGCTAATCCCAGGCTGTGTGTTATCTATGCGTTTACGTGCATTCCAGTCCGTGTCTTCTGTTCCCCCTCGTTATGGTATTATTGTTTCCTATTGTGTTCACCTGTGTCTAGCTCCTTACTCCTCCCACCCACACTTGATTCCTTTTTGTGTCATTACTTACCTGTGTATTTAAACCCTGTTATTTCAGTCTGTCTTCACGAGTTCCTCAACGTTAGTTTGTTCTGCATGTTATTCTAGTTTTTTGAGTACCTGCCCTTGTTGTCTGTTTGGTTCCTGAGTTTCTGTCTCTTAGTTTTTGTTATCCCTTGTCCCTCTCCTGTTTTATTTTTGTATTCAGTCTTTGTTTTGTTTTCTTTTTTTCTCTTATGCCTCCCCGGTTTTGACCTCTGCCTGTGTTCTCGCGACCCTGATTTTGGATTCTGTTTTTGTGCCTTTGCTGTGCCTTCCCGGTTCTGACCCCTGCCTGTTCTGTGACCACTCTTTGGACTCTGTCTTTGTACCGTTGCCCTGTCTCCCCGGTTTTTGACCCGGCCTGTTTTTACCATGGATTGCTGCCTTCGCCCGTCGGCATGCCGACCACCACCCATCACCCCGGACTCTTTATCAGCCCACCTCCCACCCCGTTAGGCTCGGAGTCCTCACCCTCCAGCCGGCCAGCCCTGAGCCTACTACCCCGTCATCTACCCAACCCCAACCGTCACCCTTCAAAGGGACCCGCCTGGTCCTGTGTCCAGGAAACTATGGGCCCAGGAGAAAACGAGGGGGTCCTGGTTCCTGGCTCCGTCGACGGACTCAGCTACCTGTCGACGGAGGATCCATTTTCCACCCATCCGTGTTCGCCAGCACCCTGCCTGTGCCCCAGTCTGTCACCCTCGCCGACGCCCTGCCTGTTCCCCGGGTGGTCGTGTCTTCTGTCCCGCCACATTCCAGCCCTCCTGTCCCGCCACGTCCCAGCCCTCCTGTCCTGCCACGTTCCAGCCCTCCTGTCCCGCCACGTTCCAGCCCTCCTGTCCCGCCACGTTCCAGCCCTCCTGTCCGGCCCCGTTCCAGCCCTCCTGTCCGACTGCAGAGCCAGCTACCTGCCTGTCCTGAGCTGCAGAGCCAGCTACCTGCCTGTCCTGAGCTGCAGAGCCAGCTACCCACCTGTCCTGAGCTGCGGGGCCAGCTACCCGCCTGTCCTGAGCTGCAGAGTCAGCTACCCACCTGTCCTGAGCTGCAGAGCCAGCTACCCGCCTGTCCTGAGCTGCAGAGCCTAGTAGTTAATTTTCCTAGTAGTTAATTTTATGGTGACATTGTGTTCTGTGTGAAAAGGATAAACTGAACAGAGCTGAAGTGAAGAAATTAATGAAGACATAATAAAGAAATGTTGACCGAGGCGAGCATTGAAGGTTTGGTTTCCAGAGTCAGACATGACCGCAGCGGAAGAGGACAGCAGGCTCCACAGACAAATTTTTTTGTCTGCATTTGTGTGAGATTAAAACATGTAGCCAATGGCAGTTATTTATATAATTTATTTTTTACATTACTGCAAGAACATGATGTTACCAAGATGATATTCTGCATTGAAACTTTTTTCTTTGCTTGACAAATGGCCATGGGATGCCTGTTCCCATAACGTTAGCTAGCCCATTGCATTACTGTCGTGGTGTCCAGTGACTGAATTGTTTAACTATCAGGCTACAAGTGAACAGTTAATATTGTAAACGTGTCTTTGCCTTTGCAATAAAAAAACATTCTTGCATGAGAAAACCAGAACATGTGCACACTGAGTCCAAAATTAAATTACACTTTAATATCAACCAGGCGAGGTACGAACCCATGTCTCTTGCAATACTAAGGCTTGACGCTAACCATCTTAGCCAGAAAGAAAACAATAGATACTTCTAAGAAAGTAACTTACCAGAGATTATTCTTCTTATTATTATAATTAAAAGTGTTTGCAGTAAGCTACATTGTCTGCAGAGTAGCGTAGACTAGAGCAATGTTCGGAGGCTATAGTAATTTTTTTAAAGCGACTAACCATGAATCAGATATGTTTGGGGAATTGGAGGTTTATAAATCCGATGTCTTAAGGGATTGCAGCTTATAGTAGGCTATCGTCGATTCTTAATGTATTATCATAAATTCATAATTTTCCTAGTAGTTCATTTTATGGTGACATTGTGTTATGTGTGAAAAGGATAAAATGAACAGAGCTGAAGTGAAGAAATTATTTAATAAAGAAATGTTGGCCGAGGCAAGGGTACGTTGAGATTCGGACTTCAGTCAGTCATGACCGCAAGAGCAGAGCATAACACCCTCCCCAAACCAGACAAGGTTTGGGGAGGGTGTGATATAGTACAAGTGAAATACAAGTGAAACATTGAACAGTTAATATTGGAAACTTCTTTTGCCTTTGCAATACAAATACGTTAATGTGTTAATGTGAAAATAATAACAGTGTAATAAATGAAAAGTACTTAACAGTTGCACATTGTTTTTGTGGAAAATAAGCATATGCCCTGCTGGGCTCGAACCCACAATCCTCTGTGTCAGAGACAGCAACTCTGACCATTAGGCCACAGTAGCTTCTTGGAAAGAGTGAAGCCATTAGCTATATTGACATTAAAAAACATTAGTATGAAGCGTTATTATTGGGTGATAAGCTTGATGAGCAGGTATACGGACCATACCCTCAAAGAATAATTCTCCCCATTGGATAACATTGCGACGGAGGCAGGCAGTTTGGCAGGAAAAATAGGAAGAAGGAGAAAATGGCAAAATAACCCTAGTTTGGGGCTTTATTGTGTGTATACATGAAAATAAAATAGTATTCCACCATCTGCAAAATGCTGCCAAATGTTCTATCTTCAATGAAAATCGGTAGCCTACATCAAACATAAAATGAACAATTGCACTAGAGTATGTGAAATGCACTCAAAATGCGAAAATAACAATAGGCCTATCAAACCTATTGGACAAGACAGTGGAAAAACTAAAGTACATATGTAGCCAGTGAGACCAACAGCATACTAAAAGCAGTACTAACATATCGGCAAGGGAAAACTCCCGTCAGGGAATACGTTTTCTGTTAAGCTTGGATAATGCTAGACCGTTAAAACGAAAACTGCCGTTACACTGGGCTGTAATTAATTGTTCAAAGCACCCAATAAGAAATTGCATATATGTACCGTTGCTAAGCTTATAATGTACTCTATTGGATAAAAGAGCCGACAATTAAACCAGAATGAACTGTAATGAATGAGACAGGCTTGCAGGACATGGGTATTACGAGTCGACGTTTCAGATAGTGTAATACGGCAATTCCGTATGGGAGATGACAAAAACAGCTAAATTTTCTCTATGAGATTACATTTCCTATGTGAACAACTGTGTACTTAATAAGGAACTGAAAACTGTTTTGGAATAACTTTATTGGTTTTCCTGAAAATCTTATTTGAAATTGTAAGATTTGAAATGGCTTTATGTAGGGGAACCTTGGTCAAATATTCAATAAATCCCCAAACCTAAACTTATTCTTTTGTATACGTCCTAATTTTACAAGTTTATACCCTGGAATCTTATTTTGAAAACCATTTTCTACAACTGCATTCAGTATTTGCAGGAGCGAATGACCAAATCTGCCCAGTTTTTACTGTAATTCCGTTACTGAAATATGAAGTTTTTCTCATGAACTTAATTCTTGCTGAATTATTCTGTAATTGTAAATTTTCACCCTTCATCTACCTACTTTAAGCCTAATACTGTAACGTCCCGTTCCCGTCTAGTCCGTTTTCCATGTTTTACCTTCTCCCTCCGTGTCATGTTTGATTCCCTTGTCCATGTTTTCCCTGTTGCTGCAGACTGGGCGTGTTCCCTCTGTTTGTTTCACTCCTTTTACCCACTCCGGTTTCTACCAATCTCCTTTCCCCGTGGTTGCATGCATTCTGCACCCTTCATTTGTTCAATCACCCATGTCTTCATTCTCATGCTTTTCCTGATTGTTTCCAATTACACTCCCCTATTTAACCCACCTGCTGTCTCCCCTCCAGTGCTGGTTCATTACCTTTGTTGCTTTCCTAAACCTTGTTGCTTCTCTTTAACGTGTTCCAGTATTTTGATCCTCGAATCCCTGTCCTTGCTCCTAACTTCAGTTTGGTTCTGTCTAGGGGCTTAAATGCTCATTGCCTGCTGTTGTTACTACCCTGTCCTGTTTGTTTGCGGTTCTCCTGTTTGTACATTTCCTGTCTCGTTAACCACCTCCATTGTTCCTGCCAGTCTGTAGCTGTTTCCCCCTCCCTGTTGTGTTGCGGTACCCTCCGTCCAGTATCCAGTACCAAGCCCAGTTCCGGTTTGGAACAACACCACGTTCCTGTTGGACCTTCCGGTCCAGAACCAGTCCAGTTCCGGTGTGGAACTCCCGTCTCCCGTATCTAGTCCAGTTCCGGTTTGGAACAACACCACGTTCCCGTGATCCAGTTCCTGTTGGACCTTCCGGTCCAGAACCAGTCCAGTTCCGGTTTGGAACAACTCCATGTTCCCGTGATCCAGTTCCTGTGATCCCGTTCCTGTTTTCCGTCCCAGTTCCTGTACCAAGTCCAGTTCCGGTTTGGAACAACTCCATGTTCCGGTGATCCAGTTCCTGTGATCCCGTTCCTGTTTCCTGTCCAAGTTCCTGTACCAAGTCCAGTTCCGGTTTGGAACAACTCCGTGATCCAGTTCCTGTGATCCCGTTCCTGTTTCCTGTTCCTGTACCAAGTCCAGTTCCGGTTTGGAACTACTCCATGTTCCGGTGATCCAGTTCCTGTGATCCCGTTCCTGTTTCCTGTCCTGTCCAGTTCCGGCTTGGAACTTCCGGTGACTTCCAAGTCCAGCTCCGGCTTGGAGCAGTTCCAAGCACCGGAGAACTCCCTACCACCCTTTATACTGTTGTGTTATATCTGTGTACAGCTTGGGACCACCCAAGTTCCTTAATAAACCACCTTTTCTGTCCCCCTGCCTCTTGGTCGTGCATTTAGGTCCAACCTCCCTATCAGGATCGTGACAAATACATCAACTTCTGAAAACTTCTTCCTATCAAAACATTGGTAACAGAATTACCACTTTATTTCTTTGATGGTGGTTCAATATTCTAAAGAGAAATATGCCAAAAAGTTCTATGGCCAAGTGATGAAAAGTATGGGTGGTGATGTTAGTTAAATTCTTGAAACATACTGTATCAGGAAAGTATGTTTGGCCTGAAGTAGATGACATTGACACTGTGCACAGGTCTTACATCATAGAGCTCCTCAATGAGCCACAAATGGACAGAAGAGACACACTTAGCTTAATGTAAAGTACATATCATATACCTTGAGATGTTCACTGGCCTTGTTATATTATGCAACTCTGAGACTGTAATTAACATGAACTGTTAATTTTCAACTTCAGTCAACAGACTGTGATCAGGTTTGAAGTTGAACCTGAAAGTTTATTGTTTGTTGTTGCTAGAGTTTCAGTGTTTCTTGTATTTCTTGTAGTTTGGGCTTTTTTGCCCAGTTTTACTATGTTCTACTATAGTTTTTACAAGTGGGTTAAAGCCATAATATTATGATCCTTTAAAAAAAGAAATTTGGTTGCTTTTGTTCAAAGCTGATTTTTGGCATGAATTTGTCATCTTTACACGTTTCAACTCACACCTAAAATTGGGATCAGTCAAATTTGTTGTCTTTGTAGGAAAACAGAGCAATATATGTTTAATTACATGTATTATTGTGAAACAGTACAGTCTATAATAAATCTCACATAGAGCTGTACAGTTGAATGGTCAAGATTGTAGGCCTAAGTGTTTTTTATTTCAGCATTAAAATGAACAGAAAACCTTTCTGACAGTTATATTATTTTGTAATCATTTTTGTGAAAGGGACAAGGGACGTGCCCAAAGCCTCTGGAGGCCTTCACTAATATGCCGGCTGACCTGGAGAACGAGGTTAAATCATCCGCCTCGTCACCGGAAAATAAGCCGGCACCGTAAGTTCATGAAAATAAGCCCGCACCGTGCCCCTCCCTGCTGAAAAAAGCTCAGAGGGTTGAACAAGGTCCACCCGCTTGTTAAACCGACGCCACCCAAAAAGGGAAGCAATGGAGTGGCTCCTCCACACAAGCTCCCTACGCCCCTCCCCTCTTTCCCCAAGCTGACTAAGACCCAGCCGGTTCTGCCCAAGATCCAGACGGTTCTGCCCAGGGCCACACCAGATATTACCTGGTCTGATAACGGTAAATACCGGACCAAAGCCCAGAGCGAGCAGGAGAAGGAGGCCATCATGAGCACTATGGCGAGCTCTGAGGGATCCCTAAACCCCAGCGACCCTCAGGATTCTCTCACTTCCCCATTCCCGCACCCGCCCAAGGATCCGAAAAGGAGGCTGCCCCTTTTTAACAGGCCCCTCAAGAAAGTCGGGGCCCCCAAGCAGCACTGCAGCCTGCCCCCTCTGACACAACCTGGAGTCATCCAGGAGAGCCACGGCACGCCCCTGGCCAAGGATAGCAAAATGTCCCTTCCCAAGGGGCAAAAGTTAAGCCTGCCCACTCTCCTGAGTGGCAAAAATACAAAGAAGGCGGTGAAAAACTTGAGCCCCCTGTCTCCTGTGGTGAGGGCTGGAATTGAAAAGGAGGAGAGCCAAAACACCGCCCTGGAGAGCCAGGCCCCGAGACCTCCTACCACCGAGCGTAAGAGAGGGTTTTTCCGCCTCCGCAGGTTCTTCTCCTCTACATTGACGCCCTTCGCCACTTTGATGGAAGACGGTGAGCCCATCCTACCTAGAACACATAATATTTTACATTACGTTACTATTGCAGGTAAAAGATGATGCGTGAAGATTCAATTCATCATCTCTTGTTATTAGTAAAAGAAACATTCATAGCTATGGTGTCTGGATGGGGAATTTCTCAAAGGAATTTTTCTACCCATGTAAACATTTGATGATTTGCATCATTATCTGCTAAAAAATATGAAAAACAAGCTATCCAATGAGCAGATGGTGATGAAATCTAACAGTCAATCAGCAGAAGATGATACAAAACACAGCCAATGAGCAGTAAAGATACGTAAATGAGATAGCCAAAGCGCATGAGATTTGCATCTGCTCAAAAAGAATGAGATAAGATGACCAATGAGCAGATGAAAACAAAATGGCTAATGAGGAGAATGCATTTGAAAATGTATTAATAGATGTTTTACATTAATATTCATGAGCTGCAAGGTGACATCACTAGCCCATACCAATATCTGGTTGTTTTGATAAACAAATTTCTAGAATCCATAGCTAGCTAGCTACTCAAACGATAAAAAAACTAAAAACGCCTAAACTTGATGCTGCTGCCCAGGACAAACCCAATCTCAACCATGAAAGCAGGGGGGGGGGGGGAAAAGATTGTACGCTCATGCTGAATCCAAATGCCAACACTCCAGACTAGCGGACTCAGCCGTCGCGGACTTCAGTCTTACGTACTATGACTATGACTGAAATGCTCAACGTCATCATGTCCAGTCTGTAAGGGTGAAGGGCTGCGAGGGTTAAAATGTGTTAATGAGTCAGGACTTCAGGCTTCACTCGTAAATAAATAAATCTATGTCTGCCCATAAGTATACATTTAGGCTAAATGAATTGTGTATTACTTACATTGGAAGACTTTCTTTGGGTTGTTTTTCCACCATATTATTATTAGTTTCTCTTTTTTTGGGGAGGGGGGGGGGGGGGGCTTTGCTTTCTCAACATCTCTTAGTCACATCCTGTTGCTATGAATTCTGGGTAATCCCACTGGCAAAGTCTGCACCCAAGCGGACTCCCTGGAAGTCTGTATGAAAGTCCGTATGAGCCCCCTTTGTCCCTTGTGGACTTGATGAATTGTAAAATTGACCACGGGAATGCGCTTGTTACAGTCCACCAAGTGCGGGGAAGACCGCACATTTGGATTCAGCATTCGTCTTTTATTTCCTGGTGTGACATCACTCACTGATCATGTGACCCCCCCCCCGCCCCCCCAGATGAGGTGACAAAAGCGTTTTTTTTCCCTTTGCCCATCCGCACTCAGCCTTGGACCAAAGTTTCAAACTGCTCAGCTCTGACAACTGGTGAGCACACTCTAATGCTAACCACTTGCTAACCATCCAAAATGAATAAACTGAAAATCAATTGTATATCAAAGTATATTTTCAAGATATTCAAACATTTCTAAATATAAATGGTATATAAGTTAATAACACTTTTATATTTTGCAATATGTATTAGTTTAAAATGCACTGCTGTAAAATATCAGACTTTCAGTGTGGGTAGTTGTAACAAGTGTACTTTATTTATGCAATAGGATACAACACCCCCTCCCTTACAGATATGGAATGTACAACACCTGTAGTTGTAGATAATGGCCATTTGAAGCTCAGAATCTCCGGCTGTCAGTCAACACTGGGTTGGAAGACATTATTGTGGTGATATTTGGGGGCAGGAGGTTATTCTGATTAGTGTACCTCTCTGTGTAGGGAAAACAGAATGGAGGGCCTGAACTCCATGCGCAGACTGGCTCATTTTCACCCCGAATCTGCACAGCATCTGCCTGCTGGTCGTACAGGAGGTACTTCTGTCTGAACCTGTCTATTGTGTGTTTTACATTACATTACTGCCATTTAACAGAGCGAATTACACAACTTTTTTTCACAAGCATTTTTACATAGTATCCATTTCTACAGCTGGATATATATACTGAAGCAATTCAGGTTAAGTACCTTTCTCAAGGGTAAAATGGCAATGCCCTACCTGGGGATCGAACCTGCAACTTTTGGGTTACAAGCCCAATTCCCGCCCCATTATACTATTATCTTTACGTTGCTTTGTGTTTGTGCTTTTGCATTACTTTGCACCCTTGTGTAATGTCATTGTGGGCTCTTAGTGCACTGTATGCAATAGTAAACATCTGTGCATAAGCCTGTTTGTTATGTTAATGTAGTGCGTAAGTTGTGTTGTCACAGTGTTTTTCCTGGTTTTAGGTCCATACGTATGTGAGAAACGGCTCACACTCACACACCTGGGGCCCTATCTTGGCGATCTTGGCGCTTAGTCTAAGCGCATGGCGCTAAGTCCATTTAGGGCGTGTCCAAGTCCACTTTTGCTATTTTAACGGCGTGTTTTTTTGGCGCTAAGCACGGCGCATGGCGCAACTGGGCTGAACCTAGTCGCTTCATTAATTATAGGTGTGTCTTGGGCGTGACATTCAATAAACCAATCAAAATGTCATATCCCATTCCCTTTAAAAGCCTGCTTTTCCACCTTGGCGGATTGCTTATGATGGCGAAACAGACATGCTCGTGCGTGTTTAGTGTGATCAAGGAATAGGCTAAATGGAGTATGATCAATATTATTCGGACTAACCATTAGCCTATGAGTTCCCGGTAATTCCAGACAGGGCTGTTATTTTACAAAATATGTGCGGTTAAATTTCGTTAAAAGGACCTGCAACAGCTGAGAATAAGCTATCAATGGCTTCAGTCTCACCTTAGAAAACGCCAAATTAGCCTGCTTGTTCAGCGAATTTCGTTTGATTATGCAATGAAAGTTTCAAACATCAATTCCAAGAGGCTGTTCTCATGGAGTTTTCGAAGTTCAAGCTTCATCCAAAGTTCATTAGGCTACCTGCATAGTAGGCTAATATTGATTAATAACATACATACCGTTATTTTGCCTTAATGATGACACTAAATAGCCATACAATAAAGCTGTCAGGTTCGCAACCCATAAGTTCTCGCATATTTCCCCTTGTTTAATAATGTCCTGTTTATGGAAATGTGACCAACCTGTTTTACTCGTAGCGTAATCCTTTAAAACAATCCACTTTCCCAGGAAGACCGTTAAACGTGCAGAGAATGGCATTAAAATTAATTGTGAATTAATTGTGTAACGTGCTGCAAATTTGTTTTAGTTTCTAATTAGACGCTTAGTTCTCTTTAAAATCGTTTTGTTCAGTTAAGGAATAACGGGTGAAATCAGCTGGGTTTTAAACGGTGAGAGTACGGAAATCTGGTCACTGGTAGCCTAGGCTATTTGAAAAACAATAAATGCAATATTCACTGGACAAGGTTTTGAACTTTTTTCAGTCACAAACCATTCTATTTACTTACAGGCTGTATTCATAGATCAACAGAGCTGTATTGTAATGACATCTGAAGCGCATTTTCAGAACTTAAATGTCCGTCTATTGCCGTGCGCGAGTTTTCCATTGAATGACAATTCACGCATTAGGTGCAAAGACAATTCGCGCATTAGGCTTGATAGCTATAGGTGTTATCAGCTCCTTTTTAATGGATAGCCATTGTCCCGTACCATCGCACATCGCCTGGATGTTGATGGAGTGGGCTGAGAGCAATGTAATGTGGCATTGTTTCCCTTCGCTGAGGGAAAGGTATGTGGACCTATGGAACCTTTTATTATTATGCATTTTTGATATAGCCTACACAATAATATTTCACATTGTGATCTAGATATTTTAGTCATGCCTGTGCACGCCCCTGTGTGTAACAGACAGGAGGGTATGCGCGTTGTGCACACGCCTATGTAGACGCACTTATATGCGCCGTTAAAAATAGCATGTAAACAACTGCGACATGACTTTAGACCAGGTTTGTGTGGGTTCTAGCGCAAGCGCTTTCTGCTGGCTCAAGATAGCAATACGCCAAAAAGAATCCTGGCCACTCCTCATCTTAAGACCAACACGCCCAGTTCACTAATGATGGCGCAAGAGTTACGCCGTCAAACATGCTAGTTTGACGGCGTAAGCGTTAGGCGTTATTATGGACCTAGCGCCGGGTGTAAGATAGCAAAGACACTTGCGTTTGCGTTAGCGCCGCTTTGCGCCGGGTGTAAGATAGGGGCCCCTGGTATTCGTTTGCAGGTGCAGAACCTGCGGTCCCAGGTGTCCCCGTGTTGCCGTGGCGATTGCTGGCCTAACTGTACCACCACCTGCGGCACGCCATGGATCCGGAGCTGGACTGGACCGCCAAAACTCTCTTCCAAAAAGCCGGGGGAGTCCAACAGGTCCATCCGGGAGGAAGTGGACGTGGCCTTACGACACATGCGGCATAGCTGCACCCCGTCCTGCGCCTTGAAGGCACTGATCAACAGGGGCCTGAGGTGGGCGGGGCAGGGGGGTGGAGTCGTAGCTCATTACACATCTCTGTGAAACACGTTAGTGAAAGTTCAGTCATAACCTGGCGTGGTTTTTTATATCAGTAATTTGGCATGCAGACAGGGTTTTTAGGAACCGTACGCTTTCACAAACATGTTTTTGTGCCGCCTAGTGATCATAACGTGGCTGTGTGGGACGTGCGCCGCTCGCCATGTAAAAGCGCTCTTCCAGAGCATGGGCACGACAGGTCTCCTGTGCTGCAGAAAGGGCGACATCGACAGCTTCCTCACGGGAAGTCAGGTGGGCTGCGTGTGTGTCTTTACAGGGCTCTACGCTAACATATTTTCCAAGGAGCACTATGTGCTCCTAAGTTGAAAAACACTAATGCACAGTTAGTAGATGTGCTCCTAAATATTTTTTTTTCCAGTTAGCACACATCAATTTTCAGGAGCAAATGTAGAGCCCTGCTATACCCGCCTATCTCAGTCTGTTCATCCAATCTGGTGAGGGGACAGCAAAGGCTAATACAACCCTGTCTGATAAATATACCCGCCATTTTCCCCAGGACCTGTGGTAAAAGATGAATCAGTGCGCTGGAATCCAACCAGGACCTGAATAAGAAGCTGAGGAAGATGCTCCCATAAAGGCTCTTCAGCTCCAGCCTACAGGTACAGACATTCCTTGCATTTAGTGATGCTGTTCTGTGAGTAGTGGTCATACATGGTATAGAGCTGTTGTCTAAGAGGTTATACTACGAAGGAAGCTTAACATAGCCAGGGTTTCTTTGTGTTAGCTGGCTTCAGAAAGCCTAACCACCGCAATCTGGCTTACCCGGTACTACGAACGTGGTTATCAACTTGCTAAGTGAACACGGGCTTTATTAATCAAGGTACGCGCGTTCCCATAAAAGGGGCGGTGTCTGCAACAATGAGCCTATAGTGGTGCAACATGGGCTGTACTAGAGCAACGCATTTCTCTCCTGTGGGGAAAAAAAGACTGATACGGACAGATATAATGGACGGATAAGAACATGAACAATCATAAGAGCAAAAAGCAACACCGTTGCCTCCAACAAAGCCAGGGAGGAGCTTTTGCGGGGGGGGGGGGGGGGGGGGAAAGTTAATCGTGTCGGTTAAATTCGTTAGTTAATACCTTATTCACCTGACCACTTGTAAAAAAATAAATCTATACTCTCAGTACATTGTCATACAGTTTATTTCTAATGTGACAACTGTACTACTACATTCTACAGCTCCTAAACTTTAAACTTGTTACAGTATATTTAAAATCTTGCTGAAGCAATCACATCAAGCAGTCTCTCAAGCATTTCCCCAAACTCAGAAAAATCTTTTGCGGGACTCAATAATCTCACCCTGCGAAGAGATTCCCTCAGTATCCGCACAGATCTCTATGGGATCCTTTGGAATGGAGACACCTTTTTCCAAAGACAAGGAGTTGATTGGTCAAAGGGTGGTGCTTTTATACATTTCAATCTGTTATCCTGAACATAACCTGCCCCGTGCAGGTTAGCCGTGCAGAGTAAGTTGCCATGGCAAAATGCTCCGGTTAAAAGTTAGTCAGCTTCGTGGTGCAGAAAACCCAGGGTTGAAGCTTAAATTAGCTTGCTAACGTCTTAATCTTGCTTTGTAGTACACCCCTCTGGAAGTACTGGATTGTGGGTAATATTGTATTGTGGGTCATATTGTGGATGTTTTTCCTCCCTCTTTTCAGGACCATCTGCTCAAAAAGAAAAGAAAAAAAAGATTAAATGAGCAGATGGTGACAAAAACTAATCAACCAATGAGCAGAATTGCTTTGGGGTTCGAGGACCTCCCCGAACACTCATTGTCATTGCTGCTCTGTGAATGTCTTGGGCTGTCAGTCAAAACTCATTAGGGGGGAGGGGGATACAAGCTTAGAAGATGGAAGGCCTGTCCAACAGTCAAAGGTTGGTCATCCTAAATGAGGTATGACAACACCCCCCCCCCCCCTCCATCTGTATCCACTTAATGGTTTTTATGTTTGTGTGATAACATCAGTGATAATTCTGGCTGGATTCCAATCCCCCAGATTACACTCTAACTGGTGTTCCACTGACAAATCATTGCTGCAGTACTGAATTACCAAAATGTTGCAACGTTTGACCAAATTTCCGTGTCCCCCTGCAGATTGACCAATAACCCTGTTGTCATCTCTACCAGTAAGTGCTTTAAATATGATTTGATACTCTTTGTGCTAGAAAATCAGGAAATAACGGGATGAGTTTACACATATTCCTCACAGGAAGTGATATGGCGAAGACTTCATTTTGCATTTAGCCATTGAAGCTCCAAGCAGCCCTGAAGATGGAGTAAAGTTTGGTTCCAGAAATCAACCGCAACAAAAGACATTGGTATGGACATTATGTGCCTGCAGTTACAGCGGGCTTGGTAAAGTGGATATAATGATCTTATCTTATGTATATCTTTGGAGCACTGCATTGTGGGTAATACATGTTTCTTTTGCTTCTTAACAGACAGCTTGGAGGGAGACATGGAGACATTTCCTTCTGTTAAATTCATTTTCAATTAAATTCAAATTGCAAAAATGTCATCAACAGAATGTTACCTGATTTTACCAATGCATTGTAAGGAATGATAAAAATTGTTTGCAAATTGTTTGCAAAAATGTCATCAACAGAATGTTACCTGATTTTACCAATGCATTGTAAGGAATGATAAAAATTGTTTGAAAATTGTTTGCAAAATTGTCATCAACAGAATGTTACCAATGCATTTTAAGGAATGATAAAAATTATTTGCAAATTGTTTGCAAAATTGTCATCAACAGAATGTTACCTGATTTTTAGCACGTGGAACATAGGACAGAATCTTAATTACAGGCACAGAATAGCTTCAATTATGTGCTTTAATGACCAAGTTGCAGGGCCTCCAAATCCACGTCATTTACACTGGAGGTAGCTGGGTTTGTCCGAGTTTGGGACGGCCAGCACGACGAAGTCGCAGGTCATCGTCTGATTTAAGTGGACAGGAGGAAAACATGAAACCAGTTAATCTGGGGGGGTTGCCCAACTGAGAGGAATCCAAATGTTTGAGCAACTGTATTTTACAGCAACATGTTACAACCAATATTCAACATCACTTGTATGCAATGAAATTCAAATGAAATTTTCTACAATGGAAAATACATATTTCCTAACATGCTGCATATATGCTGTCACAGTGATAATGTATAACTTTGTTCCGGATTATATATTTGAATAAATGTTGGTAAGATTCAACAAAAAAAGGCTTGGTCTCATATAGAGCTGTATTATGTGAATGAAAATCATGGATAATCAGGATTTTAAAAAACCCAACAGTGCTCTCTGCACACTGGCCATTATGGCAAGCCGTTAACATTTAGCCTATTTGACTTCCGTAGCTAGCTACCTCTTTAGCCCTAGCCATATGTCCCAGTTAGTTGCGTTAAAACATCAGCTAGTTCACTAGCTAATGAACAAAGTGCAGCTAGTTTACTAGCTACACAGAAAAAAAGTGCATGGTGTTAAGGCCAGCTAGTGAACTAGGTAAGTTTTTAAAAAGACATTTTACAGTTTAATTTATGGTAGCTAGTAAACTAGCTGCATCCGTGCTTATGATATAGCTAATCAACAAACTTTGTGCCACCTAGTTGTGCTCCGAGCACAGCTAGTTGGTGTTTTGGCAGCTAGCTAAGGAAGTTGAATTAATGTTAATGCGGCTTGCCATAGGCCATAACTACATCGCTACAGTGCCATAATTCAGTCATAAAGTAAGTAAATTATGTGAGAACTGAATTCAGCCAATGGCACACGGCTCTGGGAGATGTTATAGAACGTGCTGTGACATACTGCGTATCATGGACGTGATTCAATTATTACGTGGTGTTGATATTGTTCTGCTTGCTCTATGTATTTAGACAATGTCCTTTGTGATCTGTAGTGCTCTGGTTTAGCTGATCTGAGTACAGTCACAAATGTTAAAATCCGGTGCACTCAGGATGTAGAGACACTATTAGTTAACTACACAGTAAAGTTAAAAACCATAGAGCATTCACTTTGCCATGTAGTAAATTTAAAAACCATAGAGTGTTCACCTTGCCATGTAGTAAAGTTAAAAACCATAGAGTGTTCACCTTGCCATGGGAGTTCTGCAGGCTGCAATCTGCCAGGTTAATGTCCGGCCTGTTCTTACATACGGTCTGTCCCACAATCACTGCCATGCTGTACTTCACTCGAGCAGGAGGATATATCTGCAGGATCAAACATTTTTACCCAGTCTATCACACATGGCCCATTGTGTAGTAATAATAATAATAATAATAATAATAATAATAATAATAATAGTAAAGGTTATTGGGGGGTGTGCTGTGGTTCACATTTGGTGGTTTGTTTTTGTGGTTTTTTTTTGTAACCAAAACTCTGAAGCCAAATTTCCACTTCTGTGGAAAATATAGTTCTCTTCTAATCTGTTAATAATAAATAATAAAGACATTCTAGAACGTGGCGCTGTAATGGCGACGTAGTCCAGCTGTCTCTCGTTTTTGTTTGTTCATTTCAATGTGTTTTGTTGCACCAGGTTTTTATCTTTTGTTAATCTGTATGGTATACACAGGACGCATGCATGAAAAGGGGAGGTCGGATGGGTGAATAGCTCTGTGTTTCGCCTCGAAACAAACCCTAAATAAGTTTCCAGAAGCTAAAAACTCAAATAGAATTGACCTGAGAGTTAAACTTAAGATTGATCAAGTGCTTGTTGGAAAAGTAGGCCAGTTAAAAGATGCCGACAACAACAAGGAAACAACAAACAGACGCTGATCAAGCACAAGGTGAGGTGGATGAGATGCACTGTAAACTTTACAAAATGCTCAAGTTAAACAAGAGCACTAACTTATTAATCAGCGGAATGGCGACCAGAATAGACTCTATTGATAGAAAATTGGAAGTTATTACTTCCGACATGCCCGATCAAGGAATAAGAATTGACTTTCAGGAAAAAAAGGTAATCGAACTTGAACAAATGCTCAAAGACGCTTTCACCGTAATAGACGCCCTCGAGAACAAATCTTGGAGGAATAATTTACAGATTATCAACTTTACAGAAGAAGTGGAAGAAGATAATTTGTCAAACTATCTCAATATGTTTACGGAGAAATTTAAGATCCAGTTGCAAGCTTCAGATCTTGTAAAATCTTATAGAATTGGAAGGAAACAGACTTCATCGAAATACCCACGCATGGTGCTTCTTGAGATTTGCAATTATCAGACGAAATTAAATATCCTGAAAGCAGTTAGGAACTCTGGGGACGTTATTGTTCGGGACAAAACTATTAGGATTGTTCCAGACCTAACTGCTAGACTAGGAAAAAAACGAGGAGAATTTTGGCCTCTCCGGAAGCAACTGGAGAAGATCGGAATTCAATCACAGTTACGGTTCCGACCAAGTTGTGGGTTCGAGAAGATAATGACTGGACTCAATTTTCAACACTGGAAGCTGCAACTATAACTTTGAGAAATACATTTCCAACATTAATTGCAACTTAGAGTTAAAGTTATAAATTAACTGAATTTGGACTATTTTATTTGATTTTTTTTCTTCTTTTGCTTTTCTCCCCTTATTTTTTTACTTTTTTTCAATGTTCAAAATCCAATGGAAGACTACAAAGTCAGATTTATTTATTTACTTTTTAATATAAAATTGGATAATTAACTGTATAGATGGCATAAATTATGTTGTGGCATCTAGCTGAACATATATGAAAGTTTTTATTTTATTATAATTTTATTAATTTTTATTTTTCTCTTTATTTAATCATTATGTTCTTTACTTATTTAATGTTTGTTCAGATGAGGACTATTTTATTTGTAAATATGTTTGCGATGTTATGTTATGAGACTAATAGAGACTACTAATATTTAGTAGTATATTTCAATTATAATTATCCAGAGGGGAGGGGGGAAAAGGAAAAACAAAGAGGAAACTGATATTAATAGACAATATAAATAAAACAGTGTGGTTTTGGGGTGGAATAGGAGGTTATAACCCTGCAAAAGCTTGCATGCTTAAGAAATAACATTATTTTTGTTGTAATTGTTGTAATGTTTGTATATGTGTTTTTTTTTGTTTTTCTTTTTTCTTCCCTAATTGATGTCACAGAAAGTAAAAACTGAGTAATGACATGGCCCCATAAGTGGTCTTGTCCAACCCTAATTGTAGATATAATCCAATTTGGATATAAATGAATAATTACCCGACATGAATACACTATGAATATACATGATGTACAATATAACAATATACCTAACATGAGTGATAAGAGAACACTTGATACCAAGATACTTTTAAATAAATTGCAATTGACTACATGGAATGTCAATGGACTACATGATGGTATAAAAAAACAAAGTGTTAAGTCATCTAGCAAAGTTATCATCGGATGTGGCTTTCCTTCAAGAGTTACACTTTAGAAAAGGAGAAATAAAATATTTAAAGAGATATTGGGTAGGTGAAGCTTTTATTTCTACATATTGTTCAAATAGTCGAGGAGTGGGTATTCTAATTACTAAAAATGTTTCTTTTACACAACTCCCAATAGAAGATAATAAAGGAAGATTCAGTGAAAATGTACCTACGTTTCTTCTAGGATTGTCAGTATTCTGGGGAATTTTACTGGTCTCTAGATAATTTTAAGACCCAGGTGTGATATCCAGTGGCATTATCCTCCACACATGCAGACATGTCTTCAGTGCCCCAGAGAGAAAGCAGAGCATGTCTTCAGTGCCCCGGAGAGAAAGCAGAGCATGTCTTCAGTGCCCCAGAGAGAAAGCAGAGCATGTCTTCAGTGCCCCAGAGAGAAAGCAGAGCATGTCTTCAGTGCCCCAGAGAGAAAGCAGAGCATGTCTTCAGTGCCCCAGAGAGAAAGCAGAGCATGTCTTCAGTGCCCCAGAGAGATAGCAGAGCATGTCTTCAGTGCCCCAGAGAGATAGCAGAGCATGTCTTCAGTGCCCCAGAGAGATAGCAGAGCATGTCTTCAGTGCCCCAGAGAGAAAGCAGAGCATGTCTTCAGTGCCCCAGAGAGATAGCAGAGCATGTCTTCAGTGCCCCAGAGAGATAGCAGAGCATGTCTTCAGTGCCCCAGAGAGAAAGCAGAGCATGTCTTCAGTGCCCCAGAGAGAAAGCGGAGCATGTCTTCAGTGCCCCAGAGAGATAGCGGAGCATGTCTTCAGTGCCCCAGAGAGATAGCGGAGCATGTCTTCAGTGCCCCAGAGAGATAGCAGAGCATGTCTTCAGTGCCCCAGAGAGAAAGCAGAGCATGTCTTCAGTGCCCCAGAGAGATAGCAGAGCATGTCTTCAGTGCCCCAGAGAGATAGCAGAGCATGTCTTCAGTGCCCCAGAGAGAAAGCAGAGCATGTCTTCAGTGCCCCAGAGAGATAGCAGAGCATGTCTTCAGTGCCCCAGAGAGAAAGCAGAGCATGTCTTCAGTGCCCCAGAGAGATAGCAGAGCATGTCTTCAGTGCCCCAGAGAGAAAGCAGAGCATGTCTTCAGTGCCCCAGAGAGAAAGCAGAGCATGTCTTCAGTGCCCCAGAGAGAAAGCAGAGCATGTCTTCAGTGCCCCAGAGAGATAGCAGAGCATGTCTTCAGTGCCCCAGAGAGAAAGCAGAGCATGTCTTCAGTGCCCCAGAGAGAAAGCAGAGCATGTCTTCAGTGCCCCAGAGAGATAGCAGAGCATGTCTTCAGTGCCCCAGAGAGAAAGCAGAGCATGTCTTCAGTGCCCCAGAGAGATAGCAGAGCATGTCTTCAGTGCCCCAGAGAGATAGCAGAGCATGTCTTCAGTGCCCCAGAGAGAAAGCAGAGCATGTCTTCAGTGCCCCAGAGAGAAAGCAGAGCATGTCTTCAGTGCCCCAGAGAGATAGCGGAGCATGTCTTCAGTGCCCCAGAGAGAAAGCAGAGCATGTCTTCAGTGCCCCAGAGAGAAAGCAGAGCATGTCTTCAGTGCCCCAGAGAGATAGCAGAGCATGTCTTCAGTGCCCCAGAGAGATAGCGGAGCATGTCTTCAGTGCCCCAGAGAGAAAGCAGAGCATGTCTTCAGTGCCCCAGAGAGATAGCAGAGCATGTCTTCAGTGCCCCAGAGAGATAGCAGAGCATGTCTTCAGTGCCCCAGAGAGATAGCGGAGCATGTCTTCAGTGCCCCAGAGAGAAAGCAGAGCATGTCTTCAGTGCCCCAGAGAGAAAGCAGAGCATGTCTTCAGTGCCCCAGAGAGAAAGCAGAGCATGTCTTCAGTGCCCCAGAGAGATAGCAGAGCATGTCTTCAGTGCCCCAGAGAGAAAGCAGAGCATGTCTTCAGTGCCCCAGAGAGATAGCAGAGCATGTCTTCAGTGCCCCAGAGAGATAGCAGAGCATGTCTTCAGTGCCCCAGAGAGAAAGCAGAGCATGTCTTCAGTGCCCCAGAGAGATAGCAGAGCATGTCTTCAGTGCCCCAGAGAGAAAGCAGAGCATGTCTTCAGTGCCCCAGAGAGATAGCAGAGCATGTCTTCAGTGCCCCAGAGAAAGCAGAGCATGTCTTCAGTGCCCCAGAGAGAAAGCAGAGCATGTCTTCAGTGCCCCAGAGAGATAGCAGAGCATGTCTTCAGTGCCCCAGAGAGAAAGCAGAGCATGTCTTCAGTGCCCCAGAGAGAAAGCAGAGCATGTCATCAGTGCCCCAGAGAGATAGCAGAGCATGTCTTCAGTGCCCCAGAGAGAAAGCAGAGCATGTCTTCAGTGCCCCAGAGAGATAGCAGAGCATGTCTTCAGTGCCCCAGAGAGATAGCAGAGCATGTCTTCAGTGCCCCAGAGAGAAAGCAGAGCATGTCTTCAGTGCCCCAGAGAGAAAGCGGAGCATGTCTTCAGTGCCCCAGAGAGATAGCGGAGCATGTCTTCAGTGCCCCAGAGAGATAGCGGAGCATGTCTTCAGTGCCCCAGAGAGAAAGCAGAGCATGTCTTCAGTGCCCCAGAGAGAAAGCAGAGCATGTCTTCAGTGCCCCAGAGAGATAGCGGAGCATGTCTTCAGTGCCCCAGAGAGATAGCGGAGCATGTCTTCAGTGCCCCAGAGAGAAAGCAGAGCATGTCTTCAGTGCCCCAGAGAGATAGCAGAGCATGTCTTCAGTGCCCCAGAGAGATAGCAGAGCATGTCTTCAGTGCCCCAGAGAGATAGCGGAGCATGTCTTCAGTGCCCCAGAGAGAAAGCAGAGCATGTCTTCAGTGCCCCAGAGAGAAAGCAGAGCATGTCTTCAGTGCCCCAGAGAGAAAGCAGAGCATGTCTTCAGTGCCCCAGAGAGATAGCAGAGCATGTCTTCAGTGCCCCAGAGAGAAAGCAGAGCATGTCTTCAGTGCCCCAGAGAGATAGCAGAGCATGTCTTCAGTGCCCCAGAGAGAAAGCAGAGCATGTCTTCAGTGCCCCAGAGAGAAAGCAGAGCATGTCTTCAGTGCCCCAGAGAGAAAGCAGAGCATGTCTTCAGTGCCCCAGAGAGATAGCAGAGCATGTCTTCAGTGCCCCAGAGAGAAAGCAGAGCATGTCTTCAGTGCCCCAGAGAGAAAGCAGAGCATGTCTTCAGTGCCCCAGAGAGATAGCAGAGCATGTCTTCAGTGCCCCAGAGAGAAAGCAGAGCATGTCTTCAGTGCCCCAGAGAGAAAGCAGAGCATGTCTTCAGTGCCCCAGAGAGAAAGCAGAGCATGTCTTCAGTGCCCCAGAGAGATAGCAGAGCATGTCTTCAGTGCCCCAGAGAGAAAGTACAGCATTAAAATGAGTTCACCTGTGCGCTGGCGGACTGCAAGGAGATGAGCTTGTGGGCGCAGGCGGGGTTGTTGAACTGGTTGTAGGCTAGTTCGCTACTTTAAGCACCTCCGGGTCGTCTGGACTTAGCATCGTGCTGTTAGCAGCTGCCAAGGCGGTCACCGCGGCAACTGAGAGCAGGAGTTGGATGAACTTGGCCATCTTTGTGGGGATCCAGACTGAGAGAAGGAATTCAGGACCGAGCGAAACCAGTCAGACGGCATTTATAGGCCCTTTTATCACAGTGATGTTTAATCAAGAGTAATCAATGTTATGCGGCTAAGCACGTACGCAACAGCTTGGAAACTGTCAACTTCAGCAGTTTCTGAAATGTATAATTGTAGATAAAACTCAGTAAACCCTATAATCTGTCTTGTTATTCATATCAGACTGAGAACTTGAGTTTAGAGGTCTTCACGGGTCCAAAAAGTTGGACCCGTTCCGAAACGGACCCGTGGATGTCTTACCCGAACCCGACGTGCATAAATTCATTTTGAAAATACAGCGACCCGGTCCGAATTGGAACCGAAGAAAACCACACCCGGTCCGAATTGGACCCGAGGGAAATCAGACCCGTTCCGAATCGGAATATAACGGGTCTACAGATCCGACGAGAGAGAGAGAGAGACTTTTCAGTAGCAACGTGCCGACAAATGGCTATTACAAACAAGCGATAACGTAACCATCAATTTAATAAGTAATTTGTTACGGTTCAGTGCATATTTCGTAGGATATGGAAATAACTTATGTTTTTAGCTGTTAGGCCTCGTAAAACAATCCGCGTCCCACCGTTCAATTGCCGGACCCTGCTGTGTGCCGAGTTTCTCGCTTGCAATACAATAAATTTTGACAGTAGCCTATAGCCTATTTCAAAGTCCAAAATCAGCAGAAATCCTAGCAGGGAAATATAGGCCTAGTGATGTTTACACAACGAAACAACTACAAATATAGGCTATAGCTTTTCATACCCGAGAAAGAACGGAAGAAATCTGTTATAAAGTAATAAACGAATGCACTGCAATATTATATTAGCTACAAAAAGGCCTAAACTAAATCTATAGCTTATATTAGACTAATAAACACAACACAGTGATAATCAATCATGTTAGTCTGATTACAACATTAAGATACTTGTATAACTTTAACGAAAAGCAACAAGAAAGTAGCCTACAACTTTAGCTAGCCAATGATGGCTCAACAGTTAATGTGCAACATAACACTTGCATTCTTCAAAGCTTTGGATAAATAAATGGGCAATAATAGTAATATAATGATAATAATAATGAAAAAATGGTCTCCAGATCATAAATTGGCCTATACACAGCAAATTGTAGCTAGCCTACAAAATAGCCTGGAATCAAAAACCAATAGGCCAAAAACTAAGGATGAAACTAAAACTATAAGCCTTTATTTGCAATAGTATATAGAAAAAGAAACGAAAATAATTTGCTTTTCCAAAGTTCAAATAAACTAAGAAAATAAACTCTGGCCTGGTGCGATCTGTTGAGAACGGCCTCCTTCAGTAGTGTAAGGGTAGGTGGAAACAGGACCCAGTAGCAGGCAGGAAGTAGTACAACAAGCAGGGTCGAAAACCGGGGAGACAGGGCAACGGTACAAAAACCAAAGAGTCCAAAGAGTAGTCACAGAACAGGCAGGGGTCAGAACCGAGAAGACACAAAAACAGAATCCAAAATCAGGGTCGCGAGAACACAGGCAGGAGTCAAAACCAGGGAGGCGTAAAGAGGAACCAAAACAAAATGAAGACAGAATACACAAATAAAATAACAATAGGAGAAGGACGAGGGATAACAAAAACTCGGAAACAGATACTCAGGAAACTAACAGACTCGGAAGGTACTCGGGGGGGAAAAATCGTATGTAACAGTGAGGAACTCGCAAAGAAAGACTGAGAAAACAGGATATATATACAGAGAGGAAGACAGACAAAATGGGGAACAGGTGTGCAGAGGCGGGGAAGGGAAATTGCTCACAGGTGAGCACAATGAAACGGTAAGGGAAGCTGATAATACAATAACGAGGGAGAATGTAAGACATGGACTGGACCAGAACCAAATACATAGAGATAACATGACATGGACTCCAATAAGACAAGTGCATACAAGGAATAGAAAAGCGGAAACAAGAGTCAGCTGAAGTTAATAGAGGAACCAAAGAAAGATAATTAGTGATAGAACAGGCAAGTTAGTAGATTAGTAGAAAACCCTGATTCGATAGATTAGTATTATATACAAGTTAGGCATTAGTAAATTAGTAGACCCTAATTCTAAGATGTTAGTTGTTGTTAGTTAATTAGTATTATTTACAATTAAGTAATTAGTAATGAAGGAAGCGCATGACAGAGGAAATACAGAGAAAAACCGAAATCACCAAAGACTACCGAATAGTGAGACGAAGACAGGGGAGTGACGACAAAGCAAACACGGAACAGTGCGACCAACAATATAAGTCCTGACAAGTAGCCTATAAGAAACAGTATGAAAGACAATAAGCACACGCAGTGTGCTTGTTACATGTCATCAAAGATGCGAGAGCAGACAATATGTTTTATTTTTTTTTATATTACAGTATTACATAATATAATATGGAATATTATTACAGAATTTAATATGAAAAGAAAAAGTGATCGGATCCTCATGGGTCCATACGGGCAAATCAGTTTCACATGTGCTTACCCGAGACCCGCGGCTATTATATCATTTCCGACCCGTACCCGTGAGACAAGTCATAATTTTGGACCCGTGCACACTCGGGTCGGGTCTCGGGTATTCGGTTCGGGTGGACCCGTGAAAACCTCTACCTGAGTTGGCTTCTTTGCTTTTGGCTTAATTTGAAGATAATGTGCAGACAGAGGACTGGGTTCCATTAGAATAATAATAAAAAAACAGGAACTTTAAAAATGAGCAGCACAATACAGTAGAGATCAGTCAGTTAAAACTGCCACACTGCAGAACGACCCCCAAGACAATATTTGTGTTAATAAAAAGCAATAAAGAAACATATATATGAAGATAACATTTTTTCATAATCACTTAAAGTGGTACTGCAGTCAAAAACCAACTTTTCCCGTTGAAAACCGATGTTTTGGGTTAGATTATGATCATACACAACTGTCTATGTCCAAAAATCTCATGTTCAGTCAAAATAGTTTTATATGAGTTTTTGTGTAGACTTACCAATATGCTGGTTTCCGGGGATTTGTGACGTCACAAGATCCTTAACATAAAAATGGTGAGTCCTAGGGGTGGTCTCGGTTGGGCACGTGTTATAAAGAGACCAACGGTTTTTTTTTCCCTCTTTGAGACTGAGACCCTTGTACTGCTAACTAGCTAGTTCAAGTTCACATGCGAATTGCTTTGTATTACTGCTAACGTTAATATTTTTTAGTAGGTGTAGTGATTTCGATGACGTTTCTGTATGCACTTATTGTATGTCACTTTGGATAAAAGCGTCTGCTAAATGACTGTAATGTAATGTAATGTAACGTAATATTACGACTTATATCGAGCTACTGAGGCTACGTTCACACAGCAGGCCTTAGTGCTCAATTCCAATTTATTGCTCAGGTCCGATTTATTTTGTTTGGCTGTTCACGTTATTTTTTAAATGTGGCCCATATCTGATTCCTGTGTGAACCGATTGCTCTCCTCAAATGACCCGTGCAAATTAACAAAAACAAAAGACATAGTACACAGCCTGCAGAAATAAACAACAAAAGAAGTCATCAAAGTCACAGCTTCTGCGTTAATTTTAAAGTTGATGTGCAGTGGAGCTAATGGTAAGGGTGAGGAGACGGGGGGAAAAGCCAAGGTTTTTACTAGGTTTTTGTGCTACCATGGCTGCTACTTCTGTGCAGAGGGACTCGTGAATGCGAGATGCAGATTGGTCAATACAGCGTTCCAGCCGTGTTAAAATACACAACATAAAAAAGCTATCACAGGACACATCTGTTCAACTTCATGTGTAACATATAGCCTAACATCACTGCACACCTATTGACACATTATTGGACCGACAAGCATAACATTCGGTAAGCAGCTACATGAGAAAACCGTGAATAATCAATACCGTGCAACAAACCAAGACAATAATATGGACAGTTCTAACATTATTTTAAATCACAAAACGGTTAACGCAGCTGTCCGTGAATGATATAAAAACATAGCCGACTTATTATGGTGTATCGTTTGTACCCAAAAAAATCCACTGCTTTGCACATTTACCACTTATCTAAAATGACAACACATGATAATATAATGTGAATCTGTTGATAACCTACCCTGTACAATAGTGAGTTAACTAGCCTGTGCGCTAACGTTCTAATGCCCTGCTAGCTACATCAACAATGTAGTAAAAAGTCACATTCATTCCGATCTGACAGACTGCGGTCGCTTTGACACAATCGGTTATGTATCGGCATCTAATCCCACATTCAAAAGTGGCCCAAATGAGAATCGGAAATGTTAGATTCAATGTGATTTTCGCTGTTCACACTTCCATAAAAAAATCTGATCTGTGTCACATTTGAGGAAAAATCGGATCTGGGCCACTTTTTACCTGCAACGTGAACGTAGTCATAGAGAGTTATTCATCTACAACGTCTTACTTTGGTATCTTTAGCTAACGTGCCTGCATTATGCCAAGGAGTCAGAGATGTATCGTTCCTCGGTGTAACGCCACTGGCTCTGTTAGCTTTCATAATCTGCCGAGAGACGGAATGTATCGATAAGTTAGGTAATGCAAAGCAGTCTATTGTGTGTGAGTTTAGCCCCATTTGGTCCAGAGAACTGGTAACTTAGCTAGCTAGATATTGCTATCATTTATGAATAATGTTAGCTAATAAATGATAACAATTCTCTCTGGACCAAGTGGAGATGGGCGCTACAACCAGCCATGTTCAATACACTAACATTACTGTGTGACTGGGTTTTGCTGTGTATTTGAATGTATTTAATAGTAACGTTACTTTAGGCAGACAAACAAGCTAACTTAGCTAGGTAACGTTAGTTCTACCATTCGGTTACATCCCCGGTCCTCCCCTTGATCGCGAAGATGTTGCTCAACTAATACAGCTGCTGCTGCCAGTGGCTCGAATGAATATGGCTGTATTTCCCGAGCAACATCTTCGCGAGGAGAGTCTTCCACCACAAAGGAATCCTTTCAAACTCCTCCACCTCAAAACTCCCTGCAGTACTGTTGTCACTCTTGTCGCTGCCATTTTGTTGTTTGTTTTAGTGATGTGCGAGTTTGAACGAATCGTTCGAAACGAACGACTCTTTTTACTGACTCAGGAGTGACAAGTCCTCTCCTCCACTAACTCGTTCACTGACTTGCCCCTCCTACCTGCTACTTGCTAATGCGAACTGCGAAGACGAGGCAAGACAACGTGTTACTCACACTATTGTGCAACTCTTATATTAACTGTATTTGTGGAAATGCATCAAGTAAATCACTGTATTAACCTAGCCCTGTGAGAAAGCAACCACTTTGGCGCTTGTTTCAACTCCGTACTCGCTCTCCCTGCCCTGAGCTGAAGGTCTGGCTGTACGAATCACTCACTCACTTGCTCTCCCAGCCCGCCCAGAGCTGTCTGACTCAGGTTGCACTCAACTCCCCGATGGGAAGAAATCTCGGGCGAGGCCCGGTTTAACTAAAGCAAATTATTATATTAGCAAATACATTGTCAGTATCTCTATTTTCAAAAAAAGTTAACCAGAATCCAAAAAAGACCAAGGGCCACATGTATAAAACTCTGAGTAAAAGAATGCCTTATCACACTGACTCCAAACATTGCGCATGCGTAACCAGTGCGTGCCGAGGTACGCAGATTCTCACAGCACATATTATTTTATACATCTGAATTTCTGGAAACTCCCTTATGTGAGGGAATTTTTCTGCTCAGCACTATTTATACATGTGGCCCCAAGTGTTTAGCTACTATGGCCTTAAAATTTATTTTGAAATATTCAAATATTTTTCACAACGTTATTTTAAGAATTTATGAAAAATAATGGTGACACGTGCTCTCAATGAAACAATTGGAGTTAGGTGTGAATAATTTGAAATTATTTTTTAAATATGTTTGTGAATCAAATTGGCAACATGAATAATCTTTAAATTCCATAGATCCCATTCCTGAAATTCATTGCCATAAAAGCTGCACAATTGGCCTTCCAAAATGTATATTATTTTGCTGAAATTGAAAAAAAAAAATATATTTGGGATAGAGTAATATTTTAAGTTAAAATAGACCTGAAAATCTGTCGTATTGATAATTTATTAATTTAAGTTAAATTGTCAATCGGACTGATTAATCCCATAATTTCTAATTCCTGTAATAAAAGTAGGCTATTTAAAATTAATTGCAGCAGTAACGTCCCAAATCTGCTCACCGGAATGCACTGTTTTCGAGATTTAAGTTGTCTTCACACATCTTAATGGATAAATTATATTTTAAAAATGAAATTCAATATTATTACATCTTGGTGTAACTCATATAATGTGATATGGTGTTGTCTATAGTGATATAGCTCAGATGAGGGTGAGGGCCGTATGGCATATGGTGAGTGTTGAAATATTACCCTATTTGTTTTCCACTTTTGGGACATAAAATTATCCTTATGAATTTTTCCTTTTGTATTGGCCTTATTCTCCGTGTTCCACCTCAATAGCCAATTCTTTTAGATCAGCCAAGAATGCGAACACAGCTCTCGCTCCGAGTGTACAGGGACCGAATAGCTCACAGTAGCGAACCTGGTACCCTGTACTCCTGTAATGGTTACACAGGGACATTTTGGGACTGTGGCTTTCTGATCATGAGACTGGCCCCCTGCGGAGTCCTTTACAATTAACACTCCTGATCAGACTGAGGCACAATGGAGTGTCTGTACCCTTCTTCATGTGACTCTGAGATAAACACAGACTGCTTGATCAATCAGGCACCGGGTTAGGCAGGAACTCCCCCTTCTTTTGAGAAGGAGAGGGGGGACCCTAATTTAATACACACACGCACACCATGAGGTGATTGGAAATGGCTGATCCATCTGTGTTTTATTGAAGGTTCTAAGGAAATGAGCCAATCATTTGTATGGGTGCCCTAAAGCCATCTACCAATTGGGATCAAAGGAACGGGTTCGGTCTTGTCAGTGACTTTTGAGCATAAAAACCCATGAAACTTTACCAACTTTGCTCTGATGGGAAAGACGCAGTCTTACCCCTACCAGACCACCACTGAACCCGGACGGCTCTGATGGGAAAGACGCAGTCTTACCCCTACCAGACGCACCACTGAACCCGGACGGCTCTGATGGGAAAGACGCAGTCTTACCCCTACCAGACGCACCACTGAACCCGGACGGCTCTGATGGGAAAGACGCAGTCTTACCCCTACCAGACGCACCACTGAAACCCTGACGGACTTCTGTGTTTCCCAACCCGCATCTCACCTGATACTGAGACAGAGTTAGCCTGCCACTCTCCATGAAATAAACCAAGCTGGTTTATTCTCAACAGCTGTTTTGAGGACACGCTTCTTCAAACCTTTCCTCTACTGTCTCCCTTGCGGCCGAGTGGAGATCTATGCACGTCCAAGTCGACCTGACTGGAAACCTGTCGCGACCTGACTTCGGTGAAGAAGTCTGCAGGATTCCACGCACCTGCCGGGACCTTGGACCAGCTGACGAGCTGACATCACTTACAGAATCGGGACTGGCCTCCCTTTGTTACCGTTAAGTATTGAAACGCATTTTATTTAGCACTGACATCAATTGATAGGCTAGCATAAAACCTGTAATACCCAGTTGAGGTCATTTTACTGCTGGTTCCTACTATTGTTTTATTTTGTTTTGCTATGCGCGTTTCGGTCGGGAATAGCCAATTTCCCTGACTTTATAGTTTTACACTGTTAAAACTTTATATATATGAGACTGATAAAACAAGCTAACCACAAAATATAGTTTAGCGTGTCATTAACCCATAACACAAACTAACCTTTGTTAATGGTAGGACTGTTAGCTTCTATATTTAGCCGTCACATAATTGTCATTTCCTCTGATTAAGATTAAGTTATAGAATGTTATATCAATTATTGTTTCTATTATTCACATATTCATAGTTGTAGCCAATAAAACATATGTCATTTTTCCAACCCATTGTTGTGTCTACGTTATTTCACTAAGTTGGGCTCTACTGACGTATAGAATTCTAATTGAGTTTTGAACTGAATTAATTCTGAATAAAAGTGACCAAACCTCACTACACTCCTGTAGCACCTCCCATAAGATACCTCGGGGAACACGGTCGTAGGCCTTCTCCAAATCCACAAAACACATGTAGACCGGATGAGGAAACTCCCATGCCCCCTCAAATATCTGCGAGAGGGTAAAAAGCTGGTCCACTGTTCCACGGCCAGGACGGGACCCGCATTGCTCCTCCTGAATCTGAGGTTCAACTAACGGTCAGCGCCTCCATTCCAGCACCTTGGCATAGGCTTTCCCAGGGAGGCTGAGGAGTGTAATTCCCAGATAGTTAGAACACACCCTCCAGTCCCCCTTTATAAAAATGGGAACCACCACCCCGGTCTGCCACTCCAAAGGCACTGTTCCCGAACTCCACACGACATTGAAAATTTGTGTCAGCCACGACACCCCAACAACATCCAGAGCCATCAACATTTCTGGACGGATCTAATCCACCCCTGGTGCTCTGCCACTGCGGAGCTGTCCAACTACCTCAGTGACTTTTGCCAGAGAGATGGGTTCTGATCCCCCAGAATGGTATTTAATCTACCGCGTTTATTTATATTTTGGTTATAAAGCCGGCTAAACTGATTTAATATAGGCTATAAGATGAAACTTGCATTTATATTTACGTTTGTAGATCAGCACAAGCTCAGCCGTCTCCATCTTGAGAAAAAATGTCTCCGGTGATGTAGTGTACATCCAGGCTGCGTCCCAATTTTCTTCATCCCCCACCTCCCTTCCTCCACTACCACACCTCACCTACCCCAGAAGTATGCAAAACTGCCTGAACATTTTGAGTGCAATTATTTACATGTAGAGTATACAATGTACTTGACATTGCTGTTTGCGTCGAGACATTAATTAATATTTAACCATTAATACGTAATTAAGATGTATTCAGCAACATTAGATTAAAACACAAAGATCCATTTCCAGGGCAAGAAGTAGAGGAGGTGGTAGTGGAGGAAGGGAGGGTGCATTTTTTGACTATTGGGACCACAGAACTATATAAGAACTAGAAAGGAAATGTGGTCATGTGGTTCCATTCAACCCTGTTCAATTTGGTTCTTCCGCAATGGCACCACGGCAAGATGGCTGCCATGGCCCGGAAATAGTATTACCGATGAGCTCTGCTATGCATTTCCAATGGAGCGTTGTGAAAGTCAACGAAGTCGCCCCAGCGCAATCTAGGTACCAAAAGTTCACAATATGGTAATCAATAGACGCAGGCAATCACATTTTACATTTTTCCTGGGTCCACAATTTTTTTAGGCTACACGGAAAAATAAGAGGCATGATTTTAAAAAACTCATCGGTGAGTGTTGAGTAGGCACACTGAACTCTGACTGGTTAAGAACAAACCAATGAGATTTGGAACATGGTCACTTGGTAATCCTAGTTACATCACAGTACAATCACGTGAGGAGGCCTATTCGCATTTTCGCCTCAAATGAAATCTCATCTCCACTGAACTATGGTGGTTAGCTCGCAAGGAGCATACAGCGCGGTAGCTGACTGTAGCTGTATAGCTAAGAGCTATCTTGTGCATAATAATGAAATGGTTTTCAAATGTGTAATATTTCTAAGGACAGACTTCACATCTCAAGATACGTTACATTACTAGTAACCTACCCCAGTGAACATGTTGAAAAGTTGATGACATGCTGTCTTGTGTCGTGAAAAACCGGACAAATAGCAAGAGGCTAGCGGTTCAGCGGACGAGTTGGCCAGAGTAGCATTCGCTGGTGCACTGGGCTGAGGGCTCCGCTCACAGACCCACCCGCTGCTAACTCAACGGACGCAATCCACCAGCTTTACTAACATTGCCCCGCTGACGCTTGATGAAAGACGACCATCGTTAGTCCTAGGATGTAGCCAGGCTATATCTGGGTAAAACTGGCTAAATTAGGGATAAATTGAATTAAATTGACATGTCTGTCAACCTAAATTTACAACCCTCTCGACGATGCATATGACGGCCTATCACATACGCTAGCTTGTTGGCTAAGCTTGTTTTGTCCATGTACAGCTTCGAACAACATAACGGCGACATTAATCAAAGTTTGTTAATAACGCTAGTTAACGAGATTACTATTAAACATTTTAGTAACTATTTGCGGCTCATTTATCTGAATTCGCATTTGTGGTAAGGCTGTGATGTGATTTCAACAAGGTAACGTTAGCCTACAAAGCCTTCAACATTAATCTATCTAACATAGACACAATAGTTCATTATATCACTCTGGATCTACCAATGCAGCTTGCCTATTCCACGGACGGCGTATTAAGCAAAATAAACAAGTGGACGCAATAATCATTATTTATGTGAATGTAATCATACACATAACGTTAATGTATCTATGTATTTATTGTTTTGGTTTTCACATAACATCGATTGTTCAGTGGGTCTGTGGTGGGTGCTGGACTGGAAAGAAATGTTTTAATATAGGAAAGGTTGGTCAAACATTAGCCGTTTATATGTTTCACCTTCAATACATGGCGTGCAGAAATAGCCTATATTTTGTCTAACCGCATGACACAGTAACTGAATTATGTGATAAATGTTTGCGAAGAAGAGCGAGTGCTCCCGTTTATTGTAGGCTATATAGGACATTGTAGCTTTAGGCCTACATAACGTGGAAAGTTATTGTGGCTGCGTTTACCATTTTATGTTGCACTGCAGCTATGTCGATGTCTAACGACATAGATATTAAACATTTTTCGTAACGTTAACTATTCGTGGCTCATTTATATGATTTTGCAGTGACGTTAGGCTGTGAGGCAATTTTAACAAGATAGCCTCTACGTTAGCCTTCAACATCATTCAGGCAACACTTTACGCAATTATTTGCCGGGCAAGGACCGCTGGTTCACGGAAGCTTGAAAAAGCGGTTGGGATCACAGACTGCAATACCACAGATGGTAAATAAACAGGTGCAACAATCATTATTTAAGTATGTGAATGTAATCATAGCGTAGACGTATTCAACAATTTGTCAATGTATTAATTGTTTTGATTTTCACATAACATCGATTGTTCTCACAAAACCCACTCCGCGGTGGCGCTGGTCATGGTTCTAGATTTGCAACGGCAGTCATTACTCTCTGCAAAAGGGACAAATTGATCACCTTCACGTGACATTTCACGTTGGCCAATCAGAGAAAAAACTTTGGGCAGTGGAAACGGTGCCGTTTTGAGAAGGCAGTTGTCTTTCTAGTTCTTATAGAGTACTCAAGTGACTACGTCACGCTGTTTTCGGAAGTAAATTCCCCATTCATTTAGAGCATAGACATTAACTAAAGCTTACTTTTAAACCATTTCTACTGATTGTCTTACCGTCAATTTCCCGGATTGTTCAATATAACGCCCGTTCGCAAACTATGTCGTTTTTCTGGACCAGCTTCGAGTATATTTTACATTTTAGTATTTTTTTTTGTGAACATACCAGTGCTGGCACTGTTTAAAAACTCCACGTCCCATAATTCCCTCCGAACGAGCAGCCTTGTCTCCAGACGTTGTAATATAATGTTAGCCAGCAGTAGCACACAGCTCCGTTTTTAAACGTTAGCTACCTAGCTTGAAGGACTAAAAGCTAGAATTGCTTTATGTGGTTAACCGTAGCATTCTGACCTTGTCGGGCGGGCATCTCTACTTAGCAAGCTAACGTTAGCTCGTCTTGAGCGGCAGTAGCCTACTCCCAACTCCCATCTGCCACAGAGCAGACAGACGAGATGATGATATCTTATTGGTCGAGAACCACCCGTGCGTTGCAGTACTGGATATGCAGTCCGTTAAAGTGGACTACAAGTTGAACTACAATCATTAATGCATTACTTTAAAAAATAAAAATTGGAACATGCGATATATGGTCTATGACGTCAGTGAGACTCTTCAGAGTTTTTCAACAGTTATCTACAGCATTTGGCAATATGGTATTGCACACACCGGTAATATTTTGAAAGACAGAAAAACGACCATTTATGATATTACCACTCCATGCACCTATAAAGAGTGACTTGCTAACTTGTCACCACTGTTACATTGAAATATCAGTGTTTACCAAAGACACATAGCCACACTTTAATTGAATTGGGAAGAGAAACCATTTTTACAGGTGCTACCTAGCTAGCCTATGTAACGTGGGCTTACTTAAATCATCGGAAGGAAATAAATTTTAAAAAAGAATTTAAAAAAAGTCCTTGTCTCGATCTATTATTGCAATTTAACGTTACTGCTGCACATAGACGTGGCAAGGCGATGTGATCTATCCACTGATGTTTTGGTAGAATGTTTGGAATACAATTCCAAGAGTAGAAAAAAGCGCAAATTTGGATGTTTAGCTATGTAGCTAATTAGCTAGCTATCTATGGTATGAGTTACCGTTAAACATCCTTTCAAAAACTGACTTGCTAACAAACAGACACACAACCTAACACCGATTTATTTTTTATTATTAAACAATGGTATACAGGCATGGAGCAATCGATTTCAGATACTTATCCCACAGTTTGGCTGCTATCTCCGAGATGCTGGGCATGTAGTGTCGTAAATGAATTCTAACTGCTGCAACATTCCCTACTGTCTCATCTCATAAAACAGTATTTTTTTTTCATTACGAACAGTGTCCACAAAACAGAAGCTTGTTCAGGGTGCTAAGGGGTGGGGGGGGAAAAAAACAGAAACTGTGAAACACTTTTCGAAGACTACAACACCCATTTTTACAAATATTCGCCACTACGTCTGCGAAGCTATGAATCATGGGATTTATGACACTGTTCTCCCCGGGACAGACTTGTTTCTCTCAAAAACAAAAAAAAATTTGAAACTCAGAAAAAAACGTTTTTCACAGAACAAAATGGTATATTATATTATAATGGTAATTATAAAACGGATAGTTCAGGAATGATGGGAGTGAATTGACGTTCGCCTAGCTACCTCGCAACGTCGAGGACATAATGTTACACATAATGGCACGATGGTTGTACGTACATTGTATAGTAACCTGAACAGACATAAATGTGAAAGCTCTCAACACAAAAATGTTCACTGGGAAAGAAACAGGCTGGCTAGAGCCGAACCAACGTAGGCTAGAGTCTACTGAATTGTTTTACCATGTAGGCTAGTGACCGTTTTAGTAGTGAAGTGACTGGCTACAGCAGGGTTAAATCTTAATAGCAAAATATACTGTTCGCTCGCTAACCCCCAAGGTCTACGTAGCTACCACTAACTTGACCACCACTTCACAATAATCCCTCAAATCAAATTTCGTCTTGAAATAGGTTAACGTGAGCTCAACTTAGCCATGCGATTTTGGAATGAGTTATATAGGTTCTTTAAAAACATTTGCACCACGAAAAAATGTCAACATTTTTTAAATATAGCTACCAACTCCAAATAAAAGCGCTAACACGTTATTTTGTCTTGCACTTCAGGTTGTGCTAATTGTGAATAGGCTACAGCCTAAAGAAGGGCAACCCATTTAGCTGTGACTATATTCACAATAGGCTATAGTCTCAAGTGCGTTAGCCGAACCGTTACTGCTTTTATAAAACGGTCACTACATGGTAAAACAATTCAGTAGAACTAACGTTACTGCTAACGTTAGCCTAAAATCTGAAGGGTGACCTCGGATGTGCTGGAGGAACTGCAACCCTGCCCCACCTCAGTTGCTATACTGACAGCCTCTGGAGTTGCATTAGTTCCTAACGTGTAGATAGGCTACTTGATATATTATTGGGCTAAAATTGATAGACCTAGCTAATACGTTATATTCATTACGAGTGATTTCTCATCAGACCATTCAGACGGAGGCGCCGCCCCACCTAGACTATGAATAATCAATAGCTTGTTAACTCGGTTTGGTTAGCTGTTTCGTTGAAGCCAGAGTAGGTTCACGTTATGAGGTTACACCGTAGCAAAGTATGAGCAAGTTAACTGACCTGCAACCTAATGTTACAACAATGCAGGCTAAAGACAAAACCTCTTTGCTAAAAACAGTGACTTTAGCAAGGCTAACTTCGCATAGACTGACTAGTGTAGACTCTAGCCTACGTTGGTTTCTTTCCCAGTGAACATTTGTGTTGAGAGGTTTCACATTTATGTCTGTTCAGGTAACTATACAATGTCTGTACTACCACCGTGCCATTATGTGTGACGTTATGTCCCGTGGTACCTCGACATTGCGAGGTAACTAGGCTAACGTTAATTCACTCCCATCAGTCCTGAACTATAATATAATATAGCCAACCATTTTGTTCTGTGAAAAACTTTTTTTTCAGACATTCAACTTTTTTTTTTTGTTCAGAGATTCAACTTTTTCAACTCTGGAGAAACAAATCTGTCCCCTGGGAGAACAGTGTTATAAATCTCATGATTCGTGGCTTCACAGACGTAGTGGACGTAGTCTTCGAAAAGTGTTTCAGAGTTTCAGATGGGTTTTTTTCAGAGATTCAAAACTTTTTTTCAGAGTTTCAAATCGGTTTCTAGTTTTCAGAGATTCAACTCTTTTTTCAGAGATTCAACTCTTTTTCAAACTCGCTAATTTTGACACTGATTTGACGCCATAACACGCTGACATTCGTGCACAGGAATGCCATGATTGAGAGGGTCATATAGGTACAACATATTTAAGTCCTGTAGTTGTACTGAAAACAGGATCCTTATAATCTCAGATTGGGAAACCCCATTCTAGAAATGTACTTCCTGAACTGAACTCAGCGGAAGTGACGTCACACTTCAACCCTCTATAGTGAATAAGGAGCGATTCCGAACCCAAGGGGCCAAGACTGGGCTTTCGTTTTGAAGCTGACTTCCTGGTTGGGCTGGGAGCGGCAATTGTGCCGTTGCTCACTAGCGCCACTGCGGTTGGCTCCAGTATAGGCTTGTAAATTAATGGCAGCAATGTGGTCAAAATACTCAGTCAATAAATTTTTCCCACAAAAAAATGTAATTGCAATAGGTTCCTTTCCTTCATCTAATGCCTCTGCATGTGCTGATTTTTTTGTGTCATTTGGACAGGTTATTTGTAATGGGGGCGTCACGTGTGAGGTTGGAGGGACCAAACGCAGCAAGGGGATTCTTTAAGCTAGAAAGCCACTGAGACGGAGAGACCCCATATATAGGGAAATATAAAGGCAAATGCAAATAACCTAGTTCCGACTCTCAACTGGAGGGAAATGATGGAACTAGGAAAAAAGGGGTGTAACCAAAAACGACCCGTATAACCGGGCGACGTCACACGGAAGCAACAAATCTCAAGCTCGGAAAACACAATGAGCTAAAACACACTGAATACTCGACAGTATACAAAACAGTGAAAGAACGAGATGCTAAAGTGAATTGAGAGAAGGAGCTGCCTCGTAGGTAACAAACCAAAGGACATAAAATAGAGCTAATCAAAGGGAGAAAGCAACAAGCGAAAAATAACTCCCTTGCTCTAAACGGAGCTTGCTGAGGAATAGAAGGAAGCAGTCTCCGTGTCCTAACCTACCAGCAGTATGCCACACGCAAGATATGCGAACACTAATGGCGATATCTCAATGAACAGCACACGAGAGCAACGGATCTTGAGCTCGGTAAACACAACGAGCTAACAAACACTGAATATCTTATAGTATAAAAAAACAGTGAACGAGATGCTAACGTGGAGTCTACCTAACGCCCAGTCTACCTAAGAGGGGAGACGTACCCGAAGGACGAACAGAACCACAGTTCCGAACAAAATTGCCCAGTCTCCATGTACGGAGACAGGTACTGAAGGACGAAACAGAACAACTGTCTGAACAAAATTGCCCAGTCTCCCTATAGGAAGACATGTACCGAAGGACGAACAGAACAGCTGTTCCGGACATTTACCATCTCAATGACTAACGCAAACCTAGTAGAAAATACACGCCCTGCCTCTCAATATAGATAAAGCCCTGCCTCACAACAAAGGGGAAACGTAGTCCACGAGAATGAGACAAAACAGGAAACAAACGTAACGAAGCTACTAACCGGCTCAATGTCACAGGCAAATGAGTAGAAGCACAAACACCAGGTTTCTCAGCAAGAAGACCAAACAAGGCGAATGGAACAAAGAACTGCTGCCCTATACTTCTACGAGCTAAGTAACTAAGTAAAAGCGTGAACACCCGGTCTCTCAATAAGGAGAGACCATAGGAAGGCGAATAGAGCAGAGAACTGAGGTCCCATACTTCTACGAGCTAAGTGACTAAAGAAGAGCCAGAAAGAATAAACGCCCTGCCTCAGTAGAGAAGTAAGAATCGGCGAGTAGCACAAATGGTACAAATAAAACACACACCCAACAGTGCAAATAACGCAAAATAATATCGAAGCCCAGAACGACGGAAACGTGGGCTTAAATAGCTCCAAGGTAACCACGCACAGGTGTGATGCTGAGAGAAGCTCCGTAATAAAGACGGGGCGGAGCAAACATCCACTAAAAGGGCAGCGCTCTCGCGTGGCTACCAAGGGAAGGACTAGTCAAAAACCATGACAGTATTAACATTTGTTCAGGACCAATTAGAGGAATAGGTTGAATCCTCTTCGGCTCCACGGAGCAGACGCAGTTTGTATAAACCGACGGCGAAAAAGACTTCCGAAGACTCAATTCGGTTTTTACGAGGCCATGGGAAGGCAATGGGTCATGTCACAGTGACTTTGCCCATATTTTTATACAGTCTATGTTCCGAACACAGCCTAGCTCCTGAATGTACTCAGCGAAACCCCGGAAGTAAGTGTGTCATCCAGGTGTTTCAAGTATACTGCAATTTGAAAAATGTTCGCGTACACTACGACTTTCTCGACCCAATCTACTCACCAAGGCTATTCAACAGTGTGGAAGAGTGCTGATTCAGACACGGCCCCTGTGTTTTGGAGTCCTGAATCACGCACAATCCTGACCTGATCGACTGTAGCACATGCACAGTGTGCGTGATCACACCTCAAACTGAACAAGCACCTCTTCAGTTACCGTTGTGATCATTTGTATTACTCACACATGCAGGTATGTGATAACACATACTTCACATTTTACATTACATTGCAGGCATTTAGCAGACGCTCTTATCCAGAGCGACTTACACAACTATTTAGCATTTATTTTACATATATTATCCAATTATACAGCTGGATATATACTGAAGCAATTCAGGTTAAGTACCTTGCTCAAGGGTACAACGGCAGTGTCCTACCAGGTAATCGAACCTGCAACCTTTCAGTTACAAGGCCAGTTCCTTAACCATTATACTACACTGCTGCCCTACATAAAAAGGAAATGTATGCATTTGTTTAGGTGATGCTCGTTTAGTTCCTGACTTATATTCAGTTCCAGGTCCAATCCAAAGAGAAAAGGTAATAATACATCATGGCAAGAACAGGCCATTCAGCCCATCTATGCTCATCATTAGATAATTTATGCTTATTAAGTTTGCAACATTCTGAAAATATATCTAAAGGCGTGACACGTTTAACTTAATCGAATTAAACAAAAGTAATTTCCTGTGAAGGATCAATAAAGTATCTATCTGTCTATTAGCCTTGTGGATCCTGATAAACATTTAATCAATGAACAGTGAACTCTTAGTTCCGTAAAGTTTTAACTAGTATCTGTAAGGGGGAGTGTAAGGTTTGGAGAACCAAGCGCCACAACCAAGGGATCTGAAAGTGTATATCTTCAGAAATACACCACTAAGCAGACAGCTCCGCAGTAGAGGGAGAAATGACACAGAAACAATGGGAATGAAAACCTCCCGGCGTAAGCCAACACAAAACAACCCCAAAAGAGGGCAAACTCGGCCATCGCAAGTAATAAAACAACAAAGGAACCTCACGCTCTCACACAAGAGGCGTATAACTGGAGGTCAGAGAAAACAAAAGAAAGCCCTTGTAACAAGGGCGAAAGAAACTAAATAGAAATAGAACCTGTTACCTACAGCTCTAGGTGTGAAGGAGCTGAACAAAAGGTAACAGGTAGAGGAGTATAAAAGGATAAAGAGAGAAAAGGAAACAAAAAGACTAAATAAATCTTTACCCTAACTCTTAACCGGACTACCTACCTTTTTTAAGTGTAACAACTAGAAACGTAGAGACCGCTATCCTTTACCTTACCGACTCCGATAGTCAAATAACAAAGACAATATTGAAGTGTCGGAAATGCTGAAGTCCTGGGCTATTTACAACCAGCAGGAAATCCAAAACAGGTGAAAGGAATAATTGCCGGGCGAGATTCAAACACTGAAACTGAGGCAGAAAAATCCGATAGATTGCCCCGATGTCGTCAAAACAACCGCAGAAACAACAGCAGGCTGCCAGAAACCATGACAGGACCCCCCTTCTAAGGGACGACCCCAGGCGATTCCTCAGCCCTGTTTCTGTGGAAGTCCCTAATAAGTGTAGGGTCCAAGATGTTTTTGGAGGGGACCCAGCAACGCTCCTCAGGGCCATAACCCTCCCAGTCTACTAAAAACTGGAATCTTCTGCCCACACGCCTCTCGGCCAAAATACGCCGAACGGTATATACCAGACCCCCCTCCAAGAACCGGGGAGCAGGTGGCGGTTTGTCGACCGGGGCGAGACCACTAACCAGCACCGGTTTCAAACGGGAGATGTGGAAGGTAGAGTGGATGCGCATAGAGCATGGCAGTTGAAGGCGCACAGTGACAGGGTTAATCTTACGGATTATCTTAAAGGGGCAAACGAATCGCGGTGCGAGTTTGCGGGACTCTACTCGCAGAGGCAGGTCCCGTGTAGCTAGCCACACTCGTTGACTAACCCGATAAGAGGGAGCTGGACATCGACGCTTGTTGGCAGCAGCCTTCTCTAGCTGAAGCGCAAAGGAGAGAAGCGTGCACACGCCTCCAGACTGATCGACACCTCTGAATAAATTACCCTGCCGATGGTACCTCCACATCTCTCTCCAACTCAGGAAATAGGGGAGGCTGATACCCCAGCTGAGCTTCAAATGGAGAGCGACCTGTGGATGGCGACTCCAAGATGTAGGTTTGGAGGCGGTTAAGGACCGGAGGGTGCTCTCCAGGGTCTGATTAGTGCGCTCCGTCTGACCATTAGTCTCCGAGTGGAAACCAGAAGACAGACTGACCGATGCCTCTAGTAAGGCGCAAAAAGAGCGCCAGAACCTAGCAGTGAACTGAGGGCCGCGGTCGGACACCACGTCCAGAGGAAGGCCGTGCACCCTAAAAACATTGTCCACCATAAATTTGGCGGTCTCTGGTGCTGATGGCAGCTTGGGTAGGGCGATGAAGTTTGCCGCCTTGGAAAACCTGTCGACCACAACCAGGATCACTGTGTTGCCCTGGGATGCAGGCAACCCGGTAACAAAGTCGAGGGTGACATGGCTTCAAGGACGGCTAGGAACGGGTAAGGGGCGTAAGAGGCCTGAGGGTGGGAGCTGAGATCCCTTGCTGCGGGCACAGACCGAACAAGCGGCAACAAATTCCCACACATCCATATACTCTCCATATTAGGCCACCAAAAGCGCCGCGACAAAAAATCCCTATTCCGGTGGACGCCAGGATGGGCCGCCAGCTGTGAAGAGTGACCCCACTGGAGAACCCGCGATCTGATACGGGGCGGAATGAACAGACAATGGAACGGACCCCCACCTGGGCCCGGGTCTGAGCGTAACGCCTTTTGAACGACCGCCTCAATCTCCCACATCACTGGAGCTATAATCTGGGTGGTCGGTACAATGGGCTCCAGGTGCGGTTCCTTATCGGTGCGGTTGTAGATGTGCGACAGTGCATCCGGCTTAATATTATTCGACCCAGGTCGGTAGGTCAGTATAAAGCTAAACCGGGTGAAGAATAATGCCCATCGGGCTTGACGAGAATTGCGCGTCTTAGCCTGTTGGACATATTCTAAATTTTTGTGGTCAGTCCAGACAGTACTGTGCTCGGCTTCCTCCAACTAATGACGCCAGTCCTCCAACGCCAATTTGACCGCCAACAGCTCCCGGTCCCCTATGTCGTAATTTCTCTTGGCAGGTGTTAAGGCACGAGAGAAATACGCGCATGGGTGCATTTTACGGTCCAGCAGGGAGTACTGGGACAAAATGGCTCCCACACCCAGCTCTGAAGCATCCACCTCAACCACAAAGGGGAGGGAGGGATTGGGATTTATTAAAATGGGTTCAGAACTAAACCTGTTTTTTAGCTCTGTGAATGCTGCCTCAGCCCTAGAGTTCCACTGGAACCGCGAGGATGATGTTTTTTTGCAAGGGCTGTGATAGGTGCGACTACCGTGCTAAAATTGCGGATGAACCACTGGTAAAAATTAGCAAAGCCCCGAAAGTGCTGCACCTCTTTCACTGATGCTGGAGTGGGCCAGTTCTTGACCGCCAAAACTTTCTCTGGGTCCATAAGGACTTTTCCGTCTGCCACTATGAAACCCAAGAAAGAAACAGAGTCAGTGTGGAATGAGCACTTCTCGGCTTTAACGAATAGCCGCGCCTTAAGGAGCGCTTCCAACACCTGCCTAACATAGTCGACGTGAGAGGAGAGATTAAAAAATTAAAATATCGTCGAGGTAGACGAACACAAACTTCTCCAGCATCTCTCTGAGAACGTCATTCACTAGCGCCTGGAAGACAGAGGGGGCGCTAGTGAGGCCGAACAGCATCTCCCGGTACTCGTAGTGTCCGTGGTGCGTCTTAAATGCCGTCTTCCACTCATCGCCCTCACGCATGCGCTCAAGATTGTAGGCATTGCAAAGGTCGAGTTTGGAAAAGACTAGCGCCCCCTGTAAGCGCTCAAATGCGGAGTTCATGAGTGAAAGAGGATATCTGTTCTTAACGGTAATGTCATTGAGACCCCTATAATCTATACAGGGCCTCAGACCTCCGTCTTTTTTGTTAACAAAAAAAAATCCAGCACCGGCCGGTGAAGTGGAAGGTCTGATGAAACCGTTAGCTAAAGACTCCTCAATGTACTCTCTCATAGCATTGCTTTCCGGACCCGACAGGGAATACAGTGAGCCACTGGGAGGAACCGTGCCACGGTACAACTCAATCGCGCAGTCATACGGCCTATGAGGAGGTAACGTAGTGGCACGTTGTTTACTAAAAACCTCAGCGAGGTCAGAATATTCCCCTGGTACATTTGAGCGACCCTACCACTTCCGGGGTCTCGGAAGGAACGTCAGATGACATCTCCCACTCGAATCAGAAAAAGAAAGGCTATCCTCCTCTAAAGAACCCCCCTCAGCAAAGTGATCCAAGGACAGACTCTCCTCTCCACTCCCAGTGAGGACGGAGGGAGTATCTTGATCAGAGCGAAACTCCGCCTCCTCCCACTCACTATCAGAGCTGAAATCGGAACCGTCAGGTATGCAGCCCGACGAAGGATAAATAAAGGTTCAACAGTGGGGTTGACACTGGGAACCCCACTGGCGATTAGGATCCCTGTCTCTGCCCCAACTAACATGAGGGTGATGCAAACTCAGCCATGAATGTCCCAGAACGAGTGGACATGACGGAGATTCAACTAAAAAAAATGTTATTCTCTCTCGAGTGTCCCTGCAGAGAAATGCGCATAATTAAAGGACCAGTTATCTCCTCAATGATCCCGGAGCCCAAGGGGCGACCATCGAGAGCCGTAACCTGACGGGAACTAGTGAGTCGGTGTATGGGAATCTCTAATTCCCGAGCCCATTTAGCGTCAATGAATCACTCGACTGCTCCAGAATCAATAAAGGCGTCTCCGCCAACCGATCACCCATTCCAATGCAGCCGGACAGGCAAAAGGGTCAGAGAACGAGTACTATTTTGTCTCACTGGAGATCTCGGTTTCCCTAGTGAGATCCCTCGATTCCCCCCCAACTTGGGACACTGATCCTTTACATGACCCTTGCGCGTACAGTAACGGCACCAGTACTCCTGCGGTTTCACCCCCTTAGATTTGTGGAGGGACAGCCCATCCACCTGCATGGGCTCCTCCTGATTGGCAGAGAAGTAATTAGGCAAAGCAGACTGAGTTCCTACCGACAATGCGGAATTTTCACGAACCATCATCCCAAAACAAGTATTGTATAGTAGTGTATCAAATGTTTAAATGATGACACTGCACTACAATGGCTTAAATGAAAGGTGTACCATTTACATTTAAAATATGAACTTAGATTTGTTTATTTTCATAATTTAAGTCAAAATAAAGTGCCACAAAGGCAAAGGATCATAAACTCCAAGGGCCCTATCTTACGCCCGGCGCTAAGCGGCGCTAACCCAAACGCAAGTGCCTTTGCTATCTTATCAACAGTGCATCGTTCATTATAACGCCTTGCGTTCACGTCGTTTAAATACCATGTATTCTTGCGCCCATTACAAGTGAACTGGGCATGTTGGTCTTAAGATGAGGAGCGGTCAGGATTCTTTTTGGCGTATTGCTATCTTGAGCCAGCAGAAAGCGCTTGCGCTAGAAGCACCACAAACCTGGTCTAAAGTCATGTCGCAGTTGTTTACATGTTACTTTAACGCCGCATATAAGTGCGTCTACATAGGCGTGTGCACAACGCACGTACCCTCTTGTCTGTTACACACAGGGGCGCGCACAAGCATGACTAAAATATCTAGATCACAATGTGAAATATTATTGTGTAGGCTATATCAAAAATGCATAATAATAAATGGTTCTATAGGTCCACATACCTTTCCCTCAGCAAAGGGGAATGCCACATTACATTGCTCTCAGCCCACTCCATGAACATCCAGGCGATGTGCGATGGTACGGGACAATGGCTATCCATTAAAAAGGAGCTGATAACACCTATATCAAGCCTAATGCGCGAATTGTCATTTACACCTAATGCGTGAATTGTCATTCAATGGAAAACTCGTGCACTGTAATAGACGGACATTTGAGTTCTGAAAATGCGCTTCAGATGTCATTACAATACAGCTCTGTTTATCTAGGAATACAGCCTGTAAGTAAATAGAATGGTTTGTGACTGAAAAAAGTTCAAAACCTTGTCCAGTGAATATTGCTTTTATTGTTTTTCAAATAGCCTAGGCTACAGCGGATTCGCTGTGCATAAGGTTTTTTCGATAGCCTATGGTTAAAAAACGGAAATAAATGTCACCATGTTAACTGAATTTTAACCTTAGCTATTCTTCGTCCTTCATATTTTTTAAATTGCAGTGACAAGGTTTCCATACCCTCAACTTGATTTCACCTGTTATTCCATAACTGAACAAGATTTTAAAGAGAACTAAACGTCTAATTAGAAACGAAAACAAATTTGCAGCACCTTACAATTCATTTTAATACCATTATCTGCATGTGCGCTTTACAGGAGCAGGTCTGTTTCCCCTGCTGTAAATCACACTTTTAACGGTCTTCCTGGGAAAGTGGATTGTTTTAAACCATTACGCTACCAGTAAAACAGGTTGGTCACATTTCCATAAGCAGGACATTATAAAACAAGGGAAAATATGCGTGAACCTATGGGTTGCCAACCTGACAGCTTTATTGTATTTATTGTCATCATTAAGGCAAAATAACGTTATTCATTTTATTAATCAAAATTAGAATGCAGGTAATGAACTTCGGATGAAGCTTGAACATGAGTTCATTGCTTCATTGCATATTCAAACGAAATGTGTTAAACAAGCAGGCTAATTTGGCGTTTTCTAAGGTGATACGGAAGCCATTGGTTGCTTATTCTCAGCTGTTGCAGGTGCCTTTAACAAAATTTAACCGCAAATATTTTGTAAAATAACAGCACTCGAATTACCGGGAACTCATAATGGTTGGTTTGAATAATATTTATCATAGGCTACTATTGATCCAAATAGCCTATTCCTTGATCGCACTAAACACGCACGAGCATGTCTGTTTCACCATCATATAAGCAATCCGCCAAGGTGGAAAAGCAGGCTTTTAAAGGGAATGGGATATGACATTTTGATTGGTTTATTGCATGTCACGCCGAAAACACACCTGTAATTAATGAAGAGAGTAGGTTCAGCCCATTTGCACGCTGCGCCACCACAATCTGGCTTAACTGGTACTACGAACGTGGTTATCAACTTGCTAAGTAAATATGGGCTTTATTAATGAAGGTACGTGCGCGTTCCCATAAAAGGGGCGGTGTCTGCAACAATGAGCCTATAGCGGTGCAGCAGGGGCTGTACTAGAGCTGTACATTTCTAGGGCTGTACATTTCTCTCCTGTGGGGAAAAAAGACTGATACAAACAGATATAATGGATGGATAAGAACATGAAAAAATCATATGAGCAAAAAGTTCCAACAAAGCCAGGGAGGAGCTTTTGTGAAAAGAAAAAAATAAATAAATGTACCACTCGTTATATTGTCTCAGTACATTGTCATACCTAGAGCTCCTAAACTTTAAACTTGATACAGCATATTTAAAATCTTGCTGAACCAATCACACCAACGTTTATTCATAAAAACAGTCTCTCAAGCATTTCCCCGAACTCAGAAAAATCCTTTGCGGGACTCAATAATCTCGCCCTGCAAAGAGATTCCCTCAGTATCCGCACATATCTCTATGGGATCCTTTGGAATGGAGACGCCTTTTTCCAAAGCCATGGAGTTGATTGGTCTAAGTGCGGTGCTTTTATACGTTTCAATCTGTTATCCTGAACATAACCTGCCCCGGAGAGGTTAGCCGTGCAGAGTAATTTGCCATGGCAAAATACCCCGGTTAAAAGTTAGTCAGCGTCGTGATGCAGAAAATCCAGGGTTGAAGCTTAATTTAGCTCACTAACATCTTAATATCGCTTCGCAGTACACCCCTCTGGAAGTACTGTATTGCAGGTAATATTGTGGATGTTTTTCTCCCTCTTTTCAGGATTTTCATTACCATCTGCTCAAAAAGAAAAAAAAAACAAAAGATTAAATGAGCAGATGGTGACAAAAACTAATCAACCAATGAGCAGAAGATGGGAGCAAGACAGCCAATGAACAAATGATAGTCTAAATGAGAGCCAATGAGCATAAGGTGATGCACATGAAACAGCTAATGAGCATAAGGTGATGTAAAAGAAGATTAAGGGTCCAGCAAGCCCAGAGGGACACCCTGAAAGTCTGAAGACACCCTCAGCACCTTCCTTCATGATACAGGGTGAAAGCATGAGGTCTGGCCTCTACTCAGCATGCTGGCCAAGAGGGGGTACTCCCAAACAGCCCCCCAACTTACAGAACGCTCCTGTCTGACGGGTGCCAAAACCGGACTGGAGAGCCTCAGGGGACACCCCATCAGATCCACACCAAAAAAAAAACCCCACATCCACACCCCCCAAACCATATAGCTATGCACATCCACACCCCCCAAACCCTATAGCTACACAAATCCACACCCCCCAAACCCTATAGCTACACACATCCACACCCCCCAAACCCTATAGCTACACACATCCACACCCCCCAAACCCTATAGCTACACACATCCACACCCCCCAAACCCTATAGCTACACACATCCACACCCCCCAAACCCTATAGCTACGCACATCCACACCCCCCAAACCCTATAGCTACACACATCCACACCCCCAAACCCTACAGCTACGAACATCCACACCCCCAAAACCTTAGATCTATGCACATCCACACCCCCCAAACCCTATAGCTACACATATCCACACCCCCCAAACCCTATAGCTACACACATCCACACCCCCCAAACCCTATAGCTACGAACATCCACACCCCCAAAACCTTAGATCTATGTACATCCACACCCCCAAACCCCTAGACCTACGCACATCCACACCCCCAAACCCTACAGCTACGCACATCCACACCCCCTAACCCTACAGCTGCCCAGAAAGACAGATTAATCTGTCAAAGGAGGCTCCTTCAATTTATGCCCTGGGTCACAAACCTAAAGTCAGTCTGTTAAAAACATTCTTAAAGAACTTATATTTTCTTTGATCTTAAGTTTTCACATTAAAAATGTGAATCATCTAAGTACCATCTTTTCTTATTAGCAAGATAAATATTCAAACACTGCCATAGTTTGTAGTATACAAATAGGGACTCTCAAAAGTGACATCAGAGGTCTTGATTTAGTCGTAGGTGTATTGCTGCCAGTTAAATATTTCAAAGTGTTTGACAAAGTTGGAGATGTTTTCATTGTTCAGTCGTGAGTTCTTATTGTGATGTAATTCTGACTCTGGGCATGCCCCTCTTGGTAACCCCCAGATAAGACACCCCCGAACCCCAAAACATCGGGCTCCTGGATAAAGCCTCCCAGCACCACAACTCTGGTAGGCGGAGACTATTAAGATGCTCATTGCCATTCGCTGCTCTGTGAATATGTTGGGCTGTCAGTCAAAACTCACTAATGGGGGGGCTGCTTTGGAGGGTCTGTGATAGATTGTTTATCAGGGTGGACTGGGATGAGAAATGAGGAGCCAGTGTTGCTGTGGGAGGATGTTTCTCTCATTCCTGTGTCTTCCTTCGTGATACAGGGAGAAGGCAGATTGGAGACTGGATATCAGCTGAGAAGACGGAAGGCCTGGCCAACAGTCAAAGGTTTGTCATCCTACATGAGGTACGACCCCCCCCCAGTAAAGAACGGGTTGAGTTTACACATATTCCTCACAGGAAGTGAGATGGCTGAGACTTCATTTTGCGCCCTGGCTCAGCTGCACTGCACAGGGAGCCATTGAAGCTCCAAGCAGCCCTGAAGATGGAGTTTTGGCTCCATAAATCAACCACAACAAAAGACATTGGTATGGACATTCAAAGTGGATATAATTATCTTATCTTATGTATATCTTTGGAGCACTGCATTGTGGGTAATACGTGCTGTCCTTAACCAACTGTCTGTTTTTCTCCACCAGAACAATCAGTCTGGCTTCAGAACCGGCCATTCCACCGAAACTGCTCTCCTGGCTGTGACTGAGGCACTCGCCACTGCTAGAGCCTCCTCCCTCTCCTCTGTTCTGATTCTCCTTGACCTGTCTGCGGCATTCGACACGGTCAACCACAAACCCCTGATCTCCACACTCGCTGAGATGGGCATTTCTGGAACTGCCCTCTCTTGGTTTGTATCGTATCTCACTGATAGATCCTACCAAGTCTCCTGGAAGGGTTCCGTCTCTGCTCCCCGTCCCCTGTCTACAGGAGTCCCGCAGGGATCTGTACTGGGTCCTCTGCTGTTCTCTATGTATACTAAGTCTCTTGGCTCAGTAATCCATTCACATGGCTTCTCATACCATAGCTATGCTGACGATACTCAACTCTTCCTCTCTTTCCCTCCCTCTACCCCACAGGTTAAGGAGAGGATATCTGCTTGTCTGACTGACATCTCTGAGTGGATGGCTACCCATCACCTGAAGCTCAACCTTGACAAGACAGAGCTCCTCTTCATGCCGTACAAGACCTCCCCACTACATGACCTCTCCATCACTGTTGATGGGACCGTGGTGGCTGCCTCCCGCTCTGCAAGGAACCTGGGGGTGGTCCTGGACGACCGGCTGGACTTCAAAGAGCACATCAGGGCGACGGCACGGTCCTGCAGGTTCCTCCTGTACAACATCAGGAGGATTCGACCGTACCTGACCACCTACTCCACCCAGCTTCTTGTCCAGACCATGGTCACCTCACGCCTGGACTACTGCAACTCCCTGCTCGCAAGCCTACCAGCCTGCGCCATTCTGCCTCTTCAACTGATCCAGAATGCATCTGCCCGGCTTGTGTTCAACCTCCCGAAATTTTCCCATGTAACCCCCCTGCTGAGGTCTCTCCACTGGCTGCCAGTTGCAGCCAGGATCAGGTTCAAAGTTCTGACCCTGGCCTACACTGCAGCCAATAGGACAGGCCCCGCCTACCTGCAGGACTTAACCCAGAACTACCTGCTCGACCACTTCGCTCTTCTACAGCAGGGCGACTGGCACTTCCCCCCCTCCGTGTCAAAGGCTCTCGCTTGTCCCGACTGCGGAGTTTTTCCACATTAACACCTCAGTGGTGGAACGAACTTCCCATTCCCCTACGTTCTACTCCAACCCTGCCTGCATTCCGTCGAGGCCTGAAGACACACCTCTTCAGACTCCACCTTGACTGATATCCTCACCTAGGAATATCAGTTCCCTGTTCCCTGTGTTTTCCTGTCTGTTTATTATAGTTTATAATAGTATTTGGAATGGTTTATAATAGCATAGTTTATAATAGTATTTGGAATGGTTTATAATAGTATAGTTTATAATAGTATTTGGAATGAAAGTGTGGTGTTGCTGATTTGCCCACAGCTTACTGTGAACTACAGTCAACGTTCATTGCTAGGGATAGCTGCTACATTATGCAAAGGATGTGCTTTGCCTAGTCTGTTCTGTAATGATGATGATGTCTCTGTACGCACTTACTGTACGTCGCTTTGGATAAAAGCGTCTGCTAAATAAATGTAATGTACATGTTTCTTTTGCTTCTTAACACAGTGGTTCTCAACCCTGGTCCTGGGGACCCTCTGTGTATGCTGGTTTTCGTTCCAACCACAATTGCAATACCAGAATTTTAACAAGCTGTTATTTTTTCTTAATTAGGTGTTTTTATTGTATAGAGAGAACACTTTAAACTCTTTACTCTCTTAAGCCACGTTATGTTAGCAATAGCTATGCATGCTTTGAAGAAAAGAAATCCCATGTTCATTATGCTTATTGTGTTATATTGCAAACAATTACAAAGAAGAGGTAAGAACTCAGGTGAATAGGCTCCTAATTAGGTAATTGAACACAAGTTTAAGTTCCTTCATAATTTTTTCCTTAAACTTGTTAACACAATGCAGGTTTGGCTCGTTATCATTTGCTTTGTCTTTGAATTCTTCATTATTTACCAAGCGGTTCGTTTTAGTGGCCATGTGTCCACAATTTCACCAATTATGAGCCAATTGATTCACCTCAGTCTTTAATTTGATCAGTTAAAACATTTTTTACCTCCTTTTAATTGTTTACAATACAGCACAATGTGAATATTGGACTTTTATTCTTCATGGCATGCATAGCTATTACTAACATAATGTGGCTTAAGAATGTAAATAATCCCTCTAAACATTAAAAACACCTAATTAAGAAAAATTAACAGCTTGTTAAAATTCAAGTATTGCAATTGTGGTTGGAACGAAAACCAGCATACACAGGGGGTCCCCAGGACCAGGGTTGAGAACCACTGTCTTAACAGACAGCTTGGAGGGAGACGTGGAGACATTTCCTTCTGTTCAATTCATTTTCAATTGTTTGAAAAATGTCATCAACAGAATGTTTTACCAATGCATTGTAAGGAATGATAAAAATAATTAGCAAAATTGTCATCAACAGAATGTTACCTGATTTTACCAATGCATTGTAAGGAATGATAAGAATTGTTTGCAAAATTGTCATCAACAGAATGTTACCTTATTTTACCAAAGCATGTGGAACATAGGACAGAATCTGAATTACAGGCACAGAATAGCTTCAATTAAGTGCTTTAATGACCAAGTTGCAGGGCCTCCAAATCCACCTAATTTACACTGGTCTGTCACGAGGTAGCTGGGTTCGCCCGAGTTTGGGATGGCCAGCACGACGAACATCGTCTGATTTAAGAGGACAGGAGAAAAACATGAAAACGTCTCAATTTCAGAACCAGTTAATCTGGGGGGGTATTTACAATATGCTGAAAAAAAGAAAATTACCCTGAAAGGAATCCAAATGTTTGAGCAACTGAAATGTAGCTACATTAATGTATTTTACAGCAACATGTTACAACCAATATTCAACATCACTTGTATGCAATGAAATTCAAATGAAATTTTCTATAATGGAAAAATACATATTTCCTAACATGTGACAGTGTCACAGTGATAATGTATAACTTTGTTCCGGATTATATATTTCAGTACATTTTGGTACGATTTACAAAAAAGCCTTGGCCTCACTGAGCTGTATTACATGAATGGAAATCATGGCTAATCAGGATAAAGAACCCAACAGTTCACCTAACCTCTCTGCACACTGGCCATTATGGCAAGCCATTAACATTTAGCCTATACGACTTCTGTAGCTAGCTACCTCTTTAGCCCTAGCCATATGTCCCAGCTAGTTGCATTAAAACATAAATTAGCTGTGTCCGTGCTTTATGATATAGCTAATCAACAAGCTTTGTGCCACCTAGTGTGCCAAAACACTACCTAGCTGTGCTCTGAGCACAGCTCGTTGGCATTTTGGCACAGCTAGCTAAGGAAGTTGAATAAATGTTAAAGCGGCTTGCCATCGCTACAGTGCCATAATTCAGTCATAAAGTAAGTACATTGTGTGAGAACTGAATCCAGCCAATGGCACACGGCTCTGGGAGATGTTATAGAAAGTGCTGTAACATACTGCGTATCATGGACGTGAGTCAATTATTAAGTGGTGTTGATATTGTTCTTTGTGATCTGTAGTGCTCTGGTTTAGCTCATTACATTACATTACGGTCATTTAGCAGACGCTTTTATCCAAAGCGACATACAATAAGTGCATACAGAAACATCATCGAAGTAACTACAGAACAGATAAGGTAAAGCACATCCTTCCCATAATGTAGCAGCTATCCCTAGTAATGAACATTTGAATGTAGTTCACAGTAAGCTGTGGGTAAATCAGCTATGCTACAATTCTATTCTAAATACTATTATAAACTATAACAAACAGACAAAAGAACACAGGGAACAAGTAACATGGGAGGTTCTAGATTAGTATATCAGTCAAGGTGAAGTCTGAAGAGGTGTGTCTTCAGGCCACGACGGAACGCAGGCAGGGTTGAAGTAGAACGTAGGGGAATGGAGAGTTCGTTCCACCACTGAGGAGCTAGGGTGGAAAAGCTCCGCAGTCGGGACGAGCGAGAGGTGTTGACACGGAGGGGGGGGGAAGTGCGAGTCACCCTGCTGTAGAAGAGCGAAGTTGACGAGCAGGAACATAGTTCTGGATTAAGTTCTGCAGGTAGGCGGGGCTTGTCCTATTGGCTGCAGTGTAGGCCAGGGTCACAATTTTGAACCTGATCCTGGCTGCAACTGGCAGCCAGTGGAGTGACCTCAGCGGGGGGGTGACATGCGAAAATTTCAGGAGGTTGAACACAAGCCGGGCAACTGCGTTCTGGATCAGTTCAAGAGGCAGAATGGTGCAGGCTGGTAGGCTTGCGAGCAGGAAGTTGCAGTAGTCCAGGCGTGAGGTGACCATGGTCTGGACAAGAAGCTGGGTGGAGTAGGTGGTCAGGTACGGTCGAATCCTCCTGATGTTGTACAGGAGGAACCTGCAGGACCGTGCCGTTGCCCTGATGTGCTCTTTGAAGTCCAGCTGGACATCCAGGACCACCCCCGGGTTCCTTGCAGAGCGGGAGGCAGCCACCATGGTCCTGTCAACGGTGATGGAGGTCATGTAGTGGGGAGGTCTTGTATGGCATGAAGAGGAGCTCTGTCTTGTCACGGTTGAGCTTCAGGTGATGGGTAGCCATCCACTCAGATGTCGGCCAGACAAGCAGATATCCTTAACCTGTGGGGTAGAGGTAGAGGGAGGGAAAGAGAGGAAGAGTTGAGTGTCATCAGCATAACTATGGTACGAGAAGCCATGTGAATTAATTACTGAACCAAGAGACTTAGTATAAATGGAGAACAGCAGAGGACCCAGTGCAGATCCCTGCGGGACTCCTGTAGACGGGATGGAGTGCAGAGACAGAACCCTTCCAAGAGACTTGGTAGGATCTATCAGTGAGATACGATACAAACCAAGAGAGGGCAGTCCCAGAAATGCCGATCTCAGAGAGAGTGGAGATCAGGAGTTTGTGGTTGACCATGTCAAACGCCGCAGACAGGTTAAGTAGAATCAGGACAGAGGAGAGGGATGAGGCTCTAGCAGTGGTGAGTGCCTCCATCATGGCCAGGAGCGCGGTTTCAGTGGAATGCCCGGTTCTGAAGCCAGACTGATGCAGGTCAAGCAGGTTCTGGTGGAGAAAAACAGACAGTTGCTTAAGGACAGCTCTTTCAAGAGTGTTGGACAGGAAGAGTAGGAGGGATACAGGACGGTAGTTCCTGACATCAGAGGAGTCCAAGCTAGGTTTTTTAAGGAGTGGAGTTACATGGGCAGTCTTAAAAAACAGCTGATCTGAGTACAGTCACAAATTTTTAAATCCGGTGCACTTAGGATGTAGAGACACTTTATTAGTCAACTACACAGTAAAGTTAAAAACCATAGTGTGTTCACCTTGCCATGTAGGGAGTTCTGCAGGCTGCAGTCTGCCAGGTTAATGTCCGGCCTGTTCTTACATACGGTCTGTCCCACAATCACTGCCATGCTGTAATTCACTTGAGTAGGAGGATACAGTATATATGTAGGATCAAAATTTTTAACCAGTCTATCATTTACCCAACTCCTAAGTCACTAACACACATAGCCCATTGTGTAGTAATAATAATAATAATAATAATAATAGTAAAGTTTATTGGGGGCACGCTGTGGCTGCTGACCCAGTGGTTCACATTTGGTGGTTTGTTTGTTGCAGTATGAATCCTTCTCCACAAAGCTCCAAACCAGAAGGTATAGCATGTCTCTGAAGAATGGAGTGGTACTCAGCCCCAGACTTGAATATTCCCACCACCATGTGTCACTGTTGTTTTGATGCACTGTGGTATCAATCGCTCTCCAGTTCGTCTCCTTACATCAGGGGTGTCCAATCTTATCCGAAAAGGGCCTGTGTGGGTGCAGGTTTTTGTTTTAGCCCAGCACAAAGACACCTGATTCTACTTATCAATGTCTTGATTGAAGACCATGATTCGTTAATTTGTTGAATCAGGCGTCTTTGTGCTGGGCTAAAACAAAAACCTGCACCCACACCGGCCCTTTTCGGGTAAGATTGGACACCCCTGCCTTACATAAACCCTTCTGTTACTGCCATAAATCTCAAACTTGGATTTATCAGTATAAAGGACTTTTTTTTCCCAGTTATCCACTGTGAAGTGCTGGTATGTCTTAGCCCATGCCAATCGTTTGGCCTTGTTTCTCCTCCTGAGAAATGGTTTAGAGACTGCTACTCGTCCTTTGAGACCACTACCAGCTAGCCTTCTTTTGACAGTACTTTTACTGATTGGAGTCTCTCGTTCTTTATTCAGCACATTCTTTATCTGTGATGCAGTTGATGTTTTCTCTCTCAGTGAACAAAGCTTTATGTATTGGTCTTCTGATGGTGCAAGCCAATTAACTAACAAGACACTGTTGAGTAGATCAAATCCACTTGAGTGTCCATCTGAACACATGCTTCAATGGAAGGGATAAGACTCAAGGAAATTTGACCTGGAAATAGTGCAGAATCTCAAAAACTCTTAATTTCACGTTATAACTTTTCTTTGTTTTAGATTTTCTTTTTTCCAAAATCCAGAAATTTATTTATTTAAGTTTACATGAAAAAATCACACCCAGGTGGTGAAGTAAGCGGTGCAGGTTTTGAGCAATCATATTAAAAAATGCAATAGAAAATGTGTGTTGTTTACATGTACAAAAACAATGGCCTCTGGTTTGGTGATATTTTAACATTATGCTTATTAATTACTATACTTACAGACATTGCATTTAACAAACATGTAAAAGATAAAGATATAAAAGGACAGCCATTGGTATTTCAGAAGAAACAGGAAATATGACAGTAAGTACTCTGATAACAAACAGGAAAGATTACAGTTATTACTTGAACAATATCAATGGAATTCCAAACTCAACAAGAGGGTGCATGGATTGTTGGGCCGTTCCTTAACTGACTGGGTCCAGCAGAACACTGGTGGTAGATTTTGTATTGATTTTGCTTCGGGGGGTTGCTACGGCGACTCACCTTGCTAGCAGGTGGAATGTTCAAAACTCCACTCTAGCGGCAGTTGGTAATTTCAATTTCAAACCCATTTTCTAACTTGTGACGACGACTACAGTTTTTAAGATACACAAACATAATATGTATCAAAATGTTCATGTGTTTCCCAGGATTCCTACAGTGTAAATATCTAAGCTGTGACATTTTTAGTTTGTAAAATATTCAGTGTTTGAAAACCATGCTCCCCATTCACACAAATGGTGGAATGTTCAAAACTCAACTCTAGCGGCAGCTGGTAATTTAAATTTCAAACCCATTTTCTAACTTGTGACCACGACTACAGTTTTTAAGCTACACAAGACATATTATATACAGATGTGCATCTGGTTCCCATGATTCCTACGGTGTGAATATCTAAGCTGTGACATGTATATTTTTTGAGATAGAGCTGTCTGAAGCTGGGCATGCTTTTCTCAAGCTACTATTGTATTGCCGGGCCCGGGCATGTGACGTATAGGCGACTCCTGATTGGTTTAAATCTCATGTTACGGACGGACGGACACACATGTCACGTATAGAAGCGGCTGCCATATTTCCAATATGGTCTCAGACTTTTGGACCCCACTGTATATAACTGACATTAATTTATTTTGTCCAATTGGTACTTTCGTTACACAGCAATTTTATTTATATTATATATATGAAATAAAGTGATCCTAGGAGACATATATATATTTTTATATTTGTCTCCTAGGATCACTTAATTTCATTAAAAAAATATATATATATCTCTAAAAAAGGAAAAAGCCTTGTGCAGAAACGTGTCTCCATCAAAGAGGTGCTGGTGTCGGCAAGATGTTCAGCCCGCATACTCAAACGAAAAAGTTAAAAGACTGACCTTCAGAGGCAAAAAGCGTTTAGATGCAAAAAAGATTTATTAAAAAGTTGAACGAACGACGCGCGTTTCGGCGTATCTTCGTCATGTTTGTTCGTGAAACAAGCTTAGACACAGGTGACTCATATCATGTTGTAGAAACAATTAACACGTGATATCAATTAAGTTAGTCATTCACAATAATGGCTACAATAGGAAACAACACCAATTAACCCTCATCAATAATGGTTACAACAGGAAACAATTAACACTTGATATCAAGTAAGCTATCGTCATTCACAATAATGGTTACAACAAGTAACACCTTGTGATAATCAATCATTAAAGAACGACCCCCAATCTTATATGAAATGGACACATGACAGACCAGCTAAATACAAGCTATCCATAAAGGGCTATGGGGACACAGCGCAACTTTTATAAAAACAGAACACAACACAGAAAGAAAAATAAGAAAAATGGTAATAATGATACCTTTGAACATGCCATACATGGTCAGCTTGTGCAATTTCCCACCACATCTTAATTCAATAAGTCTAACAGTACATAACTCGCGTACATTACCAATGAATCGCAGACATAAACATTGGACATATACAAAGCCCCAAAATGTATATTCATCTTAACCTGGATATAGATAGAATTGCCTACATCAAAGATAGATGAGACCTAAACATTAGACGTATACTCAGCCTTAAAGTGATATTAATGTGGATATAAATGAAAAAGTCTACACCATAAATAGATGGTAGCCCCAAAACATTAGACATATATACAGCCTTGAAATGGAATAAGGTTAAAAACCCCTCCAAAATGAACAAATGGTGTACTCAGTTCAAAGATAAGAACTCAAATCTAGAGATTCATTCAATCCATTTGGTTCCATTGAGTCCAATGTAAATATCCAAAATGATTCTCTCTGTAGTAACTGTTTTATTATGTTACCTCCTCTTGGTGAGGGTAAAACTTTTTCTAAGCCAACAAATTTAAGACTTGGTGCAGATCCATGGTTTCGGGCAACGTCTGGCAATGGCATAATCCAAATGACCGTTTCGTATAGCCGCTTTGTGCTCGGCTATGCGAAGCTTCAAATTGCGTTTAGTCTGTCCGATATAAATCATTCCACAGGGGCATTTTAACATATAAATAACATGTGTAGAGTTACAGTTAATAAAGCCCCCAATAGTATATTCTTGACCAGTACGCGGATGATGGAATTTTTTTGTGTCAACAGTATTAGAACAATGAGTAGGCTACATTTACCACAACGATAATTACCTTGTACCTCTTTACTCAGCCAATTAGAACCCATGCTTGGGGATTTATACATTGATGTCACCAAGTGATCTCTAAGGTTTTTACTTCTCTTATAACAACATATGGGGCGAGAGGAAACAAATTAACTGAGTTGGGGATCACAATGCAGGATATTCCAATGCTTCAAAATTATATTTTTAATTATGGGCGATATATTATTATATTCCAACACAAATGCAACTCTGTCCTCCTGAATCCCATCAATTGTGGTAGAGGGGGCCAAACGGTCCTTCCTATCCCTTTGTAAAGTTCTACTAAAGGACTTGTCAATTGTCCAGCTCTTGTATCCCCGATCTAAAAAAAACGTTGTCGCATATCCTTTACTTTTGACTCATATCCGTTTCGTCACTACGTGTTCGTTTTAAGCGTAAAAATTGACCGTACGGTATAGTTTCAATCATGTTTTGGATGAAAACTATGCGCATGTAAAATTGTATTTCTGTCCGTGGCCTTGCGGAAAATTGTAGTTTGTGCTTTCCCATCATTAATTCTAATAGAAAGGTCAATAAATTGGATTTGAGTAATACTGTATTCCAGAGTAAATTTCAGTGATGGATATATATTATTTATGTAGTATTTAAATGAAAGCAACTCGTTTCCAGTGCCAGTAAATATATCGTCTATATACCTCTTCCAAAATAAAAGGTTTTTGAAGAATGGATTGGCATTTTCATCATGTACAAAACGTTTTTCCCAGTGGCCCATATAAAGATTTGCATAATTGGGCGCAAAGGATGAACCAATTGTCGTCCCTTGGATCTGCATGTAAAATTTATTGTTAAACATGAAATAATTGGATTTCAAAATAAATGTAGTCAAATCTAACAAAAGTTCAGAAGCTAGATTGTCCTGGACATCAAAAAAGAAAGCCATGGCTTCCAACCCACCTTCATGTGGTATATTGGTGTATAAGCTTTCAACATCAAACGAAACCAAAAATGAGCCACTTGGAATAATCAATTCGGCCAACGAACGAATCACATCTCGTGTGTCTGCTACATGGGATGGCAATGTTTTAACAATATCCTTAATGAAATGATAAACAAATTGGCTTAAAGGTTCGGAAATATAGTTATTACTAGATATTATAGGTCGACCAGGAGGATTTATTAAACTTTTATGAATTTTAGGTAATACATAAAAAACGGGAGTGGATGAAAATTAAACTTTAAGAAATTCATATTGTTTCTGTGTGATCGCATTATTACCCAATGCTTTGTCGAGAATACAACTGCGGTCCTTAGGGTTATTAGGTAATGGTTGATAGATTGTCCTGTTGTTCAATTGTCTCAATGCTTCCGCCTCATAGTCTATTGAATTTTGTACGACAATAGAACCCCCCTTATCTGATGGTTTAATTACAATTTTAGGATTTCAGAAATCATTATTACCATTTTTCTTATTTTTCTTTCTGTGTTGTGTTCTGTTTTTTAAAAAGTTGCGCTGTGCCCCCATATCCCTTTGTGGATAGCTTGTATTTAGCTGGTCTGTCATGTGTCCATTTCATATAAGATTGGGGGGTCATTCTTTAATGATTGATTATCACAAGGTGTTACTTGTTGTAACCATTATTGTGAATGACGATAGCTTACTTGATATCAAGTGTTAATTGTTTCCGGTTGTAACCATTATTGATGTGTTAATTGTTTCCTATTGTAACCATTATTGTGAATGACTAACTTAATTGATATTACGTGTTAATTGTTTCTACAACATGATATGAGTCACCTGTGTCTCAGCTTGTTTCACGAACGAACCTGACGAATATACGCCGAAACGCGCGTCGTTCGTTCAACTTTTTAATAAATCTTTTTTGCATCTAAACGCTTTTTGCCTCTGAAGGTCAGTCTTTTAACTTTTTCGTTTGAGTGTGCGGGCTGAACATTGGAGCTTTGCATTGTATATTTTCGTCCTGGTTTTCTCTCTTTTTTCATATATATATATAAATAGAGAAAAAATAAAGCGAATAATAAATTAAATATACCAATAAATAAAAGGGAAAGACAAAACAAAATAGACAAATGTGAAATAGGAAGGATTATCCTCCATAAAACTTTAATTTAGCCTGTATACTAGTACTTCATTATACACACGTAATATATCTATATATGTTTTGCAAAATGATCGCAACCACTTGCAGACACCATAAGTAATGGGAATAGGCTTTATTTGAGGTCGACAGAAAAAAGTCAATGTCCTGCAAAAGAGCAATACAGGCAGGGCATATACGTGGTGTATATTTCCTCCGTATCAAGAGCTGTTTTAACCGTCCCGCGTAAGGTAGTGTCGTTTTTAAGCGTACTGGCCGCAGTTTGCGTAATTTTAATTAGACCTCGTTGAACGCTGATCACATTATTTGCATTGCTAGTTTGTGTTTGTTCCGCGATTAGCTGTTAGATTGTTAGATTGAACGCTGATCATATTATTTGCATTGCTAGTTTGTGTTTGTTTCGCGATTGGCTGTTAGATTGTTAGATTGAACGCTGATCATATTATTTGCATTGCTAGTTTGTGTTTGTTTCGCGATTGGCTGTTTGTTAGATTGTTAGATTGACTAGGCTGTTAGTTTCGCGTTATTGTGCTTTTTAATTGGTAGTACTTATTTATCCGTGCTTGCGAAGTGTCTCACACAGCTGTTAACCACTTGCAATCAGCTGTGTGCATTTCAAAAGACATCTGGAAGAGCGACACTAGTGTCTAGAGTCTAGACACTAGTGTCGCTCCGTCCCAGTTTATGTGTTCTCTCTATCCCTGTCTGCTCTTCCTTTTAGAACCCGCTTCCAACGACGGGGCCCTCCACGGCGACGCAACCCATCCAACCTCCGCTACCCCTCGCTGACTGCCTGCGAGAACTTCACCGTCGCAGGGGGGCTCTGGAACTGCCAGTCTGCACACGGAAAGCAGACTTCATCTCCGGCTATGCCTCCTTCCTGTCCCTCCAGTTTCTCGCCCTCACCGAAACCTGGATCACACCGGACAACACGGCAACTCCCGCTGCCCTCTCCTCCTCCTTCTCCTTCTCTCACACCCCCCCGGCCGTCTGGTCGCGGAGGTGGTACTGGTTTGCTACTCTCCCCCTCATGGTCATTCTCTGTTCTCCCCCTCTCTGATATATCTATTACTAGTTTTGAATACCACTCTGTGTTAATCAACCACCCTATTAACCTGTACATTATAGTTGTTTATCGCCCTCCAGGTCCCCTGGGGTGCTTCCTCGATGAGCTTGACACCCTGCTCAGCTCCTTCCCAGAGGACGGCACCCCGCTGATCCTCCTGGGAGACTTCAACATCCATCTAGATGCCTCCCAGTCTGCAGCCTTCCTACCACTTCTCCGCTCCTTTGACCTCACTCTCCAACCCTCCCCCCCAACCCACAAGGCTGGCAACCTCCTAGACCTGGTCTTCCAGAGGAACAGCCCCTGCTCTGATGTCACTTACCCCTCTCCATACCTCTGATCACCACTTCATTTCTTTCTCTCTTCCTCTTGTTCCACACCGCCCTCCCCCTCCCCCCACCCCCACTGTCTCTGTCCGCCGTAACCTCTACTCCCTCTCGCCCTCCTCTCTTGCTCCTTGTGTCACTGCTTCCCTCCCCCCTCTCAAATCCTTCTCTCAACTCCCCATCGACTCTGCATCCGACACCCTGCTCACAGCTCTCTCCGCATCACTTAACTCTCTCTGCCCTATTGTCTCTAGGCCCACACGCCCATCTCCTCCCTGCCCGTGGATGTCCGATGCCCTGCGCACCTCCAGGGCCGGTCTTCACGCAGCAGAGAGGATGTGGAGGAAATCCAGAGACGCATCAGACCTCTCCTCCTACCAGTCTCCTAGCGGCGTTCTCTACAGCAGTCACCGCTGCCAAGGTAACTTACTATCACTCTAAAATTCACAAATACAGTTCTAACCCCTGTCAATTGTTCTCCATCTTCTCCTCCCTCCTCAGCAAATCCCCTCCTGCTCCTCAATCCTCGTTCACTGCAGACGACTTCGCAGATTTCTTTGATGAGAAGATCGCAGACATCCGCAGCTCCTTCAGCCCCTCAGCCCCTCTCTCTATGCCCCTCCCCTGTTTCCCCACTCCCCCTCCCCCTCACGGACACTGTTTTCCACTCTCCTCCTCTCTCTACCCCTTCCGTGTCCCCCCCCCTGCTTCTCCACCTTTTCTCCCCTGTCTGATACCGATGTATCCCACCTCCTACTCTCCCATCGCCCCACTACCTGTGCCCTCGACCCTATCCCTTCATCTCTCCTCCAGGAAATCACCCCAGATATCCTTTCGTTTGTGACCTCCCTGGTGAACTCCTCCCTGACCTCTGGCTGCTTCCCCTCATCCTTCAAGAGAGCCCACATCACCCCGATCCTGAAAAAAACCCACGCTGGACCCCTCCAACATCCAAAACTATAAACCGGTATCTCTTCTTCCTTTTCTTTCCAAAACTATTGAATGTGCCGTTTCTAGCCAACTGTCTTCTTTCCTTACCCAGAACAACCTACTAGACCCCCACCAGTCCGGCTTCAGACCTGGCCACTCAACGGAGACCGCACTCCTCTCCGTCAGCGAGATGCTTCACGCAGCTCGGACAGCCTCCCTCTCCTCTGTGCTAATACTCCTAGAGCTCTCTGCCGCCTTCGACACCGTAGATCACTCCATCCTCCTGTCGTCCCTGTCTGCAGCGGGGATCGGCGGCTCGGCCCTGGCCTGGATTGAGTCCTACCTCTCGGAGCGCTCCTCCCAGGTTGCCTGGGCTGGTAAAGTATTGGCATCCCATCCCCTTACCACAGGAGTCCCCCAGGGCTCAGTCCTTGGTTCCCTCCTTTTCTCCACCTACACCAAATCCCTTGGCCCTGTTATCACTGCTCATGGTCTTTCTTACCACTGCTATGCTGACGATACTCAACTCTTTCTCTCCTTCTCACCCTCTGACACTCAGATGTCAGCCCGCATCTCCGCTTGCCTGAGAGACATCCAGATCTGGATGGACAACCACCATCTGAAGCTCAATTCAGGCAAGACTGAGCTCATCTACATTCCTGCTCTAACCTCTCCCCCTCTCAATCTCTCCATTTCCCTAGGGGACACTCCACTGACCCCAACGCCCTGTGCCAGGAACCTCGGAGTGGTGATGGACAACAGGCTGTCCTTCTCCGAGAACATCGCAGTGGTAACCCGGGCGTGCAGGTTCTTCCTGTACAACATCAGGAGAATCCGTCCCTTCCTCACCACCCACTCAACCCAGCTCCTGGTCCAAGCGATGGTGCTGTCCCGCCTGGACTACTGCAACTCTCTCCTGGCTGGCCTGCCAGCATCGGCCATTAGACCCCTTCAGCTTATCCAGATCGCAGCAGCGCGCCTGGTCTTCAACCTCCCCCGACACTCCCATGTCACCCCCCTGCTCATTGACCTCCACTGGCTACCTGTGATGGCTCGCATCAAATTCAAAACATTGGTGCTCGCCTTCCAGGCAGTCTGAGGATCAGCCCCTCCATACCTCCAAAAGCTCATCAGACCCTACACACCTACCAGATCCCTGCGTTGCGCCTCCTCAGGACGGCTGGTACCCCCCCCCCCCCCCACTTCATACTAGCACCCGGTCTCGACGTCTGTCTGTCCTGGCCCCACGGTGGTGGAATGAGCTCCCCGTGGAGGTCAGAACAACAGAAAGTCTGACCGCCTTCAAGCGCAGATTGAAGATTCACCTCTTCAAGCTGCACCTCTCTCCACCCCTCCCTACCTCCTTGTGACCTCCCTTGATTGTGTTTTTCTGAATCCTTGTTTAAGTGGTTCAAGCTGCTAGTTTAATACTTAAGGTTACTTATTGGCTTACTGTTGTACACGCCAATGATTGATATTGTGTGCCCCCCCCAAAAAAGAAAAAAAAAAGAAAAATCAAACTGACTGCGCCTGGTGTTTGAAATCGTATTTACCTTTTAGGGTTGTTTTAACGCACTTGTTTCAAGTTGGAAAATGCACTAATGTATGTCGCTCTGGATAAGAGCGTCTGCCAAATGACTAAAATGTAAATGTAAATGTGGTGAGTTCCAGGCAGGGGTCAGTGTCCAGCAAACAGGGCAATGCAGAATAAGCAAAAGCGAAGTCCAGGAACAGGCAGGGGTCAGAACCGGGGAATCCGTCAGAGCTGGGGAACAGGAGGGCGAAGGGCAGGAGGACTGGAGCTGGGCTGGACAGGAACTGGATGGGCAACACAGGACTGGAAACAGGAACAAGGAGCAGGCAGGAATAAACGCTGGAAAGAATTATACGCAAGCACAGAGGCAGGGCACAGGACAATCTGGCACAGAACAAAGAAACGGGAGACTATGCCAGATTAATGATGAGACAACGAGGAACAGGTGAGACAAAGCACATGAGGAAACACAATTCAGGTGCGGGGAAGTGGAGACACGAAATGGGGAGAAAGGTGTTGGATTTTAAGGTTTTTATAGTAATATCAGAGTTACAATCTGTTTAAGTCCCCACACCCATCCTGTTTCAGTCCAGGGGTTAAGTACCCTTTCAAATGCAAGCTCTCCCCCAAGACTTAGGTGCAAGAGTCATTGGTAGGCAACCTTGGGTGAATAGAAATTATAATGTGCGAAGAGTCATTGATCTAGCCAGGAAATGGAACCAGGGAAGGAGTGAATTCTCACCTGAAGCCTTTCCTCCTGGCTAGCCACCTTTTGTTTAGAGATTGTACTTAAGTTGTGTCATGTTAGATTGGAAGCTGACATAAACACCATGCTAATAAAGAAGCTGTAGCTACTGTCTTTCATCACGGAACTGATTCAAGACTCTCTTATTCCTTGAACGTAATTGCAAGTACCAGAAACAAACGAAAGTGTAATTGAGAAATACGAAGCAATTCTTCAATTTGGAGGTCCCACCGAGATCAACGAGATAACCAAGGCCCAGAATTTTACCAGTGACCAGAGAAGTTTGGACGGTGTGCCTCTGGTGAGTTCCCTGTTTCTAATTATTTCGCTTGATAAAAGAACTAAGAATATTCGCTGTTGGTACGGTTGTAATTAAGGAACAGAGAGGGAATACCTACTTTGATGTTGCCACCGCAATATCATTGTATGCTGAGTAAATATTGTGTGTGTGAATGTCAGTGAGAGTTTGAAGTTTGTGAAATTATATTTCTTGCGGGTGCAAGCATTGGAATAAGGACGCGAGGCGTCAGTTGTGTTAAAGGGGATCCCAAGATAAATAGGCGAGCAAGGCACATTTTTATTAATTTAAAGAAGTAAATTAATAAATCCTCCATTGAGCGAGTATTGGTGTTCAGAGTGTCAATAATCACAACAGGGTGTCTGTGGAAGTATTTGTGATATCAAATACTGGTGTGCACTTGATTGGTCGTATTTGAGAGAGGATTCCAGGTAGATAGGTAAAGCGGGGCACAGTTAATTTAAGAAGTAAATTAAGTGAAATCCATCCGGTGAGCGGTCAGGGGTGTTCAGAGGGCCTCTGGGTGCAAAAGCTGTCAGTGGCAACGTTGTAATTTAGCGTTGGTGTATTTAAACTCGTTTTTTACCTTGAGGTATGTATGAGAATCATCTGTTTGTTGTTTAACGTTGTTATTGTTTAATGTACAAGTGTTTCGCGCATCTTGTGTCCAGTAGATCGTTTTTTTACAATCATTTATGCGTTTTATCTTAACCTGGAGAAAAAACGGTAATCTATTGTAATTTAAAAAATATATACATATATCTAAAAGATAGCTGTTGTTTGTCCTCCTGGTGAGTGACACATTTTTGAGAAGTTTTTAAATTGTCCATAATTTTAAATTTTTATTTCGTGACCGCAATCATGTTTGGTAGACGCGATAAGAATCAGGTTCCCACGTCTGAGAAAGGCGGAAAAGCCGTCCCTCAAGTAAGCAATGATTACCTTTATTAAGGATACGAAGGGGTTTATCCATTCGTATTTAAAGTTGGAGGAGATGGAAAAATACATTGTAAATAAATACGGTTTCCAAGTTGACGAAGATAAGGTATGGAGTTTGAATGACATAAAGAAGGCATACGGTAAATTACAACGCGTGTCTGACAAGCGTAAACTCCCCCTTGCTTTGCTTATTGTTAGTCACACGCGAAGGCGGAATGAAATAAATGCCAAAGCCGAAACAGATCGCCTTTTTGACATTGAGAGGAAGAAAGTTAAAGATCTAGTCGAAGAGCTGAAAAGCGTTAAAGCAAAGAGGGCTAAAAAAGATGCAAAAATAAACGCATTAAAGGAACAGATTAAACTTTTGCAAAATGCACCGTTATTAGCTACTGAGTCGGGAGTTCAACCTTCTGCACCACCTCGTTATGAAGATAGAAAACCTGTCACCTTAGCTCGTAATGATGAGTGGACAAGTGACAGTGAAAACTCTGATACCGACATAGCACCGACGCCACGTTTGAGAGCGTTAACACAAAGACGGGTAGCGGGTGAAATTCAGTTCAGTCACAAGCCAACCAAGCCCCAAGACATTGACAAGTGGTCGGAGGATTTAAAACATCCTCGAGTTGCAGGCATGGACACCTGGGCTAAAATCAATCGTTTGAAGACAATTTATTGTCTGTATCCGTATGACGTGTACAATTAATGGCCACAGTAATAACTCCCACAGAGGTTAACAAATTGAATTCGTCGGTTACTATTGCGTTGGGAGGTGATGGTCAGAATCTTGCCAAGGGATGGGAGGCGATTGAGGATTTTATACGAAACGCTACAAATGCATCCACAAATTGGGGAAAAGTTGCAGCGTGCATTCAAAAGAATGGCGAGGCTGTTGATGTTTTTGCTGAACGTTTTTCTGAAACCTTTTTAAGACATTCAGGAATTAAGGAGCTAAAACGTGATAACTTTTCTTCCAGTGTAAGTGGCCCTCTTAAAACAACGTTTATGCAGGTGCTGTTGCCAGAGATAAATCAGCCACCAAGCTTAGCAAACCAGATTGGCAAGATGAAACCATCACTTTTGACCAGTTATTATCGGCAGCTAGAAGGGTTGAATTGGATAAAGAATGTAAGATCCGTAATTTGAATAATCGTGGACATAATCCTGCAGATGTTAAACGCAACAATAACTGTCGTAATTGTGGGGAACCGGGACACTATTGGAGGCAGTGCCAGGCAGCAAAGCAATACAGAAACAATGGCCCCTCAACGCACAATTACGCAGAGGGGGACACTGAAGATTTGAACAAACGTTTTGCAAGCTTGAGTGACAGTCAGAAAAAGGCCATCCTTTCTGCGGTTCCTTTAAACGAGAGGACGCCTCACTGAGACGCATAGCGGCTGCAGTGAGGCAATCAAAAGACGGACTTTATGTGTGTCCGACCATTAACCGGCAAATAGACGTTGATTTCCTTCTAGACACTGGCGCTGAACTAACTGTTTTACCTGCTTCATATGCAAACGACGAAATATTGCCTTTAACAGACTGCGTACAACGATGCTATGGCGTAGGAGGACAGACTATGACGTTGCGACAGACACAGCCTGTGCCCATTTCAGTAGGACCTACGGAGGTCACGGCTAATTTATGGGTTGGAGAAGCGTGTCAACCTTTACTTGGCTTGGATGTTTTGTTAAAGTTAAACTCGAGTCTTGAATTTTCTGATGGTAAAGTCATGTGGAATTTAAGACAACTACAAAAAGCAGATGTCGCCAAACACCCAATTTGGGCAGAAAGTAAAAACGACTGTGGTCTTCTTGATATGGAGCCGGTGTTACTCACTGGAACACCTCCCCCAATCACGCGACAGTACCCCCTTAACAGACAGGCTATTGATGGTCTCCGACCTATCATCAAAGAACTTGGAGAACAAGACATTTTGGTGAAAACTCAGAGTTGCTCAAATAGTCCTTTGTGGCTTGTGAAGAAAGCAAATGGCAGCTGGCATTTGACTGTTGATTCCAGAGGGGCAAATAAAACAATTTATAAGTTGACACCTTGGGTAGCAGATCCATCTACGGTATTTAATTCACTGAAACCTGAGCATTGCCTTTTTACACTGATTGGTATGATTAATGAATATTGGACTGTTCCTTTAGTCCCAGAATGTCAGGACTGGCTAACTTTTACGTTTGACGTAACATGAAGTGACAGCCTACTAGATGGATTAAAAATGAAACCTATGTACATAGCCAATTCTGCTCTCGTGTAGTTTAAATTTCGATGTTGATCATAGTTTACTAGATGTGCCAAGATTTCCTTGATACTGCCGCACTTCTCTCCTGTCTGTCTCAGATTCAAGGCGACCAGTGATCCCCGCCCCTGTGACATTCTAAGCGACTGCTCTACGCCAAGATAACGAGGTCTCCGAAGGCGGAACATGCACCACCGAAGGATCTTGGACCCCCGAGGGCAACAAAAAAACTCCTGCTATGAATGCGATCAGAGACATTTACAACCATGTGCTTTCACTGTTTCTCCCTCTCGGGCAGCACGGTGGGGCAGTGGATAGCACTGCCGCCTCGCAGCAGAAAGTCACAGGCTAAAATCCTGGCTGAGGACTTTGTCTGTGTGGAGTTTTGCATGTCCTCCCCGTGTCTGCGTGGGTTTCTTCCGGGCACTCCGGTTTCCTCCCACATCAAAGAAAGACATGTACGTCAGGTTAAAAATACTGACGAAAGACAAGTGTAGATAATTTTTCAAACAATGTTTGTATACTCAATCTCATGGTCAGCATACATTATCAACTGTGTATTTGTTTCACACATATGTAGCTATATTTGATCTCTATTTCTGTATCCTTCTTGAAATGTTGGTTTGATCATAGATGTATGGGTGATCATATGATCAGAGGGGATTGTTGGATTTTAAGGTTTTTATAGTAATATCAGAGTTACAATCTGTTTAAGTCCCCACACCCATCCTGTTTCAGTCCAGGGGTTAAGTACCCTTTCAAATGCAAGCTCTCCCCCAAGACTTAGGTGCCAAGAGTCATTGGTAGGCAACCTTGGGTGAATAGAAATTATAATGTGCGAAGAGTCATTGATCTAGCCAGGAAATGGAACCAGGGAAGGAGTGAATTCTCACCTGAAGCCTTTCCTCCTGGCTAGCCACCTTTTGTTTAGAGATTGTACTTAAGTTGTGCCATGTTACTGTGTAAGTCATGTTAGATTGGAAGCTGACATAAACACCATGCTAATAAAGAAGCTGTAGCTACTGTCTTTCATCACGGAACTGATTCAAGACACTCTTATTCCTCAAACATAATTGCAAGTACCAGAAACGAACGAAAGTGTAATTGAGAAATACGAAGCAATTCTTCAAAGGGAAAACACAGAACAGACTACCAATACAGAAAATACATATAAACGGAAAAACCAGAAATAGACGTGGAGACATGCACGGGACATGACATATATATATATATGTATATACACTACTCACAAAAAGTTAGGGATATTTGGCTTTCGGGTGAAATTTATGGAAAATGTAAGTTCACGCTACAGTGATATACATATCATGAAAGTAGGGCATTTAAGTAGAAGCATGCAATGGTGATTTCCTCATCTCAAACAATTTATTGAAACAAAAGCCAACAACAGTGGTGGGTATACCACAACAAAAATGTCAATGTCTCAATAACTTGTCATGTGCCCTTGAGCATCAATTACAGCTTGACAACGACGTCTCATGCTGTTCACAAGTCGACTTATTGTCTGCTGAGGCATGGCATCCCACTCTTCTTGAAGGGCGGCCCTCAGGTCATTGAGGTTCTGGGGTACAGAGTTACGAGCCTCTACACGGTGAGTCAGCTGATCCCATAGGTTTTCTATGGGATTCAGGTCTGGAGAAAGTGCAGGCCACTCCATTTGAGGTACCCCAGTCTCCAGCAGCCTTTCCCTAATGATGCGACCTCGATGAGCTGGAGCATTGTCGTCCATGAAGATGAAATTAGGCCTGTGTTGTTCATGCAGGGGCACAATGACTGGATTAATGATGTTATTCAGGTAGTATGGGCTTGTCACTGTACCATTCACAAAGTGTAGGGCAGTTCTGTATTGACTAGACACACCTGCCCACACTGTAACACCGCCACCACCAAAGGGTCGTCTGGTGACAACAGTGGCTGATGCATAGCGCTCTCCTTGACGTCTCCAACATCGTTGGCGGCCATCATTTCTGCTCAACGTGAATCAACTTTCATCAGAGAACAGCACTGAGGCCCACTGGTCCCTCGTCCAGCGTAAATGCTCCCTGGCCCATGCAAGACGATGACGCCTGTGCCTGGTGGTGTGGTCAGGTACCCTTGCAGGTCGTCTAGCACGCAGACCACGCTGATGTGAACGGTTTCGAATGGTCTGACGTGACACTTGGGTGCCTCTCACCTCCCTTAAATGTGCCTGGAGTTGAGTGGCATTCATCATCCGGTTCCGCAGGGCACTGTTCACAATGAAGCGGTCATCAGTGTGGGATGTGGCCAAAGGACGTCCACTTCTATGCCTTTCTGTGACTCTTCCAGTCTCTCTGTATCTCTGTTGCAACCTGCTGATGACACTGTGACACTCTAAGCTCAGTGGCCACTTCCTTCTGAGAACATCCTGTTTGAAGCCTCGCAATGGCGAGGTACTGTTGATCAATTGTTAGGTGTCGTCTTGGTCTCATGATGTCAAAATGTGAACAGCATGATGAAGAGGACTGTTTAAATACCAATTCTAATTGAACCAGGAAATTTATTAGTCGATTCATGGATCAAACACCTGTTGTGAATTTTGCCGTTCAGCTCCTTGTTAGAGAACAGCAAGTTGTGCAAAAAGTACTGAAACATTGAATAGTTGGACATGTGCATTCAAAAGTTTAGAGAAGGTCAAATTAATTTCACCTGTAAAGGTTATAGTGCATTTTAGGTTCATCCTGAAATTTCACCCGAAAGCCGAATATCCCTAACTTTTTGTGAGTAGTGTATATATATATACAGTTGAAGTCGGAAGTTTACATACACTTGAAGTCATTAAAACTCATTTTTAACCACTCCACAGATTTCATGTTAGCAAACTATAGTGTTGGCAAGTCAGTTAGGACATCTACTTTGTGCATGACACAAGTAATTTTTCCAACAATTGTTTACAGACAGATTATTTCACTTTTAATTCATTATATCACAATTCCAGTGGGTCAGAAGTTTACATACACTCATAGCCTATGTGCTTGGTCAGCTAACTTAGCCAGGTCTGCACAGTGCACACTCTGGGAGTAAAGTAATTTAGCCAGGTCTGTACAGTGCACACACTGGGACTAAAGTAATTTAGCCAGGTCTGCACAGTGCACACTCTGGGAGTAAAGTAACTTAGTCAGGTCTGTACAGTGCACGCTCTGGGAGTAAAGTAACTTAGCCAGGTCCGCACAGTGCACACACTGGGACTAAAGTAATTTAGCCAGGTCTGCACAGTGCACACTCTGGGAGTAAAGTAACTTAGTCAGGTCTGTACAGTGCACGCTCTGGGAGTAAAGTAACTTAGCCAGGTCTGCACAGTGCACACTCTGGGACTAAAGTAACTTAGCCAGGTCTGTACAGTGCACACACTGGGACTAATTAACTTAGCCAGGTCTGTACAGTGCACACTCTGGGAGTAAAGTAACTTAGCCAGGTCTGCACAGTGCACACTCTGGGACTAAAGTAACTTAGCCAGGTCTGTACAGTGCACACACTGGGACTAATTAACTTAGCCAGGTCTGTACAGTGCACACTCTGGGAGTAAAGTTGCTTAGCCAGGTCTGCACAGTGCGCACACCGGGAGTAAAGTTAATGCGCAGAACAGTTATGTGGGTTAACGTTCGCTCAGCAAGCACGATATGTTTCTAAGTGCAAAATGTTTCAAACAAAACCTTCATTATAGCTAAGTAGAATCTTGGACAGATCAGTTATCAAATTTGAAAAATGCACAAAATAAAATAAAACTACAATATATCTGTTGTTTGTCATGATTAAATCTGTTTTATTTCCAATGTGTTATGAAATGTGTTATGTTATGTTATTATGTTATGATATTTAATGTTATTTGGACTTATTCTGGTCTATTGGGATGTTCTCGAGGTGCATGGATTGAACTTTCTAGCGGTAGCTAGCTATACATTTTCTAATGATTGTTTAATCTTCAGTTATGTTTATTCAACGTTCAACTGGATGTATAACAATAGTTATGATGATTACATTTTTTAAAGAAATTTACACCTTGCAGAGAAAAAACCCTGGGAATTAATAACAAAAAACTATGTTTTAAGTGTTAAGTTTGGCTTGGTCAAAAGCCGCAAAAGACAGGAAATTCAAATGAGCACCACCAAGCCAAACTTCAGCTCTCTACACTGTCAGGGATTTCCAGTACTCCGTTTTTTATATCCCACTGCTATACAGTTCTGTAGCTATGTTGGTCTACTGCATTTAAAACAACATGTACTCATCACTAGCTATGAGTCCATATATGCATATAGGCATATATGAAAGAGAGGAGAGAAAAAAAGAAAGAAAAACCCGCACATCTGCATATACCATTCTCTTATATATTCAACTGTCTCCGAGTCTCCCTGTAAAAAGGTAATATGTGCACAAAATGTCTTGCTTTAGTCAGTGGGGTTTCATTCAGTAATTTGTTATAGTGACCATTTACTCCATCTTCTTTTATATTTTATATCCTGGTTTTTTATTTTAAAAGTCATCCTCTCCATTTCTGCTATATCATTTACTGTTTTCACCCATTTTTGTACTGATGGTAAATTAGGTTTAAACCAGCTCCTAATTATTTGCTTCATGGCTGAGATTCTTAATATTCTGTACAAGTATTTATCCACTTCTAAATTTAATTGTGGCATCCTTGTCTGTGCAGTATATGACATCACTCTTGAATGATCTGATCATGTAATTTTGAGGAACAGAGGAAAATGATCATGTTGCAGCATAATCAATTTAAATTTTTATGCGCAAGAGAGTTCATGATAAATAGGATGTGGTGTTGTAAAGAAGATAATATCAATAGATCACAGAGTACTATAATGAATAAATACAGTGAAGCTTATCTCAGTGAAAACTTTACTAAATGTCTTAACTTAACCATACTGTAATGCCATTTTACATAGCTGATTGCATTGTTTTATGGAGGTAATGAGCCCAAGAACTCCTGCCTCACAGCAAACACAAGAATTATCCGGGTCGTTGCTTCGGTGTGAAATGGGTATTAGTTTTATTTAACATTGAGCAAAATATTCTCCCTGGTATTCTTTGGCGAGATTACCATCTCCCTCAAAAGTCACTTGGGGTCTTTTATGTGCACTGGGGGAGCAAAGGCAGGATGTATGGCTGGATGTAAGGATGTCATTTTCGGACACCTACAGACTGATGACCTTCTCATTGGTTATTGATTTGATGCAATCACATTTGTAACAGCACTGTGTTTTTCAAATATGGACCAACAGAGCTCCAAACAGACTGTAGAGGGCGTTCTTTCCAGAACATTGTGTGCAAAGGCAGTTTCCCATGCCATAGAAAGTCTTGCAGTTTGAGGTGTGGCTGTTTACAGACAGTTGATCAACTGCTCGACCTCTGTGTGGACATACCATGTCCAGACATATACATAGCCTGTACAGTAAAAACATTGTGTAGTAACAGTAAACAAATAACATGAGGATTTCTGAATTCCTGAATTATGACATGAAATTCTAAGTGCACTTTTTGTTGAGTATGCAGTTTATTGCATTCGTTTTAGAGTACTTTGTGTATGATTTTGTATGAACTCTGTATTTTGACGCATGCCTTCTTGGCCAGGTCAGCGTTGTAAATGAGAATTTGTTTCACTTTTACCTGGTTAAATAAATAAAAATAAATTGAGTCAGCACTGAAGTAGGGTGGCCTAAACTTGCATTTTAAAAGTATTTTGGTCAGAGTGCACTTCAGCATGATGAACATAGCCCTATAAAGTACATTATATTGATGCCAAAAATGTATAATTATGTTGAAGAGCTTATTTGTTCCATCTAAGTATCATTGTCAGTAACTTAGAAAATAGTTACATTACATTTTCTGTATTCCATGCAGAAGTGCCCAGTTCACATTCCCTTATAAGACACTATACAAATAACATGTGTGAGCATTTACGAATATCTCAACATAATAGGCTACATTTACAAAACATAAAAAGTAATAAATGAGGATTGTTTATATTTATGTATTTTCATGTTACAAGGAAACCAACTTCATATATTTTTTTCCAAATGGAAATTGATGGTCAAATACCAAGTCAAATACTATTTTGAAGTTTCACCGTCTTGGTCACGTGTATTTCAAGACGGCCGGAGGAGTAGGCTAAATGTTCTGTGTACATATTTGACGTCACAGATTATTGCAACCAGGACAAGAGGGCAAACATGCTTCCTCAAGTAAAGAGTATAAGATATACGTATCGGGCCAGGAAAACATGCTTCTCCGGTCAAGTAAGCATGTTGACGAGACTTTTTTCAGGGGCGTAGCCTGGGACTGGCCCCGCCCACTTCCTTTCATTGGTCAGTTCTGCGGCTTTAGCAATCGATCCCGCCATTCTATTGGGCGCAAACATTATCATATGGTTATACTCATGCTCTACAAAATCAGAACAAGTTCAAGGCAGAGAGCAGCAATTTGGAGATACCCGATAACGTGTCAGCAATTAATTGGAAGCTCTGTTTCGTAACACTTGTTATCAAGCTAACGGGTTGTTTCCACAATGAAGTTTGTGAGGTTTCTAATGAAAAATGCAGCTTTGGCCAATGTGCCAAAGCACATAGATCATTTTTCCAAGTTTTCACCTTCACCTCTGTCTATGAAACAGTTCCTTGATTTCGGTAAGTAACTAGCTATTTATTCTCTTGGAAATTAAAGCTGTGCTCTTAATACTAAGGCCACCTGTTTTATGTCACAGTGAAGTGCAGTGGTTTTGTGGCAGCCTGTAAACGTTATAGCCTATAGTGCACGCTTCGTTAAATAGGAACCTATGCGTTTGAATTATAGCGCTATACATATAATATATTCTAGTTAGATAGGGCAGCCCGCAAATAACAAGAACAGTCTTTGGGTTATCAATGCGAAATGATCTCTCCTTTAACTTAGGTGTCCATGGCAGGTTAAACGAACAGAAATGGCTAGATTGTATTGGACACTGCAAAAGCTAAACAGGGGCATTATGCTGTGATAGTTACCTATGCATAGGTTTTTACCATATCATTATTTTATATGGGCTTTAAACATCCTTAGTAAAGGAAATGTTTGCAATTTGACAACATTACCTTCTAGTGCAGCCCTTAGACGGTCCAGGCAGTCATTTGTCTGCATGCAGTGCAGAGCAAGCATTGCATCAGAAATGGTCGTCAACGAGGTGAATAGGATAGCCAGGGAATTCCAAGTCAGCTAGCTACAGCTAGCTAGCTGCTACCTATAGCGGTTATACTAATAGCCTACTGGATATTCTGCATGTAATGGCTTACTAAGTGATTTCTGAAATACACAGTGTTAAAAAAAAAATGTATTAGAAACAATGGGTCATTACATTTGTCCAAAGACAACACTGCAGCAAAGTACACTCGTACTTGAACGTAGTTAATGAATACCGCCACACTGCAGGCAGGTACAGGAACACACCACAATGACAGAGCTAATACTCTCTTCCACTCTACAAAACTACAATAATGTTATATGTAAATATTTTGTAATGTCATGTGGATTCACGTTTGTCGTGGAGTAGGCTAGGCCTACTTAATGATTTCAGAATTTGGAAAACACTGCACCAACAGAGTGGCCTACTGCACGCACGTCAAAATAACAGTCTCTTTGCAATATGGTTTAGATTTTGAAATTGAGAGATAAGGGTAGCCTACATCAATTGTAATATTTTATTTATTTATTTATGTATTTATTATTTATTTTCCATCCTGGCAGAACAGTTGTTTTCTAGTAACTGCTTGGAAAAAAACAGTGGCAGTTTTTGGATTTTAAAAAATTAAGCTGTGCTTAAGATTGCTTTTCAGTTTCAGTAAAGTAGCCTACTCCATGAGTTTCAGTGAAGGCTGCCTGACTTTCCATTAACTTGAAATTGTTCCAAAGTACCAAAACAGTTTTTTGGAAATTCATGTTTTATGCCTAACACAGAAGATTGCCTATATTGTCCTGGTTGAAGATCATGGTTAAACCCTTTTGCTTTTTGCAGGTTCCACAAATGCCTGTGAAAGAACCTCTTTTTCCTTCCTGAGGCAAGAGCTGCCTGTGCGTCTGTCCAACATTATGAAGGAGATCAATTTGCTGCCCGATCCACTGCTGACCACCCCATCAGTGCAGCTGGTGCATAGCTGGTAAGAGAGTAGTGTCATATAGGGGTAGGACATTTCTCAGTGACAAGCTGATTTGTCTTTGTGTTTACTTGAGTACTCTCTTTATACGTTATATTTAGTTATTCTGTGAAACAAGCACATAAAGAATCCTCAAGAATGATATGATCACAACCTTGAAAAAGGCTGAATGTTCACACCTACCGTTGTATTGCTGACCTGTTACAATTGTGCTTGCCAACTTGGCTAGTGAATTAATCTGGTAGCCAAAATTCATTTCTACCAAAAAAAAAATGCATTGCTTTAAGAGGAAATATATTTATTAATCATAAAAGACTAAAATAAAAAAATAAAAACTCAGTCTAATCAAACATTAGTTTTAAGTTCTTTTAAATGAATTATCATATAACATTAAATGCAAAAAACAGTATTTCATTTTAGGCCAAGAAAATTAAAAAAACTATGGATCTTGTGTTTTTCTTATAACAGTCATAATTTTTTGTATTTGAGTGAACATACTCAACTAGTTTGCTAGCAAATTAGTCTGGAACGTTTCCCTTTAAAACCATAAGAAACACCAGAATGTATTTTTGCAGCTTTTGCAGTTGGTGATATATTCGTAATTCTCCTGTGACGATTCTCTCAGTGGTATCTATATTATTAATAGTCTGCCCTTTGTCCCAGATTCATGCATCGTAAAGCACTGTCCTTTGGCGCAGTGCAGTGAACTTTGTCCTAGTTCCACTCCCCCTTTTACCACCAGTCACGTGATCCGTTGTTTTCGAGGTTTGCTTGGCTGTTCAGCCGCATATTTAACGAACATGATACCAAACGGTCGCAGATTTTCTGATAGGCTATACTTTGTATTTCCACGCATGTTTTTCAAGTCAATTATGACTTTGAAACGAGAAATAATGAATGAAAATATATAGTTCTAAGTGGCTTTGGATAAAAGTGTCTGCCGAATGCACCGTTCACTTGCTCTTCTGTAAATGCATGTAATACATTGCCAAATAGGCTAAGTATGCGGGGTGGGAGCATAGGTGGGAGATGGGAGGTGCTTCCTCCTCAGCTGTGGACTCGAGTTGTTTTTGTATTGTTGAGTGAAGAGAACATTCAGTTCTTTTCTGAGCAGATGGGAAAATATAAAGAAGTAGAGGTCATATTGATTTATTAATTGAAAAGTTGTTTAAAAATAAGTATTTCAGAAAAACTTTTGTACATCCAGAATTGTTAAGAGACAGAAATACAAAAACTTTAAAGAGATGTTGATTTCATTTCAAGAAATGCGCCAACATCATGAAATGGCATCACACAGTCAAGAAAAGCTGGTTGTGCTCTTAAGTCATCACTTGATTTATGCTCCCTCCACCTGTATCTCTGTGTGCTAATCATGAATATATATATATATATCGCAAGATCATACTTGTGAATGTCTCCATCTTTTCATTGAGGGGAGGGGTGGGGGCAGATAGACAGACACATTCTGCGGATCTTTTACAGTTGCCTGGCACAGCACAAATGTCATATCAACTGTACTGTTAGAATGGAAAAGTACCCCACTCTTCCACTAAATTTAGATTTTCTTGGAAGCCCTTGAAATCCTGAAAAGGAACTGATCAAGGGGCAACACATCTTTCACCTTAAATAGACTTTTTATTTTTAAATACATTTTTATTAATGGGCCAGATTATATTATTCTGCTAAATGGCTTCATATTGAGCAACATTTATATAGAAATCAGTTCCATATCAAAAATAAAGGCCTTAAACATAAAATATGTTACCTTGTTTTGAATTAGGATAGAGTAGAACAAACCCCAGGTACTGAAGTTATGATTGTTAGGCTTCAGTGTTAACAGAAGGAAACCCATGCATGACATTCAGTGAAGTTGTCCATAATCTCAGATTACATCTGTCTGTGTGTTTAGGTATGTCCAGAGCTTGATGGAAATCCTGGATTTCCTTGACAAAAGACCAGATGACCACAGAGTCCTGGGAGAGTAAGTAACAGCCCATGTACAATGTTCTGTCCAGTTCCTCTGATTTCTCATGCTTCATACAGTGTGATGAACACCTCTTGTCTGCCTGTCAGGTTTGTGGACACGTTGGTGACCATTAGGAACAGGCACAATGACGTGGTGCCCACTATGGCACAGGGTGTGATCGAGTATAAGGAGGCCTTTGGCCAGGACCCCGTCACTAGCCAGAACATCCAATACTTCCTGGACCGCTTCTACATGAGCCGTATCTCCATCCGAATGCTCATCAATCAGCACAGTAAGTTCAGACCTCGAATCACACCACTCCTTATCTGAACCGATTTTCCATTGATACTAGGCCAAGGTTCAATTCCCTAACTACTCTGGATTCAAGTCCAGTGGCATCATTGAATAACTGGCAGTTCTCAGGTGTTATGTAATTTATTTTGACTGTGTTTCTTGTGAAGCTGCGAGTAACACTTTGAACTGCTGATGCATAAACAATGTATGCCAAGGGCGCCATATCACATCCGGCATGATTAAAATGTTCTCATGTTCAGCAGTTTTTATAATGGACAAAGCACTGGAAGCTACCGCCAGTGTGGTAAAGATGGCGTCTTTATCTTGAGTCAAATTAGCACAGGATTGTCAGGCTTCCAAAAAGTGTAGTTTTGACCGTTTGCCTCAAAGACTTATTTCTTGGTCTTGAAACTGTGATATCGGAAACATTCCAATCGTGTCTCATCTGACAGTCATGCTTTTTTGTGCGGTTTTGACTCGCTTTCATTAGCTGTTAGTTGCCTAATTTTCCAACCCTACCCTACTTCCCATTTTTCAGCACTGATCTTTGACGGAACTACAAACCCACTTCACCCCAACACCATTGGTTGCATTGACCCTCAATGTGAAGTAGCAGAAGTTGTCAGAGGTATAGTGAAACTTCAGCTCATAATTTTTTTTGTGTGTGGCTGTAAGAGAAACATGTTTGACTGAAGAAGAAATGAGACATGGAGCACACAATAGCTCATGTGTTTTGGACTCTGGGTCCAGATTTATTTTCTTTATTGTTACAGTTTTGCCAAAACCTTAATTTAGCCTTTTTTCATTTTGTCTTGTTTTCATTTCCATGCTCCCAGATGCTTATGAAAGTGCCAAACTGCTCTGTGACCAGTACTACTTCGGCTCACCTGACCTGGAGCTCCAAGAATTGAACAGTAAGTGGTATTGCAACACCCAGTAATTTGCCTTGTGTTAGCTTTATGCATGACATAATTCAGATTAAATGCACAATAATGGTAGTCACCGTTCTTTACTAATTTCACACACTATTAATTATGTAAGTAACTCTTTGTGCAGCACTTCAGTGCACAAACAACGTGTTCATCTTATGAGAGCAGAATCTGTAGACTTCCCTAGAGTGAATGTAATAGACCAGTGTAGATGGGTGGCTGCCTCTGTCAATATTGACATTGGGTGACTGAATTCCTATTACTCTGTGAATTATGTTAAACTGTACAAACGGGTCCACTTAAATACCACAAAATGCCCACGAGATTGAAGCTGCTGTTTAAGTTTTATAAGTCTGTACAATTTTGAATGGATGCCTTTCTTTTTCTTACCCAGCAAACCAGAAGAGTCAACCCATTAAAATGGTCTATGTCCCCTCCCATCTCTACCACGTGCTATTTGAGCTCTTCAAGGTAAGATAATGCTAACTCATTGCCAAAGGACACATACAAGGAAGATGTTATTAGAAATTATTATACATTATCTGGTCATAAGGATGGTGAACAAGTCCTCTCTTTCCTTTCCCAGAATGCCATGAGGGCTACCATTGAAAACCATGAAACGAGTAGCTCCCTCCCACCCATTCAAGTCATGGTTGCCATTGGTGGAGAAGACCTGTCAATCAAGGTACGCATGTTCCAATTTAAGAACCATGCATGGCCTCTAAACCTAAATCAGTGTTGACAGTTGTCTCACGGCAATATCACAGTGGACTGTTTAATATACAAATATGTGAATTAGCCCTCCATAAGGGTCTCTTAAATGTTGTTTAAATCAGAAATCGGCAATGTCAGTGAAAACAGTGTAGTTAAAATGAACCTTGTGTGACTGCCTCAGTCACCATTTGTGCACTTTCCTAAATCACTCCTTTTCTTTTGAAGGGTTATGTAATCTTGAGCCCTTCTTGTAAAAGGTTGATAAATACTATAGCTTGCAACTAATTAAAGATAAGATTTGATAAGATTTGGCACTAATTAGCATTTTATGAGCCTACTAAACCAGTCCTGCTTTGCAGGAATTTCTCTTCAACACGCTCAACTAGCTGTGTGAATGTGTTGGTGACAACAAATAGAAGTAAGGGAAGGGAATTTTCATTTTTTTGTTATCTTGACAAGGTACAATATGTAGGCCTAGACAAGTCCTCTTAACCAGTACAGTGTAATCGTAACTACATGCCTCTGCCTCAATAGTATTTTTTTTTTTACGGTTTGACCACTGTGACAGGAATGATCCTGGTGACCATAGTCTGTTTTTCTTTGATGCAGATGAGTGACCAGGGTTGTGGTGTCCCCTTCAGAAAGATTGAGAGACTCTTCAGCTACATGTACTCAACCGCTCCCACTCCGCAGATTGGTCACCACCAGAGGGCACCACTGGTGAGCCTCCTTTCCAGCATCGTTCCGCGCATAGATTGCGAGAGTGTATTCTACTGCAAGTATAAGTGATACGACAAGCATACAGTGCTTTCTGTAGATTTTTGTTTCAAATCTGTTACTGCAACCTTCAAATATAATCAAACACTGTACATAAATAGTGTCTTTGACAGTGATTTGCATATCACTTCAGTGAGGTGCACTAATTACTGTTTTCCAAAGTCCTGAGGGGTGTACTACGAAGCAAGATTAAGGGTTTTCTGTATCACAAAGCCGACTCGCTTTTAATTGGGGTATATTGCCATGGCAACTTACTCTGCACGGTTAACCTGCTCCAGGGTAGGTTATGTTGACAGGATAACAGATTGAAACATATAAAAGCACCGCCGTTTGACCAATGAACTCCTTGGCTTTGGAAAAAGGCGTCTCCATTCCAAAGGATCCTGTAGAGATATGTGCGGATACTGAGGGAATCTCTTCACAGGGCGAGATAGTGAGTTCCACAAAAGATTCTCTTGAGTTCCGGAAAATGCTTGAGAGACTTTTGATGAGACATTGATGTGATTGCTTCAGCAATATTTTAAACATACTGTATCAAGTTTAAAGTTTAGAGCTCTAGAATGTAGAAGTACAGTTGTCATATTAGAAATAAACTGTATGACAATGTACTGAGAGTATATATTTATTTGTTACGAGTGGGAAGGTGAATAAGGTATTAACGAGCCTAACAAATTTAACCTACACGATGAGCATTTTATTTTATTTTATTTTTTTACAAAAGCTCCTTCCTGGCTTTGTTGGAGGCAACGGTGTTGCTTTTTGCTCGTATGATTGTTTCATGTTCTTATCCGTCCATTATATCTGTCCGTATCAGTCTTTTTCCCCACAGGAGAGAAATACATTGCTCTAGTACAGCCCATGCTGCACCGCTATAGGCTCGTTGTTGCAGACACCGCCCCTTTTATGTTAACGTGCACATACCTTGATTAATAAAGCCACTTAGCCAGTTGATAACCACGTTCGTAGTACCGGTTAAGCCAGATTGGGGTGTTTAGGCTTTCTGAAGCCAGCTAACGCAAAGAAACCCTGGCTATGTTAAGCTTCCTTCGTAGTATACCCCCCCGTTTCCGAGGTTTCTGATCAGGTAGCATGTGCAACTGCTAAGCTACTTTAGCTTTTTAACATTATCAAGATAATTTAGGAGGTTCTAACAGAATTAATGGTTGTTACTGCACACCACCAGATTACTTATTTTCTGAAATGATAACATTTGTTTTTATTATTTTTAGGGTGAACTATCCTTTTAAGCTTAGCAAACAATACATTTTGTTGGCCGTCCTGGTGGCATATCTACCTAAATCATTGAAAATTAGTGCAGAGGCATGCTCCATGGTCCAGAATCTACCCCTGACCATGCCAGTGCTGACTGTGGTCATGAGTGACATCACTTGATGTCATCGTAATCTTTCAGCATTTTGCTTCCATCCAATAGTAGCTATGATCCTATTAACACAATAAATATAGCACTATGTGCTTCTGGACTTGTTGGCAAATCTTGTGCTTACATAAACAGAAACCATTTTGAGCATTTTAATTATAAAAATGTGGAGGTGTGGAGTAGTAAGAATTTCTTCTTTAAACAGTAATTTTTTTGTTGTAGCCTTTTTTCCGATTAGCCTCCATTTCCTCCCTCGTCTTGTAAAATATTAACAGACTGGAGGTCACCATTTGCACTGTTATTTTTTTTGCAAACTGTGTAATGGGTGGAGCCGCAGCGTCATGTCATACTTGACTGATTTGAGCCAATCAAAACAACTTGCTTTCCAGTTTTACTAGTTCTAACAAGTCCACCCACTGATAGAACAATGAATTTTGTCCGATCACTAATGGAGAGGTCCTATTATTTGGTGATATCAGTGGAACACTGATGTTTATAACACCTTGACTGTGTCATCTCCAGGCTGGGTTTGGCTACGGACTCCCCATCTCACGCCTCTACGCTCAGTACTTCCAGGGAGATCTGCAGCTGTACTCAATGGAGGGCTATGGCACTGATGCTGTCCTTCACATGAAGGTAATGCTGCACTGCAGAGAACAGCCCGTCTAACATGCAGCACTCACACAATATGTATTTTGTAACATAATGGCCATGTGAGAACCAAAAAGAAATTGCTTCATTTTACAACTGGTTTTTATTATTATCACCAATTTGTATTGTATTATGTTCCTTGTAACTGGCAAGACTATTTTGTATGTTTCTGTATGTCTCCCCACTTTTGGCCCTAGCCAGCTCCAACAATCAACCAAACATTTGCATCACTGTAGTGTCTGTAGCATACCTCTGCTAATGGCTCATCTATGGTCCACACCGATGGCACATTTCTGGATGGGTGGTCCAAAACCAGTTGCCTCCAGCCATCCACTTGTATATATTGTCTTAACCCTTTGACTATGTAATACCATATTTAAACACACCACACACTACAGTCTTCAGAGATATTCGTACCACAGGTGGCCTAAATATTCTTGGTTTGTCTCTCCGTTGTGCAATGTAATAAGCCTCAATTCTCTTAAGAGAAGTAATCAGAGTGTGTTCCTCATCGTTCTGCATTTGATTCCACGGGAAGGGCAAAAGAAGCCTAACGCATCTGTGTTACAAGTAGGCTTTGTATTAAGTGGGTGCATCTTCCCCAAGACCAGGAGGCCATGATTGTTCCCTTCATCTGTATGTAAATTAAAGTGCTGTTGTTCTCTTTTCAGGCTTTGTCAACAGATTCAGTTGAGAGGCTGCCTGTCTACAACAAGACAGCACTGAGACACTACAAAATGAGCCAAGAGGCCGATGACTGGTGTGTGCCAAGCAAAGAGCCTCTGAATCTGGCTATCTACAGATTTGCCAAGTGAGGGACCATCACCTCGAATTGTGAAGTTCTTGTCTTTGAGGGCAAGCAAGATGGATTCTGCGATCGGCTGAACTTGTGGAGGGGAGTCGGGAAGAAGACAAATAAGCTTAAGGAGGCCAATCTCAGTCGTAGCTGTTGGACTCTGTAGACCATCTTGATGGACAGTGATTTTAAATCTAGTGAACAATTGTTTTCCACCAAGACTGACCCTGCCCCATCTGTTGTGCTCAACTCAATGTGAATTGAGTTGAGCTGAACAAAGGTTCACTCATAGAACACTGTTGTCATGGGAATTCATGTGATTCTTATTACATCTCCATTTCCTCCACATAAGTTCTGATGAGTGTCCAGTCTGGATGGTGGCTGTAAAGGCACTGTCACCAGTGTCCATAGGGTCCATATACCCAATCACAGGCCTTTGTATTTTGGGAAGGCAATGAGGAGCAAGGGCAAGGATTAGTAGCCAAGACCAAGAGGTGATTGGAGGCCTTTGTATGTTGACATGTGGGAGCTGTGTAGAGAGACTAATCTTAGGCTAACCTAAACTTCATAGGCTGTAAAGTCTGAAACACCCGTGCTTACTCTGAGATTATGTGCCTTCTGGTGATATTATTGAAGAGACATGGGAATAAGGAAGAAAGCCTTATACTGAATATGTAAGAAGGACCCTGAAATCATAAATTTTGGCCCATAGCAAGGCCCAGACTTATTTTGCCTTTGGATTGCTATCATATGACAAATTAAGATGGCAAGCCCTGGACCTTTGACAGCCTTAGATAAAAATGAGTCATAAAACCATTGGTATTCAAGAGTCTAAAATCTAGATTATTAACTATCTGCTTGAAGAAAAAAAAACTTAGGCTACTGAAATTTAGTTACCATTACCATTTCCCAGTTTTATGAGGGATTCAAAACTGACTGGAATTGAGCTACATTAATTACATATATTTCCCAAAACCCGCTGCCAAACCCACCATTGTGCAACTTATTTCAAAAACAGTCTCTTTATTATAACCAAAGAAGCATTATTTTAATATGGTGGCTTTTCGTGAGTGTCAACAGACATTGGTGGATCTTTGTGGCCTCAGTAGACATTACATTAGATGGACTAATTCACATTAAGATACTTGATTGTCATAATTTGCAGTCATCGCAGACATAGGTGCCTGTGGCTCTGGTGCAACCTATTTCTGCAGCGTGACTGCAACCTTATTAATGTGATTTTAAAAAATCTTCTAGATAGACACTCGGTTTATATTGAATAGGAGCATAATTTTCTGGATTCAGTCCATTATTGTGGCATTTCATGTATGGTCATGTGTGGTATGTAAAGATAAGTCTATGTAACGATAAGTCTGTGGACCTCACCAAACACTTACCAAACACAAATTGTTCTGGAGTTGTTTTGAACCAATGCTATACTGTCTTTCAATTTGTTTTAACCTGCTTCAATATTCTGACCTGTGAACTGAACAAATGAATGAGTAACTTTAACTTGGTGTACCCGTCATAACAAGTAGACATTTTTACTGTCTTGAGATGCCATAATGCTATAAGTCAGTATTTGTTGGCATAGAGAACTTTGGAAGGAGGTGACTGTGGCAAGTTAGTGCTCATACTGTAGTTGGTACTAGAATGCGTGACTGAACAGCTTCAGGGTTCCCACGCGTCCAGGAAAACCTGTAATTTGTTGTGATGAAGTTTTCCGTGGAAAAGTCATGGACAATGAGAAAATTACCCAAATAGCCTGGAAAACAATGTATTTTCCTGGAAAATATTTTTAGTGTAACGGTACAGGCCAAAACCACAGGTACCCTGGTCCACAATTGGAATCTGCCCCCACCTCAACCCTCCCAGGCTTGTGATCACAATCTCCCCCTCTATATATTACAGGTGTCCTGGAAATGTCCAAATTGTCCTGGAAAATAGTTTCTTGTAAAGAGTGGGAACCCTGAGATTGAAGTTTGCTCAGAGTGAAAGTATTTTACTCTCTAAACATACTCCCTGTTTGTAACCAGTTGCAACCCCAGTACGTACATGCACACCTGTCGGTATCGGTGTCAGGTTAGTTAATACATAATGTTTATGTATGTACTACTGAGGGAAAGCTGGTTTTCATCTGTAAAGCTGTTTATTGGGCAAGTGTGATATCTGTGTGATAAGAAAGTGTGATATCTGTGTGTCTTCAGTGTGTCGTGTTTTTTTGTTGTTTGTCTAATGGTAATGGGTCCACCATTTGCATACACCGATTTATATTTTTAATGTTTGACCATTTCAAAATTGCTGCTTTTTTGTTTGTTTTTGTTCGCTTTTCTTTGCATCGCAGTTAAACTCACATGTATTCATGTATATTTTAAAGGATCATATTTTTGTAAAGAAACCCTGTTTTTTGTATTGAAATAACTGTTAAATAAACTTCTATTTCAATGAGAATCTATTGGCCATCTCTGACTTGATATCAGAACTGCATTGCTTCCCTGGGGGTGGTGAGTGGGAGTGGTGTTCTGTTGGTCTGCATCTCGCCACAGATTCTTGATTGGACTCAAAATGGATTCGGTTAGGATTTTATGTGGATAAGAGCTCACCCAGGGCTGTGTCCGAATCAGAGCCCTATCTACTGCCGCCTGTGTCATGTGTACTGTGTACTAGCATGCTGTTTACTGTATACTGTTTAGTGTATGCGACATGCAGAATGCAAAAAATATCCTCCATACTATTATCAGCGATAATCCAGAAATATATATCAAGTATATCATCCAGGGATTTTAAGTACACTATATTTTGAGAACATTTCGCCTGCTTAACTTTATCATCCAGTGTACTCAACAAGCATCCTCAATAGTATGCAAGGGCGTTCATTCACAGCCCACAGCAGGGACACAACCTTGGGCTGTGTCCGAATCAGAGCCCTATCTACTGCGTCCTGTTTACTGTGTACTAGCATACTGTATACTGTTTAGTGACATGCAGTATGCAAATAATATCCTCCATACTATTATCAGCGAAAACCCAGAAATAAGTATCCGATCTGGGGATATTAAGAACACTCAGTTTTCAGAATTGCCGCGTACTTAAGAGATTTTTTAAAAAGTATACTGGCATACTCAGTAGTAGGCAAGTGCGCTGATTTGGACTGGGGCTGTGTCCAAATCAGAGCCGTATCTACCGAGTCCTGTCTCCTGTGTACTGTGTACTAGCAGATTAGTATGTGAGGCGAAGTACGCAAAATATTTTACTATACTATTTTCCTCCCGTACTGTGGAAGTGTGAAGTGTCTTAAGATGTCCCACCCTTGCGCGGCCATGTCACGTTGTTTTGGTTGTTATTGAAGGAAAATGTCAGCGAAGCTGCGCCTTATTTTTTAAAACAGTGCTGCGCATCATATTTATGTGACCAAAATGTTTGCTTACTTCTTGAAAAGTATGCTCCTGTCCTGAATATACTCAGCGAAACCTCAAAAATATGTCATACGGGAGTTTTATGTATACTATATTTAGAGAAAATTTCACCTACTTAACCATTTTCTTGTCCCATCTACTCAACAAACCTACTCAATAGTATGGAAGGGTGCTGATTCGAACACAGCCTGGGAATTGGTGTGAATAGAGCGGTTTTGGGGAGGGCTTCTGTTGGAGCATGTAATGTTTAGTTCTAGCATAGGCTAGAGTCTAATCAATGAGTAACAGGCAGAGTGCTGGAGTTGTATAACAGTCTTGCTCAAGTACAAACAAAGTCAAATGTGCCCTTTAAAAGCAAGAGCATTGAAATGTGACCTTAATTGCTACAGAATGTAAAAATATGTTTGGGCATAAGAATATTTCATACTGTTCGCCAGGATATTTTAAGATCATTTTATTGGTTAGGGTAACAAGCCATGTTGCCATGACACATTTTGTAATTAGGTACAGTAGATAATGCAAGTACATAATTAAATAGGGGAAAAGCTGCCACCATTAAACTTTGTACAAATTCACTTCAGAATTCATCCTGCTGACACCATCATAGCAAGCCATAACTGTGCTTTGGATCATGAGCAGTTCATTTCTTTCTTCACACTTTTCTTTCCATCACTTTGGTACAGGTTAATACTCATCTCATCTGTCCATAATGGTGTGTTCCAGAACTTTTTATGTACTTTTAACCTGGCCATTCTGTCCTTGAGGCTTACCTGTGGTTTGCATCTTGCAGTGAACCCTCTGGTCATGCTGGTGTAGCCTTATTATTTTAGTCTTTGACACATCTATGGCCACATGCTGGAGAGTGTTCTTGATATGTTCGACAGTTGAAAAGGGGTTTTCATCCACTAAAGTGGTCTTCCGTGGTCTACAGGTCGTTTGCTATTGCTGAGCTCACCATTGCCTTCTTGCTTCTTAGCAATGTGCCAAACAGTTGATTTTGACACATCCAATGTTTTGGCTATGTCTCTGATCAATTTGTTCAGATTTTTCCACCCCATTATGGCCTGTTTTACTGGCATTAACACTTCTTTAGTCCTCATGTTGAGACACAACAGCAACAGTCACCAAATGCAAATTCCACACCCAGAATCAACTCTAGACTTATTGTTAGCTTTCTTTTCATGAATTAATGATGCAATAACACACAGCTGGCCAATAATCAGCTGAGGATCCTATTGTCCAATTACTTTTGGTGTAAAATGGGGGGCTAGTGCTACACGGTTCCTACACGGTTCATCCGATATGGATGTAAATGCCCACAAATTAAAGAAACAAATATCAATACACTTGAAAAAGGGTAGACTGTGGCCATAAAGGGATGCACAAGCAACAATGCTTAGGTATGCTGTGGCACTGAGGTGATGCTCGATTGGTATTAAGGGCCATAATGTGTGCAAGAAAACATTCCCCACACCAGTGCAACAAGTTAAATATGTTTCATTTGATTTCATTTGCTTAGTATTATCAGACACCAATTATCAATTAAATCGCCAATTTCATTGATTCATTGAAACCTCGTGGATCAACCTTAAAGAGAATATACCACTAACAACCAGATTGATATTAAAGTTGATATTTATTTACAAGACAAAGTTAATCAATGTCTAATCTAAAGATGGAGGTTCAACGACAGTTAGAAACAGTGAATGCTGCAGACATGGACAGTTATGAGGAATGAATAAAAGAAGATACCAAACTACAGCTTTACTCCCAAGGTAATCATAAAATTGTGCTAAGACAAAAAAAACTGCAAAATCTGTAACAACAAACACCAAGAGCCAAGGGACAAAGGCAAGAACCAAGAGCTTAAAACCAGATTAAAAGGCCAGAGCATACCTAACACCCCCTACATAAACAATAGCATTTTGGGCGACAGTGTAGCATAATGGGTAGGGAACTGGGCTTGTAACCCAATTGTTGCAGGTTCAAAGCCATTGTACCCTTGAGCAGGGGACTTAAACGTAATTTCTTTAGTATACATCTAGCTGTAAAAATGGATAGTATGTAAAAATGCTTAAAATTGTGTATGTTGGATAAGAGAGTCTGCTAAAATGCCTGTAATGTAATTTTTCAGCATTTCTTGACTTTGAGTAAAGTGCCTTCAGCCTTGCTTTCCCTTCCAGAATACTCTTATCTTTGTTGTCTGACCTGGAAGCTTGCAGTTCCTTATTCTCTGAGTGATGCTTTCAAGTATTTGTGCAGTTCAGAAATTATGGTTTTTTGATGCTGGAGCTTCTCAAACAGGCCAATGGTTTGCTGATGAGAGGCTCTGATCGAAGGCCGATAAGCCACTCTGGATTGGTTGTTAAGGACACCACACCCTCATGCACCTACTGGTTTATTACAGGGGACTTTGACCATATTCAGTTCCTGTGCAATACTCCTGTGAGAAGTCAACCAGTGGCAGGCCTCTTAGTGGGGATGCGTCAGAGATAAAGCTGACCTAATGATTTAGAAGAGTACTGACATCAGTCACGTCGCTCGCGCATGGACATATTATATAACCTGCACATTGTGCCAGCAGTGCGCGATAAGGACCAAAATGCGGGCCAACGGGGTGAATGTTGGGTGCATGAGTCATGTACTCTGTCGAATGAGAACAAGTAAAAGGGGACTTCCATGCCAATCGTTCCTGCGTCAGAGCAGGCTGTATCACTGAAATGTGTACTAATGACCTGGGACAGCTCAAGTCAGCTGCTAAACGGTATAAACGCATTCATTGAACATCCACCACAAGAATGCTAGAATAGCGACTGAGAATGAGAGATTGGGAACTACTCAATTCAACAGACATGCCAATTCAATCACTGCAGGACGGCCGATACACAACAGCCCAGGCCCGGGCTGGTCATCTGGCATTTCTGGCAAATGCCAGAAGGGCCAGTCTGATTTTCTACGGTTTTGGGCTGGTGTAGCGTAGGCTACAATTCTTCCCAGCGTATAATTTTTCCCCAGATACTTTCGGGTCCGTCACTCAAACAGGACAAATAACCAATCACTGCTAAACTACGAGCGCGAAGTTGAGCAATGTCCAATCAGATAACACTTTTGTTGGGTACGTTTATGAAAAGACGAGCTATCTTTTTGAACCCATCCATGGTCAGTAGCTAGCATTCATGCTACGTAATGCGAGAGTAGAACTCGCTAATAATGTTTATTTGCAGGCTAATTGAACAAATACATTGAAAATGATCAAACCACGTGTAGATTGCTGGCTAGCATAAAGCGTATAATTGACACAGTTCTGTGCTAGGTGCTAGTAGCTAGCAAGATGTAGCCTACAGTTAAGCAACGGACCTGGAAGTGGGAAAAATTATACGCTGGGAAGAATTGTACACTACACTGGTCTGACTGCCTTGCTGCAAGAGAGAGATGGAGAAACAGAGGTAGGACAGTTATTATTTTCATATTCTATTAATTTGTGGCTTGGTCATATATTGATTGGTCATGTAAAGTTGGCCGTGTGTGTGTTTATTTATAATGTAAATTTTCTGTTTTTAATTGTTTATGGCTGTTCTTATACTGTACTGTGGTCCTGGGGTTACTGTATTCCGTTCTTTTTCTTACACCTGTCTGTTCATCTGTAATGAGACCAATGACAATAAACGCAGTTGTGCAGTTATGTACTCCTACCCAACCACTCACCTATGTGAATCAAAAGGGGTCCACTTCATTAACATGAAGGTAACCTGTGATGCAAATTGCCTGGCAACACAGGATGAAAGTATCGAGACGTTCGGATCCTGTCCCATGCCTGCAGCATCAACTATCGGCATTTGCGCAAGGTAGGCATAAACTTGGCGCATACATTCACTCTCATTGGGCCTCATTCATGAAACGTTCCTAAATGTGTACATACATTTACGTACAAAACAAGTTTGCACAGAAAATGTATGCCGGATTCAAAAAAAGTGGAAATGCAGACATGTTCGTATTCACATGCGTATGTTCATAGATCAAAATTCATTGTAAATGACAGGCACATACACCTTATTTTGCAATTAGTATAAATCCACACCCATGAATTGACATATATGGAAGTTGCAAATTCCATTTAAAGGAGCAGACCAATTCAAAATGGCCCAGAAAAATCAAGACATAATTATTCCACAAAGAAAGGCCCTCGGCCGGGATTCCAACTTGAAACCTTCTTGCTGTGAGGCGACAGTACTAACCACTGCGCCACCGTGTCGCCCCTGATGTGGACAATCTGTAATATTTTGCTTAAATTGGGTTTAGCTACATTGTACCGTGTCTCACATCTCACATCAATGTTTCAGTGCCAGTGGGCAATGTAATGGCATTGGAATCCACTTTTTATTAAAGATTATAAAATTCACCACATTTCTGGGTGTAAAATACTAAACTCTAATCCCTCTCTAATTATATTGGAGGGGTATCTCAAAAAATGTAATCTAGCTGCAAACAAATGTTAAAACTCATTTGAAGTATTTGTAACTCACTGGGAATGAAAAGTCAAGCTCTTTTCATCACGTGAAAAAATATAGACTACTCACTGTAGGCTACAAAACTGTAGACTAGGCTCAGTCCTAATTATGATTATCAATATTCTGCAGTTCAAAGGATTGTGTCGTATCGTTGTAGCGATCGACGGTGTCTATGAATAAATTGGATTAATGATTGGATTAACTCAGTATGTCAGATTTTTGTTTATTTGCAGGAGTTTGTATGTTCTCCCTGCGTGGGTTCCCTCCAGGTACTCCAGTTTCCTCCCACAGACATGCAGGTTAGGCCAATTGGAGACTCTAAATTGCCCATAGGTATGAGTGTGTGAGTGAATGGTGTGTGTAAAATGAAAATTCAAATTACAGAATGATATTACTTGCATATATGTTTGTTCACTAGGAGCTACACCTTAAAAATACAAACAGTACAAGTACATAAATGACCTGACAGTAACCGGATGATGTAGCAGCTGATAACGCACACAGATTTCTACGAATCGACCTTCTCCTACAAACATCACAGTTATTTTTATGCCCTTCCCGCATGTTTACAGCCACTGTCATCAGTCAGTAAGCCTCAGCTGAATGGCGTATCTCCCAAGAAGCAGGTGGTTTGAAATGAGGCTGTCACAGTATCTGGTTGACATTATTAGCAGGGAAAGTAGTCACACTAATGTATAGCACTACCCATTTATTTATATGTCATATCAAGTAGCTTCCAGCAGATGCAACGCTCATGAAAGTCACTTGATTCTCTTTATTGCTGTATGAATAAGCAACTCAAACATGAAGCAAATGCTGCAAGTTAATTCCGTTTATACATTTCTTAAACACCCATCCCAGTGATTTTATACAGATAATATATCTTAACATTACGTTTATTGGTCAGAGCAAAGATCTGTGAGTGTGTAAGGTGTTCATTGGCACATAGGGATCATAATCACATCAGTAGCTACAAGTCAGGACTACAAAGAAATTCATGTATTTATGAAAAGGAACTCCAAAAGAAAATAAATATTAAAAGTGAAAGTGATTGATACATTTCATGACTTCATTTATAAACTTTAAAAAAACTAGTCAAGAAAATATTACGAAAAGTCCAGATTTGGTTTAATGGGTACCCAGTGTAACGGTAGACAAAAAAAACTTGGTTTCTCATGTTAGTTTTAGTATGGTACATTTTCGGTACAGTACAAACAAATTTTTATGTAAACTATAGAATTGCTTTTCATTTATCTGGCCATCATTTCTTTCTGAACAAAGTAAGGCACATTGACACTAAGTCATCAGGAGTGAAAACTTTGTGTTTTTTTAACACAAAAAAAGTTCCGCACCTGCATTAAATGAAGACTGTAATTGTTTGGTCCACAGCACGTGCCACACCAAAAGGCCCGTACCAAAGGAAAGAGGAAAATTCCCAGCCTTGACAAAATAAGCGGTGATTCTTTTCTGATTAGACGCCCGCTGCTCCAACCTGGCTTCGTAGAAGCTTCTTTCCCTTGACTGAGCATAAGTAGAACGGCAACAAGATACGGGTGACACGGGCTACTATTTTGGTTACACAGTGGCGCAAGTGAGGGAACAGAGTGGCAAGGGTCACATTTCAGTACTTACATAGTTTTGTTCTGAATGACACAGTATATGTAATTGCTCACAGAATCTATTCGGAAGGGCTCACTTCTAAAGGCTCTTAGCTCTATTTTAAGGGTCATTGGTAACATGTTTAATGCAAATCCTTCTGAATGTAGCCTAAAGATTATTTGGTGCCTTGTGCCTGTATTTCATCATCACAATCTTTTAGGTTTATATGTCTGAAATTACACATAAGGCAAATCCTTTATTTTGTGTTCTGAGTGATCAGAATTGTACTAATTCAAAAACTGTGATCCTGTAACACTCGTGGGACTTGTGGTGACATTTTTTAAATACTGGAACTTGGAAGTTTACAGGAGGGCCATATTGTTAATCTAGCTTAATATAAAAAATAAGCAGTATTTTCAGAAACAGTCTGCTCTATGATGCCATAAATAAATGACATTTTCAGCAAAATCACTATGTCCTGTATGAATATTATTATAAATAAATTAAATAAATACATAGGTCTTCTGGGAACAATTGGCAAACAGAGCCACAGCCTATTTCATAATAGTGCATATTTATTACAAATAAATATAAGTGTACACTTATATTTATACATGGCATGTTTTGCCTGTCATTGCTTCTTAAGGTTCGTTCATGCTTGATTGCCACTAGGTGTTGTCATGGTTTTACTGCCTGCTTTGCCTTTCTGCGGGTGTTGGCGCTCGGGGCCGCTAGAGGGCACTCCTGTATTTTTCTTTTGCTTTTCTGGGTCATCAGGATTATGAGTTGCAGGTGCGGGCTGGCTATTTAAACCCTACACTGTCTGTGCTCCTGGCTTTTGTGTCATACTTTGCCACGTTAAGCCAGGTAAGCGGTATAGCCAGAAGACTGCATTTCTTTTGTGTTTGAAAGAAACACAAGAACCTTCTTAGTTTAAAGAGTTTAGGGTTAGATCCGTAGGATCCTTTTATTTCGCTCTTTTCTTGGTTATTTCCTCTGTTGCTTTTCTGTCCTCTTTGAGGCAGTAACTTCTGTTTACCTTTTTCATATTCCCTCTTCGTGCAGCTCGTTTGTGTTTTATCGAGCTAGAGATTTTTCCTTTTTCTTTTTCTGCTCGAGTCTCGAGCCTGTTTTCGCCCTCTTTTCTGGATTGTTTTCTGTTGGCTTTTCGCCAGGAGTTTTTTTCTCCCATTTGTTTATTTTCTCTGTTCCGTTCGCGGAATTCTCTTCCTCCCTATTTACTAGTGATTATTCCACTTTTTGTGGGTAACTTATTGATCCCCTCATGGTCACGTCTGGTCCTCCGACCCATTCCCGTTACAGGTGTACACTTAAATTGTCAATTAATTGGTAAATAGTATGGTCAGGTAACCAGTGCTTTCATAGTCATAATGACAAAAATCCAATAGGCTATTTAAAAATAGCTACATACTAGTAGGCAATCACATAGATAGGAAAAGTGAAAAGAAATAATACATATAGGGTCTGATTTACTAAGACCTTTAGTGCGTGCAAAACCTTTTAGCACACACACAACTAATAACACAACCAATGACTGGTGCAAAACAAATAACATGACCAATCATTGGTCATGTTATTGGTTTTGCATGTGCTAAAAGGTTTTGCACATACTAAAGGTCTTTATACAAATAAATATACACATACTGTATATATTTCATACAGCCTATTTTGTAAAATATGTAAAAATATATGTGTATATTTATTGCAAATAAAATACAAAAACTATAAAAATAAACTTGCAAAACACAGGGAGATCATCAGCTGTTGTACATTTCTGGGCAGCCTGATATAATGCAAATGTCCGAATGTTATCAGATTCCACGAAGACTGTTCTGAAAGCATGAATGGTGAAAACCTTGACCAAAGACCTGGCAAACTTCCTTGTTTGCAGTACAATGGGAGTTGAACAGAGGGGGGGGGGGGGGGGGGGGGGGGGGGGGGTAACCTTGACAGAAGCCTTTAATCAAATAGTTATTTGAATTAGAAATGTTTTTTGGAATTGGTATTCTCACAGTGTGAGGATAATGCATCGGATTCAGACTGCAGTGGGACTACTGGTCAAATCCAGAGGTAGCTCACTTAATGGTGGTAATCCTATACCTTATCACCTTGCAGTCTGTCTGTGTCAAGAAAGTACTGTGCATTTATTTGTGAGCAGACCCATTTATGAAGGGGAACTTCCTCAACATTAAATATTATACTATAAAATTAAATATCAATCACAGAGTGGGATGGTTGCTGAAACTCCAGGTACTACAGCAGTGGTCTCTTGGGATTTGAACCTTCAGTCAGCCTATTTCCTTGACCCTTTCTTCACACTGCGAACCCCGCCTAAACTATAGCATGTCGCTGTTTGAGCTTTCAAGGTTTAAATCATCTATGACAGTGGGACATTTATTCATCCCACTACATGACACAATGTCCCTCTAAACATGAAGAGCACCTAATTAAGAACAATTAACAGCTTGTTAAAATTATAGGATTGCAATTGTGGTTGGAATGAAAGCCAGCATACACAGGGGAGGCCCAGGACCAAGGTTGGGAACCACTGGTCTGTGATCCACTGGCCCTATTGACCAATTAAACCAGCAAGCTGACTTACGCGTACTCTCTGATGTCATCAGGAGTGGGCTGCAAAATAGGTCACACGTAACATGCTACAATATTAAAGAAATCTTGTGTAAAATGTTGTGCGTCTGTTTTATTGTCTTACAACATTTTGGCATAATTTTGTACAGAGAATTAACTTGTATTAATTCACACCATAGTTAAATAATCATATGTTTTATCTTGTTTGAACTGTGGGCGAACTGTAGCCGAGCAGATTAACAATTACTGTACTCATGAAAATAACACATTCCAGGTAACAATATAGAATTCAAAATTGCAACAGTAGTCCCTCAATGGGGAAAGGTGCTTCAGCCCTAGTACAGGTCTTTACGAGGCTAGCACTCATCACTGTTATTCAGTATATTAGATCAATCAAAGAGCTGAACAGAACATTACGGGCCCTATCTTGGCGCTTAGTCTAAGCGCATGGCGTAAAGTCCATTTTGGGCGTGTCCAAGTCCACTTTTGCTATTTTAACGGCGTGTTTTTTTTTGGCGCTAAGCACGGCGCAAGGTGCAACTGGGCTGAACCTAGTCGCTTCATTAATTATAGGTGTGTCTTGGGCGTGACATGCAATAAACCAATCAAAATGTCATATCCCATTCCCTTTAAAAGCCTGCTTTTCCACCTTGGCGGATTGCTTGATGGCGAAACAGACATGCTCGTGCGTGTTTAGTGTGATCAAGGAATAGGCTAAATGGAGTATGATCAATATTATTCGGACTAACCATTAGCCTATGAGTTCCCGGTAATTACAGACAGGGCTGTTATTTTACAAAATATATGCGGTTAAATTTCGTTAAAAGGACCTGCAACAGCTGAGAATAAGCTATCAATGGCTTCAGTCTCACCTTAGAAAACACCAAATTAGCCTGCTTGTTCAGCGAATTTCGTTTGATTATGCAATGAAAGTGTCAAACATCAATTCCAAGAGGCTGTTCTCATGGAGTTCTCGAAGTTCAAGCTTCATCCAAAGTTCATTAGGCTACCTGCATAGTAGGCTAATATTGATTAATAACATACATACCGTTATTTTGCCTTAATGATGACACTAAATAGCCTACAATAAAGCTTTCAGGTTTGCAACCCATATGTTCACGCATATTTCCCCTTGTTTAATAATGTCCTGTTTATGGAAATGTGACCAATCCTTTAAAACAATCCACTTTCCCAGGAAGACCGTGAAACGTGCGACTTACAGCAGGGGAAACAGAGAACATCCAGCGCACGTGCAGAGAATGGCATTAAAATTAATTGTGAATTAATTGTGTAACGTGCTGCAAATTTGTTTTAGTTTCTAATTAGACGCTTAGTTCTCTTTAAAATCATTTTGTTCAGTTATGGAATAACGGGTGAAATCAGCTGGGTTTTAAACGGTGAGAGTATGGAAACCTGGGCACTGTAATTTAAAAAATACGAAGGACGAAGAATAGCTAAGGTTACAATTTAGTTAACAAACTAACAACATTTATCTCCGTTTTTTAACCATAGGCTATCGAAAAAAACCTTATGCACAGCGAATCCGCTGTAGCCTAGGCTATTTGAAAAACAATAAATGCAATATTCACTGGACAAGTTTTTGAACTTTTTTCAGTCACAAACCATTCTATTTACTTACAGGCTGTATTCATACATAAACAGAGCTGTATTGTAATGACATCTGAAGCGCATTTTCTGAACTTAAATGTCCGTCTATTGCCGTGCACGAGTTTTCCATTGAATGACAATTCAGGCATTAGGTGTAAATGACAATTCGTGCATTAGGCTTGATATAGGTGTCATCAGCTGCTTTTTAATGGATAGCCATTGTCCCATACCATCGCACATCGCCTGGATGTTGATGGAGTGGGCTGAAAGCAATTTAATGTGCATGGCATTCCCCTTCGCTGAGGGAAAGGTAGGCTATGGACCCTTTTATTATTATGTGTTTTTTGATATAGGCTACACAATAATACTATTTCACATTGTAATCTTGATATTTTAATCATGCTTGTGCTCGCCCCTGTGTGTAACAGACAGGAGGGTACGCGCATTGTGCACACGCCTTTGTAGACGCACTTATATGCGCCGTTAAAATAACATGTATACAACTGCGACATGACTTTAGACCAGGTTAGTGGTGGTTCTAGCGCAAGCGCTTTCTGCTGGCTCAAGATAGCAATACGCCAAAAAGAATCCTGGCCACTCCTCATCTTAAGACCAACACGCCCAAACGGCGCAAGAGTACATGGTAGTTAAAGGACGTAAGCATTAGGCGTTATAATGAACCTACCGCCGGGTGTAAGATAGCAAAGACACTTGCGTTTGGGTTAGCGCCGCTTTGCGCCTACATGTTAGTATATTCATATTGGAAGACGATGGACCAGGCAGGATTGCTTACTCTCTGGAGATGGTATCTAAACTGTGAAACCATGTTTTTACTACAAGTATCACCTCTTGTAACCCAAAGTTCCCTGCTCTAAATATGCTTCATGGAACATACCAGGTGACAAAAACAAACAGTAAAAAAGGTTAGGGTCAGAAGGTGAGAAAAAGGAGGCACTAATGCTCCCTGGTGGCTGTTTTGTGTTACTGCAGGTACTGAATATGGTCTCACACATCAGACTGCAGTGTGGCCATGTAAAAATTGTAGTGTGAACAGTGACCTCTGGCTGTAAGACAGCACATATTGCCTCTTAGACCTTGTCCCAATACTCACCCTATGATCTAAGGCAGTGGTCCTCAACCCTGGTCCTGGGGACCCCCTGTGTATGCTGGTTTTCGTTCCAACCACAATTGCAATACCAGAATTTTAACAAGCTGTTATTTTTTCTTAATTAGGTGTTTTAATTGTATAGAGAGAACACTTTAAACTCTTTACTCTCTTAAGCCACGTTATGTTAGCAATAGCTATGCATGCTTTGAAGAAAAAGAAATCCCATGTTCATTATGCTCATTGTGTTATATTGCAAACAATTACAAAGAGGTAAGAACTCAGGTGAATAGGCTCCTAATTAGGTAATTGAACACAAGTTTAAGTTCCTTCATAATTTTTTCCTTAAACTTGTTAACACAATGCAGGTTTGGCTCATTATCATTTGCTTTGTCTTTGAATTCTTCATTATTTACCAAACGGTTAGTTTTAGTGGCCATGTGTCCACAATTTCACCAATTATGTATGAGCCAATTGATTCACCTCAGTCTTTAATTTGATCAGTTAAAACATTTTTTACCTCCTTTTAATTGTTTACAATACAGCACAATGTGAATATTGGACTTTTATTCTTCATGGCATGCATAGCTATTACTAACATAATGTGGCTTAAGAATGTAAATAATCCCTCTAAACATTAAAAACACCTAATTAAGAAAAATTAACAGCTTGTTAAAATTCAAGTATTGCAATTGTGGTTGGAACGAAAACCAGCATACACAGGGGGTCCCCAGGACCAGGGTTGAGGACCACTGATCTAAGGCAAGGGTCTTCAACCTTATCCCGCAAGGGTCGGTGTGGGCTTTTGTTCCAACCAAGCAGTTGCACACCTGATTCTACTAATCAATCACAAGAGTCTTTGCTAAGGACCTTGATTAGTAGAATCAGGTGTGTAACTGCTTTGTTGGAACAAAAGCCCGCCCTTGTGGGATAAGGTTGAAGACCCCTGGTCTAAGTACTTTGTTCAAGTCTGCACTTTGGTGATGTATTTCTGAGGTTGGACCAAGGGGTGCAAGTGCGCTGTGCAAGTGGTCTAAGGCACGGACTCTCAATCAGTTGCACCCCGAGGATCGGGGTTCAATCCCCGGTCCCGCCGGAACCGAGCATGGCCGATGCCCTGAGGGAGCAGCAATTGGCAACCGCTCCTGGGGTGAGGGGAGGACCCAGTGGGGGAGAATCATCACATACAAAAATGGCCTCAGGCAAGCTGGAATCACAGTCAGGAGCCACAGCCAGAAGAGGGCGTGGCAACCTCTTTCCTACTACCGGCTGATGGGGTTGTAGTGGCAAATTCTCAAGCGGTTGCTACACGGGAAATTGAATTAGATTGATTTCCAATTGTAACCTATAAATTATTCTTGAATTAAATTTTTAATAGTTATAATACAAGCATTTTTCCCCATTCATTTCAATGGGGCCTTTTATTTTTGATATCAGGAATAGAATTATAACTAGTTAAAATTGGAATTCTTGATATCAAGAATTTAATTTTAACGAGTTCAAATTCAATTCTTGATAACAACCATTCCTATTTTAACTAGTTCAAATTCAATTCTTGATATCAAGAATAACTATTTTAACTAGTTAAAATTCAATTATTTCTATCAATAATACAATTTTAACTAGGTAAAATTCAACTCTCAATATTGGGAAGAGACATGTAAATAAAATGCTAATTATTTTTGCATAGACGAATCCAGATGATCAAGGTCCAATGTAATCGCATATGGGTGTGGCTTCTTTGCAGAGCACATATCAAACTTAGTTCAGGATGCCGCAACAGAAGAGCCTCATCACGTTTCTCTTGAGAATTCTCCAGATTTTAACCGAGTGTACAGGGCCGTTGTTTCTGTAAGATGGCAATTGTCTTCTTCCCAAACGACAAGCAAAGAATCAACCCTTCTGGCTTCCATTCAGAGGGGTTTCTGTCAAGGTGGTCCCAGCAGGATTATTTCCCCTGCTTCTTGAATTTTAAAATGAATCTCATAACACTATAGGATCACTGATATCTTGTGTAACAAACAAGGAACACTTTAAAACTCAAGTACTGTCACAAAAATAATATAGTTGTTTTGTTTTAGCAGGTCATACCACACACCACATAGTACACACTTGTCACTCAAACCACTCATATAAGCTGTGCAAAAATATATTTATGCTACTGGCCTGGGCACACACACTCGTGACCACCACACCCTCAATAGCTCGCCTCCGGGGCAGCCGGCCACCCGGCCACCCGGCCCCACTATTACATACGAGGGAGAGCCCACACAGACTGACATGGCGGCATACACACACACACACACACACACACACACACACACAATAACCAAACTCACTTACACTCCACGCCACAGACAAACAGTAAACACAAAGAAATCAAAAAGTAGTAGAGTCCTGCCCACACCGCACCACTGGGAGGACTACCACAAAATAAAAGAAGAATACAAGCCATCGGGCGAGCCTCAGGTCACAGTCCCTCTGCTACTAACCGTCTACCTTGTCACACTCACCGGTCTCGCTGTGGGACACCGACTCTAGGCAGGGGAGAGCACCCCGCTCACACGGAACCCACGCATGCTGCATTCAAATACGGCACAAACACATTCCTTACGGTCTGGGGTAAGTGGTTTCCTCCAGCAAAAGCTCCACACAATATCCCCAGATCACTGGCTCCGTCACACCGACCGGCTCTGCAGTTTGCTTGTCAGTTCCAGGTACAATGCTAGCTTTTCTTTGTTGTTTCCTCAGTTCCTGGCTGCTCTAGCTCTCCCGCAGCCGCTCTCCACAATCAGGTAGGTTTTGCCGTACACACAACACAGCACGTCCACATTCACACAAAAATAAAACTAACCAAACTTAACAAACCAAAAGAAAAGAAAATACAAAGCCAAACATTCAGGAGCTCAGAGGCAAACCAACCTCTCTCGCTCGCCCTCCGTCTACTCTCCTCTTTCACCCCAGGTGCGCTCTATTTATTCCCTCAGGAAACCCTGCCCCTTGCTTCCTCGTTTCAATCATTCAATTCCCCCATGAGTACCGACCACTCATTCAATCATTCAATCCTGTTCTGCAATTATCCAATTTCTTACTGCAGGAAAAGCTCTCATTCCCTCCTCACTAAGGGAGACCGCAAAATATGTTACATTTTCATTAAGCACTCCAGCTACTAGAAAATCATCATTCGTTCATTCGTTATGCTCTGCTAAGTTCCAAAATAGGTTTTGAATTTTCTTACAATGCAATAGCCTAGACTACAATTAGTTACCAATATTAGTTGTCAATTACAATGTTAAACTACAATAGTAATTAGTTATTGTGTGAGTTAGTACAATATTAATTATTAATAGATAGTATTTCAACTTTCTAAGAAACACAAGTTTAAATACTATCTATTTTTAACATCTAAAATACAATTATAGTATATAATTCATCTGCACATTTTAACTCCTAATAAGCATACAAAAACACCAAATGGATCATTGAGTCTCTTATGGATATTAAGCAATGTATACGGTATACAGATGTGGTTGGATGATTAACTTTCATGAATTCAAAACTTTTTTTGGTGATCTCATCACTGTCAAGTAGCGAGTTGAGTTTGTCATTGCATTTGCTGCTTGTGGAGTGCAGCAGGGTCTCCGGGGTGTAACCACATTCACCTATTTGGGGTGTGGGAGGCTCATTCATGTTGTCAGTGTTGGGCCCTTCATGGCTAAAGACACCTCTGATGTGAAGAGAAGAAGAAAATCCCCCAGTCTTACAGTGTATAACATTACTTCAATATCTATCATGATTTCAAATTCTTTACACTGTGAATTGGGTACAAAAGTCATCCCCCTGCTTAAGGCCAACTCACATGCGGTGTTCAAAGGGTGTCGGGAGAGGTTGATCGCACGCACTCCAGTCCCGGCCTATTCCTTCTCTTTTTCCATGTACTTATTCCTTGTCCTCTCTGATGGTGGAAATGGCAGCATCGTGCGCAGATTTTTGTTGTTATTTGTTTAATTTATTCAAACGTTACCCTGGCCATTAGAGAACATTGCTATACAGCGCCCCTGCATGATAGACGGTCCCGTATATTAGCGCATGCGCATTACCGGAACAGGAAGCATATAGGCCATTGTAAACACACCCGCAGTTTGGTTTGGCAAAGACTTGTTTGATTATTGTTATCATCCCGTTCCTTCATTAAAGTGGATGAACAAATGGAATCTTGTTCTTATTTATAATCAAACAACTTGATGCAGTCAAGCGGAGATTGTCAGTGCGGAGGAGGACACAACTAGGTGCAACAGACCACGAAAACGTCGGCAGACACTGCACCCTATCGATGCCCTCAGAACACTGTACACACAGGTGTGTCACCGAAAATAGAACAATTGGTGTGGACTAATTTGTTTTTATGGAATAATTTCCTACGGAATAACTGTCCTAATGGCGCTTGTGAATGCGGAGTGCCCGATCGAGGGTTGTGACTATATAGCTAGGCATGCAGCGGCGGCAGTGGTGGCGGCCATGCTGAGTACACACGCCACTGTACACGTCGCAGCCCCCAGGGCGCCAGGCGCGAATGCCAAAATGGAGAAACTCAAGCGTCCCTCCATAGCACTGGCCGGAACGGGCGAAGCCTGGTCATACTTCATAACCCGCTGGGGTGAGTACAAGACGGGCACCAAACTTGTCGGACCTGACATAGTCGCACAGCTACTGGAGTGCTGCGAGGAGGATCTGAGGAAAGACCTCACTCGCACGGCGGGCAAGAGCCTAGCGGACAGCGACGAAAAAGACGTCCTCGCCGCCATGAAGGCGCTCGCCGTCCGTGCGGAGAACACCATGGTAGCTCGGGTGGCCCTATCTAACATGCGGCAGGGATATGAGGAGCCCATCCGGTCGTTCCACGCCCGCATCAAGGGGCAGGCGGACACATGCAAGTATGAGATAAAATGCACTAAGACAGGGTGCGATCAGGTCAACGACTTCACAGAAGAGATACTACGCAATGTGATTGCCCGCGGCATCGCGGACTCAGAAATACAGCTCGACCTGCTCGGCGAAAAGAACCAGGACATGCCATTAAAGGACATGATAGAGTATATCGAGGCCAAGGAGTCTGGAAAGCGCTCGGCATCGCGCCTACTCGACCCTCAGAGCACGGACACGATCAGTAGTTCGTATCGGCGGGGGAAACAGCAGGACGCCCGCACCAGGGGAGGAGCCAGGCCGGAGAAATCGACGGCCAAGCCCGAAGGTGTATGCATCTACTGCGGCGAGGTGGGCCACGGCAAGACACCCCAATGGCGCGCCAGACGCGCCGAGTGCCCCGGGTATGGTAAGAAGTGTCGGAAGTGTGGCCGCCAGAATCACCTCGACAAGGCCTGCCTGGGTGGCCGATCGACTAGGCCCCCATCCGAGGAGACCGACGGGACGTGTGACGAGCAGACGGCAGCCTTCGTCGAGCTATGCACGGTCACTGTGGCCAGCGCAGACGGCGAGTTACGCACACTCCCCCTCGCTCACCACCTGTACGATGATATGTGCGACAAGTGGATGAAACGCGCGTCCAGCCCGCAGCCGTACGTCAACCTCACTCTCACCAACGAGCGCGAGGATTACAAAGCACTGGGTTTTGACCTCCTGAAACGCACCCGCGCGGTATCCCTGCCTGCCATGGCCGACACGGGATGCCAGAGCTGCCTGATCGGCATTAAAGTCGCTCAACAAATGGGCCTGAGTACAGAGGACCTCATCCCCTTGTCCATGACCATGAAGGCTGCAAACAACAAGGGAATTCGAATCCTCGGAGCCGCGGTGGTCAGATTCGCCGGCAGCAGTGGCGACGCTCGAAGATTGGAGACGCGCCAAATTGCATACGTGACGGACACTTCAGACCGCATATTCCTCTCCCGCGCAGCCTGCGTGGACCTGGGTATGATCTTGGACAAGTTCCCAATAATAATAATAATAATACATTTTATTTATATAGCGCCTTTCAGAACCCAAGGTCGCTTACAGAATTTGAGAGGGGGGAACAGAAACACAAAAGACAACAAGACAAAAGGAGAGATGGTAACAAATGAGATGAAGGTGAAGTAACTGGCTGGTGGAACACACAAAATAAACAAAAAACAACTGGGACAGTAAATAAACATGTACAAAAATCACAGAAAATAACATGGTGGACGGGGTGAGAGGAGAAGAGAGAGAAGAAGAGGGGAGGCTGAGCAGATGGTTAGGGTGGGAGGAGAAACGGAGGAGGGTCATTTAGGGGTAGGGGAGGTTGTAGGCTTGGGAGAAAAGAAATGTTTTTAGCCGGGATTTGAAAATGGGGAGTGTGGGTGAGTCTCTGACGGTTTGTGGGAGTGAGTTCCAGAGTCGGGGTGCAGTCCTGGAAAAGGCTCGATCGCCAAAGGTTTTGAGTTTGGAAAATGGTATGAAGAGGGTGGTGGTGGCGGAAGAGCGGAGGGTTCGGGTGGGGCGGAGGGGCAGGAGGAGGTCAGTCAGGTAGGGGGGGGCCAGGCTGTGGAGGGCTTTGAAGGTGAGGAGGAGAACTTTAAAGTTAATGCGCTCTTTGATGGGGAGCCAGTGAAGAGATTGGAGTACAGGGGTGATGTGTTCACGGGACCGGGTGTGAGTGAGTAGACGGGCAGCGGAGTTCTGGACCATTTGGAGTCTATGGAGGGAGTGGGAGGTGATGCCAGTAAGAAGGGAGTTGCAATAATCAAGGCGGGAGGAGATAAAGGCGTGAATGAGGTTTTCAGCAGCAGAGGGGGAGAGGCAGTGTCTGATTTTGGCAATATTGCGGAGGTGAAAGTATGAGGTCTTGATGACAGAGCTGACATGGGGGACAAAGGAGAGGGTGGGGTCAAGGATGAAACCAAGGTTGCGTGCCAGGGGGGAGGGAGTGATGGTTGAGTCATCGATGATGAGTGAGATGGGGCCGGTCTTTGAAAGTGTGGATTTGGTGCCAATGAGTAGGAGTTCAGTTTTGTCACTGTTGAGTTTGAGGAAATTATGGGTCAGCCAGGTTTTAATTGTGGAGATGCAGGTATTAATGTGGGTGAGGGGTGGGTTCTGAGTGGATTTTGTGCTAATGTAAATCTGAGTGTCGTCGGCGTAGCAGTGGAAGTCCATGTTAAATTTGCGGATGATGTGACCAAGGGGAAATATGTAACAGATGAAGAGCAGGGGCCCGAGGACCGAGCCCTGGGGGACCCCCTGCGTGACAGGGGAAAGGGAGGAGGTGTGACCGGAGAGAGAGATGAATTGTTGTCTGCCAGAGAGGTGAGGTGAATCTGGCGACCTCAGAAGTGTGTGACTGCCCGCGGCGTGCAGAGCCGCCGACCAGGCCGACTACACTCCCTATGTTGGCGACCGAGGCTAACAGGGAAGCACTACGGAGACACTTACTCGAAATGTACGCTCAGAGCACATTCAATACGTGCCCCCACCAGCCCCTACCGAGAATGACCGGCCCGCCGCTCCGCCTTATGCTTAACGAGGATGCGACACCAGTTGCCTGTCACACCCCCATCCCCGTGGCCATACACTGGCAAGATGAAGTAAAGGCAGGCCTCGACCAGGACGTTCGCCTCGGCGTGTTGGAGGAAGTACCCATCGGTACACCGGTGACATGGTGTCACCGCATGGTGATCTGCGCGAAAAAGAGCGGCAAGCCGCGACGCACCATCGACTTTCAGGCCCTGAACAAGCATGCACTCCGCGAGACCCACCACACCCAATCCCCGTTCCACCAGGCGAGACGCGTGCCTAACGGAAAGCGCAAGACTGTGTTCGACGCCTGGAACGGTTACCACAGCGTCCCACTACACGAAGACGATCGCCACAAGACGACCTTCATCACTCCATGGGGGCGCTACCGATACCTGTCGGCCCCGCAGGGGTACATGGCGTCGGGGGACGGTTACTCGCGACGGTACGACGAAGTCGTCGCGGACATTGGTAACAAAACCAAGTGCGTGGACGACACGCTACTATGGTCAGACACGATCGAGGAGAGCTACTTCCAGGCGGTCCAATGGCTGGACATATGCGGCCGGAATGGAATCATCCTCAACCCGGAGAAGTTCGTCTTCAGCGCACCCACGGTGGACTTCGCGGGCTTCACGATCACCATGACTGACGTGCGACCGTGCAGCCGCTACCTGGAGGCGATCCACGACTTCCCACAACCGCGTAACGTCACGGACATCAGATCGTGGTTCGGGCTGGTCAACCAAGTGGCCTACACCTTCAGTATGGCCGAACGAATACAGCCATTCAGGAAGCTCCTGAAGAGTGGAGAACGCTTCGAGTGGTCACCGGAGCTGGAGGACATATTCCGCGAGTCGAAGGACGTGATCGTCCAGGAGATCGAGCGCGGTGTCCGCATCTTTGACAAGACCAAGCCAACGTGCATCGCCACGGACTGGTCAAAGGAGGGCATTGGATTCTGGTTGTTTCAGAAGCACTGCCGATGCACGCCAGTCAGACCCTTCTGCTGCACCGATGGTTGGAAGATAACCCTGGTCGGCAGCAGATTCACACATGCGGCAGAATCCAGATACGCGCCCATAGAGGGCGAGGCTCTCGCAGTCGCGGACGCCTTGGACAAGGCACGCTACTTCGTGTTGGGCTGCGAGGACTTGATTGTAGGGGTAGACCACAAGCCGCTGCTGAAACTCCTTGCGGACAGGGCGCTCGACGACATACCCAACCCCCGCCTCAGGAACCTCAAGGAGAAGACCCTGCGTTATCGCTTCCGCATCATACATATCCCGGGCATGAGGAACAAGGCGGCGGATGCCATGTCACGTAGGCCGGTCGGCACCACGCGGCCATCACTCATGGACCTTCCGGACGACAATGCCGCCATAGTGACCCACCTCCCACCCAGCACGCACACCGGCGTCCTATCTCTCCTACGCCAAGCCGGGCCGGAGGATGGCGGCGACGCTGAGGAGGACGACCTGGCATGGTGCGCTGCGGGCCTCAAATCGTTGCGGTCAGTGACATGGGACCGCGTCAGGGAGGCCACCAGCAGTGACGGCGAGATGCGCACGCTGGAGGAAATGGCCGCGGACGGCATCCCCGACTCGAAGTTCGAGATGCCAGAGACGATCCGTGACTTTCACCAGTACCGCGAGAGCATCACATTGACAGACGGGGTGGTCCTGTACAAGGACAGAGTAGTCATACCACCCTCACTCCGCGGCGAAGTGCTGAGCGCCCTACATGCTGCCCACCAGGGTGTATCGATGATGACCGCCCGCGCAGAATCCTCTGTGTTCTGGCCAGGCATATCGGCCGACATCAGCGCCACTCGGAGGAACTGCGAGCACTGCCACCGGATGGCACCTTCACAGCCTGGGGCGCCGCCAACCCCGCCTATCCCGGCCGTCTACCCCTTTCAGGCAGTGTGTTCGGACTTCTTCGTGCACAGGGGCGTGCACTACCTTGTGACGGTGGACCGATACTCAAACTGGCCGATCATCTCGAAGTCGACAGGTGGCGCAGCCAGCCTCATAAACCACTTACGTCGCGCCTTCGTGACGTACGGGACGCCGGAAGAGCTCACATCGGACGGGGGGACCGGAGTTCACCTCCACCGAGACCAGGTCATTCCTGCACAGATGGGGCGTACACCACCGCCTCTCGTCGGTGGCCTTCCCCCACAGCAACTGCCGCGCGGAGATTGGGGTGAAGACGATGAAACGTCTCATCACCGACAACACCGGCCCGAAGGGAGAACTTGACACCGACGCTGTGCAGAGAGCGATACTGCAATATCGTAACACACCTGACCCTGACACGAAGATATCCCTGGCTATGTGTGTCTTCGGCCGCCCAATACGCGATTTCATCGCGATTGTCCCCGGGAAGTACAGACCACACGAGACCTGGCGTGAGGCGCTGACGGCGAGGGAGGAGGCCCTCCGCAAACGCCACATCCGCACAGCTGACACCTGGGCGGAGCACACTAAACGCCTCCCGCCACTCGTGGTAGGGGACTTGGTCCGCGTACAGAACCAGACAGGGCCCTACCCCAACAAATGGGATAGGACGGGCAGTGTCGTGGAGGTACGCCAGCATGACCAATACGTGGTCAAGATCGACGGCTCGGGCAGAATCACACTTCGGAACAGGAGGTTCCTGCGCAAGTTCAGCCCTGTTCGCAACGACCTGCCGCCTCCCCGATCGGTCTACGACGACCTGGCGACCCACGTCACCGTACCGGCACTCGTCGTGACACCGCGTCTGCCTGACCTCGTCTGCGACCCTGTGACACCCGTGGCGCGGACGGGGCCCACACCGCCGCCGGTACTGACGTCGGTGAGCCCACCCCGGCGCGGGACGCCGCCCGCTTCGGTCACGCCAGCGGCGCCGGGACTGGACACGCCGCGGCGCGTGATCCTTCGGGCATCGCCACCGGCCCCTGTGGACCTGGGGGCTGCTCCCCCGCTGGGGCCCGACATGTCGCCCCCCTGCGCCGGAGGCGGGCCTGCGCCGATCTACCAGGGCGGCCGGCGTGCCTGCCTGGCACAGAGACTATTCCGTGGGGTAGTCATACGGTGGGTTGTGTGGACATTTGTTCATTGGTTTCTGGGTGTGGGTTGTACGGACGTTTGTTCACATCCGTTGTTTTTTTTTTTCTCAGCCTTTACCCTTTTGCATGTTAAAGACTCGGGGGGAGATAGAGAACATTGCTATACAGCGCCCCTGCATGATAGACGGTCCCGTATATTAGCAGATGCGCATTACCGGAACAGGAAGCATATAGGCCATTGTAAACACACCCGCAGTTCGGTTTGGCAAAGACTTGTTTGATTATTGTTATCATCCCGTTCCTTCATTAAAGTGGATGAACAAATGGAATCTTGTTCTTATTTAGCCATGACCAGCATCTCCGCAGTGACATGTAGCTTAGCCTGGAAAGTTGCTTCATATTCTTTGATCTGATTTGCACACAATGGACTCAGATCAGTAAAGCCATGTTGCATCGTCAGCTGTTAACGTGTCATATATGACATATGACCTTTCGTCTACTTCCTGTGTTATAGGCTGCTTTCCTTTTTATGTTACAGTGACTGGAGTATTTGCTCTGAAGTTGCCAAGAAAGTTACATAAAGTCATTGTCTGGCATTTTGCTTAAGGCTGAGGTGCCAGAACATTGGTTTGCCTAAGTGAGGGCAAATCATTGTTTATTTTATAACATTTGATTAGAAACTGTATTCGTAGGTTAGCCTGTTTTAGCTTAATTGAATAGGTAGTTCAGATGCTTCCATCACACTCATCCTTCTCTCTCTCTCGGCACCCTGTTGTTCCATGTATTTAACCTTTGGATTTTTCATGTATAAAGAGCTTCTTGCAATTTTTATTCTATGAGTAGCGCTGAGTAAAAGGAACACAGCATCTCACTAAAAAAGGCTGTAGATCTCAAAAAAACTACAATGCAAATGTCACTCTCAACAACTGGCCAGCTAAGTCATTGTACCAGTCCACATTAACAAGCTGAATCAAATTCAAAATGGTTGTCTGCTTATCCATTCTGAGCTTATCCAAAGATATCCAAATTTAAAACCATGGTGATTCTGCTTACCCAAACATATCCAAATGTAAAAGTACGGTTCTTACACAGTCCTTGTTCTCAAACAAAGGTCAGCTCAAACATAACAGGTCTTCTAGGTTCACTCGCCCAAGCACTTCCCTAAACCCGAATCGTACTTTTCTTTTCATACAACAGAAGTGTATGCATGCAAGTGGGCTTTTCAATTTTTTTATTATTATTAAAGTTTTATATATATATTTTTTCAGCTTTATTAGACAGCACAGTGTAGAGAGACAGGAAGGGACATGCGACAGAGGTCACACTGCCGGATTCAAACCACCGACATTGCGGCTCACAATGAGCCTGTGGACAGTGCTACAGGCTATGGCACCTAGACACAGCAAGTGGGCTTTTTATGGAGGCTCAATGAGGTGGTCTTCATCAGGTGTGCTGCCTCTCACTGGACAACATGCAAGGGCAGCAGTCTGCCGAGGAGGGAAGCCGACATGCAAGGGCTCCAGTCTGCCAAGGAGGGAAGCCGACATGCAAGGGCTCCAGTCTGCCAAGGAGAGAAGCCGACATGCAAGGGCTCCAGTCTGCCAAGGAGGGAAGCCGACATGCAAGGGCTCCAGTCTGCCAAGAAGGGAAGCCGACATGCAAGAAGGACCCGGCTGTCTATCATAATTCACCTGGTTCAGTCACAAAAGTCAAACTTAGATGAGTGTACCCAATGTGCGTCAGAGTATATATTTTGAATCATATCAGAAAGATAGGTGGCTGCGAGACTGAAGAGTTTCCTGTGTTTGGAGGAGAATTCTGTGATGAATCTGGAATTTAAGTGGCAGCCAGTACAGCTTACATAACGTGTGGTTTATGCACTCCAAGGATTTTGTACGGGTGAAAGACCTGGCAGCTGATCCCTAGGAATACTGGAAACTATCCAAGGCTTTACCTGATATTCAAAAAGTATCTTCAAGGAATAGCTAAGAACAACTAATGACACCAGCATTTCTTCAGGGACACCCTGACAGATGCTGGGTTAGACTGAGAATTGCTAAGGGGGACAAACTTCTGTCAATTGAAGTACAGTTTAGAAGAGACTAACTTTCTTTTTTCCCAGAAGAAATTCAGGAGTTGGGTGACAGAAGGAAACCACATGGGATTTAATGAGAGCCAGGAGTTCCGGATTAGAGGAGAGAATGGTGTGTTAATCACATCCATGAAAGAAATCAGTCAGATTGACACATTTCAGGCACTCCAAAGAGATGGTACGTCTGCTCTAATGGGGGCACAGTTTCACCAAACATGGTCTGGGATTCCAATTTAAAGACAAAGATGGCTACCTGGAGGAACACCAGTGGGAAACAATAAGATGAAATACATGCAACACCTAAAATACATGTAGTAAACATACAATCATTGGAATCAACATGTAAAAATGAAAAATAATATTGCCGAAGTTTCAGGAAAATGGCAGATGTTAAAAACGACAGATGTTAAAAACGATGTTACAATTTAAGCCTTAACGTGTGAACTGTAGCCTATAACACAGCAATCCAATAGGGGTTTCCTATTTAAATTTAGCCAAACAGAAAATATCGAATATAACAAACATCGTGGTGCAGCTTGATTTAATAGGATGAATGAAACTGTTTGGTTTGTTGTACAGTAACTGCTGGTTTGAACGGCGCCCAGATGTGAGCCTATTATTTCACGTTATGCAACTTTAGTCCGCAAGATGGCACACGTTCAGCTCTCAGAACGTACATGCAAACATCTGACAACATCCATTCACGAATCCTTGCAGTATGCTATATTTTATTCTTTTTTATTAAAAAAAGTTATTTTGCAGCGGTGAACAGCAATCTAAGAACATATTACAAATATTAAGTCGGGACATATGGGACATACGGGACATACTGAAATATTTCGACTGCAGCTATGGCCCATGGTCACAGTTCCTACAAGTGAAATGTCAGTAAATAAGTTTATCCGTTAGTAGCTATAAGCGTAGCCTAATTTTGGTGGTCTGATAAGCTATGTGTAGTCGTATATTTTACTTCGCATCTTCTTCGCCACTCCCTGCTTCTATTTATCCCATGTAATTAGTTAGACTCCTCTTATACAGTACTTACGGTACGACTAGGGTAGTCTCCTCCTGCTCAGGTGAAGTGGGGCACCAGTAGGCTCGTGCGCGTTAGAATGGTCAGCGCCGGGTGTCTATAATAGTTTAATGTAAATGGAATAGCAAGGAACATGAGCTAACCTGGAATAATAACGGAATCACAATACAAATTTAAAAGCAAACGTTTAAGTTCCTTCATATAGCCAATTTATTTTCATGACTTTTTGGACGAGTCGCAGTAACTCCGCGCGTCAAATAAGGAAACTTAGAAATCGATAGCAAGCTATAGCTAGTGTTTCCTAACTGGATTTTACCTCAGTAACTAGGAAAGATAGCTTTATTTTTTAATCTGCGGATTTTTTTTTTTAACCACACATCACGGTCTATGCAAAAAACAATGGTTATTGACACGCGTTTACTTTTTACGTTAACTGCTACATAATAAGTTTACTTTCGGTGTAGTTTATAAAACATATTGGGGCAAGTATTTTGAATTTAGATTTTATTTTTAAGAAGAGAATATTTTCATTAATAGAAGGCTACTATGGCTGAACACGAGAGTTTGGAATTTGGAAAGGCAGATTTTGTGCTTCTCGACAATGTTTCCTTGGAGGAATTCATGGCTAACCTCAAACTCAGGTAGGCAGACATGTGTTCTCTATTTCGTTCCCTTCTGCAGTATCAATGTACAGGAGTACCGTGGAGACAAAAGCATGGAGAAGAGCAGTCTACAGAACTAGCCTACATTTAAGCTAACGCTTTGAAGAGTAGGTTTTTGTTGTTGTTGCCGAATTCTAAGGCAGTGTTCTAGAACGTTGCTTTCAATTACCAGAAGTGATTGTAGCATTAGCACTAGAATGTTCAGTTGAGACCATTCTAATCACATATTTGTGATCTTACACCTTAAAAGGTGATAAGGAGACCCACAGAGTTATCGTTCAGATTCCTAATGGGCTACTATTCCCACCCAGTTAAAACACGTCCCATAGGCTATGAAACTAGCGTACGAGGAGAGGAAAACAGTTGGTATTGGTGTATTGATTTTTTTTATAGGCTAATAGACGAAGTTGGTGTCATAAGTGGGTCACTGTGATAAAACTTAGATTATGTGGGTGGGAAGTCTTCAGTGTTCAAACTTTTGACGTGTCTACCTACATGATTCCTGGTTCCGTTCATTTAAACTTCAATTAGGCTATTTTACTTTTGTCATTGTCAAGTTTTGTTCAATTTGTTGTGAAAGATGTTACCACCTGAAGTGCGAGAAAATGTGCCAAAAAGTTAATTTACTACAAATATGTACATTGTACGAACGGACAACGATTCTATATAGAGAAACAGAGTTACTTAAAGAGAATAGGCACTGTTCTTTCCAACTTAAAAAAACAACAACATGGATGTAGCCAGCTGAGCTCCTCAAATTCATTCCGTCAAACTGTAGGCTACTCATAAAGGATGGGTCCACTGCACCAATCTATTTGGAGGGAACTTTATTTGTCTTGACAGTACTCACCATGCAAATTGGTTTCCAGAACTGAGTGAATAGTGTCAACTTAATTTGAAAACCAATTACAAATGCCATTTCCCTTTGTCAGTTGAAATAGCCTAAGTCTAATCAGTGTAGGTAGGGCAGTATTTTATTCACCTTCTTGGTTCAGCATGCGTTATGCTGCTGTGTTTTAACTAGGGGCGGGAGGAAGCATTCCTGAGAAAGCTTGTCCTCCAGCGAGGGATAATGTGAATGTCTCCCCCACAGAAAATTTGCTGAACACAGTGCGATACGCATCATTATTCTTAGATGTCCATTACAAAAGGGTAGGTCACTTTTATTCTCAGGCGGCGTTTCTTGGGCATGGACATGAGGACACCTTTAAACACTGATTATTGTTCATGGCCCGAACCCCTGCTGCGCTAGCTCCAACCTTCAGCGTTAACATAACTGCAGGAACGTGGCAGTAAAACGTTTTATTAGGTGCACGTAGCCACACAGTAGTGCAGGATAGTAAGTCCCAGGTCGGTTTCCTCTGAGTTGAAGTGCTGCCAGAGTTCTTCTGTACACGCTGTTCAGTGTGCAATTTATGTGTGCACAGCACATACATAAACATACATAAAGGCGTCAGCTGGGAATACAGCTTGTAGTAGACGATATAAGCTCTCTTTTTTATTTTTACTGACAGTTCAGTGTTTACTGAATCATGCCCTTGGTGATCTTCCCACGAGAGTATGGAAGGGATTAAATAATGTCGGCTTAGAGCTTTAAAAAAATGGGCACTTCGGCTAGCCATAGCCTTGGATGGACTTCCATAGTGAAGGCCACCCATCTAATCACGGTGCTGTTGTAACAAAAAGCTCAGGTACACCCAGTTGCAATGATGGCATCTGTTGCGATGGAGACCTGATTCCTTTTGCACAATGGACGGAATGCTTGGAACTACATACACTATATGGCCAAAAGTATGTGGACACCCCTTGGTCTGGGGCTGTTTGTGAAGTGAAGGCAAATCTGAACACTACAGCATACAATGACATTTTAGACGATTCTGGATTTACAACTTTGTGACAACAGTTTAGGGAAGGCCCTTTCCTGTTTCAGAATGACAATGCCCCATTCACAAATAGAGGTCCATAAAGAAATAGCTTGTCGAGATCGGTATGGAAGAACTTGACTGGCCTGCACAGACCCCTGACCTTAAAGCACAACTGAACTTTGGTAGAACTTTGGGTTGTGTAGTTACCTGGTCATGATATGAGTCCAAATGGTGGCAAAATATGTTTGTTAGTTGCTCTGTGCTCCCCTGGGGTGATAATCCAGAATAGGGTATTTGTCGCTTTCCATTCACTTCTATAGGGTAGCTAATATGACAAAATGATGCTTTTAGCAGGTATATGAACTAGAACTAAGCGGATTCTGTCAATACAAGCAATAACCAGTCCTCGTACGCATTTTATTTTGTGTAATTAAAATGATTTATAAAAGTACTATTTTCTTCAATGTTGTTAGCAAGCTACCAGAAAAGACTAGCAAAATGTTGCCAGGTCGGTTTGTTTACCATAGATTTATACTACCAGGTAGTGGTAGCACGGTACACCGAAACTTCGGTACTTTTTCGATACTTTAAAAAAAAAAACGGTTCGGTATTAGAATTTTCCGACGTTCGGTACTTTTAAAATTTTTTTTATATTATTCTTTTTTTTAATATAATCTTTTTTTTTTTTTCTTTTATGTAGCTGCAATATGTCCCTTACCGCAGAATGCTGGAATGATCAAAATAGCATCTGGAAAAACCCTTGCCAAAACAGCTTCGGTTTCCCGTTAGGCCTAATTAAATTGTCAGCGCTGATATTATGAGGGTGTAATTATAGTTTCCGCCTCTACGCAAAATGGCGCACTTTCGTCCGTTTCGCTATCTGACCAGAACTCTTACATTTTAGTGTAGAGTAAAAGCTAATACTGCAGAGGCAGGAGTTTGATTCTGCCTGTTTTTAAGGACTGATTATGGATCAGCACTATGGAGGAGTCTTAAAAGCAGCTCTACAGTGCTGCAAAGATAGCTGATCCAGAAACAGTCCTTAAAAACCGGTAGAAACAAACTCCTTGTCCTGGGTCTAAGTTGTATAGTTCTGAATATCATTTGTGAAGCTAAGGGGGGTTTATTGTATATAAGTTCTGTTTTAAGTTTATTAATATTATAAATAACTAATATTTATTTACCATACGCCTTTGTGAGCAAATGTTATTTTAGCTCAGAATGGAGAAATGCACCACTTTGTTACCAACACCCTCCCCATGTGTGCGACGACTCTCCGTACCCCCGACCTGCGCGATGATACTACCTCGGCCCCGCACGCGCGTTTGATGACACCGTGTATGCGCAACAACACTGGTAGTTTCGAGGGGCCTACCACCCAGCCTGAAAAAAAATCTAGGGGAAACACTGTACTGTATGTGACTATTCTGAAATAAATGTATTCTGTAGCAAATTTCTGAATGATACAGCTTCTTCTTCAGTTCGAACTTAAAACCATGGATGTGCAGGGAATATTTTTTTAGATATTGACATTTAAATAAAACTAGTAGAAACGAGGAGGAAATTGCCTCTGAAGGGCCAAAGTAAATAGGGTTAAGGTAATTTCAGTAGAGGTACCGAGTATCGAATCAGTATCGTTTCAGTTTCAAGTACCGTTTCAGTATCGAGTATCATGATACTAAACCTGGTATCGGTATCGAAGTCAAAATTTTGGTATCGTGACAACACTACTACCAGGAACGCTTGCTTCCGTGGAAATTTGGACCAGTGAGTGGTTTCTGATGCAATGGTGCATTAACGCTGTTTCTGGCGCAAGAATTACCTACCGGATCTACGTTCCAAATAAAATACGAAAAAGCCAAGAAAGGGCCATTTAATAAATAAATAAATAAATACATATGAGGACTGGTTATTGTTTGTATTGACAGAATCCACTTTGTTCGTGTTCGTATATGTGCTAGAAGTGTCTTTTTGAGACCGTTTTAGCTGCCCTATAGAAGTGAATGGAGAGCGACAAATACCCTATTCTGGATTTTCCCCCCAGGGAAGGACAGAGCAAGTAGCGAACATATTTCGGCACCATTTGGACTCGTATCATGGCCAGGTAACTACACACCCCAAAGTTATACCAAAGTTCAGTTGTGCTTTAACCCCATCAAACACCATTGGGATCAATTGGAAAGCCAACTGCGAGCCAGGCCTAATAGCCCCACATCAGTGCCCGACCTCACTAATGCTCTTCTGACTGAATGGAAACAAATCCACGCAACAATGTTCCAACATCTAGTGGGTAGCCTTCCCAGGAGACTGGACAGCAGCATATGGGGACCTACTCCATATTAATACCCATGATTTTGGAATGAGATGTTGGATGAGCAGGTGTCCATATACTTTTGGCCATGTATTGTATCTGCATGTATGATAGATATGCATAATATAGGCATTTGGGTAAAGGTGGCCTCTGTTTCACCCTTGGTGTTGTATGACTCTTGGTACTTGGAAGAACTGTGTCAAAGTAGTTAATTGCTGAACACATCTTATTACCTGATAATATTAAACGTAATTAAAATCATGCATGCAAAGCATGCGACTGCTGCTATAACAAGGTTATTTTAAAAAAAACGCACCTGGAAGAAAATGGTTGCATTGTGGGGTGGGACTTGCAAATGAGATCAAACATTGAGATTATGGATATGGTTGGGAAAGGCATGTCTGGAGCTGCATTTTTACCCCACAGCATGTTGTGTTTACTCTAATGATGCAAATAAATTCACAACAAATAAACCTATGGCAATAACTGTACAGCACTGTGAAGTGGAAAATGCGAGGAAATGCCCTGACTGGAGATATGGCTGAAAGGAAAGTGTTATTCACTGGTACATTTCTTAGAAGTTCCTTGACAAGGGGCAAGAGAGGGGGTGCACAGAGATCACTTCACACAGGCAGATTCTTTTATCATTTTAAGGTGGGAGAGAGTTGCTGTGCATTCCGCTGTGTATGAGATGAATGGATAAACATACGCTACAACATAGGCTATGTCCGTTTGCTTCAAATGTGATGGAATTTAGTACGTGGCTTTTTAATCTGCACTCATGTAGATTGGTTCCTCCAAGCAAACCCAAATACTGTCTGATATAGTCTAAAGGAGGAGACGGGGACATTTATCAACAAGCCAAGTCACTTTCTCTTCCAAAATAGAATACATTTGCTCACTCCCAGTGAAGTTGAAGTCGGGAACAAAAAAAGAGAACAGAAAATCGTATCTTTGTCATGTTTTAATTACCTGTTTGACTGGAATCCTGAGCTGTAGGGTGTGAATACTGCTTTTATCCAAACTGACTGTACCACTTTTGTCAACACCATTCCTATCGGTTTAGCGAAGCGAATACATTCGCCACCCTGTATTCATAACCTTGGAATCAATCTTCTGTTTGCTTTGCTGTCGTTAATGATTCTGAAGGACAATAAGAAGCACTGTGGAAGCTCAGCCTCTTTGAATCAAGTTCTGTGCCTTTAAAGTGGTAATTTCAATTAAATTTGTGAATATTGGCAATTTAAAAAGAAATAGCGTTTATTTTCAGGACGTTTTTGAACAAATTTCTTATGTTATTTGCGGTCGGGCTACATTTCGGTTTAGATTCTCTGCCATCTTCATTTGTGTGTTCAGTAAAAAAATTTTTTACAGTCAGCCTTAAGAATTTAAGGTATTTCCAATGTATACTTCAGCCAGGCTTAGGCCAAACACCACTCGATTTAGTCATCGTACACTCACCCAAGGAACATTTTAAGGTGAATGGTGCTAGGCATTGAAATGGTATGTGTAACATGATTGGCATTCCCTACGACGGAGCTCTTGTCACTAGCGGAGCCGAGACTGATCTCATAGTTTTCTTTTCTATTTTATTCCCCCATTTTTTTCTCATTTTGGAATTTTGGCCAGTTGTATTTGTAATCTTGCCTCGGCACTGCTGCCTCCTCCTTCAGTTTGGGAGCGTGCACACAACCGCACGCTCTCCTTCAAAACATGCGTTGGCATCGGCCTGCAGTCTGTTTTTGCTGCGCAGGCGAACAGTTGAACTGTAGCGATTGTGTCATTCATTCGTTTGTGGACTGTAGGTACAGCAGGTGTCAACCCGCTGACCGAATTCTCCCATCCCTTTGTGACCCAACGGCCAATTATGCGCTGAGAGGGTCTCGTTCAGCGGTAATGCAAGATCGGGTTCTGAACTTAGTTACATTTTCAACTGGCTTTGATTTTGAAGTTAATGTGTTGATCGTATATTCTTTACCATCTGGAGTCGACTTTTTTGGCGCTTGTAGGGGGGTGCTGAGGTTTCATTTCCAGAACTTTGTGTTATGACGGCAAGCCAAAATGTGAACCGGTCCAACTCTTACGATTGGGCATTCCAAATTGGGAGAAAAGGGGGGAAAAGCATATTTAAAAAAGATGTTTTAAATCTTTACTTGGACCCATATCCCTCACGGCCTGAGATGTTCTTGTTTATTTAGTAAGAGGTTGAAGGTGATGGTGTCGCACCAATATTCTTCCCCCCTTGAAGGTGATGTTGTCGCACCAATATTCTTCCCCCCGTGTTCTTTGGCTTGAAGATAGAGAAGGCATTGTTCACTGTGGGACTCACTGTGCAAGAGGGGCCGGATGGAGCCGTACTGCACAGCCTCTGCCCACCTCAGGCCCAGAAGAGCAGCAGCAGAGCAACAGAGCATTGCCTGTCCACTGTGACTGCTACCAAAAGAGCAGGAGGGGCTACCACAGGTAAACTGGCACCCAGAAACTCAGCACCAGTTATGGCTGTATAGGTTTGTGCAGGCCGTCTGTTATCATTCCTTGTGTCATAAAGAAAGACAAACAGCGTTTTGTACAAAAGGTTCTGTAATTTCTAAACGGTTCATCTGATATGGATGAAAATACCCTCAAATTAAACCCGACAGTCTGCACTTCAACCTCCTTGTCATTGTATCCTTTCAAACTCAAAGTGCTAGAGTACAGAACCAAAATAACAAAAAATGTGTCGCAATTTTAATCTTTTTAATATTTTAATCATAGACACTGTAAGAAAAAAAGGAACGTCTCCGATGTTCGTTGAAAATGACAAAGTTTATTCTTCGTAACAGCAGTTGTCAGAGATACAGCAATGCACTCTGGATTCAGCGGAGTAAAATCTGAATCCTGTTCTGTGAAATGGATGACTTTAAATACCATTTTCGGGCTTTGTTTTCTACAGGCGGGAAACAGAAATGTATATTCAAAAAATGATGTGATTGATTTAAGAAAGCCACTGTCTGGCTCCCTTAAATCAATCAGTCTGTCCATCAGTAGGGGGTCTGAAGGTTCAACTTCCCGTGGTCTAACCAGGAACCAGTATATTGTATTGCTAATCTAATTTCCTTGGTTGGAATAGGCCTTGATCACTCACTCCCAGCTGCTATTCTACAATTGAATACTATGCCTATCAGTGGCGATGAGTCACTGCTTGCACTTACATTTTAACCTGCATTGTATTTATGATACGTTGGTTGGTTCGGCCGGCGGCGTGGTTGATTTGTCAGTGTTGGAGTGGATCATGTCAGTTTAGAATCTTACAACACCTTGAAAAAAGTGATGCTTGATCATGACCCTTTCCAAGGGAGGGAGAAGGGAGAAGTGCAGTCAGGACCTGATTATTTTTTAGGACTTGTGGCCAGTGGTCGCTAGCTCTATTCTAAGCCCGGCCCGGCTCTGCTTGGTTCGCTCCCTCCTCCAGTGGGCCGGCGTAGGCCACTCTTAGCAGATGGCGTGACCAAGGGACACTTCCTGCCATGCCCCTTTTCCACATCTGTGTCCGGGCCTGAGGGAGGGGGACACGGCCACCCAGAGTGGCTTAGCGTGTCGGCGCACATGGCCGCCGAGATTTCCGCGACCTCTTGCCTCCTGACAGCATGCGTTTTATGGTGCCTTTTCATGGGGAAAAAGGGAAAGCTGGTTCACGTTGGTCATGTTCTGTCGGAAGTAACAACAAACGCCCTAGTGGCCGAATGAACACGCTGGACCGAGTATGAGCGCAGGCCTTGTGAAAATGGCGCCTGCGCATTTCTCCTCGGTTGCCCTCGCTAGTTTGCTCAGCATGTGTCCGCTCGGTTTAACTTAACATTAAACATTTTATCCGGACTGCTTGGAATGGGCCTTCTAAGTATAACATTGTGGAAGTGGCACGGCCTGTGGAAAAGTCTGGGCTGGAGTTGCCAGCTGCTGTCCAATGAGAACAGATCCTTGTGTTCTCCCATGATAGTTTAGCCATAAACTCCAATCTTTTCCAACTGTCGATATCTGATTGAGTCTTATCAAGTGAGTTGTGAACCTTTTAACCTCTTGTTTCTGCAATCGAGAACATGTGATGGATAAAGATAACAGCAATGATAAAAAGGAGGTAAAAAAAACAATGTCCAAAGTTGGCTGTTAACTAAATGTGCAGATGAACAACTTAAATAAAATGATTGATATAAGCAAAAGGCAATCCATATTTAGAGATTTTGCAACTAGTTACTAAGATTTCTCCTTTTAAAAATAACAGGAAGAAGTCTTATCAGCCAGCACTTATCAACCTCTTGTTGAATTTGATATGAGCACAACACCCTTGTTTGAAAAACTCCCTTATATCCACAACTTGTATTCATCACTTCAGGTCCTACCATATGACTGATGCAATGTGATAGTCATGGAACTCATTCCTTTATATGGAAGTTCTGGTTTGTCTTTTCCTCGGTCTGCTACAAACATGGTGGCAAACTAGTGCACCGTTCCAAAACAATTATTGTGGCATTTCTGAAATTCTTCCGGTACTCTGATAGTTGAGATAAAATGGCTGACAACGCCTTTGACTTGTGGGCCACTTCTAATGCTGAAACCACTGCTTCAAAGGAATGTAGTGTTATTTCCTGAAAGAACTATAAATTGCTCGTCTGCCTGCCACGGTTATCATGAGACCATTTATCTTTAAGAGAGAGAGAGAGCAGGAACATCTACCCTCCTATCTTTGTACGTGTTTTTTTCAGACAGGTAGAAAGCAGAGAAGGTAACATATAGAGAAACCTCAGTTGAGAAAGTGCTATGGTGGGCATCAAACCCTTGCTTACGTAGATGGAATCGCATGTGGCCAAGAGTCATCTGCCCTCCAGATTGCACGACACGTTTAGCCTAAAATGTGTATCTTATCAGAGCATGGATAACATGGCAATGATGATGTCAAAAGTTTTGTTTTTGAAAACAAAAAACCCTTCAATGCTATTAGGTAGGCTTGTTGAGTAGACAGGACGAGAAAGTCAAAATCTTCTCTAAATATAGTATACTTAAAACCCCCGTATGATACACTTACTTCCGGGGTTTCGCGGAGTATATTCGGGAGCACACTTCAAGAAGTACATGAACATTTGATCGCATAAATATGACGTGGAGCTTCGTTTTAAAAAACGAGGCGCAGCTTCGCTGACGTTTTCCTTTTATAACAACAAAACCAACACGTGATTTGGCTGCGCAAGGGTGGGATGTCTTACGACACTTCCACAGTACCGTTGGAAAATGGTACTGAGGATATTTTTTTGCATCCTGCACGTCGCGGCTAAACAGTGCACATTAAACAGCACACATCAGCCAGTACACCGTACACAGGGGGCAGGACGCAGTAGATAGGGCTCTGATTCAGACACAGCCATAGTGTTTGGTAGCACAATTGGGTATTTTGATAGTCGATTAATCTATCGATTATTGAAACGAATAATTAACTATTCGGATTATGAATCGCACAATTACTCAATGGCTCTTATTTAGCTATCAGCTTTTAAATTTAGCTTGAGGTTGTTTTAGGCATGTGCTAACTAACAATGAAGACAATACAGATTAATACTTTATTCAAAAATACGTCTTTTAATGAACTTTGCTGCTGATACAAAAGATAAATAAAAATTCCAATATCCATTTTTTCTGTCAAAATTTTAAACCAAGGACAGGCAAAGTAGCAGCAATAAAATATAACAAAACTACAGTGGTTTTCCCTTAATCAAAGCATATTTCTGGCATCAATACAACATACATTTTAAATTTATAGTGTAGCTGCAGTACAAAAAACTTATTACTGGACTATCATATTAGGCCAACAGTAGTGGTGTAACGGACCGTAGTTTATTCCCCCCCCCACGGTTCGGCCCGCATGAGAACCGTGGATTAATTGCAACGTTTTAACCATCATAGTGTGAAATACAGTTTTACTGCCGCTGTTACTTTTTAAAGTAATAATTCCTTAAATCTCGATGCAGAGTTGCAGTGATTTGATTATTTTAAAAAAGCAGTTGTGTGCTCACGTGAACGGGGCATATTGAAAAAGCGAAGAAGAAAAAAGAAAAAAAGCGCAGTGACAGTCATGGCTAGCGGAAGAGCGGAAGAACTTGAGGCCTCCCGCATCATTTAAGTCGTATGTATGGGAGCATTTTGGCTTCCCTGTAATATATAATGATGACGGAAGAAGGGTGGTGGACAAAACCGTTATGGTATGTAGGCATTGTGTCACGAGAAAGCCAGTTTCTGCCAGTTACTCCATTAAAAACAATCTACATTCAAGCCATATCTTTTGTTCTTGATTCTAGAATCCTGTGTAGATATTGAAATGCACATTGAAATGCGTTCTAAATAAATGTTGCCCCTCTATATGTCCAGTTTCACGATAAATGGAAATTTATGAGAGTTACTGTCACTTTTTCCAAAAGTCAAGTTCGAACGAGATCCAACAAACCCATAGATCGTTCGAATCAATTCGAATGCAACGCACATTGGGCACGCACACATAGACAGTAGAATTTATTGCCATTTAGAAAGTATCAAATTCTCCGGTGTTCTCTAAACTTGTGCACTCGACAGCAACCCATTCTCCGTAAACGTCACCATGATGACAATGATGCAACATTTAAGATTGTAAAGTTAAGGGCACATTTGGAATGTGAACTGGATTGTTGTGAATAATAGGTTATTATTTGCTACTGTATGTTCAACGCCATTAACAATTCATTGATCAAGAGAAAATGTGTTTCAAAATAGAATACGTTACAGCTCATAACGTGAAGTAACATGGCTTTTAACATTAACATTACCTACTGTAGCTAGCCAGCTAACCAGCTAACTAGCTTACCAAGACAAGTCTTCATCATCCAGAACGTGCCTTCTCTTCAGATACTCCAGCAAAACTGATGTGCTCCCATGGCAGGCAAGGTCAGCTTTGCAGTTGCAGTTCACAGCCTTTTTGGCTGCGTTAAGAGTGAAAAGCGCATGTGCACCTCTCAACAAAGATGAGAAGGAAACAAGATGTCTTACTCCTTAGCTACTTCCATCATCAGCTCTGGAAAAAATGATGTGTCTAATTCAGCTCCACAGCGTGAAAAACACGCGATGACGTCACCAACGAATCGACCATTAAATTCGTTGGCAACTAATTTGGTCATCGATTTTCGTCGACTACATCGATTATTCATTGCACCCATACAATTGGGTGTACCTGGGTTAGATGTACAAAAACATGTTTTAAAAAAAAAAAACTTAAATAGTTCACATATTCTTTTGGACATTGGTAGAAATCAGTCAGACACATCCACTAGAAATGTAGTCCACAACCCTGTCTGCGGCGCTAACCTAAATAGAACTCTAACCTAATACACGAAAGTCGATCCTTTTTATTCTCTGTTTTAATCAGCGCCAGTGTTCATCAGAAGTCATTTCTTCTCAAATTTTTTTTGAAACATCTGGCAGTGGGGATTAGTGGTGATTTCAGAGACTGCTGTCAGGAAGGATGAGACAATAAGGAAATATCAGGGATGCTCGGCAGCTGGCTGGCTCTTCCTATTGACATTTTCCTGTTTTAAAGCATTCCTTGGGGCTCAGTCAGAGTCCTCTTTTAGGAAACATGGACTACTATTAATAATGTTCGCCTTTAATGCCTTGAGGTTGGTGTGCATCAGATCAAGTTAATCATGGGCTATAGTACAGGATTCACACCCTAATCTGACAGGATTGAGTAGGATTATAATCCTCAGTTATTTGGAGCATTGCTTTATTCCGTGGGATATTCTCTCGCTGACTGTAATTTCTGTGGAGAATAGAAAGCTTCTTTTTTTCATTTTTTTTTTCAAAAAAAATGCAGAGTGCTCATAGCATAATGTCTCCCAACATTATGTTTCTATGTGACAGTACAACATTGCATGTAGGGAATGTTAGAGCAGCAGTAACGGGCAGTAAATGGTATTTATTGACACGTTTACAGGATAATTTACAAAATCCTGGAGGTTCAGCATTTGGACCAATGCACTGTAGATAAGTGGAAAACCTTTAGACTTCTGATAACATTCAATGCCCTAACACTGCTTGTATTTGTGCTTTTACATTGATGGTAGCTAAATGTGTCTCCCAGGCAAACGGACTGACAATGTTGTGACTCAACAAATATGTTTGTAGATCAGCTCAGTGCCCAGGTAAGTTAAGTGGAAGTAGTCAGTTCATAATGTGATATCATCTACCCCCTGGTGCTCAGAACTTTCCTAGATACAAGAAATTGCACCCAGAGACATTGCTGAGTGTGTACTTAATATGTACTGTACATTTAATACTTATTAGCAGCATAAACATGGGACATAACAACGCTATTCCTTGGGGGAAGATAAAGACTCATTAATCTTGGGTGGGCAGACACTTCAAGATGACTTATGCTTAACCATATGAGAAAAGATGGGCCTTATTCCTAAGATAAGATGGTGGGGGGGGGGAAACAATGAATGCAAGATGTTAATAGAGTAAGCAGAAAATACAACAAAATAGTTTTGACCGAAACAACATATGATTTACTGGGCCTATAAAGGCTTCTTTTTTTTAAAAACAGTGTAGTCGGGATATCGGACAACAACCCATCATGAGGCAGGGAGAATTCTGTGAACCGAATTACACAGTAGCAGCAGCTGATGACACGGTCATCCCATGGGGGTTTGTGTTTCTTTAACGGCACTTACTCACAGTGCAGGCGGCGTAAGTCAGTACTTGAGAGGTATAGGATGTCTTCTCTTTTCCACACAAATCCTTTGAAACAATGTAGAAGAAACGGTATGTTTATGATTTAGCAGTGTATTTATGATTTAAACCATGTGTGTGATGTAAAGCAGGCTTTATGCCTTCCAGAGTTCCAAACATGCAGTTATTTGTTTTTCCAATTTTAATATGCATACTTTATTTAAATAAAATACCACATCTTAAGCACAAATGGCTTTTTGGGGATTCCCTCTCAGGCCATTCCCTACCATATGAAATGGTATGCTGTTCACTCACTTCTCAATCCATACTGTAAAATTAAGAAATTCTCACTTTTTCAAATAATTGTGGGTATTATTCCTACATTTATATTTTTCAGTATCTAAAACAGGTTAACATATAGACAGTTGTTTGGAGGGAAGACATTTTTGTTTTGCCAAAAATTCAAAGGTAGCCTCCTCGTATTTCATATTTATCAATCATTTACCAGAACACAGTGATAAGCGGACTGCATGTTCCCCAGAATATGCCACCCAGTGGGCAATGTACTGTACATTAAAGGGGAATTCCACCAAAAATTATGTCTGTAGAAGAGTAGCTGTCCTCCTGATTAAAATGAGTTCTCAGCCAACTCTCTGCTTGTAGTGAGAGCAGAGATGTTGCCCCAAACTACTGTGTATGTTCCAGGTACCTGTTGTACCATAAACCAGGGGCTTACTGTTTATGGGCGGGTATCAGACAACACCAGTCACAGGTTGCCACTCCTACAGAATACAAATGGAGGAACTGGCATTTACTACTAATCCTGCCTGGAAGCCGTTCTTCGAAAGAGGCTAACGTTACTCGCTGGCAAGCTACCCATTACAGTTCTACTAAAAATATGTCACCACCATTACCTGGAGTCTCCAGAGAAAAACGGGGGAAATACAGCCTTTCATTAAGCTTTATTTAGGAAAACACAGCCCTTCATTTATATACTTTTGATATAGTGAAACCATATTAGCCTAGCCAGAAGTCTGCGACACTCACTCGTTAGCTACTCATTCCTCCTCCTGGTCCACCACCAGTCATCGTTTACCCGAGGCACTCCCGTGTCGGCTGCACATTGCACCAACTCTGGCTGCCGCCTCACACCTTTGGCAAATCTCCTCAGCCATGTATTTGGGCGCAAAACAGTACCCTTCCACCTCTAAATTTCTCGAAAGGCGTTATCATCCAGTGCATGGTCCACAAAATCCTTGGAAACCATTGCAGCCTACTGGAATAATTGGTAACTTAGCTAAGCTAAGAACTCATTCTGAAGCACTTAGTTGATTCTGCACAACTGAATTCTGAGACACTTAGTTGATTCTTCGCAACTGAATTCTGAGGCACTTAGTTTATTCCGTACATGTGAATTATGAAGCATCTTTCCTGTATTGTACCCACTTGTACCAGTTGTACCACTGCATGCCAGTATCATTCTAACTAACCTAGTTTATTATGCTTTGTTGTCTTTGTGACTCTCAGGTTGTGTTATAGTTCTATTGTGGTATTGCACAGGTTATAGTACAATTTATACGGTAACATCTCATTTGTGTGTACATTTTCAGCATATTTATCACATAAATGCATAATACAGATGAGGATACATTTTTTGAGGTCCAACTGAATTATAATAAGGCACAGTGCTTAATCTGAGTGAGTATGTTCTTTGACAGCGTCATATGCTGCCTTCAAGTGCTCCTCGGAAGCTCCTATTTCCTAGTTGCCAAATTGTAATTACGAGGTCACTTGCTTCAAAGTCGGAATTACCAGAAAACATGGAGGTCTAGAAAGTAAATATTTCTTTTCTTTTCCTTTACAAATAAAAAAAAAACATATGGAGAGCTGCTATCACTTTTTGTGTGAGAAAGAAGAGGAAAGGAAATGCATGAGCTGAGTAATTAATCATATATTAAAGTATATTTTGCTAGATGTATGCTGGTTTTGTGCTATAGCAATCTCCTGCACTGTGCAGCCTGGCTGCAGTGTCATACCTTCGTCAACCCATTGTATTTTCTGCCATTTCGACTTGGCAACTGCGAAATAGGAGCTTCCGAGGAGCACTTGAAGGAATAGGGAGGTGAAAGGTCAGTGGTGAAACGTCACAACTCCGGAACTTGGTTAGCAAAATTATCTCCAACTTTCCCACTTGTTTACGTCTTGGAGGTTTGTTCAAGTGCAACTTCCTTGTTTGAAACTAGTATTTCTGATAATTCAGACAGCACTTGAAGGCAGCAGTAAACTGATGCAGTAACCTAACTGTCCAGCGCATAGCTACAGTGTAAATAGAGATGGATTTCTTTTCATGTTACAAATTGTGGAATAACAATTTGCTGGTGAAGGGAAAGCAAAAATCTATCTTTTTTGATAAATTGATAAAACATTTTAAAATTTGACACTGTTGGTACCTGAACTCAGAAGGTCGCCATACCGTTTATATTTAAATGTATGATAAGAAGTTGGCCGTCAAATCTTTGAGATGTCGGTCTTTAATACCCCCTCATGTGGTTTAGAATAGTGGGGTCATAGGACTCCTTAAGCTGAGGCACCAGTCTTGGGAAATGATGCACCCCGTGGTGTCGAATGGAGTCCTGTCTGTACCAGTGGCCGGGCTTCCCGTGCCACATTGTGATATTGACTTTTCTGCACCATTGGATTTGTGTGCCTGCTTCGTTGGGCACGCAGTCATCCGGCACGTTATGCAGCTGGCTGCACGTATTTTGGAGGATGCTCACGGTCATGTGCCCCTTTCCAAATTTAAGGGCGATGTCGTGATGTAATGGCCCTACTAGCACAGTCGTGATTGCAGAACGTAGAGATAAGAAATGTTCTTTAAAAAGTCAGCCGGGTTTGGCAGCCAGAGTTGGGCAACTGTCGGAGATGCTATCTCATCACCTCAGACCATTTCTGGTTGAATGATCAGTCTTAAACGTCTTTATTAAAGGTCTCAGCCTTTACCCAAAAATGTTCATATTTGTCATCAGATCAAGATATATACGTGTGACTGACTACAACGTGGGATCATGTCACACCATGGGCGTACTTTTGCCTTGATATGTTAAGCCGGTCTTTCACAAAATTTTACAGAAGATGGACAGCGATTCACGATTGCCTTTTCCCCATTGCCTCATTTTTTCCGTTTTTGCATCATTGTGGGCATGGGAGACAGAAATGCATTATAAGAGATTGTAGTTTCTGGAAGTTGAGCAGGAATTAACTATTTGAATAATTTCTTTAGCTTGCGTAATGGTTGTATGGAAAAAAAGATGCATATATAGTAAATGTCCAATAAAGGTGAAGGAGAGTATAAGAATTGAACATGGATAAAATTGACCTGAAACGATGAGTGTATGCATGTGCTTTATCTGTCAGATGGCTATTCTTGCCTCCAGATGTAAGAACATGAAGAGATGATTCCAAGAGCAGGAGTTGCTGAGTGCTGACTAAAGGTGCAGCAGACTCAAGCGATTATCCATTTTGTCTTTGTATACTTTTACTGTCTAATTAAAAAAAATAAAAATTATGCAATAGAGAATATTTGTCCTCTCGCTGCTTACAGGACACTTTCAGAGGAGAACATAATGTTCTAAATGTTCTAAAATTAATCCTCAATGAATCTCCAAAGGAAATTGTGGAGACGGAGAGTATCCCCAACTAAAGTTCCCATAAGGCTTTTTGCAGTGTCCCTGAAACACTCTGCTTAAACTTGTGTGTTTTGTCTGCTGCACATGAATGTTAAGTCTACGGTGCACAACACGTACAGGTACTGTTAAAGCGGAGCATCAAAGTAAGCTGATATCCCACACATGCCTGAAGGATTTAACTACTCTGAAAGTGCAGGACAAATAGACCTGTGGCTCGCATTTCAGGTGTGCCACTGCTCCAGATCCACTTAGGCCTAACGTGTAGCACGCAAACCCAGCGCCGCCTCACAGTTTAGCTGCACAAACACGACAATCAAAAAGTCTCCTTGTAGGTCAGGTGGAGAGAGCAGATGCGGCGGAGCAAGAGAGGAGGTCAAAGTTCACCCTTCCTCTTCCTGTTTGGACAGCGTCAGTAAACACAGTGGCCACATTGCCGACGGTCACGTGACCCTGGCCGTCTCCATTGCTGCGACCGCTTTACATTCCACGTTCCCGTTTCAGCGAATATGCTGGTGCGGTCCTCCTCGGTAGAGGGTCTCCCCCTCCCCGCCCAAGCCTCCCTTGTGCGCAGGCTTTTGTTCCTCCCCTCATGAAAACAAACTCTCGCACAGAACACATCGTTCTGCGAGACGGTGCCGGTCTCCGCAGCGCACAGTTAAATTTAGCTCAAACGCACTGGCCAAACCCTGATTAAATCCACGCTGTCTTTATTAAAACATGTCGTTGTTGCGGTAGTTTTATTTTTTTCTCAGACGAAATCCATGAACGTATTTATAGACCGGGTTTAACTAAACTGTGGGCTTTTCTCTCTGTTTTGTTTACGTAATCTGCAGTGCCCCGCCACACAGCCTCTCTCTCTCTCTTTCTCTCTGGCCTGCAGCCCACAGGAAAAGAAATATTCGGCGTACGGGGCAAATCATTCCATCACCGGGCCAGGACCCATGGAGAAAATGACTGAGGTTGAGGGATTGAGTGCTTTGATGAGAAGTCCTGTCTCCCTCCCTGACCCTGATGCATCATATAAAAAGGGTTTCTCCATTACTCCATGCGCGCAAGGGCGAAATGTGTCCCCAGGGAGAGTCTGGAGGGGGGAGGAGGAACCTTTCCCACTAAGGGAAGTACGACACTGCAGTTCCCACCTTCGGCACAGGCAGTGTAGTGTAAGCTGTGTGTGAGAATAATTGACACCAGGCTCTGAGCAGTGCCCTCACCTCATGCCTCACCTCCCCACACGTTTCCCCCCTCATGCCTAGCAGGCATTTTCAGACCCTCAAAAGACCAAGAGAAGACACCATAACACTGAGAAAATGTCTTTTCCCCAAAAGGTCCTTTGCACAGATACATTTTTGAAAATGGCTGTGTTTTCCTGCCCTCTCTCTCTCTCTCTCACTCTCCCTCCCTCGCTAGTGAAAAGACCAGTCTCGCCACAAGAATTTCCACACAACCCCCTGTAATCTGAAACACATTACTGGCCTTGCATAAACAGGACCCGTGTTTTTGAGACGAGCCCTTTTCCTAAAATAAGTGCACCGCCACGCAGACGTCTCATTTGAGGACTGTGGGCCTTGGCGAACGGGCGCTGGCTGGCCCTCAGATGTGCGGCGTGCTCCCATTAACCAGTCGCCATTTTGTCTTTCTCCATGTAGCCTTTGGCTCTGGATGATTTATATGCTTTTGTGCCCCCACCTCCCCGTGGTTTATGTTCTCTGTTATCTTTGCAGTACTCACACCACAAGGTGGCTGCATACCAGAATTCTGGAGAATATAGTCCAGAATTAAAACATGAAGTCATGTTTGTATTATTCACTATTTTGAGCACTTTAGTTTGCAGCAGGTGTGGCGGACTGGCATTAAGTTAATAATTCTTAAGGTATTTGAGGTTGTGAACTTGTGATTGCTTTGGCATTAGACTGTGAACCACTAGATCAGTTGAATGTTGTTTTATTTCTGCTGTAGTGATCTTTCTAAATGTCGTCTTGATCAGATGTGAACTTCTTATCTTACATATTAAGAGTTTTTATACACAAAAACGTATGCACCATTTTGTTCATATCCCATCCTGTCCAAATTGAGTGCCTGGCTCCAGCAAACATGTGGCTCAGCTCCTCCCCAAGAATCCCCAAAGGAAACAATTGTGGTCAATGTGAAATCTAGCTGTACAAATACAACACAATTGTATGTATTTATTAATAAGACATCAGTGTCTCTTATTACTAATATCGTCATGTTTTTTTTAGAAAAATTCAATATTTATGAATGATTAATGATTAATAATCATACATATGATTAAAAAACAAGCATGTTATGTCCTTGTAATGTTTCTGGAAATCTCAATCTGACCATTAGCCACTGGATTTTCATGTCAGTGACTTCAGTAATCCTTGGCAGTCTCACTATTGGGAATTTCAGCAACTTACTTCCTGGTGTTTTGTTGTTAGTGATTCCATTGTCCAGCTCCCTTTTGTCTGTCCACCTGGATGAGTGCCCAGCATTGCTGTGGCAAAACCCTTTTCACAGCCAGGCAGTAAACTAACTGACTTGTGCATGACTCACATACCATTGACAGAATTTTACCCCTAAGGATTGACTCTGGATCAGTTTGATCTGTTTTATCACTGTAGTTTGGATGAGGTTTAGTAAGATGACTCAGGATTGCTTTCTGGGGTAGGAAAGTACCCACACTAATACTCACTGCTCTGATGCCACTCCCTATTTCCCATTGCATTTTTCTCTGCCCCTTTTTCCCCCTAATAAAAGTCACAGCGGTTCCCTCAAATAGCACGCTGAGTAATGTCTGGCGTTGTTGCATAACCTCTTTTTCTGTCACATCTGTTATTTCACTCGCATATGAGGCAGACTTAAGTGTTAAAGCGCAAACCGGCTTACCGGTGGGCTCAAAGCCAGGCAGAAAGACCAGATCCCCACAAGCCTTTTTATTGAATCCCGAAACAATGTCCTACAAAGCATCTTTTTTCAGCCCCATTTCCCTCTCAGACATATTAACACTGCAAGCTGAGTGTAGCTCTGATCTCCTTCAGACAGTAGGACGCTGGGAGAAAACAATAACTTGCAGCTATCAGATTTTCCGTCAAGCTGTTTACACCTGGCTGGCTGGCTCCCATTTCCAAAACGTTTGAAGTAAAGCTAACTAAGCTAAGCTCACCCATGCAAGGAGACCCAAAAGTCGAGGGCTGCTTTGTTCATTTAGGCCTTTTTAGCCAGCCACAATTATGAGGCGCTAACATTATAAGCATTGTCTCGGGGATGTCAAATACTAGCAGAGTAGATGTTTCAGTTGGCGTGAGAAATAAGGAGATTGTGGTCCAGTTTGCAGCTGCATCCTCCTCTGCCTCCTTGTCTAGTCAGATTTTTCTGACAAATTTCGATTACGATATGATTCACTATACAATTTTTCAATCATTGTCCAGTTTGAATAAAATCAAAAAATTATGAAGACATAAGACTGCATTTCGTGTTTGGGTTGGGCTATTGAATATCGCCTAGCTATATTGGTTTAGTCTTATTTTTGTGAAATGTTGTGATCTATGAGACTGGGGAAAGGGGTCTGAATTAACTTCTTTAGTTTGATATCAAATAGGATGCATTGTCGCTTCGTTCTCTAATTACGGAGGGACATCACTGTGCAAATAAAAGTAGAAGTATTGTATGATATTATTCTCTGCCATGAATCACTTGAGGAAGCTTGTGGTGATTGTTGCAGCAGCATCGCAAAGTGTCGTTTTTCGTATTTGATCAGAACAGGCAAGTTGAATTGTCAAAACCTTGCTCCTCTGCCTGTTATTTATTACTCTAAGATGTTTGTGACGTTTCTGGGAGTGGCGCTCTTTTCCGTGTGGGGAGGAGTGGGTGTGGCTACAGAGCCTGTGGGGTGGGGTCAGGTTTCAACTGAAAGTTTGTAGCCAGCTGGCTACTGCAATGGCAGAGGTGAAGAAGCATAATTCAAGAACACAAGAAGCGTAATCACCTACAGCGAAGCTAAACAACAAGCCTACAGGTCATGTTCAAGAAGTAGAGTCACCCTAAGATTTTATTTTCCTCTATGGCAACAGCTGAAGTTTTGCAGGGGTTTTAAAAGTGACGTGCCGTGTTTCTGTTGGACCTGTAAGTAACGTTACCTCAAGCTACCCAACATTATCACAACATAACATTAAGGCAATGATTGCATCACTAGATGTAGAAAAGGCCTTTGAAAAAGTCAACAAACTTCTCATTTCATACATTACAGAAACTTGGTTTCGGAGAGTCATTTATTCGCTAGAGAAAGGTATTGTACACTTCACATGGCCACAGTCTCTACTAATGGGATAACATCACAGAGATTCACATTATACAGGGGGACCAGACAAGGACATCCACTCTCACCATCCTTATTAATTTTCATCAAACCATTGCTGCTGCAATTCAACAGAATACAAAAAATAAAAAGTCATTCACAACACAAAATCAGGCTTTATGCAGATGATGTACTCCCAGCTCTTTACAAGAAACCATAAAATGAATTAATGTATTCTCCAAAATCTCAAATTACACCATCAATTGGATGAAATCCAAAATACTACCACTGTTACTGGATGCCTGGAATCCTGCAACCTATAATCCCCCTCTTTCCTTCACTTCCGGTGATATCAGGAATCTAGAGTTAAACATTTCAGCCAGGCTGTAAGAACAGTTTCAGCTCAATTTCAACCCTCTTTTAAAAGCAATAGATGATGACTACAATGCTGGATAAACCTACCTCTCACCATAATTTGAAGAATTATGCATCAATCAAAATAATTTTTTTTACTCAAAATCGACTATCTCTTCACAATGCCCGCCACAAAACCTGCAGCCAACTGGTGCCAGTCATTAGATTTAATAAAAACCTGGTTTACCTGGAGAAATAAGGAACCCAGGATTAAGATGACTACTTTACAAAAGGATAAAACCAAAGGGGGATTTGAATCCCCCAGCTTCCATAACTATGGAACTTCCGTAACTGCCAAATACAATAGCCAAACCTCCGTAACGGCACTTGTATTGAATTAGAACAGGCTGAATACGAGGACATTTTCATTTCTGATTTACCCTTCATGAGTAATACGGTTAAACAAGACATTCTGTAATATCTACAACTCTGACAGTCTGGTGGAAAGTCAACAAAATTACAATGTCCACGCTTACACCCTGTAAGTAAACCTCTATTTGGCACAAGCCTGACTTCCAGCTGCACATGGAAACACAAGGGATCGCTCTTTCACCATGTTTTCCCAAGTCAATAAATTCATAACATTTTGAGATTTGTCCCAGAGCCACGGAGTTTAGTGGGAACACTACCTTCGGTATACCTACAACAGAAGTACATAATCAAATCCAAAATTAATATAACCCATAACCAACTTCAGCATTAGAAGGAATGACAATAAAATTCCATGAGAAAGAAATCCTTTCCAAATTATACAACCGACTCTCCTGCACAGACAAAACATTATCTCTACCTATCGTAAAATGGGAGAGTGATTTGTCGAACCTTAAATTGAAAGCATCTAAACACCTTATTCCATTAACAACTCTTAAACACATGTTTGCACATGCTCCCCAGTGGTGGAACGAACTCCCCAACTCAACTGCGCTCAGCTGAAACACTGTCTGTTTTTCGTCGTGGTCTGAGAACGCACTTTTTTTTCAATTTTTGACTCCACCTCGACTAAAATACCTATATAGGGCCATTCTATAGTACTGGCTTCCTGTTTTTTTTTGCTTGTTTTGGTTATTTTTAGTTCAGAATGTATAGCTGACTGTGTACTAATGTTTATTACTAGGGATAGCTCCAACGCTGTGAGAAAGTTGTGCTTTGTCGGATTTGCTTTGTAGTCGCGTCAATGACCTTCAATATGCACTTATTGTACGTCGCTTTGGATAAAAGCATCGGCCAAATGATTGTAATGTAATGTACAAATTCACAAGATGCCTTCAGAGTTGAAGTCAAGTCAGCCAGCTAGTTTGCTGTAAAAGTGTTGCGGCAAGCACAAAGCCATCACTTCTAGGCTAAGTTACCGTGTTAATGTTGACAGCCCTAATTTTAAGGCAAAGAAACAAAACAAGACCATTGGTTCACACCCAGTGAATTTTTAAATTGCACTTGGAAGAATTAGTAAGACGCCGTACTTTAGCTTTAACCAAAGGATGTAACAAGAAAATTCAGCTAACCTTGATACGAATAACATTGGGTCATTGCTTTAATTATGCATGTAAACGCCATAATCAAAATATGACCCTAACCAGAATAAGGATCATTATTGAGAAAATGGTGTAGAGCTTGTAATCTTCACTCATGCTCGAAAAAACCCAACCAGAACCGGATCGGTTTGGGCCCTAATTCTGTAACTTTAAATATCGGCTCGGTTCGGGTCTGGCCCGGTCAGGCCAAGTTTGTAGCTGACCCTTTACATTTTGAGCACAAAGCATCATGCCAGCTGGGCAAGCTAGTAAGCTAAGATATGACATAATGGATGTTTCAGAGGCATAGCCAGTAAAGAAAAAGTTGTTGGGGGAGTATGAAGCAAGGCTGCACCATGGAAAGGAAAATTTGAGGTTTGGACAAACTTTTACATGGTTTTTGATCGAGCTGCGCATGAAAGTGTGGGGTTCATTAAATGCAAACACTGTGATACCCTGTGGCAGCTGCAAAACCGGAACATCAACATTATGATGGTATTGATATCACCAATATTTAGCCTGTGATGTTCAATTGAACAAGTAGCCTACCTAAGTCCAAGTATCGTGGACAGGTGATCGTCATTTGGTCCAGTCCTCCACATTTTTGTGAGCGAGTTGAATAAGGATTTTTTTGACTTTCGTTGCCAGAGCCTATATAGCGTTTGTATTGGTATGTTTCTTTTTTTAAATTGTAATTCTTTCATTCATTCTTATGCTAATGTAGGCTGTTTGGTAGCAGGCCGATGATTTTGATTTGTGTTCGCATCAGCGGCATCATGGCAGATGATCACACACACCAGGTTGCTTTGGGTTAAAGTCGGGTTCAAATAGTGTCGGTTCAAATCAGGTCGGGCTTTAAAAATGCTGCAACACGTGGTCTCTGGTCGGGCTCGGGCTGAAAAGGATGCGGTCTCGTGTCAGGTCGGGCTGGAATTTCTGGTCCTGTTTCAAACTGTAATATGGTGTACATGTGTGGTCAATGACTACAAGTACTAATATGGCCTACAGCTTATTCAATACAAAATTTGTCACGGAACACACGTCACTCAACACAATTTGTATATATGCAATGGGATTAACAAATTCAGAAACATCTTCTAAATGCACTCTTGACACCTCTGACAACGGTTTCCATGCCATATCGCTCTGTCCACCTGCACAACTCTTCTGGGGAAAAAATCACTCATTAACTGTCCTTTATTCTTGGTAGCAGTATTCCACAATCTCCATCCCTTTGTTTGCTTGGAGATCTCTCGACAGTCTCTGACATATCCCCACAGCATTCTAAATCCATACTCATCGCTTGAATTATTGCCAAAAAACATCCTCTTAACTAGAGCCCATACCGATGTATCGGACAACCGATATATCGGGCCGATATTTGCATTTCTGGACCATATCTGTATCAGTAGTCAAGGATGACATGTGGCCAATATGTAGGACCGATATATACAGTATATATATATTTGACATATATAACACTGACACACGGGCGCTCCAAGCACTCCATCTAGTGTTTCTCACTACCCACAACGTCACGGTTCATGCGACGTGAGATCACTCAGAGAGCTCAACATACAGTACTGATGTTTATTTAGCTATTTATGTGCTAGTCATATTGGTGCTAAATTGGCACACAATCCACATAGAAAAGGTCTATTTTCATTCCAGCTCAAAAATTCACTATATCGGCTGCCATATCGGTAAACTGTGAATTCCCCCCCCTCTAAAATCAGCATCGGCCTCAAAAATCGGTATCGGTCAGGCTCTACTCTTAAACTGGAAAACAAGAAAGAAACTTGCTGAACATCAATCAATGGCTCGACCTTCTTGCTGATCATATTATCTATGGAGAAAACAGGCGCTTCTCAGGAAAATCAAATCCCAAAGTTCGAGAATCTGGTGTGCCCCATTCATAATCTCATTGAAATTAAACACACACACTAATAATTAGATCTATTTGTTGTTGTTTTTACTGTTGTTGTGTTGCTGTCCAACAAACATAATTAAATCCAAATAAGACTTTACTTCCAACATCCCACAACGTTTCTAGCCTTTCTATATTGCCAGCTGTGGGTGGTTGTGGGTGGGGGCCTGCTGGCGTCCCTTGAGTACAGGGTGATGGGTTGCACTTGGTCTGAACTTGTTGACTCATGTTGGCTTCTAGGGTGATGCAATAATGATTGGGTCTGATTCAATAATAAACATAAAAATATAAATAAAAAAAATAGTAATGTTAATAAAGGGGTAAAAAAAATGGCCCAACCAGTAGCTTCTTGTTTAGAATCTCTGTTTACAGGCAACCATTGTAAACCTCACAATTACAATGACCGCTATCCACTATGAGCAAGCATGCTGAGCAATGACAACCAATGACGAAAAGGCCTAGGCCCCCATGCGTCATGGCCTTCAAATATACAACAAAAAGGGAGTGGGGAAACAAGAGAGATGGTTGCATTGTTGGTGTGAGGGTGTGGTCCTTGTTTGGGTCTGGTTTGGGCTGAGAGTCACCCATTGTTGTGGTGGGGGGAGGGATCCTGCCCCTACCTGCCCACCCACCTGACAGTGTTTTTTTTTAAACCCCACTTCGTTTTTGTGGCATGTATTAAGGCCATCTTTACAGCCAACCTGTTTCTCTCTCTACATATTGTCAATAATAATGTTTCAGTTTCAAACCTCCTTTAGTTAAGTTAAAAAAATTCTGTTTAAAAAAATCTGTTTGATTGTTTGATATTTTATTATGTAATATAATTGATCACGTGAGTAATCTATGCTTGATATCAGATTACAACTCCAGAAACCTTTATACCCAATAAGTGTCTGTCTGTCAAGTCTATGTCCATTTTGGTATGTATACTTAATTTGCATGGAAAAAAATAAAAATAAATGAAATATATAACTAATGGTATTTAAATACGACATAAAGTTCAACATGCAGTATATCTGTTGAATTTAAGGGTAACTGCTAACATGATTTGTGTGTGTTATCAACACACACAATAAAATGCTAATTGCCGATACACCTATTCCTACCGGACTTGTTCAGTAAATATATTTGCTCCATTTTGGCCTCAGAATTCATTGTTAATCTGGTTGGTCCTGTCAGACATGCAGCAACCTGAACTTAGTCATAACCCTGATACGGATTCTGTGTAATCAGAATTTTTGCCAGGCATTGTAAACAGGTCAGGAGAAGATTATCCTATACCTGGGGCCAGTAGTTCGAAACTTTTAATCCCTATCCGATTGGATCAGTTTTGGATTTTGGGAAGTAGTAATTTTTGACAGGTAGTGATATTGTGGAGCACAATACAAGCCAGTATTATGCTGCATGCTCGCGAGTGGTTCCACTGGCAGATAGTTTAGGCACGCAAAGCGCCTCTTCAATACTCCCATTTAGTCACTCAATGGCACACCTTGTTCTTCCGTGGGCATTGTTGTAGCGCATCTGTGAGGGAGTGTTGGCCGTGGAACTGAAACCAGACTTTGGATTCAGCTCCTCAAAGCATGCCTTGATAATGCTGCTGCTCTGCAGCTGCCTTTTAATGAAGAGGATCTGTGAACTTATCGTTGTTGTTACCCTATTAGATTCTTTATTTTTGATTACAATTCCATTATGATTTGTTATGTACTTGGAAAATATAATTAATCACTATTTTCTTTATAAATGGCTCTAAATTGTATACTGTCTGTCTGTATACTGGGCCCTGGGGTCTGAGCAAGATTGTGGTGTATGTGTAAATATTACAGTTGTGCTGACCTTACTGTGATGCGTAGTCGTGTCTGCCTGTTATATGATGGTTTTTTTCACCTAACTGCAAATTTTGGACATGAGAACGGTTTGGGTCACAGGTGGTGGGTGCTGATGTTGCAACGAGAACATAGGGGTGGTGGAGTTACTGTATCCTCACATAGTATAAGGGGCAAAGAATTAGAGACATGCTTTTGGAAAATGGTACATTTAAAAAAAAAAAAATTTAAAAAAAAAACAATGTTTGGGAAAAAGCTGACGTTTGCAAATATTAACAGAATACTTGGTTGGCTGGGAGGTTGCTAGCTCTATTTAGCTCCCTTGGGGATATTAGCTAGCTTGCCAGCTAACTCGATTGTGTGTGTGTGTGGGCGGGCGGGCATGTGTGCACCTGCATGTGCAGGCACAGGACAGAGGGGGTGAATTGGAGACATATTCTCCAATAACAGTGGTGCTATATTCATTCATTCACTGGCAGTAGTACCATCCAATTAAAATGGTATTACAAATGAAAGGATGGTTTTCCATTTTAAAGCACTTTTCCATTTTCTTTAAAATGTCCAGCTATTTTTTTTCTGAGTACTTGTTTCTCCAAATAGTCACAAAGCTGTAAAAGGTTGTAACGAGTCACATTTTCCAACTGGTCGGCACATCCATGGTAAGTAGCAATTTGTTTCTTTACTTTCATAGGGTGCCAAAGAAGTGGAATAAAATTGATCAGATAAAATTGTGTATTAATCACTTTCATATATTTCATAACATAAGAATACTATTTTTAAAAATGTAGTAAAATTGACCGTCTTAAATGAGTAATGGCCAGGAATAGTAACTTTATACGTCAAACCTTTGTTAAGACAGACAGGCATACAGTACAGGTGCCTGGGAGCTACAGGCAAGACTCCACAAACAATTCCTGTCATTTGTCTTTAAAGGGTAAGTTCGCTATTTTGGACCTTGGACCCTATTTGCGGTCCGTCTTCCATGAACCTGACCCATGAAGTCCATTTTTTCGCTGATCGGTCCAGTATTGAGTTCGCTACAGATTTCCTGTAGGCTCTCACTGGGCTACAATAGAAGTCAACGGGGCAATTAGAAATGTTCGATAAATGTGCTTTCATGTACAATAAATGAGACGGGAAGCTCAGGGTGTATTGTTACCGGTCTCAGTATGCTCTCCTGTGAAATGTATCTCAATCCGAACATTTTTACGTGCTTGGCATGGCTTGAAAGTAAGCATTTCTCTGTTGCTTGTTTTCGCTGCTCCCGCGGAGTACTATGTGACGGGGGTAGGGGAGCGGGAAGGTGTGCCGGCCGTTTACGAAACTATCTAGTTGAGCAGTCTGCGTTTGTTTACCTGCAGCAACGTAGGCTACAATTTCCACAAAAAAACTTGAATGATGGATGACTATAATGATTACGAAGACGAAGAATTCGATTTTGACTTTGACGTTACTGGCTACAGATTTGAGCCAGAATACACGGACACGGAACTACAAGAGATGGATGATAAGAGAGCAAGAGAAGAGAGAGAGGCTGAAGTTGCGCAGGTAATGTTATCCGAAGTCAGTGCGAGGTAGTGCGGTCGGAGAAATAGTTCTGTTTCAAATGGAACTGTTGTTTCAACGTTCGGTTTGCGTTTGCGATAGCCTACATTTCACAGGAGAGCATACTGAGACCGTAAGAATACACACTGAGCTATAAAAGCACATTTATCGTTGTTTTTCCATAACATTTCTAATTGCCCCGTTGACTTCTATTGTAGCCCAGTGAGAGCCTACAGGAAATCTGTAGCAAACTCAATACTGGACCGATCAGCGAAAAAATGGACTTCATGGGTCAGGTTCATGGAAGACGGACCGCAAATAGGGTCCAAAGTCCAAAATAGCGAACTTACCCTTTAAGTAACAAAAACTGCTTGGTGTTTTCTTTTAGGTCCCTCCCTATAATAGAAACCATGAATAATAATAATTTGGCCAGTCCTGTTAGCCTAGCTGACCAGGCAACTACATTCATAGATGAATACAAAGAATAAGCATGATGCAAAACGGTGATAAGGTATGGTTTAATGTACAGGGGCCAAACCGTAATCACAAATCCGTATCTGTAATTGGGTAATTATCCAATTTGATAAAAGCAGATCAGACTCAATATAAGTCAATACTCTGGTCAGTCGCGGCGTGGCATCGTAGTTATTTTGATAGATACTAAGAAGGCTTTTGATTATTTGTGTGATTATTTGTTTAAGATTCTTCATTGTTTTGGCTTATGGAAAAATAGATCCACCTAGCCTCTGTCCTTACAAATGGAATACAAGTCGCCCTCATTTTAATTTGGACGAGGGAAAATGCAAGGTGCATTATTTTTTGCGTTAGTACTTGTGAACCACTTGTGAAGACATGAGTCAGACTCCTGACGGCATTAAAGATGCAGTCGTTGACAACATTACCTACAATATAGCCCTCAAAACGGATGATATCTTATTATTTATCTCAGAACACAGGTTCGCGCCCCTGGTCCTGCCAGATCTGAGTATGGCTGGTGCCTTGAGGGAGTGGCAATTGGCGGGCGCTCCCGGGGTGGGGGGAGGGATTCGGCAAGAATCGTCGCGCACATGCAGCCCCGGGCGAGTTGAAATCGTGGTCAGGAGCTCGAGGAGTCGCGCTCTGAAGAGGACGTGGCGCCCTCCGTCTTACTACTGACTGACGGGGTTGTGTTACGGCGATTTCTCAGGCGGTTGCAACACGGGGGGAATCGAATAACATTGGGTACAACTGGCTACCAAATTGGGAGAAAACGGGGGGGGAAAATCAGAAACAAAAACTTAAAGAAAAACTTCAAAAGCTGTACAGTTTTAATGTTATTCCAATATTAAGGGCAGTCAAGGTGGACCGTGCGGGATGTATGGATTTGCAAGAATCTTGGCTAGGGAGGATAAATCATATTGAAATTAATATTATGCCAAGGCTTTTATATTCTTTATAACTGAGAAGTCAATAGATGGTTTAAATAAACATTTCTCCATATATGTTTGGAAAAAAAGACACACTGAAAATACAGAGATTGAGTTACCTTACGGAAGAGGGGGTGTACCTGTACTAGGCCTAACCTTAATGTTTTATAATTGGTCCTGTCCTGCACAGAGTATTTTAGAATGGATTCCTGAAGATCCTGATTCTTCTTAGGTTGATCTCGATTTGTGGTGTACTGCATCTTACTCTATTATTAGTATATTGGCCGATGCCAAGGAATAAGCTTACGGTGAAACCCAAAATAATGTAGTCCTCCCCAGTACAGTAAGTAGTAAGGTAAGGAGAGATATTCCTAATCTCCTTGGTTTTTCCTCTCACTTGTACTCCTTATTAGTGTGATTTATTTTTTGATCATTTGAATATTTGCTGTCATACAAACAAATGTATGAGGGGCTGGGGTGGGGGGGGGGGGGGGATTCCCCACCAACAATAAATCACTATTATATTAAGTGCTCAGTTAAGGGAGGATGAGAGTTCTTACCAGGCAACCTGAGCTAATGAGGCGGAGACCATAGCGCAAATGTAAATTACTGCTTGTTTATCTATGGCAAGTAGTCATAGATGTATTTCTTTTCAGTAGTTTATCCCATTTTTATTTATATTACACAACAGCCCCCCCCCAAGGAAGTCTGTTTTGGTATTGTATTGTTGCATGTAATGTATTGTTTTGCTTGTGAAAAAATTTTACATTCACACTTGTAGTCCAGATAAATCAATAAGGCTACATGTTTAAATCCAGATTTATTGCCGATTCAGATGAAACATGAATATTTAAGCACTTTTCTTTTAGGGACGTCATTTCCATCAGTTCCTGTGTTATGCATCACCCTGCTTTGCGCACTCTATGTTCTTTTCATGTGACAGTATTTCATCAGTTGCACCCCACCACACCAAGCTGTGCGCTAAACCCCAGGGACCCACCCAAACAAGGCTGTAACTTGTAGTTGTGTTTTCAGTGAGGTCTGTAATATGTTCCTTTGCGATCCCAAAGGGGGGTGGTGGCCTGGTGGGCTGCTAGAGGGAGTTTTTTCGCAGGGACGGGCCTCTGACTCAACACTGCTGAAAGCCTCTGGGCTAGAGAGGAAATAAACCCATGGCCCCGCCTATTGGGTCGGTGGCGGGGGAAAGGGCAGCTGGAGGGCTGAGTGCTGGTCGCTTGCGGAGGAACCAATTGTGGCTGAGGGTGGAGATCAGACGGCGACCTCTTTCTCGACAAATCTCTGGAGAGCACAAACATTCAAGAAAGAGAGAGGAGAGCGAGCGAGAATGGGAAATGGGGAAATAAAATTTAAAAAAAAAACCTGTTACAGTGAGAGAGGAGAGAAAGGGATGAGGAGAGGGCTGGAAAAAGGGGCCGAGTGCAGGGGGCACGTCCAGTCCGGGGCGACAGGGGCAGCGCATTGCAGACGCTAAGTGGGACCAGCTGTGAGGGGAAGTGCGTCTGGTAGGGCAGGAAGTACATTCGGAATAACGGCAACACCCTTGATCTCTTGCCAGCTGGACCCCACCCAGTGGCTGCTGGGAAATATGGGCTGCATACCGTGGGATGCTTCTGTCATAGCCCCCCCCCCCCCCCCCCCCTGTGCAGAGACCTTCAGCCTGGAACCACACCTTCTGGAGCCCCTCCTGTAGGTGCAGAATAAAGAGACATCATGTCATGCGGATGATTTGTTGCTCTCCTTCTCTTCTCCATTCAGAAACAGCAGAAGGACAGGTGTAAATTCCTCACCTAATGTGGTCATGACATGGACAAGTGCTCACTGACCTAACATCGTAAAGCATTAGTCTGCTTCTAGACGTGTTCCTTTTTCCCGAGACGGGGTTCCCACACATTCTGGAAAACCTGGAATTTTTTGATGCAGTTTTCCAGTCATGGAAAGTGAGAAAATTGCATAAATGTCCTGGAAAACAATTCGTTTTCCTGGAAGGAATTTTTAGTGTAACGTTATAGTACAAAACCACAGGTGCCCCAGTCTGCGATTGCAATCTTCCATCTACTTCACCCCCCAACCCCGACTTATCTCATGGTAGTGTACCCATTCTGACTGATGTTATGGCATGGTAGTGTACCCATTCTGGTGGAGCCATTTTGGCAGAACCATGAGCATAGTATTTGTATGAGCATCCAAGTAGAACAAAAATAGAATTTGAAGCTTTCTGTTGTTCTGAAGGGTTAGCCATAGCACAAACATGGTTCTTTGGAGATTTTTAACTGCATTATTTAAAAAACAGCATTTGACCCAGGAATGCTAAATCTGGTTCCAGTGGATTTTTTCATTTTTTCATGTTCCAAATTACAAATTGCAAGTATATTCTTGTGTCAATGCCGGCCGCATGTGGGCTACATACGCATGAAGCACTGTAGCAGGGTGCCCTGATTGAGTGCACTCACCAACAAGTCAGTGACTGTTTTTCACACCACAAGCCATACAGTATTGTGGCTCTTGTGCGGTTAAACAGCAGCTATGCTGTCACAAATCTTAAGCTATGAAAAAATAACAACAAACAATTTAACACACGTGTGCACACTCACACACAAACACACACACAAGTAGAAAAAGTCATTGTACCAACGCTCTCGCACATGCAGAATTTTCACAAATGATTTTTAAAAATTTGTCAGCAGTTGAAAACCCAAAGGAAAAACCCTCTGTTTACAAAACCAGAGTCATTATTGAGTTATTATTGTTTAATTGTTTTCATGCCCCCCCCCCCCCCCCCCCCTTTTCCAGGCTGTGCCCTTGTCAGACAGACCCCCGATTGATGGCCAGACAATGACAGGCCTGCCCATAACCCGGCACAATGGGTCCTTTTGACACCTACCCAGTGCGTGGCCGGGCCCTCGCCAACCCCGCCCCCCACCCCCCGTGCGGTCCGGTTACATGCCGTGTGTCACCGGGTACATGCGAGCGTCTCTGTTTCTCCCGCGGCCCACCCGCGCGTGTCGTGACACGCGAGAGCTTATGCGTCAGTTGGTCCCTCTCGAACGGCTCCCGTCCGTTGCGAGAGAGAACCGAGCAACCGCTGGGCTAATGGCCTTATGAGTCAACACTGAGACTTACTGTATATGACAGAGCCTGGTAATTAAAAGAGATGAGTCATCCCCAGTGCCGAGTTCATCCCCACTGCATAGTGCTCCTTCTGTTAGCGTTAGTAATAACTTTAGCTATGCAAAAGGAAAATAATGACCCAAGGGGACATGTATTTTAATGCTTGACGTTACTCAAGGGCACAAAACTCTCACGGGCTGTATTTGAATCCCCTCGTGAGTCGAGTGTCTTACCCACAATTTCTTGTTATTGCCTCTTGATGCTGGTTGAAGTACATGGAAACCTGTATGAACAGTGCTTAGCCAATTCCCCATTTGACATGTTTTAAAGCTCTCTACTATGTCTTTTATGTTTAATGGATGTCGTGGTTCATAAACCAAAACAGATTTGATTTGGGCACTGATTATCTACATGCGACAAATACATTTTTAACTTTTTTGAAATTAATTGATTGAATACATTACATTAACTTAAAGGGATAGTTCGGAATTTTGGACATAATGTCTCAATTACGACTTACCCATTATGTAGTTGATTGATGGAAACCATTTTCAGATAATTCCATGCTGTCCCTTCTTTTGGACATACACACATTGCTAATGCTCGCGCAACTCTAAGGTAACTGGTAGCATCCACGACCAAAAGCACTTAAACACTTCACAGTGCACCCAAAGCAAATTAAATACGACGAGTCTATCGGGGTTATTTTCAGTGATTATACCATCATTTTTGAAGTCAAACTATCGTTGAATCCTTTACTTTGTGCTGACCTATATTCTCTGTGGAAGTACGGCGGCGGAGCTAGCTGTAGATTAGCCAGGGTGTCTGCCTGTAGGCTATGTGCTGTACTCCAGTTGCCGACACAATCACAATTCACACGCGCAATATTGTTGTTGACCGGCACTACATACGGTGGCAGAGCTATACTTTATACGTTACCTACTAACGTTAAGTATCGCTCCGCCGCCGTACTTCCACAGCGAATTTAGGTGAGCACAAAGTAAAGGATTCAACGATAGTTTGACTTAAAAAATTATGGTATAATCATTGAAAATAACCCCGATAGACTGCCGTCATATTTTATTTGCTTTGGGTGCACTGTGGAGTGTTTAAGTGCGTTTGGTAGTGGATGCTACCAGTTACCTTAGAGTTGTACTAGCATTAGCAATGTGTGTATGTCCCAAAGAAGGGACAGCATGGAATTATCTGAAAAGCACCACTTTAGGAAATGTATTAAGGTGAGAGATCCTTTTGCTTTTTATTTTTAATGCAAATCAAGCACCCAAACAATGGCACTGTCGTTAGTTTGTTTTGGGTGAAGAGGTCGTGGTGAACTTGCACCTGTGTGAGAGACATTTTTCCTGGTAACTACCCACACACTGCACAGCCTCTCCCCGCACTGACGCTCTGATCAATAAAGGAAGAATTGTCTGCTCGTCTGACTCAGTCCCAAGTATTTGTTTAGCGCCTGTCTGAGGAGTCCATGTTGTTTCAGTCTATACAAAGCCATCTGGGAGTGTGGTACCTCAGGAAACTGTACTGTACCATCTCTTTTTTCCATCAAATGTTTCCATCGTGTGTTCCACATGCTCATGCTCATGCTCAGATGAAGGTCTTGGACCGAAACAGCCAATAAATTTGAGATTTTGCAAGGGACGGTGTGAGGCAAATGAAAAAAACAACTATAGACTACAAAAAAATATAGAAATAAGCTAGATTTTCATGTTAATTTCTTATGGATTGCTGATAGCCTTATTTCTTCTGACTGCAGACAACTTTGGGAATGCCTTACCGAATAAGTGCCTGTTCAAACTTACGTGACTGTAATAACACTGAAATCTTTCTCAATGCCTATGGTCCATAGAAGACTGATGAACACTGAACAGGAATGATTAGCACTGTAGCTGCTCTGAACAGGAATAGTTAGAATAGCAGTGTGAATGATTCTTGATGTTGTCCTGACCTGAACTGAAATGATGAATCAATCCTGAAAAGGAATGCCTGGCACTGTCCTGAACAGAAATGATTATCATTGTTTTCCTGTGACACTGTGAGGATCAAAAGACTGTGAGAGAGAAACCATCTACAAAGGCTGCGGTTCTTTACTGTGGCTGAGGTGTTGGGGAAAGGTTTATATGCCTATCGTACGGATGGTCTAGCCTGACGTCTACCAGAAGCAGGCCTTACCAACCCTGCTGTGGACTTGGGGGCGGGGCGGGGGGGGGTGGAGGAATGGAGAAGAATGGGTGCTTTATTTTAGAGAGCGACCGGTCAGCTCGGTGGAAGGAAGGAAGTGAGGCAGGGGGCCGGCGGGCGTGTTGAGGGAGCTTGGTACAGCTGCGATCGGCTGGACTCCAGAGGGGCTGGGAGCCCAGCCGCCGACGATGGAGGGTCGTCAGCCTGTGCCCGGTGCTCCGCCCGCCCCGCTGGTTCCAGGTGGCCCCCATCCCAACTAGAGCGGAAGGACCTCTCAGTGTTTTTTAGTGCGCCCTCTGCCAGGATCGACGCAAGGCTTTAGAGCTTGATTTTTTTTATTTGAGGAGGTGTGAACTGTGGTGGATTGTTAATGACTGAGAGAAGGATGCTATGCGTCTCCTGCTCTCCGCCTCAGTGTGCTTACAGAATTTGCAGGATTTAATTTAAGTACTGATTGCCGTACCTGCGTATTTTTGGCAGGCATCCTTCATTTTGGTAGACTTTTCTACACATCATTCCATCAAAGCCAGTTTGTCGTTAAACAGGAAAGGCCAGTCTGGGGTTTTTATGAAGGTGTAGACAAATGAGAGAAGTTACAGTATACCGTGATCTCATTTCCAGAGGTGTGTCCATGCTAAAACCAGCATAGGCTGCAGCATATTTAAAAATCACATACTACAGTATAATGCCAAGCTCTACAGTATACTGCAACCTCACATTCATCATTTAAGATGTAGGCCTATACACAACTTCAAATGAACTATAAATCAAAGGCATTAGTGAGGCAGAATTATGTTGCAGGATGTGTCCAACCAATCAAGGGTGGGTTTCCCGAAAGGTGTCGTAGCAAAAGAAATACCTTGAAGTATTTCTTGAAGAGTATTGGGAGTTTTACGTGGGTTTCACGAAACGTGAAACCTTGTTGTGCATGGTTTTTATTGAAAACTACTTTCTACCAAAGTACGTCGACTGTATATATAGTCTTAACCAAAGCACGCCAGTATTCTTATGTCAACACAGTGAGCCCTAGAATACTGTCGTGCTTTGGTTGATACTTTCTGCAGATACACACAGCTGGCGTACTTCAGTAGAAAGTAGTTTTTCGAAAAAGGTCATCAAGGTCTGTGGATGGTCGTGAGTAACCATGTAATTATATTTGGAAAGAGACATTGCTGTTGATTTTTTACGTTTTTGGTGCAGCAAAAACTTTGAGCGGCAAAAACTTTGGAACCGTGGGCATCCGTTCTATCAGGTTGATATCACAGTGAGCTGCAACGGATATCTACAAAACTAGTGAGTTCTCAGCGAAACTACACTGCCTGGCCAAAAAAAAAGTCACACACTCTAATATTTAGTTGGACCGCCTTTAGCTTTGATTACGGCATGTATTCGTCGTGGCATTGTTTTGACAACCTTATGCAACGTCACAACATTTATTTCCGTCCAGAGTTGCATTCATTTTTGGCCGAGATCTTGTATTGACGATGGGATAGTCGAACCACTCTGTAAAGTCTACTCCAGCACATCCCAAAGACTTTCAATGGGGTTAAGGTCAGGACTCTGGTGGCCAATTCATGTGTGAAAATGATTCCGCATGCTCCCTGAACCACTCTTTCACAATTTGAGCCCGATGAATCTTGGCATTGTCATCCTGGAATATGCCCATTGATGGGATAACCTGGTCATTCAGTACATTCAGGTACTCAGCTGACTTCATTTTATTGCTGCATAGTGTTGCTGAGCCTAGACCTGACCAATTGAAGCAACCCCAGATCATAACACTGCCCCCAAAGGCTTGTACAGTGGGCACTATGCATGACATCAAAATGTAATTTTGGGTGTACTGCCCCTTTAAGTAAGTCATGAGGTCGATGTCTTCAAGACATGCTTTCGGAAACCTTCGCCAAATTTTCATGATATATCTTAGCAATTGAATCTTAGTAATTGAAGTATCTAGTGAAATCTCAAGATCATTATCATCAGCGTCAGTGTCATTATCGGGAAACTCAGCCCAGTTTCACTGGGCTTTATCATCTCAGGGAGTCACCATTGAAGTTAGGCTACCTGTTATGGGACCCTGTCAAATCTACTAATCCTGTGTTATTATGAAGAGTTGTAAGGTAATTACTAGTGTTGTAGTCGAGACCACCTAAACCGAGACCGAGTCAAGACCAAGACTTTGAGGTGGCGAGACCGAGTCAAAACCAAGACTTTGAGGTGACGAGACCGAGTCAAGACCAAGACTGAGGGGGGGCGAGACTAAGACCGAGACCAGACCAATGCGAGTCCAATTCAAGACCATGACTGTAATTGTGTTGGTCTACCATCATATTGATGGCTCAGCATTTACACCATTTCGCTGCTTAAATTCAAAACACAGAAAGCATTATTTAGGAATTTTAATAAAGAAAGCATTATTTTTGCGAAAATACTGATGTACAGTATACAACAGAAGTGAGTACACCCCTGTGCAATATCACTTAAATGTCAAATGATTCAAAATTGTATCACCTCTCAATAATTGCATTATTTCTAAGTTGACAAGTAGAGTGTTTCCTCTTATGAACAATCAAAAACAAATACTTCAGAAAGACAAAAGTGAATACACCTGTGATCACTGTTACACAAGTTAGTTAGAATCATTTTTAATATTTGGTCGCATATCCTTTGCATGCCATGACTTCCTGATGTCTGTGACCCAATAACATCAAAAGACTCTTGATATCTTATTTTCTGGTACTCTTACAAGCGATACTATAACGTCTCTGCATTTGAATGGATCTCTATGGGAATTAGGGGGTGGGACTAGATTTAGCTGTAAATTGCACTGGAACAGTATGGAACACATGGTTGGCTAAATGGCTCTAAGTCATCAAAGGTCTGACGTATGAAACAAGCCTTAAACCATCACTCTGCTGCCAGAAATACAGTAGATATGGATGGATAACTTGAAGGGTTTCTTCTCCTGACTTATTTTTCCATAGAGTTCAATAGGAAAATTTGTTATTGTTTGATATTAAATAGTAGCATATTTTGTCATCTGTAACTAGTTTTCCGTGGTGGCCAATCAAATTTCTGTGGGGGGCGGGTGCCTGAGTGCAGGTATAAGTAGAGTCGCTGGATTCTGTTTGCTTTGATTTTTGAATGCCTTAGCCTTTAGCCATAGCTTTTCAACCCTCTTCAAAATCGATAAACTCATTTTTTTTCTTTGCGACTCTGCTTATACCTGCACTCAGCTAAACAGAAATCAATAAATCTTCATTATCCCCCCCAAGGTTGCCCTTTCATCTTTGTTTATTCATCCGCCTTTGACCCCCTTTCATTTCTCTATCTGCGTTTTGCCTGCTATTCTCGGAAGGTGTAATTACCTCACAGCTCTTCATAATAACACAGGATTAGTAGATTTGACAGGGTCCCATAACAGGTAGCCTAACACAAAAGGCACCAATGGTGAATCCCTGAGATGATAAAACTAAACTTTAAAAAAGGGGGCCATTATTAGGGTCATGGATGAAATGCGTTATTCTCATTTTGACACCCATTCAGAAATCAAAATTTTCATGTGAGGGCACAGTAGGCTGTTTTCTGACCAGTCCTCCTGCACCCATTGACCATAGGTTTGAAAAGGGTCGGATCTACACCTACATCGGGGAGGTGGTGGTGTCGGTGAACCCGTACCGCGCCATGAACATCTACGGACGCGACACCATCGAACAGTACAAGGGCCGGGAGCTGTACGAGCGGCCGCCGCACCTCTTCGCCATCGCCGACGCCGCTTACAAGGCCATGAAGAGGAGGAACAAGGACACCTGCATCGTCATCTCAGGTGGGGGAGCACGCAGGGCACAACACAGAGGGGAACGTCTGCTTCTGTCACAACCGCACACTTTGAGGCCCGATTGTCTGGCAGGGCTGTAGTTGTGAAGACTAACACATTCCAGAATATTATAAGGGCTTTGAACCCCTGCCAAACCTTCCCACAATTTGTCCAATCAAAACGTGCCAGGACTAATTGTAATTTTGCCAATTGCTTTCATTCCTGTCATTGCAAATGAAATGTAAACTCCTTGGACCAATGATGTTTAATTATAGGTGGAGCAAATCGTTCTGGGAAATTCTTCTGAGTTCAGAACAGAAAGGCCAAGTGTGTTTTTTATAAAGAAAACATTGAAAGTTATCCAAAGTGGATAACTGACTACATGTGATGTGCCCTCTAGTGGTGAAAGGGTCACTTCAAGTGTGTCTGCCCTATTTTATGAAGTCAACAGAAAACAATTTCTTCATGAGCACATTAGTGTGCACGGTCCTGAATTTCTGCAACCGTTAATAGCTCCTTTAATTAAAAAATGTCATTTAGTAAGTACTTATGAAATATGTACATTTAATAATTAATAATTAATCTAGATTATTAATTAATTTGGACAATTCATTGGTTTGAGAATTTTCTGAGGGTGTAAATCATCCATAAATCAGTCCATCCATAATATGAACAATACCAATATCTATTCTCAAAAATGATGAGGAGGAGTTGCTGGGTTGCTCATCCTGTTCTAGTGCATGGGTGGACCCCATGTTCTGGAATTTAATCCCAAATGTGCCAGTGCCAAATGTGACCGGTAGCCCAATAGGGTGATGGATAATTGTCAGTAGTGTCACCCAGGGTTAGGGTGGGTTCAGTCAGCCGGGATCCATGTCTCATCGCTCTCTAGTGACCCCCAATGATCGATCAGGTGCCCGTCGTCTGCTTACTAACGCTGAATGTAAAACTTTGTACTCTGTCGAGTTTGGCTTGTGCTTGTGCTGGCGACATCACTTGCTTTGGAGGAGAGTGCGTGTCTACACTCTCCCGAATCGCCTGCAGCGATTGCAGCGTGAGGGCGGCTGTATATGATTGGACATTACAAATTGGAGAGAACTTGGGCGAAAAGCATAAAATATATATATATATTTTTATTTTTTTATTTTTTATTTTTATAAATGATGAGAAGTCACAGTTGAATTGTCTGACATTATTTAAAATTGTTCTGGACATCTTTGGTAGGCCATTACACGTTAAGCAAAGGCAGTTGGTAACTTAAGGCCATTCATTGTCTGCTCTGAACGCAGTGTTTACTGTAACACTGTTTGTCCGTGTAGATCTAGTGCTGGAAGTAACTTTAATCCATACTTCCAAATGCATACTTATTCTCTTAATGTCCCAAGTTACCACAAAAGCTACCGCAAGATCTCCAAACGGCATGGTTAGAAATCTTGTTGTCACGACAACGCAGACATCATTCGCCATGCTACTGCTTTTCCCGTTTTAGGTGAGAGTGGAGCCGGGAAGACGGAGGCCAGCAAATACATAATGCAGTACATCGCTGCCATCACCAACCCCAACCAGAGAGCAGAGGTGGAGAGGTGAGCGATGAGGATGCGTCCATATGCTACATGGCCTAAAGTATCAGGACATCTGCTCATCCAAAATCATGGGCATTTATATGGAGTTTGCTGCACTCTCCTGGGAAGGCTTACCACTAGAGGTTGGAACATTGCTGCGGGTATTTGCCTCCATTCACCAGAAGAGCATTAGTGAGGGACAGGGCTCCGTGCCGGCCACTCAAGTTATTCCACACCAATCTCGAGAAAGCATTTCTGTATTTACTTTGCTTTGTGCACGGGAGCATTGTCATTCTGAAACAGGAAAGAGCCTTTCCCCAAACTATTGCCACAAAGGTAGAAGCACAGAATCGTCTAGATTGTCATTGTGTGCTGTAGCATTACGATTTGCCTTCACCAGAACTATGGAGCCTAGCCTGAACCATGAAAAACAGCCCCAGATGAAGGGGTGTCCAGATACTTTTGGCCATATAGTATAAGTCCCTGTTTCACTGCAAGGACTGTTTCACCACAACTCACAGTGGAGGGTCAGTCTACAGCAGACGATTACTTGGTTATTGATAATACCATTTAAAGCTTTAATAGGCTGTGTACTTTGACTGTCAAAGGAGTAAACCATTTTTGTTATTGATGGCTAAAGTGTGGATTGGAGTGGCATGTGATGGTTATAGTAAATATGCAGTGTACTGTCTGTGTTCTTCACTGAATATCATTACTCCCATTCAGTGTTGTTAATTTTATATTGCCAATTTCATGTCTGACAAGAACTTGTATCAAAAACATCAGAAGGTGTGTCAAACACGATGCCTGCGACGCCTGCCTTGTTCCCGTGTCCGGTTCAAAGATTGCATGCTGCAGACACTTTATGTAAACATGCTCATTTCATGTCCCTTGTGCAACATGGTGCTTAACCTCCATGCTGCTTGCTTACGTCCCTTATCATTTTGATATGTACAGTGCATAAGTAATCATACAGAACCACAGTGGAGCCATAAAGCTCATTGTAAAACTGGACTCCTGCTTTACAGATTACAATTTACGGCTTTACTGTTGCTGTCAATTTTGTTAAATGAATGAGTTAAAAATCTCAAGGCACTTAAAGTAGTGACCTTGCACACCCTGTGAGAGGAGAAAGAGAAATGGTGCGTTGGCGTTTCAGATGCGCACTCCTGCCCACCATAGGTTTTTCCGACGCAGTTGTGAACGTTAGGAGTGGAGCGTGACGCACAGCATGGGGACCGCACAGCGAAGCGTAACATTTGTTTTTACGTGGCGCCGAGACGAGAACAGCGCAGCAGATGGGCGACGAGGCTTCAATCTGCCAGGTGTAAAATGGAGCACAAATTACGCTGTTGTGTTATGTTGACGTGAGACGGCTGTGAGATATGGTCACCACAGAGAACGAATTTGCCTCTTTTGAAATTGCAAAGTAATGCTAACAAGGCTGTGTGTAGGGTGGCAACAACACTTGGCAACAACACTACAGCATATTTCCATAACAGCGTATTTCCCCTTTGGTCCAGCGCATGTAATGTTGCTATTTGGTGATTCTGTGCTATCGGCCACGCTCCTCTGATATTTTAATACCATTACCATTGAATGGATTTGACTCTGAGCTTGCCTTTTTAGTTAAAACATGCATGTTGACTGTATTTGTGTGTCTGTGTGTGCATGTACATGCATATGCATGCGTATCCGTGTGTGCACACATTTGTGTGCGTCTATGTTTGTGTGTGTCTGTGCGCCCACATCTGTGCAAAGGTGTATATTATGTTTGTTTGTGTGTGTGCGCGTGTGCGTGCGTGTGCATGCATGCGTGTGTGTGTGTGTGTGTGTGTGTGTGTAAATGTCTGTGCGTGTTGATGTATGGTTTCATATTGATTGCTGGGTTTCCAGGGTGAAGAACATGCTGTTGAAATCCAACTGTGTGCTGGAGGCCTTTGGGAACGCAAAGACCAACCGCAATGACAACTCCAGCCGCTTTGGGAAGTACATGGACATCAATTTTGACTTTAAAGGGGACCCCATTGGGGGCCACATCAACAACTACCTACTGGAGAAGGTAGGGCGTGCCAGAGAGAAAAATGTGAGATGCTGAAAGATCTTATCTTTCAGGATGTTTATGTAGTTCAAACTAACTCTCAGACAAATTTCCCCAAATAATAGCACACCGAGCTTTGTAAAGCTCATGTATACATAAGGGCAGTATATTTTCCAAAGCCCCATGCCTTTACCAAGATTAGCCCTTATCCTTACCTGGACGAATCTGTCTGTTTACCATTTTTCTACTCTAAACCTTTGTCCTATTCTCAGTCAAGAGTCATCTTCCAGCAAGAGGGTGAAAGAAGCTTCCATTCCTTCTACCAGGTGAGTGTGTCTGTATATAATATTGGGACTATAGCTACATTCAGATTTACAACTCGGATTTAATCCTAATCAGGGATTAAAGGATCGTCAAATCCTCATAAATTATTTGTATGCATTCATTCATGCTTATAAATTAGTATGTTTTTGTTCATTTTCCCATCCTTGTCATGTTAATACATGTCCTCTTCTCATTTCAATCTCCACCGTGCTGACCTCGTTTTTGACCCAGATTATCTTCCTACCCTTGCTCCTCATTACTGCCAGGACCTTAGAAAGTTTATCGCACCCAATTATGTTTTGATCTTTCTCTTTGGCAGCCACTGTATTATCGTAATTGGGGCTTTGAAGTAATGAACTGCCTCGGGGCTGCACCTTGACCTCCGTAAATTCCTTTCAGCTGGTGAAAGGGGGCGCAGAGCCTCTCCTGCGATCACTGCACATCCAGAAGGACCCCACAGCCTACAGCTACATCAAAGTCGGAGGACTGGTCAAGGTGTGTTCACTATCAAGTTTATGTCTACTGTCCTTTTCCTTTATCAAAGGCAACTGAAAACGTCTGAAATGATGGGATTCAGTGCCAGGTGTCAGTTGGTGCCAAAGCACTCCATTCAGATGCAGCAAGATGGCTACTCATTCCAAACTATTCTGATTTAGGATTTCAACCACATCATATTGAGTATCTTATGGCTGATGTTAATGCTTTGGCGTTTTATGTTATCACCAGTCTTGGTCATAGGAAGGTCGGTGACAACGGATGATGAGGCTGCAAATCCGATTCCGAAACTTTTAGCACCTTGCCTCTACTGAGGCAATTGTACATATTGGACCTAAAATTGGACATTCACTGACTTAGTTAGTAGCTCTCATTAGTCTGTAATTAGAAGGCAACTTCAGATAATCACAATTTAAAAAAGAATTTGGTAGCCAATTGTGCTCTAGTACGATTCAATTCCCCGTGTAGCTACTGCTGAGAATTCTCCACTACACAACCCCGTCGGCTGGCGGTCGGAAGGAGGTCGCCACGTCTTCTTCAAGGCGTGACTCCTCGTGCCCCTGACCGTGATTCCAGCACAGCTATGTGCGTGACGATTCTCCCCGCCGAGTCCCTCCCCCCACCCCAGGAGCGGCCACCCAGTTTGCCGCACCCTCAAGGCACCAGCCATACACTGATCTGGCCCGACCGGGGCGTGAACCCGGGCTCTCGTGTGCAACTGCATGGACTCAAAGTCGATGCTTGTACCGATGTGCCACCGCAGCGCTCCATAGATAATCACTATTATCAGTATTGTTCTTGTCATTATGAAAGAGCTAAGTAAAGGTGGTTGTTATTTCTAAAATCTGAATTGTACATTTAAATCTTTTACTAATCATCTGGACCTGTTATTGAAGTTCACATGAATGCACTGTCAAAAAGGGCGAGAAATGGACCGCAACATTCAAATAGTGAGATATGACCCACTAAATACACAAAGGGCAGCTGGCTGGGAAACGACATAGCTGGCCATTTGGTGATGGGAGGTCTGAGAGGGGATGCGTTCATCATCAGAGAACAACTCAACAAGCTTCTTCATTTTCTTCTCGTTGCTCGTAAGCAGCTTAACTTTCCTATTATGTTAGCATTTGTACTGCCATTTGTGTTAAGGCGTTGTTAAGGTGTAAAAAATAAAATAAAATGATAATAATAGTTCCAATTGACTTTTTTTTGTTAACACGTATTTCCTAATTCTCTTAAGATGTCTTAAAGGCATTTGCTGAAGAAAATAACCAATTTGAAATTATAAAAAAAACACAAAAGCAAAAAGTGCCAAATATGGCAAAATGGAAATGCTGCCCTGATTGTTGATGAACGTGCTGCTCTTGACAGGTTTTCATGTAACGGCTTTGCAAAAACATGTTTTTTCTGCCAAAATCTCTTCGTAAAGAGTGAGCAACACAAGTCTCTATGCAGCACAACAAGTGTCAACAAGTACGTTCACTGGGTTACCTCACACTGTTGATTGCTACCTTCATGCTGTAATAAACAGTGTTTGCTTGCTAACCGTCTACCAATGCCTGTTTGCATGATGGCCAGTGGCATCACCGTTTGCACGGTGTGTTATCTAATGTGGTTTAAGGAGCTTTTTATTGAGGGCATTATGTACACGATTAAATACAGCAATTCTGCTGTTGTTGACATCTCAACTATGTGAGTTTTAACAAGTGGGAACCAAACAAAAAAACAAAGTCATGGAACAGGACTACAGAGCAAACAGATGGAGACAGACCAGCACTACTTGCTACTTGCAGCTGATTATGAGGGCAGATTCTGCCTTAAAAACACTGCTGTGGTTTGATGAGAAAATAAAAACCAGGGTAAGTGTTTGGTCTGGCTTAGAGAGCTTAGCCTCTGGCTATAAACACTTAATTCAGTGCATCTTGAATGCTTGTTTCTAACATTGCTACAATGCTCTTAGCCATGTCCATAACAAATAATACACCTGATAGTGATGATGATGATGATAACAACAACAATTTTACTATTATTTCTGTTGTGAATGTTATTAGCAATTGTTTTTGTTCAGATTCTTTTTTTATTTTTATTTTTTAAATTATTTTTATTTATTTATTTATTCTCCCCTTTCACCTAAGATTCCTGTGAGCTGGTTTGGCCTAGAATCACCAAACTTGGTAGGCTTGTTGGGCTTGCCGTACTCTTGGATCCTTTAAATTATGACATAGATTGAATACCTGGTGGCGCTGTAGTGCGTGTGACAAAATTGTGCCATTGACATGCCCACCAAGTCCGCCATATTGGATATTCTGCTAATTAGCATTTTTTATAAAACACTTAGGGCCCTATCTTGGCGATCTTGGCGCTTAGTCTAAGCGCATGGCGCTAAGTCCATTTAGGGCGTGTCCAAGTCCACTTTTGCTATTTTAACGGCGTGTTTTTTTGGCGCTAAGCACGGCGCATGGCGCAACTGGGCTGAACCTAGTCGCTTCATTAATTATAGGTGTGTCTTGGGCGTGACATTCAATAAACCAATCAAAATGTCATATCCCATTCCCTTTAAAAGCCTGCTTTTCCACCTTGGCGGATTGCTTATGATGGCGAAACAGACATGCTCGTGCGTGTTTAGTGTGATCAAGGAATAGGCTAAATGGAGTATGATCAATATTATTCGGACTAACCATTAGCCTATGAGTTCCCGGTAATTCCAGACAGGGCTGTTATTTTACAAAATATGTGCGGTTAAATTTCGTTAAAAGGACCTGCAACAGCTGAGAATAAGCTATCAATGGCTTCAGTCTCACCTTAGAAAACGCCAAATTAGCCTGCTTGTTCAGCGAATTTCGTTTGATTATACAATGAAAGTGTCAAACATCAATTCCAAGAGGCTGTTCTCATGGAGTTCTCGAAGTTCAAGCTTCATCCAAAGTTCATTAGGCTACCTGCATAGTAGGCTAATATTGATTAATAACATACATACCGTTATTTTGCCTTAATGATGACACTAAATAGCCATACAATAAAGCTGTCAGGTTCGCAACCCATAAGTTCACGCATATTTCCCCTTATTTAATAATGTCCTGTTTATGGAAATGTGACCAACCTGTTTTACTCGTAGCGTAATCCTTTAAAACAATCCACTTTCCCAGGAAGACCGTTAAACGTGCAGAGAATGGCATTAAAATTAATTGTGAATTAATTGTGTAACGTGCTGCAAATTTGTTTTAGTTTCTAATTAGACGCTTAGTTCTCTTTAAAATCGTTTTGTTCAGCTAAGGAATAACGGGTGAAATCAGCTGGGTTTTAAACGGTGAGAGTATGGAAACCTGGTCACTGTCATTTAAAAAAATATGAAGGACGAAGAATAGCTAAGGTTACAATTTAGTTAACATGGTGACATCTCCGTTTTTTAACCATAGGCTATCGAAAAAAACCTTATGCACAGCGAATTCGCTGTAGCCTAGGCTATTTGAAAAACAATAAATGCAATATTCACTGGACAAGGTTTTGAACTTTTTTCAGTCACAAACCATTCTATTTACTTACAGGCTGTATTCATAGATAAACAGAGCTGTATTGTAATGACATCTGAAGCGCATTTTCAGAACTTAAATGTCCGTCTATTGCCGTGCGCGAGTTTTCCATTGAATGACAATTCACGCATTAGGTGCAAAGACAATTCGCGCATTAGGCTTGATAGCTATAGCTAGGTGTTATCAGCTCCTTTTTAATGGATAGCCATTGTCCCGTACCATCGCACATCGCCTGGATGTTGATGGAGTGGGCTGAGAGCAATGTAATGTGGCATTGTTTCCCTTCGCTGAGGGAAAGGTATGTGGACCTATGGAACCTTTTATTATTATGCATTTTTGATATAGCCTACACAATAATAATATTTCACATTGTGATCTAGATATTTTAGTCATGCCTGTGCACGCCCCTGTGTGTAACAGACAGGAGGGTATGCGCGTTGTGCACACGCCTATGTAGACGCACTTATATGCGCCGTTAAAATAGCATGTAAACAACTGCGACATGACTTTAGACCAGGTTTGTGGTGGTTCTAGCGCAAGCGCTTTCTGCTGGCTCAAGATAGCAATACGCCAAAAAGAATCCTGGCCACTCCTCATCTTAAGACCAACACGCCCAGTTCACTAATGATGGCGCAAGAGTTACGCCGTCAAACATGCTAGTTTGACGGCATAAGCGTTAGGCGTTATTATGGACCTAGCGCCGGGTGTAAGATAGCAAAGACACTTGCGTTTGCGTTAGCGCCGCTTTGCGCCGGGTGTAAGATAGGGCCCTTAAAATGCTTCTCCTCCTACACAATTTGACTAATTTTCATGAAACGTGGTGTACACGGTCTATAGACCATGCTCCATATATACAGAATTTTGATATGTTAAAAGATGGCCGAATGACGAGCCAATTAATTTTCAGTGGGCTTATCACAAAAATGTTAATAATTCCAAAACCGTTCAACAGAAAGTTATGAAATTTGGTAGGTCTAGTAAGAGTCAGATAAAGACTTCAGCCATACAGTTTTAACTCAATCGAGCCATGTGGTGGCGCTATAGAGATCCAAATATAAAAAGGATTTTAAAATTCACTAAAAATCACTGTTCCTTTACAGAGATTTCAAACTTGCTACAGTGACAAAAGCCCTCATTAGGAACATCGATATGTACTACTTGGGTCGGCGCCATCTTGAATTGGCCGCCATTTTGACTTACTCATCTATTACTTTTCTGTGTTATTTCTTATTATAATATAATATAATATAATAATTCTTATGAATTTGGCATATAATTAGAAGGTATCATCCCACAAGCCCTCACCAATTTGGTGGCGCTGTAGTGCATGTGACAAAATTTTTATATTGACACGCCCATTGTCGACGCCCCGTTTGACCGAGAGTCACAAAATTTGGTGTACAGGTCCCTCTGCTCATGACAAACAAATTTGCCTTGAGGACCCATAAAGTCTGCCATATTGGATTTTCTGTTAATTAGCATTTTTTAAAAATGTTTTCCAAACAAACACAATAGGGTACCAGCAGTTTCGCTGCTTTATCCCCTAATAATAACTACAAGATGCTACTCCGTAAAGTGCATACTTCTGCCAACCCTATCATTTCTTCCATAAGAATAACTTCATGCATGCATACATACCTCTGCCAACACATGATTCTTTCCATGCCCTTCACATCAGGATATTTTCATGACTTGTGGAATCGGGCATGAGCTATGCCTGTTTAAATTCTTGCTACTACTAAGCATTTTTGTTGGTTATTGCAACACCACATGGCCAATAAGCACTATATTTGTTCAGTGACCAGAAATTAGTTCTCCAGCACCCCCTTGCTGATAGGCACACAAAGTTTAATGGTGTTACGTGAATCTTTTACACGTCTTTTTGTGAGAAGTCACACCCACTGCCGTGCCACTCTTTGAGAAATTGGTGTCAAAAGTTCATCAGTACTTCCTGCCCCCTGACCAAGCTTTCCACAAAGTTGCATGCAAATCTGTTCATAACTTTTGGAGATACTCTACTAACAGACAGACAAACAGATGTACGGAATGGGGTGAAAACATCACCCCCGTCAACTCTGTTGGCGGAGGTAATAATAACAAATCATGAAGATTATGATGACGCCATAGGATAACAGTGTAGGATATCTGCAGGCTAATACTAGTTTTACTCTGGTGTGGTGATCCTTGTCAAGTCTCAAAAACATGTTTCGATTTTTTTGGGTTGTTTCTTATCCATCCTTCTCTTCATGGCTCAGTCAAGCATCAACGATGGCGCTGATTTCAAAGCGGTGGCCGACGCCATGAAGGTGATCGGCTTCACGGCCGAAGAAATCCAGACTGTCTACAAGATCCTGGCCACCATCCTGCACCTGGTAACGTTTGTCCCATCCACAGCGGTTATCTGTCTGCTTTCTGTTTGTGCCCGTCTCTGTCTGACTGTTGAACTTTCACACCAGGTTGTGTTGTAGTACTGTAGACATCTTTAACATTTGTCTGGTCCAAAATATGTAGTCTGTGCGGCACATTCAGTAAGTCTGATGCTTAGTATTACTTATAGCACTGAATCACATGCCCATGTTATATCTCTTAAGCCCAATCTCCATTAAGGCGAGAGTATGCAACTTTTTCCCAACGGTCACATTCGTTGTCAACACATTTCAAAGTCATAACATCCCTTGGCCCTGTCCACAGAGAAAGACACACCCCCCACCCCACTGCTTCCACAGACTTTGTTGTGAGTGTGCAAGTCTTCTAGATACAATTGCAGGATTACAGACTGGTATAGCCAACATTACAGTAAAATGTCATCTAAAAGTCCAGGTAAAACAACTGAATCTTTTCTGTTGTTTAAGAGTTTGTGTGGCGTTAGCCTGAACCAGGCATTATCTGGCTACAGCTGGTAGCCTATGCATGGTAACTTATAGCCAAGTAGCCGGTTCTAGCTAACGCCATCTATATGACATATACCGTTTGCAAACATTTCCTTCTTCCAAGAACTAGCCACCGAATAAAGTAATATTATCAATAATAGCAACCTAGCTACTATTCTTTATAAGTAATTACAGTTAGCTAGCAAGCAGAAAGTCCAGGTAAAGTTGTGTTGAAACTTTTGACCTACCTGTCCAGTAGAATAGGGAGCCCCACGTCCATAGGCGGCGAATGTATAAGGCTTGGAGAGGCTTAGCCTCCCCAAATGCCTAATAAATTAATTAAATACATTAAAATTGGCCGAGTATTCATTGACGAACGGACTTTTGGGTCTGGCCGATAGAGCCAACAAGCACAGCAAATAGCTGTTACAATGTAACAAATGTATCATTTTGATCCAACCGTAGCACGTGCCACCAGCCCCCTGCGGTGACGTGCCGTCTAGATCTCTGAAATACAATAAAATGTAATCTTGTCTATACATGAGTGTGTATGTGATTTGCTACTTTTCGCCAATGCATAGGCTAGCCTACAAATTGCACATCTAGCAATAACGAAACTGAAATAGGCTAAGGCGTATCTACCAATCGGTCTGCACAAATCAATGCATGCATAGGCTATAATAAACAAACGTGTAATGCAAGATGCATGATTTCTGCAGAATGAGTGTCTTGCACGACCGCGTTGTTTAGCCTACTAGGCTACAGTATAGGCAGTGGCGGCTCCTGAGCTGAAAATTGGGGTAGCGGAAAACTTCCCTTTAAACTGATTATTGGTCTTAATAATTTTTTATTTAAGTTTCCTTGATTAACAATAGGCTACATCAGCGTTTAATTCACCAATTACTCAATGCCATCAAATGTAGCCGGTTCTCCTAAATTAGGCTATTAGGCAAGTAATAAAATTATTTTAACTTGCGTCGCAAAATTGTGCACATTTTAATCAACATTATAATTGTGGATACATGTGCTCTTCGTTCTCCGCACTCTTAATTCCGAAAATATTAATGGAAATTAAACGATCTTAAAGCTCAGCTTTTGTTAGATAATTTTTTTTATTTAGCACAACCTGCACTGAGTATAGGTTACACATAGCTCACAGTGTCTGGAGTTATTTCATTAATATTAGGAAGTTTTTCTCGGTCGCGAACAAAACGGAAAATTATGTTTCACCGGAGAAGACCGGGGAAGTGGCCGGGGGCAGTTTTGCAATCGCCAGAGATTGTGTCCGAGAAGAACGAGGGGAGAGTTTTAAACCTGCCGCCGCCGTTACCCACATGCTACACGGAGACTGTGTCCGAGGACGAGGGGAGACCGCCGCCGCCTGCATGCACACCCTCAACGGACTGCACCGCTGCTAAAGTCCCCTCCGACCTGGGAAGGTTGTTGGTATTATTAATTAATGCTCAGGTTGGCTGCCATGCCACTTTGCCCTGTACCTCGGAAACTAATGGGTGCATTATACAGCCAGCAGTTGGATGCGCGTTGTGTGTGTGTGTGTGTGTGTGTGTGTGTGTGTGTGTGTGTGTGTGTGTGTGTGTGTGTGTGTGTGTGTGTGTGTGCGCGCGCGTGTGCGTTGGGGAGGGGGTTGTGGGTGTGTTTGGCAGTGCAGTCAAACGATCGTTCCTGTTTTTTTTGCTTAGACTACGAGCAGGCCTAGCTACTACTAGCGACAATGATCTTGTGATCTGTGTGTTTTATGGCTGATTGTCAGTTTTGAGTTGGTGTAACTAGGCTACTTTTGATTGATCACTCACTGGTGTGGTTGGTCTAAAATGGAATGTTGCATATCATAAGTAGACCGTTCCCACTCAGCTTTTGATGGCAGTTGTTCAGTCGCAGTCTGTCCGTAATCTGTGATGTGTGTGTGTTGATGTAATGGACTACTCTCAGTATGTAAATCAATGGAATAACTGAATCATTGTAAATTCCAATGTTTAACATAATCTGTTTATTAACTAAAGTACTTTAGATCGCCTTATAGGTTGCTATTATATTTGTGCATATTTGATCGTTTCTATATGCCCTAATTTATACCAGTTTCAAGGCAGAAAACCCACTACACTTCCGCTACGCTCCTACGCCTCTCAATAGAGGGAAAGTGATACATTTCGGATACAAATGTAGCAGCGCCACGTCCACGCTCGCATTCCAAAACTGCAACATTGTATCGCTCTCCCAATTCAAGCGCAAAATTACCACTGAAACTCTCCTTGCAAGCGACTCACTGTCATGCTAAATCATAGTTTTCTGAGCACTTTTTCCAGCACATACCTACAGCGTCAGCATGAAGTGCTGTAATTTTATGACACATGAACCCGCGATAAAAAAAAATTTTTTAATCCCGTCTCACTGGCCCCCCTCTCACGCAGTTTCCCTTTAAAAAGTAATTAGAATTCACTTATTTCAAAGCTGTTCTGTAAAAAAATCATGAAATAAACATGAAATTATTGTGTCACCAAGTCATTCTACTATCAATATCTGCTACTAAATGTGAAATAAATATACAATCCTACCATTGGTTTTACACATAGAGATGTTCCTTTCAGAATTCAGTGGTCATGTATTGTCTTGGACAATCTGTTTGAGAAATACACACCAGTTTAGAACGTTATTACACAACATGGAACGTCTGCGTTCAACACCCCATGTACTGTACCTGCAGTTCTGAAGTATTTCACGTCATTCCGGTTTTATTCACAATGGTTTTATCCGGTAGATGACGGTATATCCATCTCAACGGTGTTTGCAATTTTTTCTTGGATGCTTTGAACGATAATTTTCAGCCCAGCGTAACAACATTTTGAATGTACTATTACGCAAACAGATACAGAAAACGCATTCGCTGATGGGATTTTTTCGTCCTCAATATGAAAAAAGTACTGCTTATAATTATGCGGTTCTTCTCGCTGGCTACATATGCACATTAGTTTTTCCACTCGATCATTGTCTTGTCCAGTAGGCTATGTTAGATATGATTATTTTCTCAATTTGAGTGCATTTCACTCACTGTAGTGTAAGCATTTATTGAAGCTAGAACATTTGGCAGCATTTTCCTGTTGGTGGAATATTATTTTATTGTAATGTTATCGTACATAATATAGGCTTTAGGCTTTGTATCTTCCTGGGCTATGCTTGTCACTTAAGGCATGGAAAATACTCATTCCAATTTACTGTGCGCTGATATGTGCTAGATGAATGTTAAAATTTTCCTTGGAGTCATTATGAATGGGAACATTTTAAAAAAAATTTAAAAACCTACAGAAAAATGCGAACCAGGGTAAAAGTTTACATACTGTAGAGTACAGGAAAAAGTGATGTTTTATTGAGATACAAGAGTGAATCATTAGGCTACATGCATATTTAGGTGTGTATAACAGTGATATCAATATGTTCATCTTAAACCATCAGAAGGGGCAAATGTATATGCTTTATAATGGACAAAACTAATTTTATAAATTTTATGACTTAGGGTTTTGGACCCATAGATATCTCTCCCCCTATACTGATGAAAAGATAGTTATTCCTTCTTGAAAATTATGCAAAAGTGAGTTTTATGATCCAAAACAGTTGATTTGTAGTTAAATATATCATTATTATGATTTAGTAGAGCAGTGCACAATTTAGCCATTTGGATAGATTTGGAGACACTAATGCCTATATTTTGCATCATAGGTCTTTAGTAGTTCTGCATATCATCCTCAGATGTTGTACACTTGTGGACACAGAGTTTATGATCCAGGAAATGTATAGATTTACCTGATTCACATAATGTAGCTCTCAGTATTAATTGCAAACTAAAGAAAAACTAATTATTATTTATTAAATTTATTTATTTATTTATTTTGCATTTTTCCAAAGTTTCTTTCCATTTGTGGCACTTTATTTTGACCCCCCCCCCCCCCCCCCGGCCATACAGTATACGGTTTACAGTTTCAGCATTAAGCAGATGCTTTTATACCAAACAACTTAAAATGACTACTACCATACCTTCTAGCTACCATAAATGTGCTGTTGGTAAACTTAAGGAATATATATGAATACAGACAAATTAATTTATTGCCTTAATTGAAATTTCATTGTCATTATATGTCATTGCCACATATCAGCCAATTATATACAGTGGGTGGACAGAATATCGGAAACACTTACAAAAACTGATTAACTAGTAACTAATCATGAGTAGGCCCACCCTTTGCCTTCAAAACAGTTTCAATCCTTCTAGGAATGCTGTCATGCAATTTCTGAACTGTGTGTAGTGGGATATTGGCCCATTGTTCAAGAAGGACAGTCTCCAGTTCTTTGAGGGATGGAGGTGGAAATCTAGTTTGCACTCTGCGCTCCAGAACTTCCCATAAAGGTTCAATTATGTTTAGATCTGGTGATTGTGCAGGCCATGGAAGGCATTTGACATCATCCTTATGTTCTTGGAACCATTCTTTATTGTTTTTATCAATGCATATGGGGGCATTATCATGTTGGAATTTGGGGACATCATCAGGGAACAGTGTTTTTGCACCTGTTTGCCCGTTACATGTCCATGGAGAGCAGTCATTGGACCCAATGAGTCCCATGAAATGGCTGCCCATACCATTACAGAACCACCACCATACTTAACAGTTGGCAACAGACATTGTGGATTGAATGCCTCCTTAGGCTTTCTCCAAACATAAACCCATCCAGATGTATTAAAAAGAGTAAAATATTACTCATCAGACCATATCACTTTTCTCCATTGCTCAGGGGTCCAGGTTTTGTGCATGTTATGCGTTTTTGTGCATTAGCCTTGGATACAAATGGTTTCCGAATGGCGGCCCTGCCATGAATACCAGCTTTGTGAAGCTCCCAACGTGCTGTTTTTGTTGAGACTGGTTCAGATATGGATTGATTCAATTCTGTGATGATTCTTAGAGCTGTAGTTCTGTGGTTATTAGCAACTATCCTACCAAGTGTCCATCTGTCCCTGTCGGAGAGCATTGACTTGTGGCCACAGTTCTTTTTTGCAGATGCTGTTTTTTGGTGTTGGGCACTGTTGCCATAATTTTTGACACTGTTCCCCTTGCCACCTTAAATAATTTTGCAGTTTTTGTGACCGATGCACCTGCAGTTCGGGCACCAACTGTTTGGCCCCTTTGGAACTCTGTTAGTATCCTCATCTTGCTTTGGATACTTATCTAGCAAAGTCCTGCTGGTTAGACCTCTTTTAAGCAGACACATGCTGCTAATTAGCATTCAAATTAATAGGAATCACCTGTGTAGATGCTTTTGTAATTTTGGTTTAGATGCTTCAAAGTTAAAGCCATTTATACAATATTTTGTCCACCCCCTGTATATCCTAGCTACGTCTAGCTGCAGGAAAGTGACAAGTGACACCTAGTGGTCAACTGGTGAATAACATCATGGGCACTACCTAACAGTGCCCTAATGGGAGTCTATGTAGCTGGCTAAAGCTAAGCTAATGATTCAATCCAAGATCACTGCCTGGGCGTGTGCCAACTCACTGATCTTCGCAAAGCACCCGAGAGAGCCAGGACACTGGATTTCGCATTGGAAAACGGTGACGAGTGACGACGAACTAAAATATAACACATTTTATCGCTGAAAACACTCAACTTAGTTTCATGTTTCTTTTTTTAAGCCTAATTCTTGATTATTTATTTTGGGAGGGAGGGGTATTCAATGCAATGCCTTAGGAGGGGCGGAGCCCAAGTGCCCTGTATTAGCAGCCACCACTGCTGCTTCACAGGCTTGTTTTGTGCATATAAAATATTTCTTCAGAAAATGTTAATTTTTGGGGATCCAGAAGATTGTGTCCAAAACACCCTTGCATGCACCATGCATGTGGTGCTCAAAATTAGGGTGTGTAACAATAGTCAGATAGACTCTTCCCTCTTCATCTGTATCTTGCTCCACAGATGACAAATGAAACTGCCATTTCCATTTCAGTTGGCATTGCGGTACGGTTGCTACCACACGTAGGCTATACCACTTGTTTACCCGGCAGAAGCAGTACTGGGTCGCAGCGCACTCAGCTCCAGATCCAGCCGTGTATCCAGGCTCAAAACGGAAACCTTCCACCTCCGATTCAAGTAAAATCTTTCGGAAGGTGTCATCATCCAGTGTATATTCCATGAAATCATCGGAAGCCATTGTACTGGAATGATTGGTAACTTAGCTGATTCTTTGAGCTTGCTTGCAAGATAATACAGCTTACAGTTGTAACAGCAGGTTCCCTGCCTCTCTGTGGCTGTGTCCAAATCAGAGCCCTATCTACTGCATCCTGTCTCCTACTAGCATGCCTTGTACTGCTTACTGCGTACTGTTTAGTGATATGCAGTATGCTGAAAAATATCTTCCTATTATCAGCGAAAACCCGGAAATAAGTATATCATCCGGAGATATAAAAAATAAAATTTTCTGAATTGTCAAGTACTTTTAAAAAACTTATACTCACCTGCCATGCTCAATAGTAGGCAAGTGCGCTGATTCGGACCATAGACCGTAGAAAAAGAGATTCGGACACGGCCTGTGAGTTTGGTCAATGCCTCTTTCGCATAACATTGAAGGTCAGGGAGAGGGATCTCCAAATGTAACTCACCCGCCCACTTGACGCCACTGTAGTTTCAAAAATGAGGAAGGGCAGAGATATACGTCCTTATGACGTATACTTCTACCAAAATTTTATCTTTACCTGCCGATATATCAGTCCAGAATTCTTTTTGCCAGCCACAAAGAGAGACTTAATTATTTGTGCCGTAATCTGTTAAATATGGTTAATGTTGTTTTTCGGTGGACTTCCACTTTAAACATGACAGTGAGTGACTTCAGTGTATCTGTGACCTCTTGCAGGGTAACCTGAAGTTCGGCAGTGATGGGGATGTGACGCTGATTGAGAACGGCAAGCTGGTGTCTGTGCTGGCTGAGCTCCTGGCCACCAAACAGGAGAATGTGGAGAAGGCCTTGCTGTACCGCACAGTGGCGACAGGCCGCGATGTCATCGACAAGCAGCACACAGACCAGGAGGCCAGCTATGGCCGTGATGCACTGGCCAAGGTAGCCCTGCTTGCCACAAGTCTGTCTTCCACCTTGCATACTTGGGTTTGCATTTGCATTCATTATAATTACATTTTCATTTAGAATAATGTTTGCAATTGGGTTACAGTTAACAGTGGGACTTGGATTCAGGCCATACAATGTTTTCAGTTTCACTAAGTAGTTTAATAGTGTGCAATTCCCGTCTTTATTAATCTATTTGGTTGACATCTATTAAAGCCACTTATTAATAACTCAAAGAAGCCTTTTATGTAACTTCCTGCGGACTTGCATTAAATTTGCATTAAAAAGCTCTTCCAAGGTTATTAGCTATATCAGGTGTCAATCAGTACATGAGAGATTTACAGGATTGCAGATTAATCCTATGAAGGTGAAGATACAACAAATCATGTTGTTTATGAGGAGCACAGCAGAAATAATTTGTCATTTCAAGCTTCAACTGGAATGTTTTGCAATATTTGTTAAAGGTTACATTGTCGTATTATGGGATGCTGTTCTGTTGATACTGAAATCATGTGCAAATGTTGACAAGTTACCTCATTTAGTAAATGCACATTTCATAGCTATTCACATTTTTTCACCTGCTTTAGTATTTAGCTCTTCAGAGTGAAGTTCAGGTATTCCCAATTGCTCATATTGCCGAAAATGCGTGAATGTGAAAAATTACTGTTTGGTTAATGGATGTAAGTGTATAAATGTATAAGCATTTACCTCAACCAGTACATATTTTGTAAGATTATGTCATTGAATGCCATTAAAAGCCTAATAACCTTCCTGGTTTGTTTTGGGTCTCGTCTCCTGCAGGCCATCTACGAGCGCCTCTTCTGTTGGATCGTGGGACGTATCAATGACATCATTGAGGTGAAAAATTATGATGCCAGAGTTCATGGGAAGAACACGGTGATTGGTGTGCTTGATATTTATGGATTTGAGATCTTCCAGAACAACAGGTGAAGAGAGCGAGCTCTTTGTTCGCAGTTGCATTACCAAAAAAAAGTTTTCTTCAATTCTGATGTGTTAAGATGTATTATGTGTATTTGGATAATACTAAAATTAAAATAAAATTGTATTATTTGGATAATACTAAAATTTATTAAAAATAGCTGTGTGTACAGTATTTGTTGTGAAATGCCATTGACCACTTCAAGCAGTATTCCTAATTTTATCTGTTCTTCATACTGAGGTAAAATGACAGTAGTAGGGTCAAGCCATTACTTAGATCTACCTCTATGTCTTTCTCTCCCCCTCTTTGTCTCTTCTCTCCCTCTCTCCCATTTTCTCTTTCTCTCACTTTATTTCCCTCCATTTCCAAAACTCTCATTCCCTCTATTTCGCTCTCTGTTTCTCTCTCCCTCTTTCTCAGTTTTGAGCAGTTTTGTATAAACTACTGTAACGAGAAGCTGCAGCAGCTCTTCATCCAGCTGGTGCTGAGACAGGAGCAGGATGAGTACCAGCGTGAGGGCATCCCCTGGAAGCACGTAAGGCCATTATGTCTTACACTTTACTTGTATATGTACCATGTTTTCCTGTGACCAGCTGTACCTAAAATATACATAAACATAGGAAAGTGCAAAATATTTTAAAGACTGTAAAGGCATGAAGCATAACTGCTTTAAAATACCTTGAAAATGTGCAGGTTGAAAGAAAAAATGGGGTAGACATAGTGACCTGTTTGGAAATGCCGTTGTCGGCGAGGTCGTCTGAAGACAGCCTCTCCCTCTATGTTCCTGGCAGATCGACTACTTCAACAACCAGATCATTGTGGACCTGGTGGAGCAGCAGCACAAGGGCATATTCTCTGTGCTGGACGAGGCCTGCATGAACGTGGGCAAGGTAACGGACGAGATGTTCCTGCAGGCGCTCAACGGCAAGCTGGCCAAACACGCCCACTACACCAGCCGCAAGGTACGCCCGCTCCCCCGCTTACCTCCGCCACGCTCTGTCTTTCCGTTTCACTCACTGTCCTGTCACATTGATGTAGTTTCTGTTGTAATGCTGCACCCGACATTGTTACAATGGCCATTCCGTCACACTCCCAGTTCTTCTGGGACATTTTCTTACTTCTCCTACGTCACTTGAAGATGGCTTTGATATTGTTTCTGTGTCATGGCAGTTGTTGCAAACTAACCTGTAAAATGTGGCATGTACTAAAACTATGTTAAATTGGCTCATTTACCTAGCTGTGTAAATATCTCCATGGATACTGTTGCACATTTTGATCTGATACTTTGCAAGCGCTGATGAGATTGAGGCTTCCTTTAGAACACAACAAATCCCATTTGCAAAAAAAAAAAATTTTAAATTTATTTTTTGTATTCAATATACCTGTAGTACCAACTGTAGTTTCTAAAAATGATACTTATACCTGTAGTTATTTTCCAGTAGACCAATAATATATGAATAATATATAATCATTTAATATATCATAATATGTCAGTCTTATCTAATTATAGCACCTAGTCAGTAAGATTTTGGAGGAATAATGTAGGTATTGCTCTTTGATTTAGGGTGTGGTAATGCACCAGTGATGGACCCGTAATGGAAATACCAATCCTCTCAGCTCAAATAGCTGCACTTACAACAACAGAGCACAAGAGGGCGACAGTCATCAATTAAAGAGTTCCCCCAGCATACTAATACATTTTGCTCTAAGCAGTGATGTCACTGGTAGCCAATGATAGTCAGTCTCGCATCTTCCAGTGTGGGGAAATGAAGCAGGCAGCACAGCAGGCCTGCTCTCTCTATCTTCTCCCAGCTTTTTTCCCCGAGTCATTGCGTCCCACAGGCATCTGTGACCGTATCCGTGCGCATTTCAATTGACGGCCACACTTGAAATCTGCAGGCTTCTCTGAGCGACAGAGTCTTTTTTTTGTGAATGAAGTGATAGTTTCTCCGCTGCGCCGCTTGGCCTGCTACATATCAGTGTGACCTGGTGCATCCTTCTTAGCCTGGAGGGGTGGGGAGAGAGCCCTGTCATGGTCAGTAGCCCATTGCACGCCCCCAGCAACTCCTGTGTGTCAGATTGCTGAGGTACACCAACACCTCCCTCGTTGCTGAAATAATAAAGCTGTCTAGTATTGCGAGCTCCTCATTTGCGGTACTGAAGCTTGTGTGGAGGCGTAGGCATCTCAGCCGCACAGGATGTCGCACGCCACAAATGTGTAGGATCTGCATGGCCGGACTCAGGAGGTGTGTGTATCCACCAAGAGGCCAAGACTGGGCTTTCGTTTTGAAGCTCACTTCCTGGTTGTGCTGGGAGCGGCAATTGTGCCGTTGCTCACGAGCGCCACTGCAATTGGCTCCAGTATAGGTATTTCACCATGTAAGTCAATGTCAGCAATGTGGTCAAAATACTCAGTCAATACATTTTTCCCACAAAAAAATGTAATTGCAATAGGTGCCTTTCCTTCATCTAATGCCTCTGCATGTGCTGATTTTTTTAAAATATTGTGTCATTTGGACAGGGTATTAACATTTGTTCAGGACCAATCAGAGGGACAGGTTGAGTCCTCTTCGGCTCCACGGAGCAGACGCAGTTTGTACAAACGGGCGGCGAAAAAGACATCTGGAGCCTCAATTCAGTTTTTACGAGGCCGTGGAAAGGCAACGGGTGACGTCACAGTGGCTTTGTCCATATTTTTATACAGTCTATGGTATCCACCTATGAGACATAGGGCCTGATTTACTAAGACCTTTAGTATGTGCAAAACCAAACAATGACAGATTTCTTTGGTTTGTGCTTGCTGTAGACTGTATCCTGCAGTCCTTATTCATAATTCAGTTTTTGTTTTCACACCTTCAGGAGAATCTAATCCAGTTCTAACCTCCTGTCATACCCACAAGCTGCAAGCAGGGTTTCACCATAGTTATTTTTGGAAATTTGTTTTTTAAAACTTTTTATTTTATTTTTTTAACTAGTTTTTAAGTAGTTAGTTAGAGAGAAAGTGAGTGAGGGAGAAAATGTGATAGTGAGAACTGGAGAAAGAGTGGCAGATAAAGTTAAACTTGGAGGAAGATTGAGAGCACAAGTTAAAGATGTACTATGCAGGATCTTTAGCCTTGCTGTGGTCCTGTGTTTGCAATCAAAGCAGACTTCCATCCTCAACCCCGCCCACTCAAGCTACCTGACTTCAGCCATCTAGCTACCTAACGTCGCTAGCTGGATAGCTAGAGGTAACGTTACTTACAGGTACAACAGAAAGCAGCCCAACTCTGTGTCGTTTTTCATCCCCTAGCTAAACTTCAGGTGTTGCCATCAAGGAAAAGCAAATCTGAGGTTAACTCTGCTTCTTGAACGCTCCCTGTCGGCTTGTTGATTGTGCTTCTTCACCTCTGCCATTGCAGTAGCTAGCTACAAGCTCTCTGCTGAAACCTGATCCCGCCCCATAGGCTCTGTAGCCACACCCACCCCTCCCCACACAAAAGAGTGTCACGCCCAGAAACGTTTCCGAACACATCTCAGAATAATAAATACAGGCAGAGGAGCAAGGATTCAGCAAATGTGCAGAATGTCAGATGGCCAATACAACATAGATATGACTGAGCATGGTTACTTTATAATATAGTTCTGCATAGTGCACCTTTAAAGGTATAAAGAAAGATGAGCTGGTTTAGTGTAGAGTTCTCAGTTTCAGCCCGAGCCCGACGACAGGGCCCGAAAAAGCCTGTCGGGTAGGGCCGGGTTCGAGCCGACAATTTATGCTAATTGGTCGGGTCGGGTCGGGTACGGCTCGGGCTGCGCAAAAAGAAAAGAAAAGAAAAGAAAATGTCTCTGTGTGTGTATTTACAGTAGGCTAATTTTCATTTTTACATGTGGTGCTGATTGCTAATTTTGGAGTCAATCAATTGTCAAGACTTTCTCTACTTGTTAAAATGTAGCTATTTATTTTATTCATCCAACATCTCCCGTTTGATGTATACGGCGAATGTACAGGCGTTCGAGTTGAAGTTGAAGTATCGTCTGCTGTGTGATAAATGATAATAGGGCAATAATAATGAAGTAAAAACATGCAAACTATACAACAATAAAAAAGTTGAATCCCGTTCTAACGAAAAAACACTACTAAATTCTATTACAGCATGGCAAACATAAAAGGGATAGTTTGGAATTTTGGACATAATGTCTCAATTACGACTTACCCATGATGTAGTTGATTGATGGAAACCATTTTCAGCTAATTCCATGCTGTCCCTTCTTTTGGACATAAACACGTTGCTAATGCTACCGCAAAACCGTAGCATCCACTACCAAACGCACTTAAACACTCCACAGTGCACCCAGTGTTTATACCATCATTTTTTGAAGTCAAACTATCGTTGAATCCTTTACTTTGTGCTGACCTATATTCTCTGTGGAAGTACGGCGGCAGAGCGAACGTGGCTATTGCAACTTGTTGCAAAATTGGTTTACTCTGCTGCTCTAAATGACTAAATCTGTTAAAAACTCTAAAACAGTAGGCTAAAAACACAGCTATTTTTTGGCGTTCCTGCTTGCTCGCTCCTTCTCTCCCTCTCTTTCTCTCTCTTGCTCTCTCTCACCCCGTTGTGCTATGTGATTTGAGCCGCCGTCTACTAAATTGCGCAGCCTTTTCTGGCAATAACTGACTCGTGTTTTTTTTTTTCGGGTTTGGTCGGTCTCGGGCTCAGTATTGTATGTGATGATCTCGGGCGACCCGGGCTCGGGCTTCAACTCACTCGGGTCGGGTCTGAATTTTCAGGCCCGTTGAGAACTCTAGTTTAGTGGGAGTGGTAGTGGTAGATCTTGATTGTCTGTCAGAAGTAATGTTCTGTGTCATATTGGTGAGACTTGCAAGTGTTGGTTCACGTGTCTTGTTATGCACATTTGAAGGTTAGCTCCCAAGGACCGTGTAAATTTAGGTTCACTAATCCGTTACCACAAAGAGGAAAACGTAATAATAGAATGAAATTGGGCCTTATTATGCGCTGCCTGGCCAAAAAAAAAGTCGCCGTTGCACCCGTCATAGATAGTTTCCACTGTACAAGCCTCTGGAGGCAGTGTTATGATCTGGGGTTGCTTCAATTGGTCAGGTCTAGGCTCAGCAACGTTATGCAGCAATAAAATGAAGTCAGCTGAGTACCTGAATGTACTGACTGACCAGGTTATCCCATCAATGGGTATATTCCAGGACGAAAATGCCAAGATTCATCGGGCTCAAATTGTGTGGTTCAGGGAACATGAGGAATCATTTTCACACATGAATTGGCTACCAGAGTCCTGACCTTAACCCCTTTGAAAGTCTTTGGGATGCGCTGGAGAAGACTTTACGGGGTGGTTCGACCCTCCAGTCGTCAATACAAGATCTCGGCCAAAAATGAATGCAACTCTGGACGGAAATAAATGTTGTGACATTGCTTAAGGTTGTCGAAATAATGCCACGACAAATGCGCACCGTAATCAAAGCTAAAGGTGGTCCAACGAAATATTAGAGTGCGACTTTTTTTTTGGCCAGGCAGTGTATATTATGTAAGATTTGATATTGTACAATGCATAAACATCTGGTCCACCACTGTTTTTTACTCAGGCCCATACTGCCTACATTTTATGTATGGAATACATTCTTGTAGTCCATATTTCATGCTCAGAAATATGTCCTGTATGGGCCATTTATGCCAGGATTCTCATTTTTTTCTCTGTATTCCCGTGGTACGTTTTGCATGAGCAGAGCTAACTAGCTTAAGGAGCACCTCGCTCCTAGGTTTGATTGAAGAGTCTTCGTTATCCTCTGTATGCTTCTTCCCCACACCTTCTTCCTTTCCCCCAGAAGTCTAACTGTGTCTTCCGCCACACGCCACATGTGCTTAATTAAGTCCTAACAAAAACCGGCAACCAACCTCACCCCGGACATCCACCCTCCGCAACCGCTAAGTGCTGTCAGATCCTGGCCTGCACGTGCTCAGTGCAGGTGCTGACGTGCGGCTGCACGTGTTTGTGGCACATTCGTAAAAATAGAGGTCTAATTGTCGTGTGATTCATTCGTCACGATGGCAGGGGTTAACACTGTGTACCCCCAACCCCCTGCAGCCATTTTCATTCGCCAGGGTATATATAGCTGTAAGCCGGCACAGTTGTGATGTCATTGTTAAAAGGGTAGTAATAGCAGTGCCACAGCCCCATTCGTTAGACATGTAAACACGTGCGCTGAGTTTGGTATGTAATCAGCTGTTAGTAGGGGGCGTGTATATTGTTTTCAGAACCGAGGGGACCACGCCCGCTCATCGCTTCTTGCAGCACGCGGCTGCCGTTCTTTGTTTTCCTTCCTGTGGCACGCCCTCTGCGCGTCTGGCTCTCTGTGTCGTTCGGGTTCTCCGAGACGTGCTTAATCAGAAATTCACACCCGGGCTGAGCCTCGCTTGTTGTACGAGGGCAGTTCCTGCGACAGCTGCGGCGAGCGAGGTGGTGTGAAATGCGATCTCTGCACCGCGCCCCGACTGGCGCCCGTGGCATGCCGGCTTAGCGCGACGCCCCCTGCCGGTGGAGAACGGGTGCCAGGCCCGCGAAGGCGCGGGGCTGGGAGACGCAGGTGGCGGGCAGGATGGGTTACCTGAGGGGGGTCCTGGAAGCGACAGCGCGCCGGGCAGTTGGAAGGGGGCATTTTGGGAGGAGGGTTGGAGGGGGGGGGGGGGTGATAAGCCGACTGAGAGGTCCTGTCTAAAAGCTGTCCGCCCTGAGCAGTAGAATCAGACTATTGTTCCAGACTAACCTATATTTGAGGAGTTGAAGCGAGCAGCTGGTATTGTCGACACGGCATACCTAAAAGATACCTGATGCAGGGGTGTCTCAGTGGCGTAGCCTGTAGAGCACCGTCCACGTGCTCCACACGCGCAATGTCGGTGGTTCGAATCCAGCCGCGCAACCTTTGTCGCATGTCTGTCCCCATTCTTCCTTTCTTTCTACGCTGTGCTGTCCAAAGCTGAAAAATAATATAATATAAAAATAAAAGAATATAAAAATTATAAGTCAAATTATAAATACCTGATACAGGTGTGGGGAGGGGTGTGCCCCCATATCAGCCAGCAGAGAAGCCTCAAGCGCGCTGCCTCCCCTTCCGCCACGCTGGGGTTCGGTGTATCCCACAGCCATGCATGGAAAATCCAGGTTCAGACAGTAAAAGTCCTCCCCAGTATTTTGTTTCAATCACCCGGGTTTGCTAATTAGCAAAACTTTTCAGCCAGGAGGTAGAACTATTTGGTGAATGGGTGGACGAAAAACATGGCAGGACTTTTACTTTTCACCTCTGTCCACAGCCCCTGTAACTTGTGCACAAAGTCCTGACAGGTCTGCCTCACTGCGGACACCATGTCAATATTCCCTCTGACATTCACTTCTTCAATTAATGAGAGATGGACAGACAGCGGAAAAACAATACCCTCTATCTATATCTTTTGTCTGCTTGCGAGGCCTGAATGTGTTTTTGGTGCTTGAAGGTGTTTAAATGGTAGGTGTCATAAAGCCTTTCCTGATCCCCATTGCTCTTTTCTGTTCTTTTACTGTGACCAGCTCCAAAATGTCCTTGCATACAGTAAAATTAATCTGGCAGAAAGTGTGTTGATGTACATAAAGCAATATAATTACATGTGTGATATTTTGCTGTATTAGTTGTGTAGCTGGTATTGCAGATTTATATTCATCTGTGTGTGTGTGCTTTGTCCTTTTGTGTGTGTACCTCTACCTCTCTTTGGGATGTAGCAGCCACCTGTCCTTCCATTTCCCCTCCTTCACTCAGTGCTGCCCCCTGCTGTCTGACATCTGTGAATATCGCTCTTGGATGGATCTTAACCAAAACATCCGGTTGCAGACTTGCTGTCTTCTCCTTCAGGCACTGTCCCTTTCCCCAGGCACTGTCTCTGGGGCTGGCACTTTACAGGGACCAGATTTCTCTGAACACAATAGAACTTGGGACTTATTACGACTCAGCCCTTCAAAGCCGTCTAAATGGCCCTTTACTTGGTATGCACCAAATGGCTTTAAAAATGTTTTCGCTCACTATACATATATGTATTTAATGATAATACACACACACACAGAAGCATAGAATGTCATTATAACACAGAATTAAAGTATATACAGATGATTTTAAAGATATGAAGGAGTCAGTTTTTTACAATTGAATAAATGTCATGTACATACATTTCGCCATATTACCAAAAACAGCACAGAGTAATACTTTTATTAAATTACATTCTTTTCATGAAACATAATTTATCATATTCGTACCCCAGTCAGTATTTTATATGTCCATCTGAAACAGATGACAGTGACACTGAGAAGAAGCATTGTTTCTTTTAGGAGGTTCAGGTAATCCACAGGAGGGATCTCTTATTTTTTTTGACTCCTCCTTTCTCATTATTTTTGGAATTGCCCTGCATCATTTGTGCTCCGCCCACGTTTGTGCAAGGAACACCGCAGCTCAAGCGTGTGCGCTCTTCTGATCCCCTCCCCTTTGAGCTTGAGAATAGATTACACGCTACAGATTGCACAGCACTGAAGGAGAGTCCGTCCGCCAATCAAACGCAGCCATATATCGTTCACTGACGACAGCTGGTTGTCTGCGGGTACCTGGCAGGCTATTTGGAGGAACTAATGTAGCGGTAACACAAGGAATCCTGGCCAAATCAAACCCACCCTACCCATGGGTGGAAGAGGCCATTTTAAAGTCACCACCTGCTTGTGGAGCTTTATATTTCAGACCCATTTTTACCATGGAGATGTTTGCAGAAAGAACGATTGCTTAGTGTTGTGTACATGACATTTTTTTATTCCCCACGGTAACACAGGTTTGTGAAGTTTCCATTAAAACCGCATTGCTTATGTTTTTGTTAACCTGACATACTGTATGTTCGATCAGTCTTGGACATTAAATTATTTGAAATATTTAATAATAAGTGAATAACTACAGTAGAACCTCTGCGATCTGAATGCACTGGGAATTGAGAACCTCTAGAGGCATAAATATGGCTGCACTACAAGCTACTTTGTAAATGTCACTTGAAATGTATTTTCTTGCTGTAGACCATGTAACCCTGAATGCCCTGCACCTGCTATTGTAAAGCCAGCAGATCATCAGAAACGACTAAATATTTTTAATTCAATAATTATTTTCTTCACGCGCAGAAACTACGTGGGCCAATCAAAATAATGAAAAAATAATGAACTATCCCAGACAACAGGAACTTGGTTCAGGATAACATTTATTGCAATTTATTTTCAAATAATTACATCCCTGTATGTATATTATAATTTTTTGAATTTATAATAGAGCTTTAGCTCCGGGCAGGATTTGTAGCATTAGCTATAAAAATAAAAACAGATTTAGCACTAGCAGTTCTCGTTGTTTTATCACAATTTATTAAGGTTTATGACAGGATGCACTAGGCTACTGTGTATTGTATATTTGCTGTAAATAGCAGACAGGTTAAATAAATAGTGATACCTCCTCTATTGAGAGAAAAAGCACAGGTGCATATTAAATGGGGTCGGAGCAGGAGAACCCATGGTGAGAGGATGTTCCCCCTGCTCCGCACGCGGGGTAAACAAAGGCAGATGCACAGCAGGAAGGAGCTAGTCGACCTCTCCATCACCCCCCTGGGCCAGTATCAGACCCGCGGAGCCCCGCGGAGCTCTCCCTGCAGCGGCGTAATTACCTCAGAGATGACTGCAGTGCAGCCCTCACGTGTGGCGCAGGCAGTCACCTCCGATGTAGCCGTAGTCACGGTAACGTGGCGTTGGGGCTTCAGTCGGATCTGCTTCAGTTCTTATAGCATTAGCTATGATATATGTTGTTGGAGGTTTGATAATACAAGCCGTCAAAGGTAGGTAGGAGGTACAGTGGCAGCGTGTACGTTGAGGTGAAGAGCGGTTTGAGAGGTAGAGAGAGAGGCTGGCAAACCGCTGTTCACCTCAACATGCACACTGCCACTGAACCTACCTGCTGGTTAGCCGTTAGCAGCCAGCATTGCCAGGCTCAGGCTGACTGGACGTGACTGATGAGGGCAGGGAGGCCATTCCAGCTCTACGTACACACTGCCACTGAACCCCCTACCTACTGGTTAGCTGTTAGCAACCAGCATTGCGAGGGTCAGCCTGACTGGCCATGACTGATGAGGGCAGGGAGGCCATTCCGGCTCTACGTACACACTGCCACTGAACCCCCTACCTACTGGTTAACTGTTAGCAGCCAGAGTTGTGAGGCTCAGGCTGACTGGCCATGACGGATGAGGGCCAGGATTCCTTGTGTTACCACTACATTAGTTCCTCCAAATAGCCTGCCAGGTACCCGCAGACAACCAGCTGTCTTCAGTGAACGATATATGGCTGCCTTTGATTGGCGGACGGACTCTCCTTCAGTGCTGTGCAATCTGTAGCGTGTAATCTATTCTCAAGCTCAAAGGGGAGGGCATCAGAAGAGCGCACACGTTTGAGCTGCGGTGTTCCTTGCACAAATTCCGGCTCTCCCCCGTCTCCCTGGTCAGCCGGCCAATCCCAAGCCCTGGAGGGCCGCCGATGGCATTAAAGCTGCAGCCGTAAGATAGAGGGAGGAGCGGGGAGACGTCAGCGAAAGCTTTTCCATTAATTTTTACAGAGGCTTTCTCTGACCTCACCTTGTAGAAAGGGACAGTCCTGTTGAGCCCGGGTTTGGCTCAAAGGCTTTCTGTTTTCCTTCAAATCTGCACCTGTGCATTAGGACCCCCCCCCCCCCAGTTCTGAGATAGGGAATTAAGGAAAACATCAAACCATTCCACTGTACCACTCCCTCTCACTTCCCTGATGTAGAAATTATAAAAAAAGAACTTAGTCAAGCTCCAAAGGTGGGTCGGAATCAGGAGGCGTGTCCGAGTGTACGCCAGCCCCATCCATTTTGCTGTTTTGAAAATGGCTGCATCCTGTCCGGGCCCCAGTAAGAGTCTCGCCTCACAAGCCAGAAGGAAGAGGAGGCAGAGACGGGTCCAGCCCTGCGTTGAAAATGGAAAAGTCGCCTCCCCGCATTAGAAAACCATCCCCAGACCCCCACGCGCAAGATAAGAGGCGCAAGCGCGGGAACATTAACTGCGGCTTTCTTTCCTCTTAATTCCTCCAAACACCTCTGGGTTTTATATAACCGGCTGACGGTCGGGGGAAGCTTCAGATCTTAGTTTGTGTCATTGTTCTCACCAGCTTTAATCTCTTGGCTTTCCGACGGCTTGGCTGGCTACCCAGGCCCCGTATCAACGCTGCCTTTTTACCAGAGCTGAGGCCTCTGCCGTTTGATATGGGCTCGTGATGTGTTTTATGAATGGCGGCAGGTCTTATATAACATCCGCAGAGATGCCGTTCCTTTGTTCCCCAGAAGCCCCCTATGGGCCCAGCACCGTCCCTGACGACACACACACACACATACACACACACACACACACCCACGCACAGCGCGTTAACAAGCTGATACTGGGCTGCAGCGGTCCCCTGCATCTGAATTTAGAAACCGATGCATTCCTTGCACTCAGGAAGGATGGCCTACATAGAGGCACCACTGGCTCCTCTACTTTGCTGCCTGAAGCTGGATAAAGGCACATCTCTCATTTATTTTTCATGCATCTACATTTATGCTCCATTCAACCCCCCAACTGAAGAGGTTGAAATGGATCACACTCTGCCTCATGTCACCCACGCGTGCACTGACCCCCGCCTCCCCGGCACACACGGGAGTGGGGTGTCTCTGGAGTGCAGGCCCCAGTTTTCCTGCGAAGGTGGAGTTGGTGCACCATGGAGGTTCATACGGCGGGTCGTTTCTGCCTGACCGCAGCGGCAGAGCTCTGCAGCACCCGGACCTGAACACTCTTCCCCTGAGTGCTCTCTCTCTCTCGCTCTCTCTCTCACTCTCTCTCGCTCTCTCTCTCACTCTCTCTCGCTCTCTCTCTCACTCTCTCTCGCTCTCTCTCTCACTCTCTCTCGCTCTCTCTCTCTCGCTCTCTCTCTCACTCTCTCTCGCTCTCTCTCTCACTCTCTCTCGCTCTCTCTCTCACTCTCTCTCGCTCTCTCTCTCGCTCTCTCTCTCTCTCTCTCGCTCTCTCTCTCTCTCTCTCTCTCGCTCTCTCTCTCGCTCTCTCTCTCTCTCTCTCGCTCTCTCTCTCACTCTCTCTCGCTCTCTCTCTCACTCTCTCTCGCTCTCTCTCTCACTCTCTCTCGCTCTCTCTCTCGCTCTCTCTCTCTCTCTCTCTCTCTCTCTCACTCTCTCTCGCTCTCTCTCTCGCTCTCTCTCTCTCGCTCTCTCTCTCGCTCTCTCTCGCTCTCTCTCTCGCTCTCTCTCTCTCTCTCTCTCTCTCTCTCACTCTCTCTCGCTCTCTCTCTCGCTCTCTCTCTCTCGCTCTCTCTCTCGCTCTCTCTCTCGCTCTCTCTCTCGCTCTCTCTCTCTCTCTCTCTCGCTCTCTCTCTCACTCTCTCTCTCACTCTCTCTCGCTCTCTCTCTCGCTCTCTCTCTCGCTCTCTCTCTCGCTCTCGCTCTCTCTCTCTCTCTCTCTCGCTCTCTCGCTCTCTCTCTCTCTCTCTCTCTCGCTCTCTCGCTCTCTCGCTCTCTCGCTCTCTCTCTCTCTCTCAATTGAATGCCTGAACACAGATCTAGACATGCAGTGTGCAGACAAATATACGCAACTATACTCACTGGTTGTCCCTCTGTGTATGTAAGAATCTTTCTCTCTCCCTCCCTCTCCTTCCAGCTCTCACCAACAGACAAGAGCCTGGACTTTGATCGGGAATTCCGTATCCGTCACTATGCAGGCGACGTGGTGTAAGTACATGGGAGCTACGGGGACTTCCTGTTGGGCCTGGATATTTTACTTTTCAGCAAGTGCAGTGATGTAACTAGATGGGGCCACCAGGAACTGACCCTGGATCAGTTTAGGTGTCGCTTCAGGCAGGAAGCCTCTCCTTACCTGTGCCTATTAGGGCAGGAGCACATACAGCCAACAGTCAGGGCAGATCCCTCCGTATGTACCCTGAGTTATACAAATTTCAATCTGGTTCTGTTTCTCCTAGCATCTGCTACAGGCTCAGCCAACCAAACCTAACCAAACCAAATCTTCTGCCCGTTATTTTAAGTGACCGACTGATCCTGGGTCAGTGTGAGGTGCTATCCAGGATTTACGTCCTTATGGGCCTTTCCAGAACGTACCCTCTCACTTCTACATCCACAGTGTCATGTATTATATATACAGTACCATCCCACACGCCGTGAATGTCACATTGGAGTGAGAGTATACAATGGCCAATAAAACTTGTTTGGATATTTAAATAAGGAAATGAAAGGAACAAGGAGCTGCTCTTCAGGTGTTCAAAGACTCTTTGGTTTAATGGCAGTCTCTACCAAATGGACAACATGTTGCGAGTGGGGAGCATTGTTGTCATGGTTTCCACCTGTCTTTTTTTTCACATCGTTCCATGTTCCAATCCAAGATGATGTATAATTAAAATAAACTGGGCCAAAAATACATTCTTGGCCAAAGCATAGATAACCAATTACAGGAACCGAATCATAAATGAATTCAACCCTGCTGCTAGCCAGTCACTTTCTCTCCGTCTGTATGTGTTTAATGCTCTGGTAAATGCAATATGGGCCATGGGAAATTGGAGGCCTATGAATATACGGTTCTCAGAGGTGCACTGTGCAGAAATGCAGACGCGCGAAAGTGGTTTACGGGGCGTTCAGTGAAAGAGGCCTATTTTTCTGCTGTTTTCCCCGTGGGCCTTTAAAACACTGATCACACAGATGGCTCTTAGACTTTTTGACTTATTCATGCATAAGTAACAGCAGGCCTTGTGTAATCTCTGATTTGGTTACGGTAATCTTTTATTTCGTAGTTGGATTGTGTTCTCATATTGTCCTTTGCCTTTGTCAAGAGGAAATTAATTACGTTTTTTGTCTTTGCGTGTGCATGTGCGTGCGTGTGTGTGTGTGTGTGTGTGTGTGTGTGTGTGTGTGTGTGTGTGTGTGTGTGTGTGTGTGTGTGTGTGTGTGTGTGTGTGTGTGTGTGTGTGTGTGTGTGTGTGTGTGCGCGCGCGCGTGTGCACATGCCTGTTTGTCATGTGTGTAGGTACTCAGTTGTAGGCTTCATTGACAAGAACAAGGACACCCTGTTCCAGGACTTTAAGAGGCTGCTGTATAACAGGTGAGAGCCCCGTGCTGTCCTCTGCTGCCCTCCCTCTGTTCCAACACCCCCAATGGAGGGGGAAGACGGACACCCCATCTGTTTCATGTTTCAGTGAGAGTGGTGCGAGTTTTGAGGGGAGGGGGAGGGATGAGCTATTACATTATTATATTACATCATTACCATAATTCTACCTCTTGTCCTCTCTCTTGCTCTCGCTTTGCTCTCTTTCCCTCTCTCACATCTCTCTCCCTCTCTCTCTCAACTTTAAGTGTGTATTCATTCATTTTTTTATGTTATGTTTTTACTTTTATTTTCTTGTAGGGGTGGGGAGTGTTTTATTTTAGTTTTTTGTTATTATCTTTTGTGCGTGGGTTTCGGTTTTTTGTTGTTTTCTTTTTGGGTTTTGTTTCATGTTTTATTTCTGAAATGTTTGAGAAATAAGAATTGTTCAAATAAAGGGGAATCAAATGTCTGTCTCTCTCTTTCTCTCTTTCTCTCCCTCCATCTCTCTCTGCCTCTCCCTTCCTCTTTCAGTGAAGCCCTGTTTGAGGAACAGTGTCGTTTGCATGATGTATTGTGTAAAATCCTCAGTGATTCCATATTTAAGTTTGATTAGTCCAACCTTGTTTTTAACATATTTCATGAAACGTGGATGTGAATTCACTAGGCATAGGTTTTATTTATTTTTATGTATACCCCATTGAGATCAAAATCTCTTTTACAAGGGGAACTGGCATAAAGCAAAAGTAACCCAACAAGACGATTGACAATCAAGTTACATACACCAAATAGGGAATGAGAGTTTGTATAACAGAAATTAATAATGAGCAGAGTAGAGGTTAAAAGCAGGAGCATACTTCAGTCACTGAGTCATTGAATTTGATTTGTCTAGTTTAGGATTTGTTTTGAAGATTGTTCCAACTATAAGGTGCCGAGTAACTGAAACCTTTTCAAAATTCAGTAGAGTGACGAGGGAAAAAGTTTTAGAAGTATCACATCTCTTTAACACCCCTCCACTGCACTGACTTGACAAAAATTTTCTACCCTTTTTTCCCGCATCTTTATTCCTCCAAGTCTTACCTTATCCTCCACATTTTACCATATGTTTTATCTTCTCTACCTTACTTTTGTCCCTCCCACTATCCATCACACCTCTCTTCTTCCTTCTCTTGCTTCCCTTGTTTTCTCTCTCTATCCTGGGAGAGATGCCTAGTATTGCCTTTCAACCACTAACACAAACCGACGTGTTTCCTTTTTAAACTTTCTGAAACATCAAAATTTAAACAGAGAATTTTGTATATGAGGAAATGGAAAAAGAAAGTTCCCTTTCATCCACTGGAATGTACGTTGGGAATCTCGCACACTAGGACGGTTTCTCTTGTTTGGTGTGAAAGCCACTACAGTCCCTCTCTCCTTCTCTCCGCCGCCCAGTTCGAACCCTGTGCTGAAAGGGATGTGGCCTGAGGGGAAGCTGAGCATCACGGAAGTGACCAAGCGCCCGCTGACGGCCGGCACGCTCTTCAAGAACTCCATGATCGCGCTGGTGGAGAACCTGGCCTCCAAGGTGAGGAAGCGTCACTCTATTCATTCTATATAAGTCATTATATTTAATATTTGGTTGCATATCCTTTGCATGCCATGACGTCCTGATGTCTGTGACCCAACAACATCAAAAGACTCTTGATATCTTATTTCCAGGTACTCTTACAAGCGATACTACAACCTCTCTGCATTTGAATTGATCTCTATGGGAATTGGGGGGTGGGACTAGATTAAGCTGTAAATTGCATGGGAATCATATGGAACACATGGTTGGCTAAATGGCTGTAAGTCATCAAGGGTCTGAGGTATCAAACAAGCCTCAAACCATCACTCTGCTGCCAGATATGCAGTAGATAGGATGGATCACTTTAAGGGTTATTTCTCCTGACTTATTTTTCCATAGAGTTCAATAGGAGAATGAGTCTTAAAGTAATCCATCCATATCTACTGCATATCTGGCAGCAGAGTGATGATTTGAGGCTTTTTTGATATCTCAGACCCTTGATGACGTACAGCCATTTAGCCAAAAAGTGGCTACAATTGCTAAAGTATAAATAGAATGAAATAGAAATAGTAGTTTCTAACATTTTTTTTTCATCAATTTAATGCTACTTTGGTAAATAGTATCAATTTCTTTCAAAAACATAAAAATGTCTCAGTGATTTTAAACTTTTGAATGGTAGTGTACGTATGAAGTTACATGTACAATGGGCAAAATAATAAATATATACATGTGTATACATAAACAGATACTATGCATATTCAACAGGCTCTTGAACTTGCTGACTTGAGTCGCTATCTATTTCCGTCAAGAGCCTCCAGCTGAGCTTACATTTCTAGTCAAGACTTACCATGTCATTTAAAAGCACGAGTTTTTCAAAGCAAATTCTAGGAAGTGATTTGATTTGGTTAAATTCAGTATAATTCTTCCTGATGCATTTGGTCACTCAGGTAATCATAGGTAATCAACCAAAATGACATTGTATTATATTTTAAGCCTTAAACATTTACATATACATATCCATTCATACAACTAGATGTAGTATATTGAATATGTTTTGCTATAATTACTTTAGTGAAGTGCAGTGCCCAACCTAATTATTTACTGAAGCCCAGTGCCCTACCTAATTATTTACTGAAGCCCAGTGTCCTACCTAATTATTTACTGAAGCGCAGTGTCGTATCTAATTACTTTACTGAAGTGCAGTGCCCTACCTAATTACTTTACTGAAACCCAGTGCCCTACCTAATTACTTTACTGAAGCGCAGTGCCCTACCTAATTACTTTACTGAAACCCAGTGCCCTACCTAATTACTTTACTGAAGCGCAGTGCCCTACCTAATTACTTTACTGAAGCGCAGTGCCCTATCTAATTACTTTACTGAAGTGCAGTGCCCTACCTAATTACTTTACTGAAACCCAGTGCCCTACCTAATTACTTTACTGAAGCGCAGTGCCCTACCTAATTACTTTACTGAAGTGCAGTGCCCTACCTAATTATTTACTGAAGCCCAGTGCCCTACCTAATTACTTTACTGAAGCCCAGTGCCCTACCTAATTACTTTACTGAAGCCCAGTGTCCTACCTAATTACTTTACTGAAGCCCAGTGCCCTACCTAATTACTTTAGTGAAGCGCAGTACCCTACCTAATTACTTTACTGAAGCCCAGTGCCCTACCTAATTACTTTACTGAAGCGAGTGCCCTACCTAATTACTTTACTGAAGTGTTGTGCCCTACCTGATTACTTTACTGAAGTGCAGTGCCCAACTAATTACTTTACTGAAGTGCAGTGCCCTACCTAATTACTTTACTGAATTGCACTGCCCTACATATTTACGTTACTGAATTGCGGTGTCCTACATATTTCCGTGACTGAATTGCACTGCCCTACATATTTACGTTACTGAATTGCAGTGCCCTACATATTTACGTTACTGAAGTGCAGTGCCCCACATATTTACGTTACTGAATTGCAGTGCCCTTACTATTTACTTTACTGAAGTGCAGTGCACCTGCAACCTCTGGGTTACAAGCACAAGTTTCCTAAACATTGTACTATGCTGCTGCCCAAATTGCAAACTTGCAAAATGGCACTTAGGAGTGGTATGAGACGAGGCAAATTTGTCTGGGCACGCATCCCTCACCCGCCCTCCCATGTGTCTCCAGGAGCCATACTACGTGCGATGCATCAAGCCTAATGACTTGAAGTCACCTCTTCTGTTTGAAGAGGAGCGCTGCCGCCACCAGGTGGGGTATCTGGGCCTGCTGGAGAATGTGCGTGTACGTCGTGCGGGATTCGCCTACCGACAAACCTACCCCCGCTTCTTGCAGAGGTAACTATCCCATCCTCATCCTGCCCTGCTAGCCCTCTGCCAATTCTGCCATTGGCTGGTTCCAAGACCAGAGGCCCCCCAGACCTTCTGCTATGGCTTCATATGTAGATATAGCGGTAGGTGTTAGCTATTTGATGCAATATCAATATCATTTGATTTCTTTGATTTTCTTGGAATTTTACTATTTCATTTGAACTTTTTAAGTTTAGGAATAAATCAGTGAAATTGTTTTTACTTTCAATTTTCAAACAAAGAACATCTCAAAGAATAACCCCCCCCCCCATCTGAAATGATCTCCCTACCAACACATCTCTGTGGATAGATACACGTTTGGAAAGTTTCAACAAGAAAAGTGGTTTTCCTTTGCCACTTGGAATCAGACTGTCAAATAAACTTGTTGGAATTAGCTACACAATAGCAAGACGGTGTGCGTATTGTCTTTCCTTGTGCAATGCTATGGTGACGTCGTCGTGTTCTGTTCGTGTTAGCTGCATCGTCTCGCTTTTCACACCCATGTTGATGAAGTTGAAGTCGTAGGTCTGCAAACGTGTGAGGATTTTGAAGGGCAGTCATCGGTTTCCTCACAACATTTCAATTTGTTTGGCCCCTCGGGAAAGAAAAGCTGCGATAACGTCAAGCTGCTTATGCTGCTGTACTTCTCCCTACCCTGAAGCCTGCTGAAATCATGTGCCATCTGAGAATGCATCTTCTTTTTACTCATAACCTTTTGAGTAAGTGAAGTACTAAGCTTTTATTTCTCACTGCAAGATGAAAAGAGATGTGATATTTATGAGGACATATAAGGATACTCCGAAGCATTGAAATTTTCCCCAACATACCGGACGCAGTCGGCTCTAGCGGTCCGTACCTGGACACAAAGCTGCCACCTCTTGAGCTGTGTGTCAATGCCCGCCAGCTCCAAACATCAGCAGTCCAGAGATTAGAAAAGTGAAAAAAGAGAATCAAAAGAGCTCAAAGGGACTTAACCCAGTCAGGGAGCTGTCGGTGTGCGACAGTCACACTTCATCTCGTCTTAACCTTCCCGGACGGGAAAAGGGTTCAAAATCAGGACCTTGCCCCTGAAGAAGAACAAGTGATATCAGTCGAGATTACTCACATGTCACTTGCATGAGATTGGCACGCAGGCAAGGTTTCTCTCTCGTGCCCTTTTGCATCAAAAATGTCTGTCATTTCTGATCTGCTTCTTTTTTTTTTTTTTTTCCCATAAAAGCAAATTGCAGATTTCAGTGATGCGGCCATACCATGCACACCCAAAGAAACCTTATCACAAACTGTCCCATTCCTCTGCCCAGCTGGCTCACGGCCACGACCTTATCTCCACCCTGGCCCTCTTTGGCGAAAGCAGATCAGATACTGCTGCAAAAGGCTGCATAACATAACATTTCTTACTTTCTTTCCCAATATTTGTGACACTATTTGCTGGTACATTGTGTCATGTTTTACATTGGAGCACGATGAACAGAGGATAGAAGCAAAACGTGTGGAGAGCTGGCACGATGCATGGTTCAGGCTTTAATAAATAGTGTGGTCTTTTCCACCGGGGAAATACATTTACTTCTTGCAAAATTATTCTTTTTTTTTGCCTGTATCTGATGATGACATTGAGGAAGAAAGAGAAAAATAAAATTGTTATTATACCTGTAATTCCTGGAGTGTGGGGCAGCACATTGCTAAGGCAACTGGGTTTGCAACTCCAAAGTTCGATTCCCTTCTTGGGGCACTGCCGTTTTTTCCTTGAACAAAGTACTTGACCTGAGTTGCTTCCATTAACATTCAGCCATGAATGGAGTTCATGGAAAAGAATACAGTCTGCAAGTCGATTTGGATAACAGCGTCTGGTAAATGCCGAAATGTAAATGTAAAAATGATAATGAGAGCAGTTTGAATCAAAGCCTTGCATAAGTTGTGAGATTTAAGTAAACAATCTAATGCATTTCTAAAAAGCTAGCACATCTAAAAAGATATTTTGGTTAAAAATAAACTGAAGAAATTAAATTAAATACAATAACCTTTTGGGAGTGTTCTGGCAGTGTGAAGCGGGTCTTTATGGTTACCCTTACGCAATTATCAGGTGGAGAGAGACTGTGGTTAAATCCATTTCAACACTCACAAAATTGCAATTCCATTGATGTATTGAAAATACCCAATAACATGAAATGCATTTTTCAACACATTCATTGAATTTCAATTAATTTCCTGAATTGACTCACTATGCAGATGGGCTGCTCAACCCACGCATGATCTGTGTCGTGCGTCACAGCCCATTGCCTAGCCTGCGTATGATCGGTCTTATCTTTTGTTATCAAGCCTGGGAGACAGAAGATCTCTCTCTCCCTTCACTTCCTACTCACTCTCAGTGTTTTCCCGCCCCTCTCCCCCCCCGCACTCATATTTCATTTAGATTTCGCATATGTGGCTTTTGAGCCTGAAAACATCTTACTTCTACAATTGGAATGACGTTGACCCCAGCCCTGAACTGCATCATCCATCACTTCCACTGACCACATTACATTGCATTACAATATATCCATTTCACCGGCGATCTTATCCAGAGCAGCTTACAATGAAAGAGAACATGAGTGCATCTGTCACTGTTACGTGAGCAACAGTGTCAGGACTGGCTAAAAACATTCCCAGTCCAGCGAGTGTAAGCACAACATAAATAAAGCACCGAATCTAAGTTAACTCATGCTAACCTAGAGTCACAGTACAGATGAGATTCATAGTTATCATCCATGCTTAATCCTACAATAATTACATGAGAAAAGTGCGAGGGGGTAGGAATAGGAAGGGAGCCAAGATGCAAACTGAAGAGGCGGGCCTTCGGACTATGTCAGAAACTGGCCAGTGATTCTGCTGTCCTGACGTCCACGGAAAATTCATTCCGCCAATGTGGGCCCAGTACAGACAGGCATCCAGACTGGGACAAGCAACCACACAAGGAAGGGGATAGTCACTCCAAGCTTGCAAAACAGAGACGTCTGGCCAGTATCTGAGGTTTAAAGGTAGATTCACTGTCCTGCATGCTAGTACCGAGACTTTAAACTTGATGCGAGCTGTAACAACAGGCTGCTAGCGAAGTGAGATGAGGAGGCGTGTGAGGCTTCACACTGCTGCAGCTATGCTACTCCTTCTGGATTAGCTGCAGTGATGTCGTGGCACAGAGAGAATCGCAGGACTAGGAGCTGAGGAAGGGACGGATCCTATGGATGGTGTAAAACAAGAATCTGCAGGCCCAACTCAGCGCCATTACGTGGAGGGGAAAGGAGAGATGGTCGTCTAATATAATCTCTAGGCTTTTTTTGCCGTAGAAGCCTCTGAGTGAGCACTCCTGTAGCATCCAGATTGAATAAGAGGCCTTGCAGCAGGGATGTTTGTAGTCAGAGGTCATCGGAGTGAGCATTCTGTTGGAGACTCACAAAGCATGCTGGGATGCCCTTACCTCCGTCAGGTACAAGATGATCTCGGAGTTCACGTGGCCCAACCACGACCTGGCGTCGGACCGCGAGGCGGTGAAGCAGCTGCTGCAGTGCTGCGGGTTCGAAAACGACGCGGCCTACGGGAAAACCAAGGTGTTCATCCGCACGCCGCGCACCCTCTTCACACTGGAGGAGCAGCGGGCCGAGATGGTGCAGCGCATCGTCCTCTTCCTGCAGAAGGTGAGTGCTTCTGACCCTTCGACTTCTCATCTGCTGACCTCCCCGTGTAGAAGTTCCTACGTCACCTACAGATGTTATCTCTGCGGGTCTGTTTCGACTGGAAATTGATGCATGCGGGAATGACGTGTTTTGCGACTTCCCTCACAAAACAATGTTCTCAGTTAATCGAAACAGACTTAACCTCTACGTGAACCTGGCTGTGAGGTAAAATGCTAAAATTTTACGGAAGTATTCCGCATAGTCATCTGTACCGAGAGGTTGAGCGACCCTGTACTTTGTGTTGCATAATGTTTAGCGTTTGTTCTTCAACAAAAAGGACAAAATCATTAATCTATTCAAATTTAAATCCAATCAATATGTAAAGGACCCATTTGCAGAGAACATAAAGAACATTGCGGTTAGGGTCAATTAATTCATTCATTGACTGAATTGAAATAGAATTGACCCTATCTCTGAACGTGAATATGAAACAATGTGGATGTTTGAATTCAGGCGGCCATTTAGCCAGATTAGTCCTTTAGAGTCCAGAGTTCATCCAGCACTACTACATATCTTGTCCTGAACACCCCAGATGTCACTGTGGCAACTATTAGCCTTGGCAAGCTATACCATTCAAGAACTATATTCCGGACTTGGATTTGCTGCCATGAACTAAGAACCTGTCACACGAAGCATCATTCAGAATAGAGGCTGTGATTGACAGCTCTACTATAATTGTCATTTAGTTGTTAGTTGACATTTTAGAATTAGGAATTAGGTATGATAGGTTGCCAGCAGATTATAAAAAGCAGCTCGCTGAGTATTCCAAAAATGGAAAGCAGTTCCTAGTAATAGTGTAAAATGTGCCTTTTTCACTGTTGTTCTTGTTCTTTTGCTGAGCTTGAAGCAATTAAGGGTCTTGTCTGACATAATGCCTTTTCAGTTTGATAACCAGAACAGTCTTGTTCTCTAACTTTTTCATCAGCTTCTACTGTCTTGTATAGCATGTAGCACTATACATGTGATCTGACAAAAGCATTATATGTAACTTTAGCAAAACCTCTTTTAATTTGTGCTTATGTATTGCTGTATATACCAGCATCCTCTTTGCCTTTTTACCACTATATCTAGGTAGACTAGGGCCAACTATTATGCTTATGTCATTACAAATGCTATGTTTTAATGTAGTTTTAATGTTCCTACATTCTTTCCACTTAGCAATGTTAGATACTTAGGAAAGTGTTTGCCAAATTCAAAATTACATTCAAACCATTTTTAATTATAATGGTTTTATTAGCTCCAAAACTGTTTGCTACACCCCCAAATTTGGTCATTGGCAACTGTTTTTAGTGTTTTTATTCAGGAAATTTATGTAAATAAGGAAAGGCAGAGTTCCCAACTCTGATTACTAGAGGACTCAATTTCCCAATGTACTTTGCTCTTTCTTGATCCCTCTTATCATTACTCTTTGGGCCTAATGATATGCAAGTTATCATGATATGCAAGTTAAATTAACTGGCTTGTCATTTGCTTTGTCCCCCCTTCACCTCTCTGTATCGGTATTATGTGTTTGCGTTTCTAGTTACCAGGTATGTAATTTAAAAAGAGACATTGCTTTGTTCAGATCGGTATTCACTCCTAAAGTCCACATAATGGTAGTACTAATATATGGTACTAATAACACTGTCAATACTGAACTCTTATTCACACAAACATCTGAAAGTAAATTTCTTATCCCTTCAATCTTGTACTCGCACTTCTCATGCCTTGTCAAAAAGTAATATTTTTTTAATGTGTATTTTATTAGCTTTTCTATTATGAGAACCCTGTTGTCGTCAAAATTGATTCTTGGTTCCCTTATTTAACTTTTAAAAACCTAGCAGACAGAGACTTTAAACCATTAGTGAAGTCTGTCTGAAACAGTGTGATACACAGCCACGTTAAGGCCCTCTAAGTGTTACATTACGTAGAGAATTATAGCATTAGCCGCTCTCTTTTCTCTCTCCCACGCACAGCTGAATTAGCCTCAGGGCACTGTTCACCCGTTCCGCACTGCACACCTCTGCAAGGTGCAGAGGCGACTGAATTGCAACAAAATGTACTTAAACGTTAAAAATACGCAGCAAAGCAAATAAATGCCTTTATACGTCACTCCAGATTAAATTCCCTCTGCTGTTCGATCCAAACTACAGTCAGTGACTGTACGTTTGTTAATATTACCAGCAGGTTACATGCAAACTGAAATAATTTTAATGTTAATGTAATGTGCTGTGTTGATTGGAATATGCCGGTTTAGGTTGGACATTATCATAAGCGCATGCTATTATTAGGCTGTTTGAGAGAATGGTTGAATCCTCAGAAGCCCACCCCATTGACCGCCCGAGTAGTGAGAACATTTTGTCCGAAATGCAGTTCCATTTTTGAACGTGGTGTGCATTGGTAAGTACTGTCAGTTCAAGTAAGAGCTCAAGTAAGAGGTGCTGTCACTTGCATTTCCTCATACCTGTCTGGATTTGACTGCTCGTACTGCCTTTTTTATCTAGGATGTTACGTACAATGGGAGCATGAGGTCATTCTGTTGAATGGTAGTGTATTGTGAACAAATCCATTATGACTGGAGGGCAAGCGGAATTAGCCTACATTTTGTGTGCGTGCATGCGTGAGTGAGAGAGGGAGAGAGAGTGAATGAGAGAGACCACTCTTGCTTGCAGTATCAACTGACTGTATCCGATGGTGAGAAGCAACCTCTCTCACGTCGTGCATTGCGGCGGAAGCCTTGCGCTGCGGTGTCGGCAACATCATGCCGTCAGGGCTCCTCTACTCTGGGGGAGATCTCATCTCCATTTCATAAATCACATATCCTATTGTTAAAAAAAAATGTAATTAAGTCGTGACACCGCATTTTGTGCCAAAAAAGGCATTCGCTGAAATCCAAACTGAAAAGTTTAGTTTGAGCCACGCCCCTATGGTGACATGAAAAATGGGTAAAAACCTTTTTTTCTACGCTAGCAATTCAACGCCCCATCTTCTTGATTGATGGACATTCATTAATTCAAGTTCAAACATGAACTGTCAAAACTGCCAGATGCGGGATTGTTTTTCCCCTAGCTGGCTCCGCCTACGTGCCTATGACGCTGGATCTATCGCCCCTCCCCCTTCATCCGTGCTCTCACACTCGAGCCCAACAGAGTACTCAAGTGACTACGTCACGCTGGTTTCGGAAGTAAATTCCCCATTCATTTAGAGCGTAGACATTAACTAAAGCTTACTTTTAAACCATTTCTATTGATTATGTCTTACTGTCAATTTCCCGGATTGTTCAATATAACGCCCGTTCGCAAACTATGTCGTTTTTCTGGACCAGCTTCGAGTATATTTTACGTTTTAGTATTTTTTTTTGTGAACATACCAGGCTGGCACTGTTTAAAAACTCCACGTCCCATAATTCCCTCCGAATGTGCAGCCTTGTCTCCAGACGTTGTCATATAACGTTAGCCAGCAGTAGCACACAGCTCCGTTTTTAAACACTTTTTTCGAACGTTAGCTAGCTAGTTTGAAGGACTAAAAGCTAGAATTGCTTTATGTGGTTAACCGTAGCGCAGTTTCTGACCTTGTCAGGCGGGCTTCTCTACTTAGCAAGCTAGCGTTCAGCAGCAGTAGGCCTACTCCCATCTGCCACAGTCAGACAGACGTGATGATGATATCTTATTGGCCGAGAACCACCCGTGCGTTGCAGTACTGGATATGTAGTCCGTTAAAGTGGACTACAAGTCGAACTACATTCATTAATGCGTTACTTTAAAAAATAAAAAATTGGAACATGCGATATATGGAATATATCTTTGTACCACACAGGCTAATCAATCCAGGAACGTTTCGGCTCATTCTGTAAATCAGATTTCAAGAAATAGTCGATAGTCTCCGAAGCCCATTCTATCTTTCATAGGGAATTTACTTCCGAAACCAGACTCCGCCCATGACTGACGTACTCACTTGAGTACTCTATTCGCATCTTTTGAAATTGTGAAGTGGGTGGAGGCAGGGCAAAAGCCGGTGTTTATTACCCCCTTAAAGGGATATTTTCTGTGGAAGTACGGCGGCGGAGCGAACGTGGCCATTGCAACTTGTTGCTCTTCTTTGTTGTTGTAGTCGACCAGTGGCGGCACTACAGTCGTAGGTAACGTAAAGTATCGCTCCGCCGCCGTACTTCCACAGAGAATATAGGTCACACAAAGTAAAGGATTCAACGATAGTTTGACTTAAAAAATGATGGTATAAACACTCAAAATAACCCCGATAGACTGTCGTCGTATTTTATTTGCTTTGGGTGCACTGTGGAGTGTTTAAGTACGTTTGGTAGTGGATGCTACGGTTTCCATAGAGTTGCGCTAGCATTAGCAACGTGTGTATGTCCAAAAGAAGGGACAGCATGGAATTAGCTGAAAATGGTTTCCATCAATCAACTACATCATGGGTAAGTCGTAATTGAGACATTATGTCCAAAATTCGGAACTATCCCTTTAAGGCCATTTTATAGTTAACATGTATATACGCAATAAACATCTCTGACAGAATGTCTTTGGTAGGTCTGGCTACTTCGAGATGATTGTAAGAAAATTACCTGCGAAAATTGGGATAATTTAAATGTAGCCATCAACCAAAGTGGAAAATGGCCATGCTATTCCTAACCACAGCTATTTTGCTTTATTTAGGTGCTCAATTTAATTCATAATAATGTTTTTTAAAAGATCTATAGTGTTTGCAGGGTGCATAAATGGCTGTATAACTTAATGTCCGTACAAATTTAACCGAGATATTTGTAGTGAACTAAAAGTAAAAGATCATAAACCTGATCATGGTTGCATGGTTCCAACTTACTCTATGATATATACAGATTTTTCCATTTTATTCTATTTATTTTATCTTTATTTTTGCACCTAGGTGAGTGTATGTGTGTGTCTTTGTATTTACTACATGTGTTACGTGTTATTTTTATCTTGTGTCCTTTGTTTATTGTAAAGTGTTTTCAGACCCATGTTGGTGATAATGCACTTTAAATACAATTTGATTGATCGATTGGCTTTACACTGGATTGTTGAAACAATTTAACATCTATTGAGGCTGCCCATTTCTCCCAGGAGGATTCTTTTCAAGTTGTTCACTTGCCAACTGGTCCGTGAGGTTATGTCAGTCACATAGTTTTTGCAGGCACGTCTGCGCTCCTAACGTAATGGCCTCGAGACTCCGAATTACGTCGACCCTGTTCGCCCACCGAGGCGCGGAGGTTCAGGAAACCTGAAAGGGCTGTTTTGCGGTCGCATATCTGACACATCTCTGTTCCCTGTCAGCTTTGATTTGAGGGCTCGGCCCTGCATCGGGAGCGAAGATGAAACAAGGCGTTAATGGGAGGCGTCGACTGCTTTCGTATGTCACTTCCTCTCGCGGTTCCTTCTGAGGATTCAGAGACCTTTCAGAACAGCTCGTTCTGACAGACGTGTTTATATAAGAGAAGGCACTGATGCAATCTCTCGGTACCTGTCTTTGTGTGTACTTTGTGTCCCACGGTGTACGTTTTGGGGAATCGCTTTGCACTGTTGCCTCTTGTCATGGTGTCGGTAGGAAGGCAAAATATCAAGATGCTTCAAAATATAAACTATGACAGCTTCCTCCCCTAAGTACGAGCACATCACAACCACTCGGTGTAGTGTTTGTATACCCTTGCGCACGAATCAGAACAGCGTGTGGAGGACTCTTTCTGCGGTTCAAAATCTCGCTGGCTCCCCCCTAGAGCCGCGGAAAACACTCGTGAGCGGATGTCAAAGCGCTAAATCACTTCTATCAGGGATCACTCATCTGACCTTGGCATTAAGCGGCAAGCCTTTGGATTCTGGAAGAGGAGGCGTTGTCACTTTAAATAATCGGGGACGGTTAGTCCCCGGGCCCTGTTAATCAGTCCCACCGGAGCAGAGGTCGTCGCGGCGACTGCTGGGAAGGAAGACCTTCCGGCAGCAAGGCACTTAACCGTCTGAAGGCGCGTTATAAATACCCATCGAACGTGATCATGACGCTGTAACAGTTGGTTGGCGTAGTCCAGCTCTGCCCTCCCATGTGAGGAAAAAAATGGTATACCTGGGCATACTTGAAGTAGTTTTATAAACTTTAATTAGGCTACAAGTATGCTGAAATACACCATAGCATACAATTTTTTCACATAGGCTGTCAGTGTTGGTGGGAAACAGCAGCCCCCTGAGCCATTGCGCAGTGCCCGGCTCGTTAGCGCATGACGGCGCTCGCGTTAAAAAAGCGCCGTGCTGCAGTGAGGTAATGCATGCAGCCCTGAAGCAGCAGGGTCAGCAAACGCTCACCTCGCCAGCGGCCCCCGCGCGTCCGCAGGCTAACCCCTCCGAGCCGCGGCGCTTTCTCGTCCGCGGCGGCGTCTGAATAAACGGAACAGTAAAGCTCCCCTTTGGGGCTCTGCTCTCTCGCGACAGATCAGCGCGGGACACGCCGCGAGGAATACTGGACGCGATTCTGCCGAGCGTCCTTGAATGTTCCTGTACTTTCAACGGGCTTGCAGACGACGGAAGGTGGCGTTTCTCATTCATGCCTCCGCGGGAGATTGCAGATGGCCATTCAGTGTGTGTGTGTGTGTGTGTGTGTGTGTGTTAACATGACAGTGATCGCCGTTCCCGTTACAGAAGTGTGATTAGGTTACTGTGTTTGATGGATAGTCCTGCTAAGGAGATGCACGTTGCAAGATTGCCCAGAATTTTCCCTGTCCTGTTTTAACGGGAGAGCTTTGTGGTCAGCAGTTACTCTCTTCAATGAATCACACTTTGTTGGGACCTCTCTGAACTCTGTAATTTCTCCCAAGTTGGAATCCTTCCAACATGGTGCTGGATGAGTGAAGAGGTGCTCTCGGAGTAACCTTACATCACAGTGACTTAACACAGGCAGCCTTTCTGGGTGACTCAAATGTTGCCGTTAGGGTTAGGGTGAAACGAATGGGTACGTTTGAGATTTTGTATTTCTAGGGCCGCCGCGGGAGCCGTATAGCTTCCACCCTTAAGAAAATAACTTGAATGTATAGCCTTGTGTTAATGGCGTATTCCCAGTGCTCTCCTGACAAACGGCTTTGTCCAGATTCGCTCCGCGCGAGCCGCGTTACGTTCTAACCCCAGCAGTGGCTCTGCGGACCTTCTCCCGTTATGGTAGCTGCCCTTGACTGGGCGCACCTCTGTCACAAGCTTCCCTACGCTCACTGTCACCGTGGAAGCATGCGCACAAGAGGGGCGGGGCCATGCAGATGCCGGTGGGGAGGGTGGAGTCCTGACTACTGACCTCCTGGTGTGTCAGAGCTCTCTGGGGCAGTCCTGTAGTGAAGAAGCAGGGCAAGTCACACACAGATGGCACACAGCAGGGGTTGCCACAATCTCTCACACACACATACACTTATGCACACATATGTATATACACACACACACAGACAGCACAGCACAGCCATCACACACATAGATGATTGAAGGTGCATAAACACATACAGGCACACACAGCCTGAAGACAGACAGCGGAAAAACACAACGAAATATACACAACCAGAAGCATAGATTCACACCTTTAATAGAATGAAAGGCAGACAGACCCAGCCAGCACACACACACACACGCCACACATACACGCACGCGCACACACACACACACACACACACACACTCTACTGCCCTTAGGCAGGCCAGTTTCAGCTCTTTCCTGGGTCTCAGATTCCCCTGCACTTGGCAGTTCCTTTATCAGTATTTCTCAGACCGGCATGCCCTGTTCCGCTGGAGCCCAGGGCACTGGGGGTGCCAGGATTGCACCAATCCCTCCAGCACACACCTTCTCATATTTGCTAAAGACTTATTTGCAGAAGTCTTATCCAACCTCCACCGTTTGAGGGAATGTTTAGCCCACTCTACAACCCTGTTCCTGGAGATCTAACATTATTTACAGTATTGCCATCAGGGCAACGTTATCATAGCATTAAGACGCATACAACTTGTTTTAGAGATAGGTTTTACCCCCAGGCAGTTAGACTGTGTAATAGTCAGTAATGATTAACATTATTTTAGCATTTTAAATGGATATTTATTGAGAGTGAGTAACCTGCACTTTAAACTGAATATTCTCATTCTAATGCTGCTATAAAAAGACGGCTGTATATTGCTGTATTTTTATTTTTATTTTTATTTCTCCATTTATTGTTGCCGTGCGTTGCTGATCGTCATATTTTGAATGGAATGTTTCTTGTTGAATGTAGGTCGGTTACATGTCATGTTGTTGATTGTATGTTATTTGTCATGTTATATGTTACCCAGGAGGTAGCCAAATCACAAAGCACAATTGCATTGAATGCACCCTTTTTTTATGTATATGATAATAAAAACTGTAGGTTTTCACTCCAACCCTAACAAAGCACAGTCTCAGTCAAAGACTAGAGTTCCGGTTGAGCTGCTCATTAGTAGAATCAGGTGTGCCAAATTAGGGTTGAATTGAAAACCTACAGGCCGGTAGATCTCCAGGAACAGGGTTGGGGACAACTGGTCTAGTCTCACACAGACAAAATTTGACTCGAGAAGGTAACACTTTGGACGGGTGAGTGAGAATCTCTCTAGATCTTCATTCTTCACACACTATTCGTGCTTATCATAAGACAACGGACCCCTCGCAGTCCCTAAAATCGGTGGAGCAGACCCCTCTCTCACGTCTCAGGACAAGGGCGGCACGAGGGCACTCACGACTTTGCGGAAATCCCTATCAAAAAAACAAAAAAAAACACCAAGACTGAGAACAGCAAAACCCTCTGAAGCTTGGCATCGCCGAGGTTAACTGAGTCAGTCTTGGGGCGAAAATACCAAAACACAGAGGTGCTAAATTATTCACTGCTCCTTTTTAATTCATATTTGATCACTCTGAGCCCACCCGTCCCGTTTGCCCTGTCAGTCTAAGTGTTGATGATGGCGGTTTACTTATTCTGTTTTTTTGCCTTTGCTGCGGAAGTAATGTAGTTCTTTACTGGAGTCAGTTGTTTTACCCTATTATTATTCACACAGTTCTGTCTGTTAAATGATCCTACACCTTAGGTCCAGATGGGTCCTTTCATCACTGCCAAGCTTCCTTGAAATCGCATTCCTACAGGAGGATATCATGATATTGCACAACTAAAGCATGGTGTAGCCTACAGAACTCCTCCAACAGTCTTGCAAAGGCTTGCTAATCCTTGATATTAAATTGATGCTCACCACCCATGCATGTAAATGCTAATACCCACTCAAAATTGTGCTCAAAAGGATTCAGGAGGTATTTTTGAGGGCTTACAGTATGTACGTTGCAAAGGCATTGTGTTAAATATTTAACACAGTTTAATCTTGCCCTTCAACTCATGTAACTGCTACATTTAAAGACCACCAACCAGACCAACTGGGTCACCAACCACTAATGCACACATGAAAGTAAGCTACAAACAGGAGTAATTATGTGCAAAATTGTGGTGGAAGTGATCCAAATATTTGTACACTAGATGTGATTGTAATTGTGATGGGTGATGTAAGCTGCTAATACCCCTGTCGCCCTTTTAAGCCTTTTTTTGTCACTTACATGAGTGGAAATGTGAGTTTTTAAACCACTAACCTAAAAATGGATAGTTCTGTCCTCTGCGCTTCATCCATGCCCCTAGTCTGAAAGCTCAAAAAAGCATGTGTATTTTAGGAACCTTCAGCACTGTGCCTTCAATGCCCATACTGCAGAACAGGGATATTTTGAGGGGAAACTGTTTAAATTTAGTCACAGGCATGATGGAGGTGCATCAGTACAGCAGAACCTCTGTGGTGTAATTCACAGTTGCTGACAGTTACTAGCACAAAGAATGAAGCCCTTTCAAGCTTCTTATTATACGATGCATGGATTGTCTTTGTTATTATCACTGATTTTATCCATCCTCTTTTCCTCGGTCCTTGCCTGACCCAGAAATCAATCGAGGTTCCCCATCTTTCAGGACATTCCAAACCGCTAAATGCTCCTAGGAGGAGTGAGGCGTGGGGAACGAGGAGGCTCCCGGAGGATGCTTCAGTGAGGAAACACAAGTGTAGCCTTTGCGGAAGCCTTTTCTCAGTGACTTATCATTTATCCACCACTCTCCACATCTGCCACGTCGCAGGCACACCCCTACACAAATGCAATTTTACCGTTCCTTTCCATTTATTATAAAGTGCTAATCCTTGTGTATGATCAGATTTGTACCGAATGAAAGTGAATTGGGTTTTATACTACTACATTTGGTTGCATTGGATGTTCTGTCGCAAAATGTTTGCTCACGTTTTATGTTTATGCCTTTTATACTTTTATACTACGCTTCATTAACTTGGGTTTATACAGGGACACATTTTTATCTTGGAGAGCAGTTGATTAAGATCCTGGTTATAAATGTCCCACCCCCTGACCTGTTCTACAGCCTGCGGCTTGCATTGGTCCACTGGCACCAAGCCCATTATGCACTGCTGTAGGCGAGCTCATTAATTCCGCGCACATGTGCACACGCGCGCACATTCACGCCCCGCCTCTACCGTGTGGGCAACAGATGCAGAAGGTCAGCTACCTTTCACGCTGTAACACAAGGAGTACATTCTCTCTGGTCAAGGGTTGGGTTGAAGTAAAATAATTAGTAACCTTTGGGCTCCGAAATGATAAACAAATTGGAATGCCAACTTCTCAAAACGAGTAATAAAAAAAACCCCAAAAAAACTAAAAAGAGTCCACATTATAAGAATATGTTTCAATTATATGCATTTTTGCAACAACAAAAATGTCTATAATTTAGCTGTTTTAATTTTGCACAATAAAAAGACAAACCACTTCTAGCCTAGGTAGTCATTATCATTATGTCATTATGAAACATTATCATTACTCCATACCAATGGGTCAAATATACGACCGCACCAAAATGTTAATTTGAATGAATGCTGAATGTGTGAAAATCATCCAATACGCACGTTTGAAGATACGAGATTTTTCCATCACAAATAAGAAGGCATCCAAAAAACATTTGATGAACAAAATCATCAGGTTTGATCAGATCCCTCTTTGGGCAGAGTTCCTCTGTACGGGTATGCCTCCAGTTAAACGGACACCTGGGTACCGGTTATTGAAAATTTTATATTAATTTTACCTGGGCTAGCTAAGATCCGATGACGAGCAAGTCGGGGGACAGGAATATAATGAAGTGCCTGTGGAGGAGGTTGACATCTGTCCAAGAGGAGATTGATGTGTCACAAGGAACCGGCTGTCATCTACCCTAATTACTGACAAATGGCAGTGCATGCCGCATAAATAAGGGCCATCGAGCCCTCCCGGAGGTCACAGGGAATGTGCCGGCAACCTTAATGATGCGGTGTGCAGCTAGCCAACGCTCGCTATTGATTTATGCAGAGCGCTTCTCCCGTCTCTCCTGTGCCTCTCGTCCCAGTTGGCTGGCTGCGGTCAGAAGCGTTTGATCTGCTGTCGAATTTCGCAGCGCGTCGATCGCGCTCTGTTTTCTGTTGTTTTGCGCCCTCGTCGATCGATCGAGTGAAAGGGGGGGGACCGCAGGAACGTCCCTCGTGAGCATTTCGGCTGAGTTCGGCGCGTCATGAGCTCTCATCTCCTCCCGGTATGCTCTTGTTCAAGGGTTACGAGGCTTCGGGGGGGAAATCAGGCCACCCTCAACCACCTTCTCACCTGCATTGGGTTTGGCACTAGGCATGACAATCCAAGTCTAAGCCTTTCACAAATGGAAAAAATAAACGCACGTGTGGCGACGTAAGCTGGAATTAAATGAATCAACATTAATGTGTGTGATATATCAGAGCTCTCAAGACCTGCTGATCCATGTACTTCATTCACTCTATCTATGCATCTGGTCGTGTATGTAAATTTTGCGTCGTCGGTCAGGTAATATGGAGGGACGCAGCTATGTTTGGAGAGAGATGCTGACTTTACAAAAAATTTTAAACTGCAATAAAACTCAGGGAGTGAAGCCAGCCAGTTCTTTATTGGAAATCTAATGGGGTTGACCTGATTGTTTGTGCTTGACATATTTTAGGAAGGACAGCAGTTTAAAAAAAAAAAGTAAAATGTAAAAACCTTCAAAGCCCAGCTGTATCTTAATATAGCACCAAGAACTGTTATTTAATAGGTCCATTTACCATGTTGTTTGTGTCAGCCTTTGGGTGTTTGAACAGCAATTCGATGGACACCAAAGAAAGATCTGTCTGCCCAAGTCTGAGCCTTACGGACCCCTATTGGGATATAGCAATGGCCCTTAGGGGGTGAAAGGGGGGGTGTGCTCGTCTGGGTACTTCACATCTCTGAAATAACGATAGGCTTGGACCCTCTAAGCTGTCAAAGCTTCAACCAGGCCTCATTTTTCATGCCAGTTTAATATCTCATTAACTCACCACCTCCTTGGCCTTGATTTTGATAGCAAATTATACTCGCCTCTTTCTGGCAGATGGTATTCATTTTATAATTTGTGTGCCCTTGATTTACTCTCCGGCTCTGTGCAGGTTGCATGGAGTCAGAAGAATGCCGGCAAAAAGAAGACCTTGGTATTTGACTCATAGTTTCAGGAAAAAAAAAGTTGAAATTAGTCTATGGTCACCTCTTCCCTTTCTCTGTTATTAAAATAAAATTTTTAAATTTTGTGGATCACATCCGCCGGTAGGTTGGCATGTTCGTTGAGGGATTTACCCAGCATGCTTTGCGTCACGATCGACGCCTGATGCAGATGCAGTTGGTTTCCCCCGGCTGACGGGCTAACCAATCTGTCACACTTTGTCTCAGCCAGCGCTGCTCAATTTGCCTTTGATGAGCTCGTAAAATTGCAACAAAAACCCGCCTGAGAAAGGCCGCATTGTGGCCGGGTCTTTAAAAAGCTGCTCAGACAGTGCGATAGCAGGAGAGGAGGAGGGGCGTAGTTACTGAGCTGATTTACCCCAGTCCCCTGGGCGTCGTCTCGTCCCCACCTTCCTACAGATAATAACCGCCGTCTGCGCCTTTGTTTAAGTAGCGGAATGGCACTCAGCTCCCAGGCTGCTGGCTCTCCCATCAGTGAACGCGGCAGAACTTAATATGAATACCTGTACGACCATCTGACTGATACGTGCTGATGTTCATCCACACTTGTTATTTGCTGGCCTGCTGTAACTTATGATTACAATGCTTAACTCTAGTGCATAATTTGTAATTCATAAACACCAGAGCTTAATGCTGCTGGCGGCAGAGACATTCGTTGCTCCTGCAGCCAAACTATTAGTGGAAATCACAAACTCTGTGTTTTAACTTTATTGGTAGATGATTCGTGACAACTCTGCTGAGTACAGAGTTTCTAAGTGTCACTATTTTCCCATAGCAAGTCCATTTAACAAGCAACCCCCCACCCAGTCTATACCTACCCATCCGTGACATAGTGGACAATAGCATCTATGTGTGCGTTCATAAATATATGTATTCATCATTTGAATTCCATCATAGCAACCAGATAAACCCAACAATAGCCTGACCGTATGCCAAAAAAGCAGTGAAAAGCCCGGCTCACTCAAATACTAAATAAACATTTGAAATTATTGTTTCATTGTACCACGTATTGTATTATGAATATCTGCTTCTAAATATGCAATATAAATATAAATATACAATCCTACCATTGGTTTTATAGATAGAGATATTCCTTTCAAAATTCAGTGCTCATTTATTGTCTGGTACAATCCGTTTGAGAAATATACAACACTTTATACCAGTATTACACTATCTGAAACGTCGACTCATAATACCCCCCGTGCCGTGCAAGCCAGTCTCATTCATTACAGATGAAAATATAGTAATTCCCACTTGAAAATGATGCAAAAGTGAGTTTTATGAGCCAATACTGTTGATTTGTAGTTAAATATATCATAATTCTTTTGAGATTAAGAGCAGTGCACAATTTGATGCACAATTCGCCATTTTGATACATTTGGAGACACTAATGGACAACAGGGTACACTGCCTATATTTTACATCATAGATCTTTAGTAGCTCTGCATATCATCCTCAGATTTTGCACACTTGTGGACATGGAGTTTATGATCCAGGAAATGTATAGCTTTACCTGTTTCACTTATGTAGCTCTCAGTATTTTGTTGCAAACTAAAGAAAAAATGAATAACCGCTACGAATAACACTATAAATTTCTCAAATAAAGTTGCATGAATGAGCATATATTGAGAAACAGCGAGGGATAGAATCATATTCTGTACATTATAAGGGATTCATGTCCCAATAAGGTTCCGATCCTGAGCTCGGTGGTCCTGCCGACAGAGGCCAGAGGTGTGGAACGGAGTTTCGTCCTCCTCTAGCACTGCTTACCAAATGTTCTTTCTCCCTTTTCCTGCTCTGTTTGTGTGTCTTAGTATATTTATGCTGTATTTATTAATAAATGCTTGTAACAGCTTCTGTCATACCACATCCACTGTCTGTCTGAAACAGACCGAGTTTGATGACAGCAGTGTTACAGACTTACAGGTTTGTTCCTTAGTGGGCTGGTGCTTCTATGCAGCTCTGTTCAGAGTCTGCAGCTTATTAGCAATTCCTTTGTATGTCAGTGTGATCACATGGTGTTGGACCTGCACATGGTGCTAAAGACGTGCAGGGAGGATCTGAATCGGTCTATTACAAAATGAAACTATATAAAGGGTACTTTTGTACTGTTTTATGGAAAATTATAGATTTATTTTATGTGACCTACTATATAGTACTGTAATAACTATGTATGTATATACTGTGTACATACATATATATATATATATATATATATATATAGCTCTGGAAAAAATTAAGAGATCACTGCAAAATTATCAGTTGTCTCGTTGTGATTTTGGTTCTGTACTCTAGCACTTTGAGTTTGAAAGGATACAATGACAATGAGGCTCAAAGTATCACTCTGCTGCTAGATATGCAGTAGATATGGATGGATCACTTTAAGGGTTGTTTCTGCTGACAAATTTTCCTATTGAACTCTATGGAAAAATAAGTCAGGAGAAGAAACCCTTCAAGTTATCCATCTACTGTAGCATCTAACATATCTACCATATCTGGCAGCAGAGTGATGGTTTAAGGCTTGATACGTCAGACCCTTGATGACTTAGAGCCATGTAGCCAACCATGTGTTCCATACTGTTCCAGTGTAATTTACAGCTAAATCTAGTCCCACCCCCCAATTCCCATAGAGATCCATTCAAATGCAGAGAGGTTATAGTATCGCTTGTAGGAGTACCAGAAAAATAAGATATCAAGAGTCTTTTGATATTGTTGGGTCACAGACATCAGGAAGTCATGGCATGCAAAGGATATGCAACCAAATATTAAAAATGACTTTATTCTACATTATGTTAAACTGTCCAATATTTTTTGATGCCCACCATGTACAAAAGGTTCTATAATAAGGTTCTAATAACGGTTCATCCGATATGAATGAAAATACCCTCATTGTCATTGTGTCCTTTCAAACTCAAAGTGCTAGAGTACAGAACCAAGATAACAGAGACAACTGATAATTTTCCAGTGGTCTCTTAATTTTTTCCAGAGCTGTATATACAGTCAAGCCGGAAAGTCTCCCCACCCCTTTCACCTTCTCCACGTTTTATTACGTTACAGACATATTCCAAAATTGATTAAATTCATTTTTTCCCTCAAAATTCTACACACAACACCCCATAATGACAATGTGAAAAAAGTTTTTTTGAGATTTTTGCTAATTTATTAAAAATAAAAAAATAAAATTTCTCATTTACATAAGTATTCATACCCTTTGCTTTAACGTATTTTTAAAGTATCATATTTCATATTTGGTCGCATATCCTTTGCATGCTGTTACTTCCTGAAGTCTGTGACCATTAACATAAAAAAACTGTCGATATCTTATTTTCAGGTACTGTTACAAGCGATACTATAACCTCTCTGCATTTGAATGGATCTCTATGGAAATTGGGGGGTGAGACTAGATTCAGCAGTAAAGTACACTGGTACAGTATGGAACACATGGCTGGCTAAATGGCTGTAAGTTATCAAGGGTCTGAGCTATCAAACGAGCCCCAAACCATCACTCTGTTGCCAGATATGGAGTAGATGTGGATGGATCACTGCAAGGGTTATTTCTCCGGACTCATTTTGCTATAGAACTCTATGGGGAAAAAAGTCAGGAGAAACAACCCTTAAAGTGATCCATCCACATCTACTCCATATCTGGCAACAGAGTGATGGTTTGGGGCTCGTTTGATAGCTCAGACCCTTGATAACTTACAGCCATTTAGCCAGCCATGTGTTCCATACTGTACCAGTGTAATTTACAGCTGACTCTAGTCTCACCCCCCAATTTCCATAGAGATCCATTCAAATGCAGAGAGGTTATAGTATCGCTTGTAACAGTACCTGAAAATAAGATATCGACAGTTTTTTGATGTTGATGGTCACAGACTTCAGGAAGTAACAGCATGTAAAGGATATGCGACCAAATATGAAATATGATACTTTAAAAATACGTTAAAGCAAAGGGTATGAATACTTATGTAAATGAGAAATTTTAGTTTTTTATTTTTAATAAATTTGCAAAAATCTCAAAAAAACTTTTTTCACATTGTCATTATGGGGTGTTGTGTGTAGATGTTTGAGGCAAAAAATGAACTCAATCTATTGTAGTATAAGTCTGCAACGTAATAAAACGTGGAGAAGGTGAAAGGGTGGGGAGACTTTCCGGCTTGACTGTATATATATACTGTGTGTGTGTGTGTGTGTGTGTGTGTATGTATATATATATATATATATATATACAATGGGGGAAATAAGTATTGAACACATCAAAATTTTTCCCAGTAAATGTATTTCCAATGAGGCCATTCAAGTGAAATTTGCACCAGACTTTGGTATTAACTCAAGAAATCCAGACAAAAAATCTAAACATTAAAGTCCATATGTAAATAAAGTTATGTGTAATAAAGTGGAATGACATAGGAAAAAAGTATTGAACACACTAACTGAAATTAATTGAATACTTAGTGAAGAAGCCTTTGTTTGTAATGACAGCTTCAAGGCGCTTTCTGTATGAAGTAACTAATTGCCCGCAGTATTCAGGTGTGATTTTGGCCCATTCCTCTACACAGATTGTCTTTAAATCTTGAAGATTGCGAGGGGCCCTCTTCTGAATCTGGATCTTCAGATGCTTCCACAAATGTTCAATTGGGTTTAAGTCAGGTGATTGACTGGGCCATTCCAACAAGTTGATTTTCTTTCTCTGAAACCAATTGCGAGTTTCCTTTGCTGTATGCTTTGGATCGTTGTCCTGCTGTAAGGTCCACCCACGTCTCATCCTCAGCATCCTGGTGGATGGCAGCAGGTTCATCTCAAGAATCTCTCTGTACATGGCTCCATTCATTGTTCCTTCAATGATATGAAGTCTGCCAGTACCATGAGAGGAGAAACAGCCCCACACCATGATACTTCCACCTCCAAACTTCACTGTTGGTATAGTGTTATTCGGGTGATGTGCAGTGCCATTTCTCCTCCAAACATGGTGTGTTGTGTGACAGCCAAAAAGTTCAATTTTGGTCTCATCTGACCAGAGTACATGCTCCCAGTAGTTCACTGGCTTGTCCAAATGTTGTTTGGCAAACTTTAAACGAGCTTCAACATGTCTTTTTTTCAGTAGTGGAGTCTTGCGGGCTCAGGGTGCACAGAGGTCATGGCGGTGGAGTGCATTGCCTACTGTTCTTTCTGTCACAGTTGTACCTGCTGCCTCCAAGTCTTTCTGGAGCTCTTTCCTAGTGGTCCTTGGCTCTTTGGCTACTCTTCTAAGTATCCTTCTGACTCCCTGATCAGAAATCTTGCTAGGAGCTCCTGTGCGTGGCCGGTTGATGGTGGAGTGATGTTGCTTCCACTTACGGATAATGCCCCCAATGGTGCTTACTGGAAGATTCAGAAGTTGTGAAATACGTCTGTAGCCAATTCCATTTTCATGTTTTGCAACAATCTGGTTGCGAAGGTCTTGAGAGAGCTCTTTGCTTTTACCCATCATTAGATGTTTCTTGTGTGGCACCTTGGTAACAAAAAACACCTTTTATAGCCCATCAATATATTCTAACCCAGCTGACATTAATTAGCACAGATTGGTGGTAGAGTTGCCTCCTAATTAGTTATGGTTTTCAGCTGGTTCCTTGCCTTTCCTTGCTGTGGTGTACTGCTTTTTCTTAGTGTGTTCAATACTTTTTTCCTGTTTCATTCCACTTTATTGCACATAACTTTATTTACATATGGACTTTAATGTTTAGATTTTTTGTCTGGATTTTTTGAGTTAATACCAAAGTCTGGTGCAAATTTCACTTGAATAGGCTCATTGGAAATACATTTACTGGACAAAATGTTGATGTGTTCAATACTTATTTCCCCCACTGTATATATTAATTGATTGTGAAGCTTTCTAGAAAATGTAAATTGTAACTCCATAAAATGTGTTTGTTTTAATGTTACAAATATACATTGAATCAGTGGCCCAACCAACTATCCAATTTTATTTTATCACAGACCAACCCCCACCAGTCTACATTTTCAAAAAATAATTGGACAGTTCACTCTCTCACCCCCATGAGCTAGAGACCCCTGCTCTTGTGTCAGGGGGACCACCCCCGTGGGTCTCCTGCCCCCCCTCCCCTCCTCCATTACTTACAGAGCCAAGTGGCATAATGAGCCCTTTGAGGCCAGCGGGGGGCCCCCTATGGGAGTGAGCCTACTTTAAGGGTCATGTGACTTGTGAAGAGTGGTTCTGCACTGACTGGATCGGTTTCTTTTTTGGTGGTTCACTTCACATAATGGTTGGGGTCAAGCTACTCCTTGATCTGTTTCTCTCATTGATTCATCTGACTGATGTCTTCATAACCTCCCAGGATGACCAGCACGTCGTCTCCCACAGGACTTGTAAATCCATTATTTCAAAGGATATTTAAAGTCTTTATTATGTATAACTGCATGTGGTTAAAGTTGCCTTGCGGTGTCTGCATATTTGTATTTTCAAAGTATTTGCATATTTATATGTTAGACTATTTTGATGCAAAGTGATGATTGATGGTTCTGCCTAATCTGTAATCCTATTTCTGAAATCTGAGACAATTCACTAGACAATGCAAAACCCTTTGTCCCTAGTGTAGTTTGCCCATTTGCAAGTCAAAGACAGTGTACCGCTTTCCCGTGAGCTAAATATATTGTAGGCGGCACAATAAATGCTGAAATGTACAAAGAGAAAAGATTTGCCAGAAATATTACATGGGAAAGCGTCCTCTGGGGACAATGCAGTATTTACACAATGCAGTATTTACACAATGCAGTATTTAATCCAGGGAGGGGGTTATATCATTGTAACTGGAGTGTTCACAGCGGGGTGCCAATAAAGCATCATATTATATAGAATTATTAATATTTACTTAGATATAATACTTGGCCCTCAGACATCCATGAGTGCATCTCCTGCATGTGTGTTTTTAACACTCGCACATTTCTCCGTCCTTGCATGCAGGTGTGGCGCGGCGCGGTGGCCAGAATGCGCTACCGACGCATGCGAGCCGCCCTCACCTTCCTGCGCGCCTACCGCCGCTACAAAGTCAAGACCTACATCCGCGACGTCAACCGCTGCTTCAAGCGCGTGCGCACCATGAAGGACCACGGGAAGCACATCAAGTGGCCCATGCCCCCGAAAGTCCTGCGCAAGTTTGAGGAGTCGCTGAGGAGCATCTACAGCAGGTCGGCTTTCGTTCTCCCCCCTGCGTCGCCCTGCGACAGCAACAGAGAATGCTGCGCCCATGTTCAGGGAGGTATTTCACAAAACGCGATTGAGGGGTTTTGTAAATATTTTAACTTTGAAGGGGGGTATACTATGAAGCAGGATGACTGAATTAGCTGGATAACTGCACTGAGTAAAACCCGGAACAGCTCTTTTTACTTCAGTCCACGTCCCAGATTTGGGTGCGTTCCGGGTTTTACTCAATGCAGTTATCCAGCTAACTCCCTAATCCTGCTGCGTAGTATGCCCCCCGAGCTCTCATCCAATCGGATGTCATCAAATTCTGAATGTTTAAAATGTTAGCCGGCTAACTCCTTAATCCCGCTTTGTGAAATACTCCCCAGTCAATGTTTCATTTTGTGATGGTGCTTGCAGTGCTCCCTGTGGCCTCAGGCCTATCTATATTAATGAGGATGCTATTTTGATCAAAGTAAGAGTTCATGTAGCTGGATAGCTTGCACAGCAGATTAGCGCACAGAGGAAAAAAGCACCGTTTTTTTTTGGTTGATGGAAAGGTGAAATTGAACCGCTGCGCCTCACGCTGCGTTTGTTTGCGTGGAGTAGGTGGTGGGCGTGGTCCCTCATCAAAGGCCTGTCGCCTGAGGAGATGCTCCGGATGAGGGCCAAGGTGGCCACTCTAGAGGCTCTGAAGGGTCAAAGGGCGGACCTGGGCTTGCAGAGGGCGTGGGAAGGCAACTACCTGGTGAGCGAGAAGAATCCCTCTACCTTTCTCTGTTGAGGCCGCTAGGCTCTGCAACAGCTTTCCTGCCATGGTTCGATCTGCTGAGTCAGTATCTTCTTTTAAATCACGACTTAAAACTAATTTTTATAGTGTTGCTTTCACGAATGCCTAATTCTTTATTCTTATATTTTAGTGTATTTGTTTTCCCAAAATGATTGTCGTTTAAAAAAAACACTTTTATCTCAGTAAAGCAATGTGTCCTGTATATGCTTGTGCTATACAAATAAAGATATTATTAATTATTATTATTACCCAGGAGTTATTGGTCAACTGTGCTCTCTCCACTCTTAAATTTTCTTTAAATTAACTTTTTTTTTTTTTTTTAAACACATCTGTCAATCATCTGTCTATAGAAGAGGGACAGCCCTGAGTCCGCGTCCTCCTTCACCCTGGTGTCCAATGACTTGCAACGCAAGGACAAGTTCATGAGGGTCCTCTTCTCCTGCAACGTCCGCAAGGTAGGTTCCCCTGCACCCCGAAGATAAACGCTGCTGTCCGTCAACCTCGCAGTGACCTGCCCCTGTCCTGTGCCTTTTCTTTTTTTAAGTGATATTTTTAGGGCTTTTCAGCTTTATCAGACAGCACAGTTCAGAGAGACAGGAAGAATGGGGAGCCGTAGAGAGGGAGAGACATGTGACAAAGGTCGCGTGGCCAACGAGCATGTGGGCGGTGCATGTGGACAGGCCACGCCACCGAGACACCCCTGTCCTCTGCCTTTTCGGCAAAGTTCTGTTCGGAATTGCATTACTTAGGCGGCGACAATGGGTTTGTGTTCCCCAGATCAACCGCTTCCACAAGTCAGAGGACCGCACGGTCTTGATCACTGACCGACATCTGTACAAGATGGACCCCCTCAAGCAGTACAAGCCTATGAAGAGCATCCCGCTGTACAACGTACGTACTTTACCTCACTATCTTCCTCCACAATGCAATGCCTATGAATAACGAGAGCTTTGTGCTTTCAGTACTTAGTGCTTTTCTGTATTTTCTCTTCTGGTGACATCTTCTGCATTGGGAAAAGCTTTTGTGTTCCACTAGACTTAATTCCAATTCAAAATGTGAAAAACTGGCAAGCATTATTATACTATGGCACTTGAAACACTTTAGTCACTACAAACTTCAGTTAACACACAAATTCCATTAAGGAGAAAAGTCTGTTAAAGATTATTTGTTATTATGTGTCAATAAGATAATATATTTAAAGTGGCAGTGTAGTACACTGCCTGGCCAAAAAAAATAGTCGCACACTCTAATATTTTGTTGGACTGCCTTTAGCTTTGATTACGGTGCGCATTTGTCGTGGCATTGTTTCGAGAACCTTATGCAACGTCACAACATTTATTTCCATCCAGAGTTGCATTCATTTTCGGCTGAGATCTTGTATTGACAACGGGAGAGTCAAACCACTCCGTAAATTCTTCTCCAGCACATCCCAAAGACTTTCAATGGGGTTAAGGTCAGGACTCTGGAGGCCAATTCATGTGTGATAATAATTTCTCATGCTCCCTGAACCACTCTTTCACAATTTGAGCCCAATGAATCTTGGCATTGTCATCTTGGAATATGCCCATTGATGGGATAACCTGGTCATTCAGTACATTCAGGTACTCACCTGACTTCATTTTATTGCTGCATAATGTTGCTGAGCCTAGACCTGACCAATTGAAGCAACCCCAGATCATAACACGGCTTCCAGAGGCTTGTACAGTGGGCACTATGCATGACGGGTGCAATGGCGACTTTTTTTTGGGCCAAGCATTGTATTATGGTTAGGGAACTTGGCTCCAAGGTTGTAGGTTTGATTACCAGGTGGGGAGCTGCCGTTGTACCCTTGAGGAAGGCACTTAACGTGAATTGCTTTAGTGTAAATACACTGTTCGTTAAAAAAACATGTACGTAAATGTGATATATAGAATTGTAACATTGTAGTGTACAGCATATTGTAGCATTGTCACTAGGGGTGGGACCGTTTACTTCAGTAAACGTGGACTCGCCAGCCGATTCTTAAACGTTTAGAATGTCTTTCAGAAATAATTGTCATAGTAACAGGTCAAAACATGTATAGTCTAGTGCAAGCATTTATATTATCGAAGTGTGTTGTCACGTGGGCTACCCTACGCCAGAGAAAATGCTCTGTGACACCTTTTAAGCCGGTCTGCTGCTGTAAAATAGGCTTCAGGCACAAAAGAATAAAATAAAAATGAGTACTCGACAAATCAATCGTGTAATCGTTTAGAGAAAATAGTCAAATGCTACCCCTAATTGTCACATATATTGTACAAAGTTGCATATACTGTATTTGACATATTGCATTGAGGTGGTGCAGACATTTTAGTTTTATCTTAGAAACATTGGGTTCACTCTACACTCTTGATGATTGAGTATTTTCTCTAATACCTTTGCAGGACACAGGCCACAAAGGTTTTCCCATCTGAGCTCAGTCAACGGAATCCACATTGTGTTCACGCTGCATTCTAAGCACCGTCATCTTTTTAAGTGCTTCGGGGTTCAGAACCTTGAACCGTCAGGGAGGGGGATCAGTGTGAGATTTAATAGGCTTACGCCCAATGAAGCTGACCTTGCGACAGCGAACAATTTTTAGTCATTTCTCTCCTGTCACGTGAAGCGAAAGCTTTTGCCGATGATTTCCCTGCGAGACGGCTGACCACGGGTACTGCCGTGTGCTCGAGGGAGACGGGAAGCCTTCGTGCATCCTGGGGGGAGGGGGAATAGCGTCGTGTGGGAGACCAGGAGTCCCTGCACGTGCCTAGGGCTAAAAATAGAAGCCAGCTGTGCAGTCTCCCCGATTGTTCGTCGGGACAAAGCGAACGTGTTTGTGCGAAGCCGTGTTGAAGGGGTACGCCGAAGAACAGAACCCGAGAGTGCTCTGGCGGCACTGTTCCGTACAAAACGAGTAGTGCCTGAGAAAGGAAGACGAGCATTGAGAAAAGGAGCGAGAGGGAGATGTGGAGGGTGAGAAAAGACGGCGTGAACGCCGAGGCGTTCGGCTCAGTCAGCGTCGCGTGTGAAAGGTGTCTGGGGGCAGGCGACAGAAGAGCTGGGGGGATAGAAAGGGCGATAGAGAGTGGGGTCAGAGAGGAAAAAAAATGTAAATAAGGAAACGGCCTCAGGGTGCAGTGCGAGTGGATCGATGTGTGAAGGTTGGACGGAGGGGGAAGGTGTCGACTGGTGTAGATTAGTGGGGGAACTTGGTCTTCTTTTTCGGTCCGTTTGAGCGACGGGTCACAGCGGATCAGTGTAATGTGCGGCCCCCACTAACATCTAACCCGCACAGCGCAGAGGAGCCGCTTCAGGGCGCCTTCACTTCGGCCTCCCCGTCCAAGCGGCCCACGTGCTGTTAATCGTCTCGGTCACGCTTTGGCGCCGCGTAGGTGAAGCACCTTGAAACCCGGGAGGAAAGACTCCCGATGCCGCCATTGCCGTTGCCCTCCCTCGTCAACCCCCGTTCTGTACACCTTTCACCACTTCGCTTCTTCTCCGCGTCTATCCTCTGCGCTTCCTCTCTCTTTCTCTCTCTCTCTCTCTCTCTCTTCCCTCTCTCGCTCCGCCGTTGTCATGCCAACTTCCCGGGAGACGTGGTCGCCATGGCAACGGTGCAGGAGGGAGGATCAGCTGATGTCTGGTAGCGTTCTCCAGGCATGTGTTCGCAGAGCCGCTTCCTCTGTGTGCACTCTGCCCTCCTCGCAGGGGCTTCACTCTCTCCTGCCCCCTTTCTCTCTTTTGTTTTCCTTCCTATTTATGCATTTCTGCTGCAGTGTCTTTCTTTCCTTCTCTGTCTTTCTTTCACTCGCTCTTTCTCTCTCCTCTCTCTCTCTCTCCCCCTCCTTCTCTCCCACCAATAACTTTTTTTTAGCCCTCGTGTAATTTGTGTTCTTTCCCCGCGTTGTGTAGCCTCTAAGAAACACTATATACAGTAGTTTGATAAATGTAGTTCAAGGTTGGCCCAGTGTGTGACTTTTTGAAATCGGTAAGAAAGACAGACTAGGTCTGCATTGGCCTGCATTTCCTATGACAGTGTCTTCGCACTCCAGCTGTTCGCTGTAAAACCGGCAGCTTTTATATTCATGGTTTAAATAATATCGTCATGTTCCAATTTTTTTTATATTGTTGTAAATATAGACACAAGCTCCTTAGCGTCACAATCTGCTTTGCCAGACGCCCTCGACAAGTTTCTTATGCTGTATAAGGGGTGTCAACCTGGCAACCGAAAAATAAAAATACAGAAATGCATAAAATTCATCTGCAGACATCAAACACTGCAAAAAAAAAAAAGTCTGAAGTGTTTTAGACTTGTAATGAGTTTATTTTAAATGTAATGTTTAAATGTAAGACTAAAATACTTGTAAGATTGACTTGTTTTTTGTGTTTGGGTGGGGGTCCCTGGATCAGAAAGCCCCTGGACTAAACCATATAGAACTCTGAGATGACCCCTCCCCCCAGATAGTGGAAGATTTGCAGTTCTGTTAATTGTCCTGATTTCTCTGCTTGGATCGAGGGCAGTGGGTGTCCGGAGTGATTCAGCTGAGGGTTACATAACAGCTGACATTTTCAGCTCTGTACAGGAGGAGGGGACCTGTCAGTGACGCTCCCGTGACTGCAAGTGGCTCTCAGGATCACGTGACCTCCACCTTCTGTGCCCGACCCGCAGTTTTACTGGTGACTGCGTGAGCCGCCTTTGCCGGTCCTTTTCGGGTGTGAGGGTGGAGAGACGCCACCAAGGCTGGAGCAAAAAGAAAGTGAGAGTCCTGAGCCAAGGGCTGCAGAGGGAATGCGTTTGTGCCGCAGCGTCATGGCTGCAGCGTCACGGAAACGGCGGGGCGTTCGCAGAGCCTCCGGCTCCTGTGCGCAGGGGCCTTTATCGCCGTGTTTATTTCGGTAACAACGACCCCGCCCAGCTCCGGCCCTCGCCATCACCCCCGGCAGTGCCTAACGAGCCGTCGCTGAACTGCAGCGCAGAGGCGCGGAGGCCCGAGAAAGGCTGGAGACCGGCCCGATTACCAGTCAGTACCTCCGTCTGCGGGAGTGACAGGGAGGAAGGCTGCATCGGGGACGATTACTGCATTCGGCTCCTGCGTCTCGCTTCGTCTCACATTCGGCTCCTGCGTCTCGCTTCGTCTTGCATTCGGCTCCTGCGTCTTGCTTCGTCTCGCATTCAGCTCCTGCGTCTCGCTTCGTCTCGCATTCGGCTCCTGCGTCTCGCTTCGTCTCGCATTCGGCTCCTGCGTCTCGCTTAGTCTCGCATTCGGCTCCTGCGTCTCGCTTCGTCTCGCATTCGGCTCCTGCGTCTCGCTTCGTCTCGCATTCGGCTCCTGCGTCTCGCTTCGTCTCGCATTCGGCTCCTGCGTCTCGCTTCGTCTCGCATTCGGCTCCTGCGTCTCGCATTCGGCTCCTGCGTTTCGCTTTTTTGCCCGTCTGCAGGTGGTCTGCGCGGCAGCTTTTGACCGTTTTACTCTGCTGTACAATTTCAAGCCGGCCTTTTGCGAGATGTGTTGGGTCACGGGGTACAGTAGAAGATATGCGTACTGTTGTGAACTGTATCCTGTAATGATAATGTCAGGTTACATTATCATTACGGGGTACAGAAAGAGACTCAAGTATTGTTGTAAAACTATGGGCCTGTTATTTTGTTGTTCTTTTTTTTGTTATGTTCCTGTTCAGTGTTGTATGAACTCAGTGAGCCTTCATTTTCAATATAGGGTTGCTGAGGGCACTTATTATGACATTTACTTTCCACTTTGGTCTCCCTATTTTGAGCACTACAGCTAAAGCACTTAGATGCGCTTACATGTGCTTGCCTGTAAGTCAGTCACTGTTTTACACACAACAGGCCACACAGCACTACAGGACACAGATGCCGCTGTGAGTGTCTGGTGAAGAGGGAGTACTTGGAACTGCAGTAAATTATAATCCACGCCACGCCACAAAGCCCAAGGCCTCTTCCTGGTCAGCTCTTAACACCTGGGGATCGTTTGTACCTGCAATGTATCCACTCCAGGCTCTCGGAGCAAGTGCCTTATATCTCTTGAGCCTCTGGCAGCCCATGCACATTCAGCACTGTTTTTATACCTTCACAAATGCATAACCTCCAGCGGTTTGGCTTATGCAGTAACCTGAATGACTCAGTCCGATCCACATGCATAGCTGCATTAATCCTGTAATGTGCCAATCCTAAAACAAGAGGCAGATGGCTTAATGTCCAGCTGTCGAGCACTGCTGATGCCGCTCTCATCTCAAAACGATTAGAAGGTACAATTTGTTTGAATGCTTTGTGCCGTTTGACTTGGCTTGAATGTAGACCTGCCAAACCACCAGAAAAATGTTTCTCGCTCCATATCTTTCAGCTTTGAGTGATGTGACACCGCCATATTATCCCCTCTTTCTGCGCTCACTCATGCCTATAGAGCTGAACCCACCACTATACCCAATAATGTGGGCCTCCCTTTATGTTTGTATAGCGGATTCTGTATTCAGTTAAAACATGTGAAGATCTGATATCAGTTGAGATGTTTTTTCTAGGTTAATTAACTCCACATGAAACGTATTGGAGTTGTGCCCTAATTTTGATTATACTACTGTTGCTGTATGGGATCAACTCCTAAAGCAAGATGTGCTACCGTGTGTCAGTCAAGAAAGTCAAAAAGTAATTAAGGTTTGTTTTAACAAATGTTTGGTTTGTTAGCCGGTAACAGTGATGACACCCTGTTTAATTCAGAATTGTGTCTCTTTGTAATCTCAGGTGACGGGGGTGAGCGTATCACCGGGGAAGGACCAGCTCGTGGTGTTCCACACCAAGGACAGCCGAGACCTCATCGTGTGCCTGCAGGGCATGGCGCCCGCTGGCGAGAGCCGCATCGGAGAGCTGGTGGGCACCCTCCTCAGCCACTTCAAGAGGTAAGGAGCTGACATGGTCTGGGATGGATCCAGCCAATAGAATAGCCTCGCTTCTCTATTGAGGTGGGCATTAACCGTAGACACCACTGAATCTACAGCAGTTATGGCTCCTCAGAGGAGGCAAGGGAAACCAAGCCTACTGTAAATATTCAAAATGTTTTTTTAGATGTTCCATGTTTTTCTTGTTACATCATGAAAAATGCATAAATGGTAACAGAATTTCAATCAGTTACCTCATTTTGTTCTAATCCAAGTCTGCCCGTGGAAGCCAGGCTTCCCGTTGAAATCCATTAGAATAATGAATTATAAAGGCCCCTGACTTAATCTATTTTTTTCCACAAGGCCTGCCAAACATGTTTATAAGGTTTTTTAAAAGAAAAACTTACAAATCAGTTTAAAAAAAAAAAAACTATATCCAGAGAGGTTCTCTCCCTTTGAGCTGGGTGAATGTTGCATGTTTTTTTCACATGCTCTGCCTTGATTGGTTATCTGACCAGGAATGACAGGAGCGCCCCTCCCATCGCCTGCCCACATAACTCCTGCTCGAAATGTGAACATGGCGTCTGTAAATTATCTGACAGGGATTAAACCCATTCTGTGATTAAACCATACATGTTCCAGCCAGAGTCGGATCCTGGAGTCGGAAGGCATGGAGGAGAAACAGGAGCCTTGTTCAAGAACCAAGAGCCCTGCAGGAATTTTCTGAATACTAACCTTTTTATATCTAATCGCAAACTGTAGGTTACCTATAGGATACCAGACTACTTAGTTAGAGAGCTGTAAAGCACATTGAGAGCTTACATCCAAGCTCTTACTTGTTGCTGATTGTTATTGTAGCTGAAATTATTAAAATGCCCCATTGAAGTAACTGTCCTCTCAATCAAACACACATTTTTTACGATTATGCGACTGAACGATTCGTCCATGAATCACAACAGGTGCATCTGCAACAGTTGTTCAAGAATGCCCACCTAACAGGAAGATGTGTTGCAGGGAGTGTTTATGCAAATAGTAGACGATTGGCTGCTTTGATTGAAATCCAGGATCTATATCAGATCTGCAGCCAAATCTAACTTGTTTCTTTTGTCTGGTGATTTTTTACTGAGAGCAAATGCAGCGAAATGTCATCTTTTAAAGATTTCATATTTTACCAACTTAATTGGGGCATGTTAAGACAACGCTAACGACCAAGGATTTAATAACACTTCAAGTAAATAAATGGGGCCCTTTAATAGAAGTCATCAGGATTCTCTATCGGGCTCTGAGTGGATGTTAGTGACTTTATTACGAGAATTTAGTACCGATCCCAAGCTTTTACGAGCTGACCAGAAAGAGGCCGTGGGCTTTGTCAGTTCCGTTCCCCCCCCTCCCCCCTGCATCAATATGCCAGACACTCACAGGGCATCTGTATTCTGTAGTACTGTGTGGCCTGTTGTGTATTAAACAGTCACTGGCTTACAGGCGAGCACATGTGTGAAGTGCAAGTGCTTTAGCTGCAGTGCGCTAATTATTAAAAACTAGGAAGACCAAAGTGTAAAGTAAACATAATACAAAGTGCCCTCAGCAACATTTGATTGCAAATGAAGGTTCACTGAGTTGAGACAACACTGGACAAGGCTCATGGTTTTAAACGATAAAATTGAGTCTCTTACTATACCCTGTAATGATAATGTGAACTGTAATCTCCTTCTTTTTTTTTAAAAAGGATGTCTCTTCTTTCAGTAGCCTAAGCTTCTTCAGAGACCTTAGCATATGATGTGTTGGGTGAAAGGTGTTATTAATATTATTATTATTATTGTTGTTATTATTACTTCCGTTTATTCTTAAAGGGTAAGTTCGCTATTTTGAACCTTGGACCCTATTTGCGGTCCGTCTTCCATGAACCTGACCCATGAAGTCCATTTTTTCGCTGATCGGTCCAGTATTGAGTTCGCTACAGATTTCCTGTAGGCTCTCACTGGGCTACAATAGAGGTCAACGGGGCAATTAGAAATGTTATGGAAAAACAACGATAAATGTGCTTTTATAGCTCAGTGTGTATTCTTACGGTCTCAGTATGCTCTCCTGTGAAATGTAGGCTATCGCAAACGCAAACCGAACGTTGAAACAACAGTTCCATTTGAAACAACTATTTCTCCGACCGCACTACCTCGCACTGACTTCGGATAACATTACCTGCGCAACTTCAGCCTCTCTCTCTTCTCTTGCTCTCTTATCATCCATCTCTTGTAGTTCCGTGTCCGTGTATTCTGGCTCAAATCTGTAGCCAGTAACGTCAATGTCAAAATCGAATTCTTCGTCTTCGTAATCATTATTGTCATCCATCATCCAAGTTTTTTTGTGGAAATTGTAGCCTACGTTGCTGCAGGTAAACAAACGCAGACTGCTCAACTAGATAGTTTCGTAAACGGCCGGCACACCTTCCCGCTCCCCTACCCCCGACACATAGTACTCCGCGGGAGCAGCGAAAACAAGCAACAAAGAAATGCTTACTTCCAAGCCATGCCAAGCACGTAAAAATGTTCGGATTGAGATACATTTCACAGGAGAGCATACTGAGACCGGTAACAATACACCCTGAGCTTCCCGTCTCATTTATTGTACATGAAAGCACATTTATCGAACATTTCTAATTGCCCCGTTGACTTCTATTGTAGCCCAGTGAGAGCCTACAGGAAATCTGTAGCGAACTCAATACTGGACCGATCAGCGAAAAAATGGACTTCATGGGTCAGGTTCATGGAAGACGGACCGCAAATAGGGTCCAAGGTCCAAAATAGCGAACTTACCCTTTAATGAACTCTGCATCATGCAATAACAGTGGTACATCCTTCAGAAAACTTTTGCCGTACTGTTTCTGGCCTGGTAATGCAGCCATTTCAGCTTCTCTTAAATGGTTAAGAGACCTTGTGTGGTCTTTTGCATATGTGGCAAGTTAGGAGTACATTTAAGTATAAGGACCATTTATACATAGCTCTCGTTCATACTTCTTGGGTTATGAGTAAATTTCCACAATTCATCGAATTTCTGCTCGCTTAAGAATACACTTTCATAAATACAGCTGCACACATTCAGCCCCAACCTGCAGGTGTCTGTCGGATGTGCTTAAGTACTGGATTGGAATATCTCAGTGATTTTGACAGAGCATTCAGGCATGGAGAGTGCAAAAGAGGACATCAGTGAAAATGTGTGATTAAGTCCACTGGGGAAAATACGGATTGAGCACGCAATAGCATAACAAAATGGTGAGGGAAAAATAGAGCAGTTCTGAAATGTTTGATCAATAAAGCCCCACTGTCTGAGCAAGAGGAATTGGCTTTTCAAGGGCACAGTGTGGGCAGAGATTCTGACAATAAGCGCTAACTATAATTTATTAATTATACATTGATGCCTAATAATTGTTGTGCTCAACTGATCTACTGTCTGTTTTCTGATTTCGCTTAGGGCCTGTTAGAATAAGGGAAGTGATTTATAATCCATCTTTAAAGATGTAATTTGTTGGTAAAAGAATTTTGGTTGGTAATTGACAAAAAAAATATGAGGTAGTTAGGCAGCTAACTACCTTGGTGGATCATGGTTCTCGTAGTTTGTTTTACTCTAACCAGCCACAATATAATACAACAAAACCATTTTCAAGGCATGGTTTATTTTACAAAATGTTAGCTAACTATTCTTTTTGTTAAATTACGTGACGAGTGAGCACCAAGTAAAAACGATGAGTGATAAGTTTGTTTCCATGGTGATTAGCAGTGCAAGGACTACAAAAAAGTCAGATATTAAAAACAAAGATGAAGAATGAAATGCAGAAGGTTGTCATGAAATTTTTTTTATTTTGTTTTAAAAATTTTGCCGGAATAAGGATACCGACTTTACCATCATTAATATCGTCTGGGGATTTCCAGAACACATAAAATGTATGGTGGTGTCACTTTGATGGAGCCTGTTTTGTATCATGTAACAAAATAAGGAACTCGCTATAACATTGGGATTGCAAAATTATTTATAGAGATAGAATCATGAGTTTTAACACTTTAAAATGGTATATTGTGTGAACTAAACCACCACATAAACTAAACCACCGTATTTGGGCTGGTGCTAGTTAAGGGGTTCAGTTCAGTCATTATGTTTTCCTTAAACTTAAAGGGATAGTTCGGAATTTTGGACATAATGTCTCAATTACGACTTACCCATGATGTAGTTGATTGATGGAAACCATTTTCAGCTAATTCCATGCTGTCCTTCTTTTGGACATACACACGTTGCTAATGCTAGCGCAACTCTATGGTAACCGGTAGTTACACTCCACAATGCACCCAAAGCAAATAAAATACGACGACAGTCTATCGGGGTTATTTTGAGTGTTTATACCATCATTTTTTAAGTCAAACTATCGTTGAATCCTTTACTTTGTGCTGACCTATATTCTCTGTGTAAGTACGGCGGCGGAGCGAACGTGGCCATTGCAACTTGTTGCTCTTCTTTGTTGTAGTCGACCAGTGCCGGCACTACATTCGTAGGTAACGTAAAGTATCGCTCCGCCGCCTTACTTCCACAGTCGCTGTGTGAAGTTGTATCCGAAGTCTGTGTGTTTGCATGAGGTCAGAAGGTACCAAAGTTAATGTTTTTAAGGGCAGAGAGTCTGTGGTCATTGTGGTTATTTCTGTAGGAAACTCTGAAAAGTGGCAAACTCTCTGTGCTGTATAGGTATGGGGCATGCCCCACCAAGCCGTAACTTGGCGGATAGCGTACCTGCGATCCCAATACATATGAATACATAATACCTCTTCTGATGCCTCCGTGTAACCTGCTAAAGGTTAAATATAACACCAATTTATCCAGCTCAATAGTGATTGCCTGTATCGGCATGCAGTCCGCCTTGCGTCTTTTTGTTAATCCCTTTTTGATAGGTCGTGCTATGTTTCTATAAACAACAGAGGGACCTTGTCCTTATATTGTTAGAGTACACCCATTGCCTCAAATGTTGCTGTAGAGTGATTATAAAATGTTGCAGAGAGAAATTATTACAATGATGCAGTCAGAACTGAAGTGTTACTATAAGTGTCTGTATATTACCACACAAAAGAAAAGTGTTGGAGAGCAGAATGAGTGATATGAACAGGGCGACAGTGGCACAGGATGAAACAGTGATATAATGAAGCAATAGAGATATAAACAGAAATTGGAGCATGATGAATAAAACAGATGAAAAACAGTGTTAAATGTACACTGCCTGGCCAAAAAAAAAGTCGCTGTTGCACCCGTCATGCATAGTGCCCACTGTACAAGCCTTTGGAGGCAGTGTTATGATCTGGGGTTGCTTCAATTGGTCAGGCCTAGGCTCAGCAATGTTATGCAGCAATAAAATTAATTCAGTTGAGTACCTGAATGTACTGAATGACCAGGTTATCCCATCAATGGGCATATTCCAGGACGACAATGCCAAGATTCATCGGGCTCAAATTGTGAAAGAGCACGAGGAATCATTTTCACACATGAATTGGCCAAGAGAGTCCTGACCTTAACCCCATTGAAAGTCTTTGGGATGTGCTGGAGAAGACTTTACGAAGTGGTTCGACTCTCCCGTCGTCAATACAAGATCTCGGCCAAAAATTAATGCAACTCTGGATGGAAATAAATGTTGTAACGTTGCATAAGGTTGTCGAAACAATGCCACGACGAATGCGCGCCATAATCAAAGCTAAATGCGGTCCAACGAAATATTAGAGTGTGCGACTTTTTTTTTGGCCAGGCAGTGTACCATAATTCAGATTCTTCAGGTCACAAAAAACAAGGATAAACACCCGTCACTGTCACAGCTCATGCCTTGCCCAGAATGTGCCATTCTGCCTTGTCGTTTAAGGGATTTGGTTTAAGGCCTTTTCGCACATGCAAAACTAACAACACAACCAATGATTGGTGCAAAACAAATACCACGACCAATCATTGGTCATGTCATTGGTTTTGCACGTGCTAAAAGGTTTTGCACATGCTAAAGGTCTTAGTAAATCAGGCCCTTGGAGACTAAAGCTGGATTGTAGCTATTTTTTATTATTCATTCATTAAAAACCTGCAATAAGTGCTTTACGGAGATGTAACATTTTAGACAGTTCCAGATATCTGCCAGGATATTGTAACAAAATAATTCTCTCAGATCTAGGCACCTTGCTGTGTACAAACAAAGAGTTCTCCTCAGAGGTACTTTTATGCTTATCCTTTGACAAGGTTTTTTTCTTCACTACAGAGCAGCCATCACTCATATAAAACCCAGCTTACACGACCCACCAGTGATACCAAGGGAGTCTTACAGCCCGTGTCTTTATCGTTATCTATGACAGAACTTAGGGGCTGTAGAAGGACATGACATTTGTCAAGGCTGCTGCTTACCAAACATAATTTTATATTCGAGGTTGACATTTTCTAGCATCTCACCAATCGATTTGAATAAAACAATAACCATAATGCATGTGAAACCAATTTAGTTGCTTTGCTTGGTTGCAGTGGAGCCCGCTGAAATACCTAAATACCTTTATAGGACATAAGTAGACTGTTTTACAACACGTTTACAACTGTATTTGTAACCTGTCTGATAATTGTAGGCTGCCTTATTTATATTCGTATTATCATACTGTACTTCAAATGGTTCAACCTGTACCTCATAAAAGGGCTTGGATGTTTTCTTTCTTTGTCCCTTTTTGCTTTTATTTATCACTTGTCCATTTTTTTTTCCTTTACTTCACCCCCACCCCACTCCACCCCACCCCCCTTTCCCTACCAGCTCCCTCCCTCCCTCCCTCCCTCCCTCCCTCCCTCTCTTCCTCACTACCCTGGAGATGAAATATTTAAGGAGCAGAGCTGGCTGCTTTGTGGAGACCTGCTCTATATTTAGCTCTGAGCTGCAGCATTCACATGGGCTCCACGAAAGGAGGCAGGAGTCAGGGTGCCTGGGGGAGGTAGGAAGGGAGGGAGGGAGGGAGGGAGGGGTAGGGGGGGATGCAGCTGTTCCCCAATCACCCCAGTACCCACCCATCTGTGCTACCTGCCCATTGACCACATACATCACGCCTCCAATGCCCTGCCTTGCTCAATTAATTAGCGTTACCTGGCCTGAGACAGTGCAACCCTCCACGGCCAGTGCCAGACAAAGGCACATTGTTATTGTGTTGACTGAATTATATACAATTTACGGACTGACATTTGTCTGCAATGGAATGCCAATTCCCCTTTAATGACATTGCAACAACATTGTAAGCAATAGATGGTAGCTGGTGGTCCTCTCTACAAAACACTGTTTTTCTCTCTCTCTTCCCGCTCTCTCTCAAACTCTTTTTTTCCCTCTCTCTTACCCCACTCCCTGCATTGAGTGACTCAGCTCAATTGCATGGTGTGGCTCTATATTGATTGTGCCTTGACCAGCCCAGAGCCTGTACTTTGCCTGCCCAGTCTTTAGTCAACTGCCTCCTCCCCTTTCTGGTTTTAGAGCTCAAGGGCACTCGGGTGATTCCACATATCACTGCTGAATGATCTGGATGTGTCACCAGACAGTGTTGTCTGGTTATTGCGGAAAGTAAGGATAAGATATGGCGAATGAGAAAATGGACAAGCTCACAGCCAGGGCTCTAATGATGGAGACCTTCTGTTCACCATGACGCCTGACAGGATGGGTAAAAACGATCCCAGCTGTCACTGATTAAAGGGTGCTGCAGGCATTCCTGTAATGGTAACCCCCCCCCCCCACCCCACCGGAATCAATCCTGCAACCTTGAGGTTGCTGGCCACCTCTTATCTCATGTTTATCAGCTCTCAACCGACTGAGAAATCCCATTCACCCATTTCTTTTCTTTTTTCTAGTCCGCTGTTGAAGTCACTTTTCTGAACAGGGGCTTGAGCCTTAAATAGCAGAGGGCGAATAAATCTGAATAATCAAATATTTATGCGAGTTATCTGTTGTTTTTGGTGAGTGTGCTTGTCTGCCTGTCTGCCTACCTGTCTGTGTGCCTACTGGTGTACCGAACCACTGACATTGTAACAAATCTTTTATGCTGCTTGAGATTTAGGGAGTACAGGAGTCTTGGGTAAAGTCATTGTCTTTATATACAATCTTTATTTTAACACAGAATCTTTAAAATATGAAGAGAATGAATCTGGATTTGAATTTTAAAAAAACAAACCCAGATACAACGAAGGCAATCCATTGTGACTGGCCGGCGCTGTCTGTCTCCCCTCTCAAGGTCACTGTTTATGCTGAATTGACTTGAAGAAGTCACGGTTAAATCCCCTCGTCTCCTCCCCTCCCTCCCCCTCAATTCCCCCTCTTTCTCTCCTTTCCTCCCTCTCTGTTCCTCTCCAGACCCTCCCTGTGTTTCTGAATCCTTTGCTGCCTCTCTCTCACCCTCTCTCCTCCTCCTCCTCCTCTCACGTCCTCTCTCCCTTCCTGCCTGCTGCTGCTGCAGATGCAGTTCCCATAGCAACTGTGTTTGTCTGATATTTAGTTCATTAATAACCCTTCAGGTTGAGAATACTAATGACAGGTTTTGCCCCAGGGAGAGAGAGAGAGAGAGAAAGAGAGAGAGAGAGATTGTGGGTGTGTGTGCGTGCGTGCGTGCGTGCGTGCTTGTTTGTTTGTTTGTGTGTGTTTGTGTTTGTGTGTGTGTGTGTGTGTGTGTGTGTGTGTGTGTGTGTGTGTGTGTGTGTGTGTGTGTGTGTGTGTGTGTGTGTGTGTGTGTGTGTGTGTGTGTGTGTGTTGTATACAAGTGTTTGACTGTGCATGCGTTTGCACATCCCCATCCAAAATACTCCAAGCATTCCATCTCACCTCCCTTTCGATTTAGCCAGTAAATTAAGCCGTGCCCTGTCTTTCTTTGTCTTGCGTTTTTCTGTCTGAGGAGTCGGATAACACGTGTTTGCGACTGCTCTGATGTTTCAGCCATTTCTTTAAAGCAGTGCTTTAATGTTTTACTCTTTCTTTTCCCCTTTGAGCTCTTTCCCATTGTTCCGTACAGTCAGTGGGCTTTGGGTCTCGGGTTTGTACCCTGTGGTCCCTTTTTAGACATCGTAAGCATGTAGTACATGTGCATGACTGCTTCACGTCCAGCCAGCCATTCCCCATGCACAGGTATGCATGCACGCCATACCCGCCACCCTTCCGCGCCTCTCTGGGTGCATCTCTATCCTGCGAGCTGTTGTCTGTAGCTGCACCTGTTTCTCCCAGCTGTATATGTAGCAAGGATAACGGCGGGCAGGGCTCTGGATCGATGGAGTGATGGAAAAGAGGGCGGGATTTACTGTATGTATGCAGAACGGGATTGGCCTCTCGACCCGACCTACTTTTCCTCCTTTTGAAAAAAGAAAAGATCCCCATCAGAGATGCAGTGTGGCTACGGAGTAGTGCCATATCTAACGCACAGTCATTTCCTCATACCCAGAGTTACCTTCTCATTCCCAAATTCACCTCTGTACTCCTCATACCCACAGTCCCTCCTCATACTTCTATCATTTTGGACTACAGGTCATCAAGTCTCAATTGTTTGATTTTCTTTCTAAACCCACTTCATATAACTTTAGTGTCATTTGTGGAGCTCTTGATTGAATGTATTGTGTAAGTGTTGTATGTTTTCATATAGTTTTATGTAATCTGCACAAGGGCTGCTCAAGTCCAGGTCCTGAGGGCCAGAGTTGATGCAGGTATTTGCACCAGCCACGTACTACACCACCTGATTTCACTAATGAGCTTACTTCCACGACCAAGGTGGTAAAATAATTAGTGAAATCAGGTGAAGTATTGCATCGGCAGAGGAAATACCTGCAGACACTGCGGCACCTGGAGTTGAGTAGCCTTGATTTACAAATGAGGGGACAGGCACTATCCAAATTATCCTTTTGTCAATCAGTTCATTTGCATAGCACATTTTACAGATAACTGTCACAAAGATTCTTTACAGAGAAAAAGAAGGGGAAATTGGGCAAAAACCAGGCCTGCACCCCCAGAAAGTGTCTGCCACTTTCTGTTTATCTCTGGGCTCTAACTGACACCCGCCATTGGCAGCGATGGCAGTAATGCAGGTTGCTTCGCTAGTTTCAGACTGACCCGGTTGTCATTTCTGTTCAGCGTCCATGTTGAAACTAGCAAATAAACATGCATCTATTTGGGCGGGGTGGTCTTAAAATGAGGTGTGGTCAGGCGCATTGCTATTTTGATTCCACGTAAAACTGATAAGTTAAGGCCAACCAAAAGCATGGCTAAAGTCAAGTCACAGTTTAATTGTTGTTTTTACAACATGCTCCCACTGTTTTGTGGCAAGTGGCAACCCATTCTAGCTATATTAGTCAAGTCAAATGCTACTGTGACTGGTAGAATTCTTGTTTATTAGAGATGGCATGTGGGTAGCTGTAGCACATGCTAGTATTACTACTTTCGCAAAGAAGATAAATTATTGCAAGGTCAGCATGTACAGGGGTCATTTGCAGGATGATGGCTGGTAAGAGCGGGATAATGCAACTACCTAACCAGAGAGCCAGCCGATTTATTTAGCTCGCTAACCAACTCACATCTGGCTTGACTTTAGCTCGCTAACCAACTCACATCTGGCTTGACATCCTTGTGGGAAGACTTGTAGTCCCTCACAAAGTTTAATGTTGTAGTTTAATCTGTTATTTTGCACCACATAACTTGAACACCATGCATTTGTTTTTGTCTACTTTGTAGTCCTTGTATCCAAAGGCGATTTTCTTCGGGAAAGTTATGATCCCCACTTTTGTCTCGCTTGACTACACAGTGTAGATTATTTGAGTGACATTGTGCACTGTAGAATTAAACAATGCAGTCCGTTCAGAGGAGAGTCTAAGGCAAGGTTGGGCAACCCTGGTCCTGGAGTGCCAGTGATATTTCTTGATTTTGTTCCATCTTAGTTTGATGGTTGATTAAAAGTCTGAGCCTGAATATTCTGAATGGTGAAACATTGAGTGCCTCCAGTTCATGGTCACCCACATTCAATAAACCTGATTAATTAAAATGAATGCAGATATGTAGTTTTAGATTTGGATGTCGCAAAAACATGTCCATCTCTGGCACTCTAGGACCAGGGGTAAGGTTAGGTGCAAAGCTTATCATTGCCTTAATAGTCACCATAGCATGCGTGTAATCACAGACTCAAAAATGACGATGAACCCACGTATTTCAAATGGGTGTTTTTTACTTAACGTTTCCCTTAGGTCAATTATGCATGATCCATTCCAGCTTTATTTGACAAAATGCACCATGTGACCACCGTAGTGATGCACCTGTGTGGGAACAGCACACGCAAAGCCTGCAGGCCTAATCAGAGGTCTGGAATCTCGTTTTGCCCCACTGAGCTTGTTGCCTCTGAGTGCACTCCGCTCAGAAAACATTAAAAAGAAAATTCAGATTGGCTGTGATTTATCATGAAATTGGAATGCAGGAACGCCTTTAAAATACGTTTTTGAAGTCATTTCGAGTCGTGCCACAAGTCATGAGTCTTGGGAGTGCAGGTCCAAGGTCCAATTCATTTCCCTCTCTTGCAAGTCGAGTGGGGACTGATTGCTGTGTACTCGGCTACGCAGCAGTGGTAAAGGGCGTCCCGAAAAAAGTCTTGAAGAGTTGTATTAAAATCGACTTATTGTTTCTAATCCACGATTTGTGAACACACTCTGTTCGTCGTCCTCAAACTGTGACGTCTCTTAGATGGGAGGTTGTCAGAACGTGCACTTTATCAATTTTTTTCTTAACACACGTCCGTCTCGTTCGCCTTACACTGGCATGCATATGAATGAAAAGACTGTGACGAGAGGAGGTGTAAGTCAAATCGGTAAGGTAGCAGGCTGTGCACTGCGTCATATACATAAGTTGCAGTGGTGTACAGTAATGACAATATTATATATTCATATATATTCATATTTTTGTTAAATAATTATATGATTATTTGAAACATAAATGATACGGTCTTGCAAAATATGAGCAAATCTAGATCATGGAAACACTTGTTGACCTTGATGTACTAGAAGTAAAGTCTTACCTTAATCCCCATAGAAAACTGTCCTATATTTTATCTAGGAAAACCCTTCCTCCAGTCAAATCGGATAGAATGAAAGCAGGAGAGATGTTGAGGCAGCGATCTCTGTACAGTAGTCGGCCTAGGCACCTTAACAGCCCGGGGATGCAGAAGTTTTAGAGGGAACGTGTGGTGAGCTAAGCGCTTCCAAAAAGACGGCATCATCCTCTCGCGGGCAGAAAGTCCCAAATGCAGAGCAGTGTCCCCAGTTTGGTGGCTGCACTGCAAAAAATGTCTCTGAACAAGTGTTTTATTCTTGTAATGAGACTTAAAATCTTATTTTTCTTCTCTCAAGTAGAAAATATTAGCTTGTTTTAAATTATTTTTTGTAAAATTATCTTACTCCATTGGCAAATCTTGAAATGAGAAACTCATTGGCAATCTTTTTTCTTATTTCGCAAAAAGGTGATAGAACTAAGATTTCAAGTCTAAATATAAGACTAAAACGCTTGTGAAGTTTGACTTATTTTTTGGTTTTTGCAGTGTGTTCTCTGCCAGGCTCTGCCCCCCTATAACTGCACACTTACACAGCTACAGTCCGTTTAGCCCACCCTGCTGGGGTAAAAACCTCGCAGGTCGCAGTCTCTGCAGTCTGTGCCCTCTGCTGGGGTAAGTCTCAGTGAAGCTCAGGAAGTGATGAGTAACTCAACTCATTCTGACTGCCTCTCAAAGGATCAGCTGATACTAGAGAAAATCTCTCAGACAGGTTCAATTAGCAATGCTACAAACCTACAACGGAGCCAGCCGCACTGCATGGATAGGCTTTTGGTTCTGTTATACAGTGAGCACCATAATTTATTGAACAGTGGCACATTTCTTGTTATTTTGGTTTTGCACTCTAGCACTTTGAGTTTGAAAGGATACAATGACAATGAGGTTGAAGTGCAGACTCAGCTTTCATT